>CM042694.1:532987041-534187041 GCA_023614405.1 Avena insularis
CATATCACAAGTGTCATTGCATGTGGTATCTTCCCAAATAGCACACATGGATCCACCAGTGTCATTGCATGTGTGTTCTTCCCACAGACCACACATGGATCCACTAGTGTCATTGCATGTGTGTTCTTCTCACAAACCACACATGGATCCAACAGTGTCATTGCATGTGTGTTCTTCCCATGAACCACACATGGATCCACTAGTGTCATTGTATGTCTGCTCTTCCCATGAACCACAGCTAGAGTCATCGCACGCGTGCTCTTTTCACAAACCACAGCTAGAGTCATTGTATGTGTGTTCTTCTTACAAACCATATCATGAACCACACCCAGTGTCATTGCATGTGTGTTCTTCTCATGAACCACACATGGATCCACCAGTGTCATTGCATGTGTGTTCTTCCCACAGACCACACATGGATCCACCAATATCATTGCATGTGTGTTCTTCCCAGGAACCACCAATGGATCCACCAGTGTCATTGCATGTGTGTTCTTCCCAGAAACCACACATGGATCCAAAAGTGTCATTGCATGTGTGTTCTTCCCATGAACCACACATGGATCCACCAGTGTCATTGCATGTCTGCTCTTTTCATGAACCACAACTAGAGTCATTGGATGTGTGTTCTTCTCACAGACCACATATCACCAGTGTCATTGCATGTGTGTTCTTCCCAAAGACCACACATGGATCCACCAGTGTCATTGCATGTGTGTTCTTCTCACAAACCATATCATGAACCACACCCAGAGTCATTGCATGTGTGTTCTTCCCATGAACCACAGATGGATCCGCCAGTGTCATTGCATGTGTGTTCTTCTCACAAACCACACATGGATCCACCCAATGTCATCGCATGTGTGTTCTTCCCATGAACCACACATGGATCCACCAGTGTCATTGCATGTCTGCTGTTTTCATGAACCATAGCTACAGTCATTGGATGTGTGTTGTTCTCACAGACCACATATCACCAGTGTCATTGCATGTGTGTTCTTCCCAAATACCACACATGGATCAATCAGTGTCATTGCATGTGTGTTCTTCCCACAGACCACACATGGATCCACCAGTGCCATTGCATGTGTGTTCTTCCCATGAACCACACATGGATCCACCAGTGTCATTGTATGTCTGCTCTTCCCATGAACCACAGCTAGAGTCATCCCATGCGTGTTCTTCCCAAAGACCACACATGGATCCACCAGTGTCATTACATCTGTGTTCTTCTCACAAACCATATCATGAACCACACCCAGAGTCATTGGCTATGTGTTCTTCCCATGAACCACAGATGGATCCACCGGTGTCATTGCATGTCTGCTCTTCTCACAAACCACACATGGATCCACCCAGTGTCATCGCATGTGTGTTCTTCCCATGAACCACACATGGATCCACAGTGTCATTGCATATGCGCTCTTTTCATGAACCACAACTAGAGTCATTGGATGTGTGTTCTTCTCACAGACCACATATCACCACTGTCATTGCATGTGTGTTCTTCCCAAAAGACCACATGGATCCACCTGGCATTGCATTTGTGTTCTTCCCAGACCACACTTGGATCCACCAGTGTCATTGCATGTGTGTTCTTCCCATGAACCACACATGGATCCACCAGTGTCATTGTATGTCTGCTCTTCCCATGAACCACAGCTAGAGTCATTGCATGCATGCTCTTTTCACAAACCACAGGTAGAGTCATTGCATGTGTGTTCTTCTTACAAACCATATCATGAACCACACCCAGTGTCATTGCATGTGTGTTCTTCTCACAGACCACACATGGATCCACCAATGTCATTGCATGTGTGTTCTTCCCATGAACCACACATGGATCCACCAGTGTCATCGCATGTGTGTTCTTCCCATGGACCACACATGGATCCACCAGTGTCATTGCATGTCTGCTCTTTTCATGAACCACAACTAGAGTCATTGGATGTGTGTTCTTCTCACAGCACCACATATCACTAGTGTCATTGCATGTGTGTTCTTCCCAAAGACCACACATGGATCCACCATGTGATTGCATGTGTGTTCTTCTCACAAACCATATCATGAACCACACCCAAGGTCATTGCATGTGTGTTCTTCTCACGTAGCACATGGATCCACCAGTGTCATTGCATGTGTGTTCTTCTCACAGACCATATCATGAACCACACCCAGTGTCATTGCATGTGTGTTCTTCTCACAGACCATATCATGAACCATACCCAGTGTCATTGCATGTGTGTTCTTCCCATGAACCACACATGGATCCACCGGTGTCATTGCATTTCTGCTCTTCTCATTAACCACAGCTAGAGTCATTGCATGTGTGTTCTTTTCACAAAACACAGATCACCAGAGAAATTGCATGTGTGTTCTTCACATGAACCATAGACGGATCCACAGTGTCATTGCATGTCTCTTCTCACGAACCACATTGATCCACCCAGTGTCATCGCATGTGTGTTCTTCCCATGAACCACACTTGGATCCACCAGTGTCATTGCATGTGCTCTTTTCATGAACCACAGCTAGAGTTATTGGATGTGTGTTCTTCTCCAACCACATATCACGGTGTCATTGCATGTGTGTTCTTCCCACAGACCACACATGGATCCACCAGTGTCATTGCATGTGTGTTATTCCCATGAACCACACATGGATCCACCAGTGTCATTGTATGTCTGCTCTTCCCATGAACCACAGCTAGAGTCATCGCATGTGTGTTCTTTTCACAAACCACAGCTAGTCATTGCATGTGTGTTCTTCTTACAAACCATATCATGAACCACACCTAGTGTCATTGCATGTGTGTTCTTCTGACAAACCACACATGGATCCACCAATGTCATTGCATGTGTGCTCTTCCCATGAACCACACATGGATCCACCAGTGTCATGGCATGTGTGTTCTTCCCACCAACCACACATGGATCCACCTGTGTCATCGCATGTGTGTTCTTCCCATGAACCACACATGGATCCACCAGTGTCATTGCATGTCTACTATTTTCATGAACCATAGCAACAGTCATTGGATGTGTGTTCTTCTCATAGACCACATATCACCAGTGTCATTGCATGTGTGTTCTTCCCAAATACCACACATGGATCAATCAGTGTCATTGCATGTGTGTTCTTCCCACAGACCACACATGTATCCACCAGTGTCATTGCATGTGTGTTCTTCCCATGAACCACACATGGATCCACCAGTGTCATTGTATGTCTGCTCTTCCCATGAACCACAGCTAGAGTCATCCCATGCGTGTTCTTCCCAAAGACCACACATGGATCCACCAGTGTCATTACATCTGTCTTCTTCTCACAACCATATCATGAACCACACCCAGAGTCATTGCCTGTGTGTTCTTCCCATGAACCACAGATGGATCCACTGGTGTCATTGCATGTCTGCTCTTCTCACAAACCACACATGGATCCACCCAGTGTCATCGCATGTGTGTTCTTCCCATGAACCACACATGGATCCACCAGTGTCATTGCATGTCTGCTCTTTTCATGAACCACAGCTAGAGTCATTGGATGTGTGTTCTTCTCACAGACCACATATCACCAGTGTCATTGCATGTTTGTTCTTCTCAAAGACCACACATGGATCCACCAGTGTCATTGCATTTGTGTTCTTCCCACAGACCACACATGGATCCACCAGTGTCATTGCATGTGTGTTCTTCCCATGAACCACACAAGGATCCACCAGTGTCATTGTATGTCTGCTCTTCCCATGAACCACAGTTAGAGTCATCGCATGCATGCTCTTTTCACAAACCACAGGTAGAGTCATTGCATGTGTGTTCTTCTTACAAACCATATCATGAACCACACCCAGTGTCATGGCATGTGTGTTCTTCTCAAAAACCACATATGGATCCATCAGTGTCATTGCATGTGTGTTCTTCCCACAAACCACACATGGATCCACCAATGTCATTGCATGTGCGTTCTTCCCATGAACCACACATGGATCCACCAGTGTCATCGCATGTGTGTTCTTCCCATGGACCACACATGGATCCACTAGTGTCATTGCACGTCTGCTCTTTTCATGAACCACAACTAGAGTCATTGGATGTGTGTTCTTCTCATTGACCACATATCACTAGTGTCATTGCATGTGTGTTCTTCCCAAAACACACATGGATCCACCAAGTGATTGCATGTGTGTTCTTCTCACAAACCATATCATGAACCACACCGGTGTCATTGCATGTGTGTTCTTCTCACAAACCGCACATGGATCCACCAGTGTCATTGCATGTGTGTTCTTCTCACAGACCATATCATGAACCACACCCAGTGTCATTGCATGTGTGTTCTTCTCACAGACCATATCATGAACCATACCCAGTGTCATTGCATGTGTGTTCTTCCCATGAACCACACATGGATCCACCGGTGTCATTGCATGTCTGCTCTTCTCATTAACCACAACTAGAGTCATTGCATGTGTGTTCTTCTCACAAACCACATATCACAGTCATTGCATGTGTGTTCTTCCCATGAAGCATACGGATCCACGGTGTCATTGCATGTCTGCTCTTCTCACGAACCACACATGGATCCACCCATTGTCATCGCATGTGTGTTCTTCCCATGAACCACACCTAGATCCACCAGTGTCACTGCATGTCTGCTCTTTTCATGAACCACAGCTAGAGTTATTGGATGTGTGCTCTTCTCTGAACCACATATCACCAGTGTCATTGCATGTGTGTTCTTCCCACAGACACACATGGATCCACCAGATGTCATTGTATGTCCGCACTTCCCATGAACCACAGCTAGAGTCATCGCATGTGTTCTTTTCACAAACCACACCTGGTCATTGCATGCGTGTTCTTCTTACAAACCATATCATGAACCACACCTAGTGTCATTGCATGTGTGTTCTTCTCACAAACCACATGGATCCACCAATGTCATTGCATGTGTGCTCTTCCCATGAACCACATGGATCCACCGTGTCATGGCATGTGTGTTCTTCCCACCAACCACACATGGATCCACTTGTGTCGCATGTGTGTTCTTCCCATGAACCACACATGGATCCACAGTGTCATTGCATGTCCGCCTTTTCATGAACCACAGCTAGAGTCATTGGATGTGTGTTCTTCTCAGCACCACATATCACCAGTGTCATTGCATGTGTGTTCTTCCCAAAGACCACACATGGATCCACCATGTCATTGCATTTGTGTTCTTCCCAGACCACATGGATCCACCAGTGTCATTGCATGTGTGTTCTTCCCATGAACCACACATGGATCCACCAGTGTCATTGAATGTCTGATCTTCCCATGTACCACAGCTGGAGTCATCGCATGCTCTTTTCACAAACCATGGTAGAGTCATTGCATGTGTGTTCTTCTTACAAACCATATCATGAACCACACCGGTGTCATTGCATGTGTGTTCTTCTCAAAAACCACACATGGATCCATCAGTGTCATTGCACGTGTGTTCTTCCCACAAACCACACATGGATCCACCAATGTCATTGCATGTGTGTTCTTCCCATGAACCACACATGGATCCTCCAGTGTCATCGCATGTGTGTTCTTCCCATGGACCACACATGGATCCACTAGTGTCATTGCACGTCTGCTCT
Source organism: Avena insularis (assembly GCA_023614405.1). Taxonomy (NCBI): domain Eukaryota; kingdom Viridiplantae; phylum Streptophyta; class Magnoliopsida; order Poales; family Poaceae; genus Avena; species Avena insularis. Next base: position 532,992,674 of record CM042694.1, read on the forward strand.
TTTCATGAACCACAACTAGAGTCATTGGATGTGTGTTCTTCTCACAGACCACATATCACTAGTGTCATTGCATGTGTGTTCTTCCCAAAGAACACATGGATCCACCAGTGTGATTGCATGTGTGTTCTTCTCACAAACCATATCATGAACCACACCCAGTGTCATTGCATGTGTGTTCTTCTCACAAACCGCACATGGATCCACCAGTGTCATTGCATGTGTGTTCTTCTCACAGACCATATCATGAACCACACCTAGTGTCGTTGCATGTGTGTTCTTCTCACAGACCATATCATGAACCATACCCAGTGTCATTGCATGTGTGTTCTTCCCATGAACCACACATGGATCCACCGGTGTCATTGCATGTCTGCTCTTCTCATTAACCACAGCTAGAGTCATTGCATGTGTGTTCTTCTCACAAACCACATATCACCAGAGTCATTGCATGTGTGTTCTTCCCATGAAGCATAGACGGATCCACCAGTGTCATTGCATGTCTGCTCTTCTCACGAACCACACATGGATCCACCCAGTGTCATCGCATGTGTGTTCTTCCCATGAACCACACCTAGATCCACCAGTGTCACTGCATGTCTGCTCTTTTCATGAACCACAGCTAGAGTTATTGGATGTGTGTTCTTCTCACAGACCACATATCACCAGTGTCATTGCATGTGTGTTCTTCCCACAGACCACACATGGATCCACCAGTGTCATTGTATGTCTGCACTTCCCATGAACCACAGCTAGAGTCATCGCATGTGTGTTCTTTTCACAAACCACAGCTGGTCATTGCATGCGTTCTTCTTACAAACCATATCATAAACCACACCTAGTGTCATTGCATGTGTGTTCTTCTCACAAACCACACATGGATCCACCAATGTCATTGCATGTGTGCTCTTCCCATGAACCACACATGGATCCACCAGTGTCATTGCATGTGTGTTCTTCCCACCAACCACACATGGATCCACTTGTGTCATCGCATGTGTGTTCTTCCCATGAACCACACATGGATCCACAGTGTCATTGCATGTCTGCTCTTTTCATGAACCACAGCTAGAGTCATTGGATGTGTGTTCTTCTCACAGACCACATATCACCAGTGTCATTGCATGTGTGTTCTTCCCAAAGACCACACATGGATCCACCAGTGTCATTGCATTTGTGTTCTTCCCACAGACCACACATGGATCCACCAGTGTCATTGCATGTGTGTTCTTCCCATGAACCACACATGGATCCACCAGTGTCATTGTATGTCTGCTCTTCCCATGAACCACAGCTAGAGTCATTGCATGCATGCTCTTTTCACAAACCACAGGTAGAGTCATTGCATGTGTGTTCTTCTTACAAACCATATCATGAACCACACCCAGTGTCATTGCATGTGTGTTCTTCTCAAAAACCACACATGGATCCACCAATGTCATTGCATGTGTGTTCTTCCCATGAACCACACATGGATCCACCAGTGTCATCGCATGTGTGTTCTTCCCATGGACCACACATGGATCCACCAGTGTCATTGCATGTCTGCTCTTTTCATGAACCACAACTAGAGTCATTGGATGTGTGTTCTTCTCACAGACCACATATCACTAGTGTCATTGCATGTGTGTTCTTCCCAAAGACCACACATGGATCCACCAGTGTGATTGCATGTGTGTTCTTCTCACAAACCATATCATGAACCACACCCAGTGTCATTGCATGTGTGTTCTTCTCACAGAACGCACATGGATCCACCAGTGTCATTGCATGTGTGTTCTTCTCACAGACCATATCATGAACCACACCCAGTGTCATTGCATGTGTGTTCTTCTCACAGACCATATCATGAACCATACCCAGTGTCATTGCATGTGTGTTCTTCCCATGAACCACACATGGATCCACCGGTGTCATTGCATTTCTGCTCTTCTCATTAACCACAGCTAGAGTCATTGCATGTGTGTTCTTTTCACAAAACACATATCACCAGAGTCATTGCATGTGTGTTCTTCCCATGAAGCATAGACGGATCCACCAGTGTCATTGCATGTCTGCTCTTCTCACGAACCACACATGGATCCACCAAGTGTCATCGCATGTGTGTTCTTCCCATGAACCACACTTGGATCCACCAGTGTCATTGCATGTCTGCTCTTTTCATGAACCACAGCTAGAGTTATTGGATGTGTGTTCTTCTCACAGACCACATATCACCAGTGTCATTGCATGTGTGTTCTTCCCACAGACCACACATGGATCCACCAGTGTCATTGCATGTGTGTTATTCCCATGAACCACACATGGATCCACCAGTGTCATTGTATGTCTGCTCTTCCCATGAACCACAGCTAGAGTCATCGCATGTGTGTTCTTTTCACAAACCACAGCTAGTCATTGCATGTGTGTTCTTCTTACAAACCATATCATGAACCACACCTAGTGTCATTGCATGTGTGTTCTTCTGACAAACCACACATGGATCCACCAATGTCATTGCATGTGTGCTCTTCCCATGAACCACACATGGATCCACCAGTGTCATGGCATGTGTGTTCTTCCCACCAACCACACATGGATCCACCTGTGTCATCGCATGTGTGTTCTTCCCATGAACCACACATGGATCCACCAGTGTCATTGCATGTCTACTATTTTCATGAACCATAGCAACAGTCATTGGATGTGTGTTCTTCTCATAGACCACATATCACCAGTGTCATTGCATGTGTGTTCTTCCCAAATACCACACATGGATCAATCAGTGTCATTGCATGTGTGTTCTTCCCACAGACCACACATGTATCCACCAGTGTCATTGCATGTGTGTTCTTCCCATGAACCACACATGGATCCACCAGTGTCATTGTATGTCTGCTCTTCCCATGAACCACAGCTAGAGTCATCCCATGCGTGTTCTTCCCAAAGACCACACATGGATCCACCAGTGTCATTACATCTGTCTTCTTCTCACAACCATATCATGAACCACACCCAGAGTCATTGCCTGTGTGTTCTTCCCATGAACCACAGATGGATCCACTGGTGTCATTGCATGTCTGCTCTTCTCACAAACCACACATGGATCCACCCAGTGTCATCGCATGTGTGTTCTTCCCATGAACCACACATGGATCCACCAGTGTCATTGCATGTCTGCTCTTTTCATGAACCACAGCTAGAGTCATTGGATGTGTGTTCTTCTCACAGACCACATATCACCAGTGTCATTGCATGTTTGTTCTTCTCAAAGACCACACATGGATCCACCAGTGTCATTGCATTTGTGTTCTTCCCACAGACCACACATGGATCCACCAGTGTCATTGCATGTGTGTTCTTCCCATGAACCACACAAGGATCCACCAGTGTCATTGTATGTCTGCTCTTCCCATGAACCACAGTTAGAGTCATCGCATGCATGCTCTTTTCACAAACCACAGGTAGAGTCATTGCATGTGTGTTCTTCTTACAAACCATATCATGAACCACACCCAGTGTCATGGCATGTGTGTTCTTCTCAAAAACCACACATGGATCCATCAGTGTCATTGCATGTGTGTTCTTCCCACAAACCACACATGGATCCACCAATGTCATTGCATGTGCGTTCTTCCCATGAACCACACATGGATCCACCAGTGTCATCGCATGTGTGTTCTTCCCATGGACCACACATGGATCCACTAGTGTCATTGCACGTCTGCTCTTTTCATGAACCACAACTAGAGTCATTGGATGTGTGTTCTTCTCACAGACCACATATCACTAGTGTCATTGCATGTGTGTTCTTCCCAAAGAACACACATGGATCCACCAGTGTGATTGCATGTGTGTTCTTCTCACAAACCATATCATGAACCACACCCAGTGTCATTGCATGTGTGTTCTTCTCACAAACCGCTCATGGATCCACCAGTGTCATTGCATGTGTGTTCTTCTCACAGACCATATCATGAACCACACCCAGTGTCATTGCATGTGTGTTCTTCTCACAGACCATATCATGAACCATACCCCGTGTCATTGCATGTGTGTTCTTCCCATGAACCACACATGGATCCACCGGTGTCATTGCATGTCTGCTCTTCTCATTAACCACAACTAGAGTCATTGCATGTGTGTTCTTCTCACAAACCACATATCACCAGAGTCATTGCATGTGTGTTCTTCCCATGAAGCATAGACGGATCCACCAGTGTCATTGCATGTCTGCTCTTCTCACGAACCACACATGGATCCACCCAGTGTCATCGCATGTGTGTTCTTCCCATGAACCACACCTAGATCCACCAGTGTCACTGCATGTCTGCTCTTTTCATGAACCACAGCTAGAGTTATTGGATGTGTGTTCTTCTCACAGACCACATATCACCAGTGTCATTGCATGTGTGTTCTTCCCACAGACCACACATGGATCCACCAGTGTCATTGTATGTCTGCACTTCCCATGAACCACAGCTAGAGTCATCGCATGTGTGTTCTTTTCACAAACCACAGCTGGTCATTGCATGCGTGTTCTTCTTACAAACCATATCATGAACCACACCTAGTGTCATTGCATGTGTGTTCTTCTCACAAACCACACATGGATCCACCAATGTCATTGCATGTGTGCTCTTCCCATGAACCACACATGGATCCACCAGTGTCATTGCATGTGTGTTCTTCCCACCAACCACACATGGATCCACTTGTGTCATCGCATGTGTGTTCTTCCCATGAACCACACATGGATCCACAGTGTCATTGCATGTCTGCTCTTTTCATGAACCACAGCTAGAGTCATTGGATGTGTGTTCTTCTCTGCACCACATATCACCGTGTCATTGCATGTGTGTTCTTCCCAAAGACCACATGGATCCACCATGTCATTGCATTTGTGTTCTTCCCACAGACCACATGGATCCACCAGTGTCATTGCATGTGTGTTCTTCCCATGAACCACACATGGATCCACCAGTGTCATTGTATGTCTGCTCTTCCCATGAACCACAGCTAGAGTCATCGCATGCATGCTCTTTTCACAAACCACAGGTAGAGTCATTGCATGTGTGTTCTTCTTACAAACCATATCATGAACCACACCCAGTGTCATTGCATGTGTGTTCTTCTCAAAAACCACACATGGATCCATCAGTGTCATTGCACGTGTGTTCTTCCCACAAACCACACATGGATCCACCAATGTCATTGCATGTGTGTTCTTCCCATGAACCACACATGGATCCTCCAGTGTCATCGCATGTGTGTTCTTCCCATGGACCACACATGGATCCACTAGTGTCATTGCACGCCGCTCTTTTCATGAACCACAACTAGAGTCATTGGATGTGTGTTCTTCTCACAGACCACATATCACTAGTGTCATTGCATGTGTGTTCTTCCCAAAGAACACACATGGATCCACCAGTGTGATTGCATGTGTGTTCTTCTCACAAACCATATCATGAACCACACCCAGTGTCATTGCATGTGTGTTCTTCTCACAAACCGCACATGGATCCACCAGTGTCATTGCATGTGTGTTCTTCTCACAGACCATATCATGAACCACACCTAGTGTCGTTGCATGTGTGTTCTTCTCACAGACCATATCATGAACCATACCCAGTGTCATTGCATGTGTGTTCTTCCCATGAACCACACATGGATCCACCGGTGTCATTGCATGTCTGCTCTTCTCATTAACCACAGCTAGAGTCATTGCATGTGTGTTCTTCTCACAAACCACATATCACCAGAGTCATTGCATGTGTGTTCTTCCCATGAAGCATAGACGGATCCACCAGTGTCATTGCATGTCTGCTCTTCTCACGAACCACACATGGATCCACCCAGTGTCATCGCATGTGTGTTCTTCCCATGAACCACACCTAGATCCACCAGTGTCACTGCATGTCTGCTCTTTTCATGAACCACCTAGAGTTATTGGATGTGTGTTCTTCTCATAGACCACATATCACGGTGTCATTGCATGTGTGTTCTTCCCAGACCACACATGGATCCACCAGTGTCATTGTATGTCTGCACTTCCCATGAACCACAGCTAGAGTCATCGCATGTGTGTTCTTTTCACAAACCACAGCTGGTCATTGCATGCGTGTTCTTCTTACAAACCATATCATGAACCACACCTAGTGTCATTGCATGTGTGTTCTTCTCACAAACCACACATGGATCCACCAATGTCATTGCATGTGTGCTCTTCCCATGAACCACACATGGATCCACCAGTGTCATTGCATGTGTGTTCTTCCCACCAACCACACATGGATCCACTTGTGTCATCGCATGTGTGTTCTTCCCATGAACCACACATGGATCCACAGTGTCATTGCATGTCTGCTCTTTTCATGAACCACAGCTAGAGTCATTGGATGTGTGTTCTTCTCACAGACCACATATCACCAGTGTCATTGCATGTGTGTTCTTCCCAAAGACCACACATGGATCCACCAGTGTCATTGCATTTGTGTTCTTCCCACAGACCACACATGGATCCACCAGTGTCATTGCATGTGTGTTCTTCCCATGAACCACACATGGATCCACCAGTGTCATTGTATGTCTGCTCTTCCCATGAACCACAGCTAGAGTCATCGCATGCATGCTCTTTTCACAAACCACAGGTAGAGTCATTGCATGTGTGTTCTTCTTACAAACCATATCATGAACCACACCCAGTGTCATTGCATGTGTGTTCTTCTCAAAAACCACACATGGATCCATCAGTGTCATTGCATGTGTGTTCTTCCCACAAACCACACATGGATCCACCAATGTCATTGCATGTGTGTTCTTCCCATGAACCACACATGGATCCACCAGTGTCATCGCATGTGTGTTCTTCCCATGGACCACACATGGATCCACTAGTGTCATTGCACGTCTGCTCTTTTCATGAACCACAACTAGAGTCATTGGATTTGTGTTCTTCTCACAGACCACATATCACTAGTGTCATTGCATGTGTGTTCTTCCCAAAGAACACACATGGATCCACCAGTGTGATTGCATGTGTGTTCTTCTCACAAACCATATCATGAAGCACACCCAGTGTCATTGCATGTGTGTTCTTCTCACAAACCACATGGATCCACAGTGTCATTGCATGTGTTCTTCTCACAGACCATATCATGAACCACACCAAGTGTCATTGCATGTGTGTTCTTCTCACAGACCATATCATGAACCATACCCAGTGTCATTGCATGTGTGTTCTTCCCATGAACCACACATGGATCCACCGGTGTCATTGCATGTCTGCTCTTCTCATTAACCACAGCTAGAGTCATTGCATGTGTGTTCTTCTCACAAACCACATATCACCAGAGTCATTGCATGTGTGTTCTTCCCATGAAGCATAGACGGATCCACCAGTGTCATTGCATGTCTGCTCTTCTCACGAACCACACATGGATCCACCCATTGTCATCGCATGTGTGTTCTTCCCATGAACCACACCTAGATCCACCAGTGTCACTGCATGTCTGCTCTTTTCATGAACCACAGCTAGAGTTATTGGATGTGTGTTCTTCTCACAGACCACATATCACCAGTGTCATTGCATGTGTGTTCTTCCCACAGACCACACATGGATCCACCAGTGTCATTGTATGTCTGCACTTCCCATGAACCACAGCTAGAGTCATCGCATGTGTGTTCTTTTCACAAACCACAGCTGGTCATTGCATGCGTGTTCTTCTTACAAACCATATCATAAACCACACCTAGTGTCATTGCATGTGTGTTCTTCTCACAAACCACACATGGATCCACCAATGTCATTGCATGTGTGTTCTTCTCACAGACCACACATGGATCCACCAGTGTCATTGCATGTGTGTTCTTCCAACCAACCACACATGGATCCACTTGTGTCATCGCATGTGTGTTCTTCCCATGAACCACACATGGATCCACAGTGTCATTGCATGTCTGCTCTTTTCATGAACCACAGCTAGAGTCATTGGATGTGTGTTCTTCTCACAGACCACATATCACCAGTGTCATTGCATGTGTGTTCTTCCCAAAGACCACACATGGATCCACTAGTGTCATTGCATTTGTGTTCTTCCCACAGACCACACATGGATCCACCAGTGTCATTGCATGTGTGTTCTTCCCATGAACCACACATGGATCCACCAGTGTCATTGTATGTCTGCTCTTCCCATGAACCACAGCTAGAGTCATCGCATGCATGCTCTTTTCACAAATCACAGGTAGAGTCATTGCATGTGTGTTCTTCTTACAAACCATATCATGAACCACACCCAGTGTCATTGCATGTGTGTTCTTCTCAAAAACCACACATGGATCCATCAGTGTCATTGCATGTGTGTTCTTCCCACAAACCACACATGGATCCACCAATGTCATTGCATGTGTGTTCTTCCCATGAACCACACATGGATCCACCAGTGTCATCGCATGTGTGTTCTTCCCATGGACCACACATGGATCCACTAGTGTCATTGCACGTCTGCTCTTTTCATGAACCACAACTAGAGTCATTGGATGTGTGTTCTTCTCACAGACCACATATCACTAGTGTCATTGCATGTGTGTTCTTCCCAAAGAGCACACATGGATCCTGGTGTGATTGCATGTGTGTTCTTCTCACAAAACAGATCATTTTGAACAACCAGTGTCATTGCATGTGTGTTCTTCTCACAAACCGCACATGGATCCACCAGTGTCATTGCATGTGTGTTCTTCTCACAGACCATATCATGAACCACACCCAGTGTCATTGCATGTGTGTTCTTCTCACAGACCATATCATGAACCATACCCAGTGTCATTGCATGTGTGTTCTTCCCATGAACCACACATGGATCCACCGGTGTCATTGTATGTCTGCTCTTCTCATTAACCACAGCTAGAGTCATTGCATGTGTGTTCTTCTCACAAACCACATATCACCAGAGTCATTGCATGTGTGTTCTTCCCATGAAGCATAAGCGGATCCACCAGTGTCATTGCATGTGCTCTTCTCACGAACCACACATGGATCCACCCAAAGGTGTCGCATGTGTGTTCTTCCCATGAACCACACCTGGATCCACCAGTGTCATTGCATGTCTGCTCTTTTCATGAACCACAGCTAGAGTTATTGGATGTGTGTTCTTCTCACAGACCACATATCACCAGTGTCATTGCATGTGTGTTCTTCCCACAGACCACACATGGATCCACCAGTGTCATTGTATGTCTGCACTTCCCATGAACCACAGCTAGAGTCATCGCATGTGTGTTCTTTTCCCACACCACAGCTGGTCATTGCATGCGTGTTCTTCTTACAAACCATATCATGAACCACACCTAGTGTCATTGCATGTGTGTTCTTCTCACAAACCAAAAATGGATCCACCAATGTCATTGCATGTGTGCTCTTCCCATGAACCACACATGGATCCACCAGTGTCATTGCATGTGTGTTCTTCCCACCAACCACACATGGATCCACTTGTGTCATCGCATGTGTGTTCTTCCCATGAACCACACATGGATCCATGATGTCATTGCATGTCGCTCTTTTCATGAACCACAGCTAGAGTCATTGGATGTGTGTTCTTCTCCTGCACCACATATCACAGTGTCATTGCATGTGTGTTCTTCCCAAAGACCACACGTGGATCCACCAGTGTCATTGCATGTCTGCTCTTCTCACCAACCATATCATGAACCACACCCAGTGTCATAGAATGTGAGTTCTTCTCACAGACCACACATGGATACACCAGTGTCAATGCATGATTGTTCTTCTCACATACCATATCATGAACCACACCCAATGTCTTTGCATGTGTGTTCTTCTCACAGACCATATCAGGAACCATACCCAGTGTCATTGCATGTGTGTTCTTCCCATGAACCACACATGGATCCACCGGTGTCATTGCATGTCTGCTCTTTTCATTAACCACAGCTAGAGTTATTGCATGTGTGTTCTTCTCACAAACCACAACTAGATTCATTGCATGTGTGTTCTTACAAACCATATCATGAACCACACCCAGTGTCATTGCATGTGAGTTCTTCTCACAAACCACACATGGATCCACCGGTGTCTTTGCATGTCTGCTCTTCTCATTAACCACAGCTAGAGTCATTGCATGTCTGTTATTTTCACAAATGACATATCACCAGTGTCATTGCATGTGTGTTCTTCCCACAAACCACACATGGATCCACCAATTTCATTGCATGTGTGTTATTCCCATGAACCACACATGGATCCACCAGTGTCATCGCATGTGTGTTCTTCCCATGGACCACACATGGATCCACCAGTGTCATTGCATGTCTGCTCTTTTCATGAACCACAACTAGAGTCATTGGATGTGTGTTCTTCTCACAGACCACATATCACCAGTGTCATTGCATGTGTGTTCTTCCCAAATACCACACATGGATCCACTAGTGTCATTGCACGTGTGTTCTTCCCACAAACCACACATGGATCCACCAATGTCATTGCATGTGTGTTCTTCCCATGAACCACACATGGATCCTCCAGTGTCATCGCATGTGTGTTCTTCCCATGGACCACACATGGATCCACTAGTGTCATTGCACGTCTGCTCTTTTCATGAACCACAACTAGAGTCATTGGATGTGTGTTCTTCTCACAGACCACATATCACTAGTGTCATTGCATGTGTGTTCTTCCCAAAGAACACACATGGATCCACCAGTGTGATTGCATGTGTGTTCTTCTCACAAACCATATCATGAACCACACCCAGTGTCATTGCATGTGTGTTCTTCTCACAAACCGCACATGGATCCACCAGTGTCATTGCATGTGTGTTCTTCTCACAGACCATATCATGAACCACACCTAGTGTCGTTGCATGTGTGTTCTTCTCACAGACCATATCATGAACCATACCCAGTGTCATTGCATGTGTGTTCTTCCCATGAACCACACATGGATCCACCGGTGTCATTGCATGTCTGCTCTTCTCATTAACCACAGCTAGAGTCATTGCATGTGTGTTCTTCTCACAAACCACATATCACCAGAGACATAGCATGTTTGTTCTTCACATGAAGCATAACGGATCCACAGTGTCATTGCATGTACGCTCTTCTCACGAACCACACATGGATCCACCAGTGTCGCATGTGTGTTCTTCCCATGAACCACACCTAGATCCACCAGTGTCACTGCATGTCTGCTCTTTTCATGAACCACAGCTAGAGTTATTGGATGTGTGTTCTTCTCACAGACCACATATCACCAGTGTCATTGCATGTGTGTTCTTCCCACAGACCACACATGGATCCACCAGTGTCATTGTATGTCTGCACTTCCCATGAACCACAGCTAGAGTCATCGCATGTGTGTTCTTTTCACAAACCACAGCTGGTCATTGCATGCGTGTTCTTCTTACAAACCATATCATGAACCACACCTAGTGTCATTGCATGTGTGTTCTTCTCACAAACCACACATGGAGCCACCAATGTCATTGCATGTGCTCTTCCATGAACCACACATGGATCCACCTGTTTCATTGCATGTGTGTTCTTCCCTTGCACCACACATGGATGCACTTGTGTCATCGCATGTGTGTTCTTCCCATGAACCACACATGGATCCACAGTGTCATTGCATATGCTCATCTCATGAACCACAGCTAGAGTCATTGGATGTGTGGTCTTCTCACAGCCCACATAGCACCTGTGTCATTTCATGTGTGTTCTTCCCAAAGACCACACATGGATCCACCAGTGTCATTGCATTTGTGTTCTTCCCACAGACCACACATGGATCCACCAGTGTCATTGCATGTGTGTTCTTCCCATGAACCACACATGGATCCACCAGTGTCATTGTATGTCTGCTCTTCCCATGAACCACAGCTAGAGTCATCGCATGCATGCTCTTTTCACAAACCACAGGTAGAGTCATTGCATGTGTGTTCTTCTTACAAACCATATCATGAACCACACCGGTGTCATTGCATGTGTGTTCTTCTCAAAAACCACACATGGATCCATCAGTGTCATTGCATGTGTGTTCTTCCCAAACCACACATGGATCCACCAATGTCATTGCATGTGTGTTCTTCCATGAACCACATGGATCCACCGTGTCATCGCATGTGTGTTCTTCCCATGGACCACACATGGATCCACTAGTGTCATTGCACGTCTGCTCTTTTCATGAACCACAACTAGAGTCATTGGATGTGTGTTCTTCTCACAGACCACATATCACTAGTGTCATTGCATGTGTGTTCTTCCCAAAGAACACACATGGATCCACCAGTGTGATTGCATGTGTGTTCTTCTCACAAACCATATCATGAACCACACCCAGTGTCATTGCATGTGTGTTCTTCTCACAAACCGCACATGGATCCACCAGTGTCATTGCATGTGTGTTCTTCTCACAGACCATATCATGAACCACACCCAGTGTCATTGCATGTGTGTTCTTCTCACAGACCATATCATGAACCATACCCAGTGTCATTGCATGTGTGTTCTTCCCATGAACCACACATGGATCCACCGGTGTCATTGCATGTCTGCTCTTCTCATTAACCACAGCTAGAGTCATTGCATGTGTGTTCTTCTCACAAACCACATATCACCAGAGTCATTGCATGTGTGTTCTTCCCATGAAGCATAGACGGATCCACCAGTGTCATTGCATGTCTGCTCTTCTCACGAACCACACATGGATCCACCCAGTGTCATCGCATGTGTGTTCTTCCCATGAACCACACCTAGATCCACCAGTGTCACTGCATGTCTGCTCTTTTCATGAACCACAGCTAGAGTTATTGGATGTGTGTTCTTCTCACAGACCACATATCACCAGTGTCATTGCATGTGTGTTCTTCCCATTGTACACACATGGATCCACCAGTGTCATTGTATGTCTGCACTTCCCATGAACCACAGCTAGAGTCATCGCATGTGTGTTCTTTTCACAAACCACAGCTGGTCATTGCATGCGTGTTCTTCTTACAAACCATATCATGAACCACACCTAGTGTCATTGCATGTGTGTTCTTCTCACAAACCACACATGGATCCACCAATGTCATTGCATGTGTGCTCTTCCCATGAACCACACATGGATCCACCAGTGTCATTGCATGTGTGTTCTTCCCACCAACCACACATGGATCCACTTGTGTCATCGCATGTGTGTTCTTCCCATGAACCACACATGGATCCACAGTGTCATTGCATGTCTGCTCTTTTCATGAACCACAGCTAGAGTCATTGGATGTGTGTTCTTCTCACAGACCACATATCACCAGTGTCATTGCATGTGTGTTCTTCCCAAAGACCACACATGGATCCACTAGTGTCATTGCATTTGTGTTCTTCCCACAGACCACACATGGATCCACCAGTGTCATTGCATGTGTGTTCTTCCCATGAACCACACATGGATCCACCAGTGTCATTGTATGTCTGCTCTTCCCATGAACCACAGCTAGAGTCATCGCATGCATGCTCTTTTCACAAACCACAGGTAGAGTCATTGCATGTGTGTTCTTCTTACAAACCATATCATGAACCACACCCAGTGTCATTGCATGTGTGTTCTTCTCAAAAACCACACATGGATCCATCAGTGTCATTGCATGTGTGTTCTTCCCACAAACCACACATGGATCCACCAATGTCATTGCATGTGTGTTCTTCCCATGAACCACACATGGATCCACCAGTGTCATCGCATGTGTGTTCTTCCCATGGACCACACATGGATCCACTAGTGTCATTGCACGTCTGCTCTTTTCATGAACCACAACTAGAGTCATTGGATGTGTGTTCTTCTCACAGACCACATATCACTAGTGTCATTGCATGTGTGTTCTTCCCAAAGAGCACACATGGATCCACCAGTGTGATTGCATGTGTGTTCTTCTCACAAACCATATCATGAACCACACCCAGTGTCATTGCATGTGTGTTCTTCTCACAAACCGCACATGGATCCACCAGTGTCATTGCATGTGTGTTCTTCTCACAAACCATATCATGAACCACACCCAGTGTCATTGCATGTGTGTTCTTCTCATAGACCATATCATGAACCAAACCCAGTATCATTGCATGTGTGTTCTTCCCATGGACCCCACATGGATCCACCAGTGTCATTGCATGTCTTCTCTTTTCATGAACCACAACTAGAGTCATTGGATGTGTGTTCTTCACAAACCACATATCACCGAGTCATTGCATGTGTGTTCTTCCCATGAAGCATAAGCGGATCCACCAGTGTCATTGCATGTCTGCTCTTCTCACGAACCACACATGGATCCACCCAGTGTCATCGCATGTGTGTTCTTCCCATGAACCACACCTGGATCCACCAGTGTCATTGCATGTCTGCTCTTTTCATGAACCACAGCTAGAGTTATTGGATGTGTGTTCTTCTCACAGACCACATATCACCAGTGTCATTGCATGTGTGTTCTTCCCACAGACCACACATGGATCCACCAGTGTCATTGTATGTCTGCACTTCCCATGAACCACAGCTAGAGTCATCGCATGTGTGTTCTTTTCACAAACCACAGCTGGTCATTGCATGCGTGTTCTTCTTACAAACCATATCATGAACCACACCTAGTGTCATTGCATGTGTGTTCTTCTCACAAACCAAAAATGGATCCACCAATGTCATTGCATGTGTGCTCTTCCCATGAACCACACATGGATCCACTCTGTCATTGCATGTGTGTTCTTCCCAACCACACATGGATCCACTTGTGTCATCGCATGTGTGTTCTTCCCATGAACCACACATGGATCCACAGTGTCATTGCATGTCTCTTTTCATGAACCACAGCTAGAGTCATTGGATGTGTGTTCTTCTCATGAACCACATATCACCAGTGTCATTGCATGTGTGTTCTTCCCAAAGACCACACGTGGATCCACCGATGTCATTGCATGTGCTCTTCTCACCAACCATATCATGAACCACACCCAGTGTCATTGCATGTGTGTTCTTCTCATGACCACACATGGATCCACCAAGTCATTGCATGTGTGTTCTTCTCACAGACCATATCATGAACCACACCCAATGTCTTTGCATGTGTGTTCTTCTCACAGACCATATCAGGAACCATACCCAGTGTCATTGCATGTGTGTTCTTCCCATGAACCACACATGGATCCACCGGTGTCATTGCATGTCCGCTTCTTTTCATTAACCACAGCTAGAGTTATTGCATGTGTGTTCTTCTCATAAACCACAACTAGATTCATTGCATGTGTGTTCTTACAAACCATATCATGAACCACACCCAGTGTCATTGCATGTGAGTTCTTCTCACAAACCACACATGGATCCACCGGTGTCTTTGCATGTCTGCTCTTCTCATTAACCACAGCTAGAGTCATTGCATGTCTGTTATTTTCACAAATGACATATCACCAGTGTCATTGCATGTGTGTTCTTCCCACAAACCACACATGGATCCACCAATTTCATTGCATGTGTGTTCTTCCCATGAACCACACATGGATCCACGGTCATCGCATGTGTGTTCTTACCATGGACAACACATTCATCCACCAGTGTCATTGCATGTCTGCTCTTTTCATGAACCACAACTAGAGTCATTGGATGTGTGTTCTTCTCACAGACCACATATCACTAGTGTCATTGCATGTGTGTTCTTCCCAAAGACCACACATGGATCCACCAGTGTGATTGCATGTGTGTTCTTCTCACAAACCATATCATGAACCACACCCAGTGTCATTGCATGTGTGTTCTTCTCACAGACCGCACATGGATCCACCAGTGTCATTGCATGTGTGTTCTTCTCACAGACCATATCATGAACCACACCCAGTGTCATTGCATGTGTGTTCTTCTCACAGACCATATCATGAACCATACCCAGTGTCATTGCATGTGTGTTCTTCCCATGAACCACACATGGATCCACCGGTGTCATTGCATGTCTGCTCTTCTCATTAACCACAGCTAGAGTCATTGCATGTGTGTTCTTTTCACAAAACACATATCACCAGAGTCATTGCATGTGTGTTCTTCCCATGAAGCATAGACGGATCCACCAGTGTCATTGCATGTCTGCTCTTCTCACGAACCACACATGGATCCACCCAGTGTCATCGCATGTGTGTTCTTCCCATGAACCACACTTGGATCCACCAGTGTCATTGCATGTCTGCTCTTTTCATGAACCACAGCTAGAGTTATTGGATGTGTGTTCTTCTCACAGACCACATATCACCAGTGTCATTGCATGTGTGTTCTTCCCACAGACCACACATGGATCCACCAGTGTCATTGCCTGTGTGTTATTCCCATGAACCACACATGGATCCACCAGTGTCATTGTATGTCTGCTCTTCCCATGAACCACAACTAGAGTCATCGCATGTGTGTTCTTTTCACAAACCACAGCTAGTCATTGCATGTGTGTTCTTCTTACAAACCATATCATGAACCACACCTAGTGTCATTGCATGTGTGTTATTCTCACAAACCACACATGGATCCACCAATGTCATTGCATGTGTGCTCTTCCCATGAACCACACATGGATCCACCAGTGTCATGGCATGTGTGTTCTTCCCACCAACCACACATGGATCCACCCAGTGTCATCGCATGTGTGTTCTTCCCATGAACCACACATGGATCCACTGTCATTGCATATACGCTCTTTTCATGAACCACACTAGAGTCATTGGATGTGTGTTCTTCTCATGCACCACATATCACGAGTGTCATTGCATGTGTGTTCTTCCCAAAGACCACACATGGATCCACCAGTGTCATTGCATTTGTGTTCTTCCCACAGACCACACATGGATCCACCAGTGTCATTGCATGTGTGTTATTCCCATGAACCACACAAGGATCCACCAGTGTCATTGTATGTCTCCTCTTCCCATGAACCACAGCTAGAGTCATCGCATGCATGCTCTTTTCACAAACCACAGGTAGAGTCATTGCATGTGTGTTCTTCTTACAAACCATATCATGAACCACACCCAGTGTCATTGCATGTGTGTTCTTCTCAAAAACCACACATGGATCCATCAGTGTCATTGCATGTGTGTTCTTCACACAAACCACACATGGATCCACCAATGTCATTGCATGTGTGTTCTTCCCATGAACCACACATGGATCCACCAGTGTCATCGCATGTGTGTTCTTCCCATGGACCACACATGGATCCACTAGTGTCATTGCACGTCTGCTCTTTTCATGAACCACAACTAGAGTCATTGGATGTGTGTTCTTCTCACAGACCACATATCACTAGTGTCATTGCATGTGTGTTCTTCCCAAAGAGCACACATGGATCCACCAGTGTGATTGCATGTGTGTTCTTCTCACAAACCATATCATGAACCACACCCAGTGTCATTGCATGTGTGTTCTTCTCACAAACCGCACATGGATCCACCAGTGTCATTGCATGTGTGTTCTTCTCACAGACCATATCATGAACCACACCCAGTGTCATTGCATGTGTGTTCTTCTCATAGACCATATCATGAACCATACCCAGTGTCATTGCATGTGTGTTCTTCCCATGAACCACACATGGATCCACCGGTGTCATTGCATGTCTGCTCTTCTCATTAACCACAGCTAGAGTCATTACATGTGTGTTCTTCTCACAAACCACATATCACCAGAGTCATTGCATGTGTGTTCTTCCCATGAAGCATAGACGAATCCACCAGTGTCATTGCATGTATGCTCTTCTCACGAACCACACATGGATCCACCCAGTGTCATTGCATGTGTGTTCTTCCCATGAACCACACCTGGATCCACCAGTGTCATTGCATGTCTGATCTTTTCATGAACCACAGCTAGAGTTATTGGATGTGTGTTCTTCTCACAGACCACATATCACCAGTGTCATTGCATGTGTGTTCTTCCCACAGACCACACATGGATCCACCAGTGTCATTGTATGTCTGCACTTCCCATGAACCACAGCTAGAGTCATCGCATGTGTGTTCTTTTCACAAACCACAGCTGGTCATTGCATGCGTGTTCTTCTTACAAACCATATCATGAACCACACCTAGTGTCATTGCATGTGTGTTCTTCTGACAAACCACACATGGATCCACCAATGTCATTGCATGTGTGCTCTTCCCATGAACCACACATGGATCCACCAGTGTCATTGCATGTGTGTTCTTCCCACCAACCACACATGGATCCACTTGTGTCATCGCATGTGTGTTCTTCCCATGAACCACACATGGATCCACAGTGTCATTGCATGTCTGCTCTTTTCATGAACCACAGCTAGAGTCATTGGATGTGTGTTCTTCTCACAGACCACATATCACCAGTGTCATTGCATGTGTGTTCTTCCCAAAGACCACACATGGATCCACCAGTGTCATTGCATTTGTGTTCTTCCCACAGACCACATGGATCCACCAGTGTCATTGCATGTGTGTTCTTCCCATGAACCACACATGGATCCACCAGTGTCATTGTATGTCTGCTCTTCCCATGAACCACAGATAGAGTCATCGCATGCATTCTCTTTTCACAAACAACATGTGTAGAGTCATTGCATGTGTGTTCTTCTTACAAACCATATCATGAACCACACCCAGTGTCATTGCATGTGTGTTCTTCTCAAAAACCACACATGGATCCATCAGTGTCATTGCATGTGTGTTCTTCCCACAAACCACACATGGATCCACCAATGTCATTGCATGTGTGTTCTTCCCATGAACCACACATGGATCCACCAGTGTCATCGCATGTGTGTTCTTCCCATGGACCACTCATGGATCCACTAGTGTCATTGCACGTCTGCTCTTTTCATGAACCACAACTAGAGTCATTGGATGTGTGTTCTTCTCACAGACCACATATCACTAGTGTCATTGCATGTGTGTTCTTCCCAAAGAGCACACATGGATCCACCAGTGTGATTGCATGTGTGTTCTTCTCACAAACCATATCATGAACCACACCCAGTGTCATTGCATGTGTGTTCTTCTCACAAACCGCACATGGATCCACCAGTGTCATTGCATGTGTGTTCTTCTCACAGACCATATCATGAACCACACCCAGTGTCATTGCATGTGTGTTCTTCTCACAGACCATATCATGAACCATACCCAGTGTCATTGCATGTGTGTTCTTCCCATGAACCACACATGGATCCACCGGTGTCATTGCATGTCTGCTCTTCTCATTAACCACAGCTAGAGTCATTGCATGTGTGTTCTTCTCACAAACCACATATCACCAGAGTCATTGCATGTGTGTTCTTCCCATGAAGCATAGACGGATCCACCAGTGTCATTGCATGTCTGCTCTTCTCACGAACCACACATGGATCCACCCAGTGTCATCGCATGTGTGTTCTTCACATGAACCACACCTGGATCCACCAGTGTCATTGCATGTCTGCTCTTTTCATGAACCACAGCTAGAGTTATTGGATGTGTGTTCTTCTCATAGACCACATATCACCAGTGTCATTGCATGTGTGTTCTTCCCACAGACCACACATGGATCCACCAGTGTCATTGTATGTCTGCACTTCCCATGAACCATAGCTAGAGTCATCGCATGTGTGTTCTTTTCACAAACCACAGCTGGTCATTGCATGCGTGTTCTTCTTACAAACCATATCATGAACCACACCTAGTGTCATTGCATGTGTGTTCTTCTCACAAACCAAAAATGGATCCACCAATGTCATTGCATGTGTGCTCTTCCCATGAACCACACATGGATCCACCAGTGTCATTGCATGTGTGTTATTCCCACCAACCACACATGGATCCACTTGTGTCATCGCATGTGTGTTCTTCCCATGAACCACACATGGATCCACAGTGTCATTGCATGTCTGCTCTTTTCATGAACCACAGCTAGAGTCATTGGATGTGTGTTCTTCTCACAGACCACATATCACCAGTGTCATTGCATGTGTGTTCTTCCCAAAGACCACACGTGGATCCACCAGTGTCATTGCATGTCTGCTCTTCTCACCAACCATATCATGAACCACACCCAGTGTCATTGCATGTGTGTTCTTCTCACAGACCACACATGGATCCACCAGTGTCATTGCATGTGTGTTCTTCTCACAGACCATATCATGAACCACACCCAGTGTCATTGCATGTGTGTTCTTCTTATGAACCACACATGGATCCACCGGTGTCATTGCAGGTCTGCTCTTTTCATTAACCACAACTAGAGTTATTGCATGTGTGTTCTTCTCACAAACCACAACTAGATTCATTGCATGTGTGTTCTTACAAACCATATCATGAACCACACCCAGTGTCATTGCATGTGTGTTCTTCTCACAAACCACACATGGATCCACCGGTGTCATTGCATGTCTGCTCTTCTCATTAACCACAGCTAGAGTCATTGCATGTCTGTTATTTTCACAAACGACATATCACCAGTGTCATTGCATGTGTGTTCTTCCCACAAACCACACATGGATCCACCAATGTCATTGCATGTGTGTTCTTCCCATGAACCACACATGGATCCACCAGTGTCATCGCATGTGTGTTCTTCCCATGGACCACTCATGGATCCACTAGTGTCATTGCACGTCTGCTCTTTTCATGAACCACAACTAGAGTCATTGGATGTGTGTTCTTCTCACCGACCACATATCACTAGTGTCATTGCATGTGTGTTCTTCCCAAAGAGCACACATGGATCCACCAGTGTGATTGCTTGTGTGTTCTTTTCACAAACCACAGCTAGTCATTGCATGTGTGTTCTTCTTACAAACCATATCATGAACCACACCTAGTGTCATTGCATGTGTGTTCTTCTCACAAACCACACATGGATCCACCAATGTCATTGCATGTGTGCTCTTCCCATGAACCACACATGGATCCACCAGTGTCATGGCATGTGTGTTCTTCCCACCAACCACACATGGATCCACCCAGTGTCATCGCATGTGTGTTCTTCCCATGAACCACACATGGATCCACCAGTGTCATTGCATGTCTGCTCTTTTCATGAACCACAGCTAGAGTCATTGGATGTGTGTTCTTCTCACAGACCACATATCACCAGTGTCATTGCATGTGTGTTCTTCCCAAAGACCACACATGGATCCACCAGTGTCATTGCATTTGTGTTCTTCCCACAGACCACACATGGATCCACCAGTGTCATTGCATGTGTGTTATTCCCATGAACCACACAAGGATCCACCAGTGTCATTGTATGTCTGCTCTTCCCATGAACCACAGCTAGAGTCATCGCATGCATGCTCTTTTCACAAACCACATGTAGAGTCATTGCATGTGTGTTCTTCTTACAAACCATATCATGAACCACACCCAGTGTCATTGCATGTGTGTTCTTCTCAAAAACCACACATGGATCCATCAGTGTCATTGCATGTGTGTTCTTCCCACAAACCACACATGGATCCACCAATGTCATTGCATGTGTGTTCTTCCCATGAACCACATGGATCCACCAGTGTCATCGCATGTGTGTTCTTCCCATGGACCACACATGGATCCACTAGTGTCATTGCACGTCTGCTCTTTTCATGAACCACAACTAGAGTCATTGGATTTGTGTTCTTCTCACAGACCACATATCACTAGTGTCATTGCATGTGTGTTCTTCCCAAAGAGCACACATGGATCCACCAGTGTGATTGCATGTGTGTTCTTCTCACAAACCATATCATGAACCACACCCAGTGTCATTGCATGTGTGTTCTTCTCACAAACCGCACATGGATCCACCAGTGTCATTGCATGTGTGTTCTTCTCACAGACCATATCATGAACCACACCCAGTGTCATTGCATGTGTGTTCTTCTCACAGACCATATCATGAACCATACCCAGTGTCATTGCATGTGTGTTCTTCCCATGAACCACACATGGATCCACCGGTGTCATTGCATGTCTGCTCTTCTCATTAACCACAGCTAGAGTCATTGCATGTGTGTTCTTCTCACAAACCACATATCACCAGAGTCATTGCATGTGTGTTCTTCCCATGAAGCATAGACGGATCCACCAGTGTCATTGCATGTCTGCTCTTCTCACGAACCACACATGGATCCACCCAGTGTCATCGCATGTGTGTTCTTCCCATGAACCACACCTGGATCCACCAGTGTCATTGCATGTCTGATCTTTTCATGAACCACAGCTAGAGTTATTGGATTTGTGTTCTTCTCACAGACCACATATCACCAGTGTCATTGCATGTGTGTTCTTCCCACAGACCACACATGGATCCACCAGTGTCATTGTATGTCTGCACTTCCCATGAACCACAGCTAGAGTCATCGCATGTGTGTTCTTTTCACAAACCACAGCTGGTCATTGCATGCGTGTTCTTCTTACAAACCATATCATGAACCACACCTAGTGTCATTGCATGTGTGTTCTTCTCACAAACCAAAAATGGATCCACCAATGTCATTGCATGTGTGCTCTTCCCATGAACCACACATGGATCCACCAGTGTCATTGCATGTGTGTTCTTCCCACCAACCACACATGGATCCACTTGTGTCATCGCATGTGTGTTCTTCCCATGAACCACACATGGATCCACAGTGTCATTGCATGTCTGCTCTTTTCATGAACCACAGCTAGAGTCATTGGATGTGTGTTCTTCTCTGAACCACATATCACCAGTGTCATTGCATGTGTGTTCTTCCCAAAGACCACACGTGGATCCACCAGTGTCATTGCATGTCTGCTCTTCTCACCAACCATATCATGAACCACACCCAGTGTCATTGCATGTGTGTTCTTCTCACAGACCACACATGGATCCACCAGTGTCATTGCATGTGTGTTCTTCTCACAGACCATATCATGAACCACACCCAATGTCTTTGCATGTGTGTTCTTCTCACAGACCATATCAGGAACCATACCCAGTGTCATTGCATGTGTGTTCTTCCCATGAACCACACATGGATCCACCGGTGTCATTGCATGTCTGCTCTTTTCATTAACCACAACTAGAGTTATTGCATGTGTGTTCTTCTCACAAACCACAACTAGATTCATTGCATGTGTGTTCTTACAAACCATATCATGAACCACACCCAGTGTCATTGCATGTGTGTTCTTCTCACAAACCACACATGGATCCACCGGTGTCATTGCATGTCTGCTCTTCTCATTAACCACAGCTAGAGTCATTGCATGTCTGTTATTTTCACAAACGACATATCACCAGTGTCATTGCATGTGTGTTCTTCCCACAAACCACACATGGATCCACCAATGTCATTGCATGTGTGTTCTTCCCATGAACCACACATGGATCCACCAGTGTCATCGCATATGTGTTCTTCCCATGGACCACACATGGATCCACTAGTGTCATTGCATGTCTGCTCTTTTCATGAACCACAACTAGAGTCATTTGATGTGTGTTCTTCTCACAGACCACATATCACTAGTGTCATTGCATGTGTGTTCTTCCCAAAGAGCACACATGGATCCACTAGTGTGATTGCATGTGTGTTCTTCTCACAAACCATATCATGAACCACACCCAGTGTCATTGCATGTGTGTTCTTCTCACAAACCGCACATGGATCCACCAGTGTCATTGCATGTGTGTTCTTCCCACCAACCACACATGGATCCACTTGTGTCATCGCATGTGTGTTCTTCCCATGAACCACACATGGATCCACAGTGTCATTGCATGTCTGCTCTTTTCATGAACCACAGCTAGAGTCATTGGATGTGTGTTCTTCTCACATACCACATATCACCAGTGTCATTGCATGTGTTCTTCTTCCCAAAGACCACGTGGATCCACCAGTGTCATTGCATGTCTGCTCTTCTCACCAACCATATCATGAACCACACCCAGTGTCATTGCATGTGTTCTTCTCACAGACCACACATGGATCCACCAGTGTCATTGCATGTGTGTTCTTCTCACAGACCATATCATGAACCACACCCAATGTCTTTGCATGTGTGTTCTTCTCACAGACCATATCAGGAACCATACCCAGTGTCATTGCATGTGTGTTCTTCCCATGAACCACACATGGATCCACCGGTGTCATTGCATGTCTGCTCTTTTCATTAACCACAGATAGAGTTATTGCATGTGTGTTCTTCTCACAAACCACAACTAGATTCATTGCATGTGTGTTCTTACAAACCATATCATGAACCACACCCAGTGTCATTGCATGTGTGTTCTTCTCACAAACCACACATGGATCCACCGGTGTCATTACATGTCTGCTCTTCTCATTAACCATAGCTAGAGTCATTGCATGTCTGTTATTTTCACAAACGACATATCACCAATGTCATTGCATGTGTGTTCTTCCCACAAACCACACATGGATCCACCAATGTCATTGCATGTGTGTTCTTACCATGAACCACACATGGATCCACCAGTGTCATCGCATGTGTGTTCTTCCCATGGACCATACATGGATCCACTAGTGTCATTGCATGTCTGCTCTTATCATGAACCACAACTAGAGTCATTGGATGTGTGTTCTTCTCACAGACCACATATCACTAGTGTCATTGCATGTGTGTTCTTCCCAAAGAGCACACATGGATCCACCAGTGTGATTGCATGTGTGTTCTTCTCACAAACCATATCATGAACCACACCCAGTGTCATTGCATGTGTGTTCTTCACACAAACCGCACATGGATCCACCAGTGTCATTGCATGTGTGTTCTTCTCACAGACCATATCGTGAACCACACCCAGTGTCATTGCATGTGTGTTCTTCTCACAGACCATATCATGAACCATACCCAGTGTCATTGCATGTGTGTTCTTCCCATGAACCACACATGGATCCACCGGTGTCATTGCATGTACGCTCTTCTCATTAACCACTAGAGTCATTGCATGTGTGTTCTTCTCACAAACCACATATCACTAGAGTCATTGCATGTGTGTTCTTCCCATGAAGCATGACGGATCCACAAAGGTGTCATTGCATGTCTGCTCTTCTCACGAACCACACATGGATCCACCCAGTGTCATCGCATGTGTGTTCTTCCCATGAACCACACCTGGATCCACCAGTGTCATTGCATGTCTGCTCTTTTCATGAACCACAGCTAGAGTTATTGGATGTGTGTTCTTCTCACAGACCATATATCACCAGTGTCATTGCATGTGTGTTCTTCCCAGAGACCACACATGGATCCACCAGTGTCATTGCAAGTGTGTTATTCCCATGAACCACACATGGATCCACCAGTGTCATTGTATGTCTGCTCTTCCCATGAACCACAGCTAGAGTCATCGCATGTGTGTTCTTTTCACAAACCACAGCTGGTCATTGCATGCGTGTTCTTCTTACAAACCATATCATGAACCACACCTAGTGTCATTGCATGTGTGTTCTTCTCACAAACCACACATGGATCCACCAATGTCATTGCATGTGTGATCTTCCCATGAACCACACATGGATCCACCAGTGTCATTGCATGTGTGTTCTTCCCACCAACCACACATGGATCCACTTGTGTCATCGCATGTGTGTTCTTCCCATGAACCACACATGGATCCACCAGTGTCATTGCATGTCTGCTCTTTTCATGAATCACAGCTAGTCATTGGATGTGTGTTCTTCTCACAGACCACATATCACCAGTGTCATTGCATGTGTGTTCTTCCCAAAGACCACACGTGGATCTACCGGTGTCATTACATGTGTGTTCTTCTCACAAACCATATCATGAACCACACCCAGTGTCATTGCATGTGTGTTCTTCTCACAGACCACACATGGATCCACCAGTGTCATTGCATGTGTGTTCTTCTCATAGACCATATCATGAACCACACCCAGTGTCATTGCATGTGTGTTCTTCTCACAGACCATATCAGGAACCATACCCAGTGTCATTGCATGTGTGTTCTTCCCATGAACCACACATGGATCCACCGGTGTCATTGCATGTCCGCTTTTCATTAACCACAGCTAGAGTCATTGCATGTGTGTTCTTCTCACAAACCACAACTAGATTCATTGCATGTGTGTTCTTACAAACCATATCATGAACCACACCCAGTGTCATTGCATGTGTGTTCTTCTCACAAACCACACATGGATCCACCGGTGTCATTGCATGTCTGCTCTTCTCATTAACCACAGCTAGATTCATTGCATGTCTGTTCTTTTCACAAACCACATATCACCAGAGTCATTGCATGTGTGTTCTTCCCATGAACCACACATGGATCCACCGGTGTCATTGCATGTCTGCTCTTCTCACAAACCACACATGGATCCACCCAATGTCATCGCATGTGTGTTCTTCCCATGAACCACACATGGATCCATCAGTGTCATTGCATGTCTGCTCTTTTCATGAACCACAGCTAGTCATTGGATGTGTGTTCTTCTCACATACCACATATCACTAGTGTCATTGCATGTGTCTTCTTCCCAAAGACCACACATGGATCCACCAGTGTCATTGCATGTGTGTTCTTCTCACAAAACATATCATGAACCACACCCAGTGTCATTGCATGTGTGTTCTTCCCAGGAACCACACATGGATCCACCAATGTCATGGCATGCGTTTTCTTCCCAAGAACCACACATGGATCCACAAGTGTCATTGCATGTCTACTCTTTTCATGAACCACAGCTAGAGTCATTGGATGTGTGTTCTTCTCACCACACATATCAAAGTGTCATTGCATGTGTGTTCTTCCCAAATACCACATGGATCCACAGTGTCATTGCATGTTTGTTCTTCTCACAAACCATATCATGAACCACACCCAGTGTCATTGCATGTGTGTTCTTCTCACAAACCACACATGGATCCACCAATGTCATTGCATGTGTGTTCTTCCCATGAACCACACATGAATCCACCAGTGTCATTGCATGTGTGTTCTTCCCACCAACCACACATGGATCCACTAGTGTCATCGCATGTGTATTCTTCCCATGAACCACACATGGATCCACCAGTGTCATTGCATGTCTGCTCTTTTCATGAACCACAGCTAGAGTCATTGCATGTGTGTTCTTCTCACAGACCACATATCACCTGTGTCATTGCATGTGTGTTCTTACCAAAGACCACACGTGGATCCACCAGTGTCATTGCATGTGTGTTCTTCTCACAAACCATATCATGAACACACCCAGTGTCATTGCATGTGTGTTCTTCTCACAGACCACACATGGATCCACCAGTGTCATTGCATGTGTGTTCTTCTCACAGACCATATCATGAACCACACCCAGTGTTATTGCATGTGTGTTCTTCTCACAGACCATATCATGAACCACACTTAGTGTCATTGCATGTGTGTTATTCCCATGAACCACACATGGATCCACCAGTGTCATTGTATGTCTGCTCTTCCCATGAACCACAGCTAGAGTCATCGCATGTGTGTTCTTTTCACAAACCACAGCTGGTCATTGCATGCATGTTCTTCTTACAAACCATATCATGAACCACACCTAGTGTCATTGCATGTGTGTTCTTCTCACAAACCACACATGGATCCACCAATGTCATTGCATGTGTGATCTTCCCATGAACCACACATGGATCCACCAGTGTCATTGCATGTGTGTTCTTCCCACCAACCACACATGGATCCACTTGTGTCATCGCATGTGTGTTCTTCCCATGAACCACACATGGATCCACCAGTGTCATTGCATGTCTGCTCTTTTCATGAACCACAGCTAGAGTCATTGGATGTGTGTTCTTCTCACAGACCACATATCACTAGTGTCATTGCATGTGTGTTCTTCCCAAAGACCACACGTGGATCCACCAGTGTCATTGCATGTCTGCTCTTCTCACTAACCATATCATGAACCACACCCAGTGTCATTGCATGTGTGTTCTTCTCACAGACCACACATGGATCCACCAGTGTCATTGCATGTGTGTTCTTCTCACAGACCATATCATGAACCACACCCAGTGTGTTTGCATGTGTGTTCTTCTCTTAGACCATATCAGGAACCATACCCAGTGTCATTGCATGTGTGTTCTTCCCATGAACCACACATGGATCCACCGGTGTCATTGCATGTCTGCTCTTTTCATTAACCACAGCTAGAGTCATTGCATGTGTGTTCTTCTCACAAACCACAACTAGATTCATTGCATGTGTGTTCTTACAAACCATATCATGAACCACACCCAGTGTCATTGCATGTGTGTTCTTCTCACTAACCACACATGGATCCACCGGTCTCATTGCATGTCTGCTCTTCTCATTAACCACAGCTAGAGTCATTGCATGTCTGTTATTTTCACAAACCACATATCACCAGAGTCATTGCATGTGTGTTCTTCCCATGAACCACACATGGATCCACCGGTGTCATTGCATGTCTGCTCTTCTCGCAAACCACACATGGATCCACCCAATGTCATCGCATGTGTGTTCTTCCCATGAACCACACATGGATCAACCAGTGTCATTGCATGTCTGCTCTTTTCATGAACCACAGCTATAGTCATTGGATGTGTGTTCTTCTCACATACCACATATCACTAGTGTCATTGCATGTGTCTTCTTCCCAAAGACCACACATGGATCCACCAGTGTCATTGCATGTGTGTTCTTCTCACAAAACATATCATGAACCACACCCAGTGTCATTGCATGTGTGTTCTTCCCAGGAACCACACATGGATCCACCAATGTCATGGCATGCGTTTTCTTCCCAAGAACCACACATGGATCCACAAGTGTCATTGCATGTCTGCTCTTTTCATGAACCACAGCTAGAGTCATTGGATGTGTGTTCTTCTCACATACCACATATCACCAGTGTCATTGCATGTGTGTTCTTCCCAAATACCACACATGGATCCACCAGTGTCATTGCATGTTTGTTCTTCTCACAAACCATATCATGAACCACACCCAGTGTCATTGCATGTGTGTTCTTCTCACAAACCACACATGGATCCACCAATGTCATTGCATGTGTGTTCTTCCCATGAACCACACATGAATCCACCAGTGTCATTGCATGTGTGTTCTTCCCACCAACCACACATGGATCCACCAGTGTCATCGCATGTGTGTTCTTCCCATGAACCACACATGGATCCACCAGTGTCATTGCATGTCTGCTCTTTTCATGAACCACAGCTAGAGTCATTGCATGTGTGTTCTTCTTACAGACCACATATCACCAGTGTCATTGCATGTGTGTTCTTCCCAAAGACCACACGTGGATCCACCAGTGTCATTGCATGTGTGTTCTTCTCACAAACCATATCATGAACCACACCCAGTGTCATTGCATGTGTGTTCTTCTCACAGACCACACCTGGATCCACCAGTGTCATTGCATGTGTGTTCTTCTCACAGACCATATCATGAACCACACCCAGTGTTATTGCATGTGTGTTCTTCTCACAGACCATATCATGAACCACACCTAGTGTCATTGCATGTGTGTTATTCCCATGAACCACACATGGATCCACCCGTGTCATTGCATGTCTGCTCTTTTCATTAACCACAGCTAGAGTCATTGCATGTGTGTTCTTCTCACAAACCACACATGGATCCACCAATGTCATTGCATGTGTGCTCTTCCCATGAACCACACATGGATCCACCAGTGTCATTGCATGTCTACTATTTTCATGAACCACAACTAGAGTCATTGGATGTGTGTTCTTATCACAGACCACATATCACCAGTGTCATTGCATGTGTGTTATTCCCAAAGACCACACGTGGATCCACCAGTGTCATTGCATGTCTGCTCTTCTCACCAACCATATCATGAACCACACCCAGTGTCATTGCATGTGTGTTCTTCTCACAGACCACACATGGATCCACCAGTGTCATTGCATGTGTGTTCTTCTCACAGACCATATCATGAACCACACCCAGTGTCTTTGCATGTGTGTTCTTCTCATGCACCATATCAGAACCATACCCAGTGTCATTGCATGTGTGTTCTTCCCATGAACCACACATGGATCCACCGGTGTCATTGCATGTCTGCTCTTTTCATTAACCACAGCTAGAGTCATTGCATGTGTGTTCTTCTCACAAACCACATATCACTAGAGTCATTGCATGTGTGTTCTTCCCATGAAGCATAGACGGATCCACCAGTGTCATTGCATGTCTGCTCTTCTCACGAACCACACATGGATCCACCCAGTGTCATCGCATGTGTGTTCTT
Source organism: Avena insularis (assembly GCA_023614405.1). Classification (NCBI taxonomy): domain Eukaryota; kingdom Viridiplantae; phylum Streptophyta; class Magnoliopsida; order Poales; family Poaceae; genus Avena; species Avena insularis. Next base: position 533,022,904 of record CM042694.1, read on the forward strand.
CCCATGAACCACACCTGGATCCACCAGTGTCATTGCATGTCTGCTCTTTTCATGAACCACAGCTAGAGTTATTGGATGTGTGTTCTTCTCACAGACCATATATCACCAGTGTCATTGCATGTGTGTTCTTCCCAGAGACCACACATGGATCCACCAGTGTCATTGCAAGTGTGTTATTCCCATGAACCACACATGGATCCACCAGTGTCATTGTATGTCTGCTCTTCCCATGAACCACAGCTAGAGTCATCGCATGTGTGTTCTTTTCACAAACCACAGCTGGTCATTGCATGCGTGTTCTTCTTACAAACCATATCATGAACCACACCTAGTGTCATTGCATGTGTGTTCTTCTCACAAACCACACATGGATCCACCAATGTCATTGCATGTGTGATCTTCCCATGAACCACACATGGATCCACCAGTGTCATTGCATGTGTGTTCTTCCCACCAACCACACATGGATCCACTTGTGTCATCGCATGTGTGTTCTTCCCATGAACCACACATGGATCCACCAGTGTCATTGCATGTCTGCTCTTTTCATGAATCACAGCTAGTCATTGGATGTGTGTTCTTCTCACAGACCACATATCACCAGTGTCATTGCATGTGTGTTCTTCCCAAAGACCACACGTGGATCTACCGGTGTCATTACATGTGTGTTCTTCTCACAAACCATATCATGAACCACACCCAGTGTCATTGCATGTGTTCTTCTCACAGACCACATGGATCCACCAGTGTCATTGCATGTGTGTTCTTCTCACAGACCATATCATGAACCACACCCAGTGTCATTGCATGTGTGTTCTTCTCACAGACCATATCAGGAACCATACCCAGTGTCATTGCATGTGTGTTCTTCCCATGAACCACACATGGATCCACCGGTGTCATTGCATGTCTGCTCTTTTCATTAACCACAGCTAGAGTCATTGCATGTGTGTTCTTCTCACAAACCACAACTAGATTCATTGCATGTGTGTTCTTACAAACCATATCATGAACCACACCCAGTGTCATTGCATGTGTGTTCTTCTCACAAACCACACATGGATCCACCGGTGTCATTGCATGTCTGCTCTTCTCATTAACCACAGCTAGATTCATTGCATGTCTGTTCTTTTAACAAACCACATATCACCAGAGTCATTGCATGTGTGTTCTTCCCATGAACCACACATGGATCCACCGGTGTCATTGCATGTCTGCTCTTCTCACAAACCACACATGGATCCACCCAATGTCATCGCATGTGTGTTCTTCCCATGAACCACACATGGATCCACCAGTGTCATTGCATGTCTGCTCTTTTCATGAACCACAGCTAGTCATTGGATGTGTGTTCTTCTCACATACCACATATCACTAGTGTCATTGCATGTGTCTTCTTCCCAAAGACCACACATGGATCCACCAGTGTCATTGCATGTGTGTTCTTCTCACAAAACATATCATGAACCACACCCAGTGTCATTGCATGTGTGTTCTTCCCACCAACCACACATGGATCCACTTGTGTCATCGCATGTGTGTTCTTCCCATGAACCACACATGGATCCACCAGTGTCATTGCATGTCTGCTCTTTTCATGAATCACAGCTAGAGTCATTGGATGTGTGTTCTTCTCACAGACCACATATCACCAGTGTCATTGCATGTGTGTTCTTCCCAAAGACCACACGTGGATCTACCGGTGTCATTACATGTGTGTTCTTCTCACAAACCATATCATGAACCACACCCAGTGTCATTGCATGTGTGTTCTTCTCACAGACCACACATGGATCCACCAGTGTCATTGCATGTGTGTTCTTCTCACAGACCATATCATGAACCACACCCAGTGTCATTGCATGTGTGTTCTTCTCACAGACCATATCAGGAACCATACCCAATGTCATTGCATGTGTGTTCTTCCCATGAACCACACATGGATCCACCGGTGTCATTGCATGTCTGCTCTTTTCATTAACCACAGCTAGAGTCATTGCATGTGTGTTCTTCTCACAAACCACAACTAGATTCATTGCATGTGTGTTCTTACAAACCATATCATGAACCACACCCAGTGTCATTGCATGTGTGTTCTTCTCACAAACCACACATGGATCCACCGGTGTCATTGCATGTCTGCTCTTCTCATTAACCACAGCTAGATTCATTGCATGTCTGTTCTTTTCACAAACCACATATCACCAGAGTCATTGCATGTGTGTTCTTCCCATGAACCACACATGGATCCACCGGTGTCATTGCATGTCTGCTCTTCTCACAAACCACACATGGATCCACCCAATGTCATCGCATGTGTGTTCTTCCCATGAACCACACATGGATCCACCAGTGTCATTGCATGTCTGCTCTTTTCATGAACCACAGCTAGTCATTGGATGTGTGTTCTTCTCACATACCACATATCACTAGTGTCATTGCATGTGTCTTCTTCCCAAAGACCACACATGGATCCACCAGTGTCATTGCATGTGTGTTCTTCTCACAAAACATATCATGAACCACACCCAGTGTCATTGCATGTGTGTTCTTCCCAGGAACCACACATGGATCCACCAATGTCATGGCATGCGTTTTCTTCCTAAGAACCACACATGGATCCACAAGTGTCATTGCATGTCTACTCTTTTCATGAACCACAGCTAGAGTCATTGGATGTGTGTTCTTCTCACAGACCACATATCAGCAGTGTCATTGCATGTGTGTTCTTCCCAAATACCACACATGGATCCACCAGTGTCATTGCATGTTTGTTCTTCTCACAAACCATATCATGAACCACACCCAGTGTCATTGCATGTGTGTTCTTCTCACAAACCACACATGGATCCACCAATGTCATTGCATGTGTGTTCTTCCCATGAACCACACATGAATCCACCAGTGTCATTACATGTGTGTTCTTCCCACCAACCACACATGGATCCACCAGTGTCATCGCATGTGTATTCTTCCCATGAACCACACATGGATCCACCAGTGTCATTGCATGTCTGCTCTTTTCATGAACCACAGCTAGAGTCATTGCATGTGTGTTCTTCTCACAGACCACATATCACCAGTGTCATTGCATGTGTGTTCTTCCCAAAGACCACACGTGGATCCACCAGTGTCATTGCATGTGTGTTCTTCTCACAAACCATATCATGAACACACCCAGTGTCATTGCATGTGTGTTCTTCTCACAGACCACACATGGATCCACCAGTGTCATTGCATGTGTGTTCTTCTCACAGACCATATCATGAACCACACCCAGTGTTATTGCATGTGTGTTCTTCTCACAGACCATATCATGAACCACACTTAGTGTCATTGCATGTGTGTTATTCCCATGAACCACACATGGATCCACGGTGTCATTGTATGTACTCTTCCCATGAACCACAGCTAGAGTCATCGCATGTGTGTTCTTTTCACAAACCACAGCTGGTCATTGCATGCATGTTCTTCTTACAAACCATATCATGAACCACACCTAGTGTCATTGCATGTGTGTTCTTCTCACAAACCACACATGGATCCACCAATGTCATTTCATGTGTGATCTTCCCATGAACCACACATGGATCCACCAGTGTCATTGCATGTGTGTTCTTCCCACCAACCACACATGGATCCACTTGTGTCATCGCATGTGTGTTCTTCCCATGAACCACACATGGATCCACCAGTGTCATTGCATGTCTGCTCTTTTCATGAACCACAGGTAGAGTCATTGGATGTGTGTTCTTCTCACAGACCACATATCACTAGTGTCATTGCATGTGTGTTCTTCCCAAACACCACACGTGGATCCACCATGTCATTGCATGTCCGCTTTCTCACTAACCATATCATGAACCACACCAAGTGTCATTGCATGTGTGTTCTTCTCACAGACCACACATGGATCCACCAGTGTCATTGCATGTGTGTTCTTCTCACAGACCATATCATGAACCACACCTAGTGTGTTTGCATGTGTGTTCTTCTCTTAGACCATATCAGGAACCATACCCAGTGTCATTGCATGTGTGTTCTTCCCATGAACCACACATGGATCCACCGGTGTCATTGCATGTCTGCTCTTTTCATTAACCACAGCTAGAGTCATTGCATGTGTGTTCTTCTCACAAACCACAACTAGATTCATTGCATGTGTGTTCTTACAAACCATATCATGAACCACACCCAGTGTCATTGCATGTGTGTTCTTCTCACTAACCACACATGGATCCACTGGTCTCATTGCATGTCTGCTCTTCTCATTAACCACAGCTAGAGTCATTGCATGTCTGTTATTTTCACAAACCACATATCACCAGAGTCATTGCATGTGTGTTCTTCCCATGAACCACACATGGATCCACCGGTGTCATTGCATGTCTGCTCTTCTCGCAAACCACACATGGATACACCCAATGTCATCGCATGTGTGTTCTTCCCATGAACCACACATGGATCAACCAGTGTCATTGCATGTCTGCTCTTTTCATGAACCACAGCTATAGTCATTGGATGTGTGTTCTTCTCACATACCACATATCACTAGTGTCATTGCATGTGTCTTCTTCCCAAAGACCACACATGGATCCACCAGTGTCATTGCATGTGTGTTCTTCTCACAAAACATATCATGAACCACACCAAGTGTCATTGCATGAGTGTTCTTCCCAGAACCACACATGTATCCACCAATGTCATGGCATGCGTTTTCTTCCCAAGAACCACACAAGGATCCACAAGTGTCATTGCATGTCTGCTCTTTTCATGAACCACAGCTAGAGTCATTGGATGTGTGTTCTTCTCACATACCACATATCACCAGTGTCATTGCATGTGTGTTCTTCCCAAATACCACACATGGATCCACCAGTGTCATTGCATGTTTGTTCTTCTCACAAACCATATCATGAACCACACCCAGTGTCATTGCATGTGTGTTCTTCTCACAAACCACACATGGATCCACCAATGTCATTGCATGTGTGTTCTTCCCATGAACCACACATGAATCCACCAGTGTCATTGCATGTGTTCTTCCCACCAACCACACATGGATCCACCAGTGTCATCGCATGTGTGTTCTTCCCATGAACCACACATGGATCCACCAGTGTCATTGCATGTCTGCTCTTTTCATGAACCACAGCTAGAGTCATTGCATGTGTGTTCTTCTTATGCACTACATATCACCAAAGTGTCATTGCATGTGTGTTCTTCCCAAACACCACACTTGGATCCACCAGTGTCATTGCATGTGTGTTCTTCTCACAGACCATATCATGAACCACACCCAAAGGTCATTGCATGTGTGTTCTTCTCCAGACCACACATGGATCCACCAAAGGTCATTGCATGTGTGTTCTTCATGCACCATATCATGAACCACACCCAGTGTTATTGCATGTGTGTTCTTCTCACAGACCATATCATGAACCACACCTAGTGTCATTGCATGTGTGTTATTCCCATGAACCACACATGGATCCACCCGTGTCATTGCATGTCTGCTCTTTTCATTAACCACAGCTAGAGTCATTGCATGTGTGTTCTTCTCACAAACCACACATGGATCCACCAATGTCATTGCATGTGTGCTCTTCCCATGAACCACACATGGATCCACCAGTGTCATTGCATGTCTACTATTTTCATGAACCACAGCTAGAGTCATTGGATGTGTGTTCTTATCACAGACCACATATCACCAGTGTCATTGCATGTGTGTTATTCCCAAAGACCACACGTGGATCCACCAGTGTCATTGCATGTCTGCTCTTCTCACCAACCATATCATGAACCACACCCAGTGTCATTGCATGTGTGTTCTTCTCACAGACCACACATGGATCCACCAGTGTCATTGCATGTGTGTTCTTCTCACAGACCATATCATGAACCACACCCAGTGTCTTTGCATGTGTGTTCTTCTCACAGACCATATCAGGAACCATACCCAGTGTCATTGCATGTGTGTTCTTCCCATGAACCACACATGGATCCACCGGTGTCATTGCATGTCTGCTCTTTTCATTAACCACAGCTAGAGTCATTGCATGTGTGTTCTTCTCACAAACCACAACTAGAGTCATTGCATGTGTGTTCTTACAAACCATATCATGAACCACACCCAGTGTCATTGCATGTGTGTTCTTCTCACAAACCTCACATGGATCCACCGGTGTCATTGCATGTCTGCTCTTCTCATTAACCATAGCTAGAGTCATTGCATGTCTGTTATTTTCACAAACCACAGATCACCAGTCATTGCATGTGTGTTCTTCCCATGAACCACACATGGATCCACCTGTCATTGCATGTCCGCTCTTCTCACAAACCACATGGATCCACCCAATGTCATCGCATGTGTGTTCTTCCCATGAACCACACATGGATCCACCAGTCATTGCATGTCTGCTCTTTTCATGAACCACAGCTAGAGTCATTGGATGTGTGTTCTTCTCACATACCACATATCACTAGTGTCATTGCATGTGTGTTCTTCCCAAAGACCACACATGGATCCACCAGTGTCATTGCATGTGTGTTCTTCTCACAAACCATATCATGAACCACACCAAGTGTCATTGCATGTGTGTTCTTCCCAGGAACCACACATGGATCCACCAATGTCATGGCATGCGTTTTCTTCCCATGAACCACACATGGATCCACAAGTGTCATTGCATGTCTGCTCTTTTCATGAACCACAGCTAGAGTCATTGGATGTGTGTTCTTCTCACAAACAACATATCACCAGTGTCATTGCATGTGTGTTCTTCCCAAAGACCACACATGGATCCACCAGTGTCATTGCATGCGTGTTCTTCTCACAAACCATATCATGAACCACACCCAGTGTCATTGCATGTGTGTTCTTCTCACAAACCACAAATGGATCCACCAATGTCATTGCATGTGTGTTCTTCCCGTGAACCACACATGGATCCACCTGTGTCATTGCAGTGTGTTCTTCCCACCAACCACACATGGATCCACCAGTGTCATCGCATGTGTGTTCTTCCCATGAACCACACATGGATCCACCAGTGTCATTGCATGTCTGCTCTTTTCATGAACCACAGCTAGAGTCATTGGATGTGTGTTCTTCTCACATACCACATATCACCAGTGTCATTGCATGCGTGTTCTTCCCAAAGACCACACGTGGATCCACCAGTGTCATTGCATGTGTGTTCTTCTCACAAACCATATCATGAACGACACCCAGTGTCATTGCATGTGTGTTCTTCTCACAGACCACACATGGATCCACCAGTGTTATTGCATGTGTGGTCTTCTCACAGACCATATCATGAACCACACCCAGTGTCATTGCATGTGTGTTCTTCTCACAGACCATATCATGAACCATACCCAGTGTCATTGCATGTGTGTTCTTCCCATGAACCACACATGGATCCACCGGTGTCATTGCATGTCTGCTCTTTTCATTAACCACAGCTAGAGTCATTGCATGTGTGTTCTTCTCACAAACCACAACTAGAGTCATTGCATGTGTGTTCTTACAAACCATATCATGAACGACACCTAGTGTCATTGCATGTGTGTTCTTCTCACAAACCACACATGGATCCAAAGGTGTCATTGCATGTCTACTCTTCTCATTAACCACAGCTAGAGTCATTACATGTCTGTTCTTTTCACAAACCACATATCACCAGAGTCATTGCATGTGTGTTCTTCCCATGAACCACACATGGATCCACCGGTGTCATTGCATGTGCTTCTTCTCAGAAACCACACATGGATCCACCCAATGTCATCGCATGTGTGTTCTTCCCATGAACCACACATGGATCAACCAGTGTCATTGCATGTCTGCTCTTTTCATGAACCACAGCTAGAGTCATTGGATGTGTGTTCTTCTCACAGACCACATATCACCAGTGTCATTGCATGTGTGTTCTTCCCAAATACCACACATGGATCAATCAGTGTCATTGCATGTGTGTTCTTCCCACAGACCACACATGGATCCACCAGTGTCATTGCATGTGTGTTCTTCCCATGAACCACACATGGATCCACCAGTGTCATTGTATGTCTGCTCTTCCCATGAACCACAGCTAGAGTCATCCCATGCGTGTTCTTCCCAAAGACCACACATGGATCCACCAGTGTCATTACATCTGTCTTCTTCTCACAACCATATCATGAACCACACCCAGAGTCATTGCCTGTGTGTTCTTCCCATCAACCACAGATGGATCCACTGGTGTCATTGCATGTCTGCTCTTCTCACCAACCACACATGGATCCACCCAGTGTCATCGCATGTGTGTTCTTCCCATGAACCACACATGGATCCACCAGTGTCATTGCATGTCTGCTCTTTTCATGAACCACAACTAGAGTCATTGGATGTGTGTTCTTCTCACAGACCACATATCACCAGTGTCATTGCATGTGTGTTCTTCCCAAAGACCACACATGGATCCACCAGTGTCATTGCATTTGTGTTCTTCCCACAGACCACACATGGATCCACCAGTGTCATTGCATGTGTGTTCTTCCCATGAACCACACAAGGATCCACCAGTGTCATTGTATGTCTGCTCTTCCCATGAACCACAACTAGAGTCATCGCATGCATGCTCTTTTCACAAACCACAGGTAGAGTCATTGCATGTGTGTTCTTCTTACAAACCATATCATGAACCACACCCAGTGTCATTGCATGTGTGTTCTTCTCAAAAACCACACATGGATCCATCAGTGTCATTGCATGTGTGTTCTTCCCACAAACCACACATGGATCCACCAATGTCATTGCATGTGTGTTCTTCCCATGAACCACACATGGATCCACCAGTGTCATCGCATGTGTGTGTTCTTCCCATGGACCACACATGGATCCACTAGTGTCATTGACGTGCTTCTTCATGAACCACAACTAGAGTCATTGGATGTGTGTTCTTCTCATGCACCACATATCACTAGTGTCATTGCATGTGTATTCTTCCCAAAGAGCACACATGGATCCACCAGTGTGATTGCATGTGTGTTCTTCTCACAAACCATATCATGAACCACACCCAGTGTCATTGCATGTGTGTTCTTCTCACAAACCGCACATGGATCCACCAGTGTCATTGCATGTGTGTTCTTCTCACAGACCATATCATGAACCACACCAAGTGTCATTGCATGTGTGTTCTTCTCACAGACCATATCATGAACCATACCCAGTGTCATTGCATGTGTGTTCTTCCCATGAACCACACATGGATCCACCGGTGTCATTGCATGTCTGCTCTTCTCATTAACCACATCTAGAGTCATTGCATGTGTGTTCTTCTCACAAACCACATATCACCAGAGTCATTGCATGTGTGTTCTTCCCATGAAGCATAGACGGATCCACCAGTGTCATTGCATGTCTGCTCTTCTCACGAACCACACATGGATCCACCCAGTGTCATCGCATGTGTGTTCTTCCCATGAACCACACCTGGATCCACCAGTGTCATTGCATGTCTGATCTTTTCATGAACCACAGCTAGAGTTATTGGATGTGTGTTCTTCTCACAGACCACATATCACCAGTGTCGTTGCATGTGTGTTCTTCCCACAGACCACACATGGATCCACCACTGTCATTGTATGTCTGCACTTCCCATGAACCACAGCTAGAGTCATCGCACGTGTGTTCTTTTCACAAACCACAGCTGGTCATTGCATGCGTGTTCTTCTTACAAACCATATCATGAACCACACCTAGTGTCATTGCATGTGTGTTCTTCTCACAAACCACACATGGATCCACCAATGTCATTGCATGTGTGCTCTTCCCATGAACCACACATGGATCCACCAGTGTCATTGCATGTGTGTTCTTCCCACCAACCACACATGGATCCACTTGTGTCATCGCATGTGTGTTCTTCCCATGAACCACACATGGATCCACAGTGTCATTGCATGTCTGCTCTTTTCATGAACCACAGCTAGAGTCATTGGATGTGTGTTCTTCTCACAGACCACATATCACCAGTGTCATTGCATGTGTGTTCTTCCCAAAGACCACACATGGATCCACCAGTGTCATTGCATTTGTGTTCTTCCCACAGACCACACATGGATCCACCAGTGTCATTGCATGTGTGTTCTTCCCATGAACCACACATGGATCCACCAGTGTCATTGTATGTCTGCTCTTCCCATGAACCACAGCTAGAGTCATCGCATGCATTCTCTTTTCACAAACCACAGGTAGAGTCATTGCATGTGTGTTCTTCTTACAAACCATATCATGAACCACACCCAGTGTCATTGCATGTGTGTTCTTCTCAAAAACCACACATGGATCCATCAGTGTCATTGCATGTGTGTTCTTCCCACAAACCACACATGGATCCACCAATGTCATTGCATGTGTGTTCTTCCCATGAACCACACATGGATCCACCAGTGTCATCGCATGTGTGTTCTTCCCATGGACCACTCATGGATCCACTAGTGTCATTGCACGTCTGCTCTTTTCATGAACCACAACTAGAGTCATTGGATGTGTGTTCTTCTCACAGACCACATATCACTAGTGTCATTGCATGTGTGTTCTTCCCAAAGAGCACACATGGATCCACCAGTGTGATTGCATGTGTGTTCTTCTCACAAACCATATCATGAACCACACCCAGTGTCATTGCATGTGTGTTCTTCTCACAAACCGCACATGGATCCACCAGTGTCATTGCATGTGTGTTCTTCTCACAGACCATATCATGAACCACACCCAGTGTCATTGCATGTGTGTTCTTCTCACAAACCATATCATGAACCATACCCAGTGTCATTGCATGTGTGTTCTTCCCATAAACCACACATGGATCCACCGGTGTCATTGCATGTCTGCTCTTCTCATTAACCACAGCTAGAGTCATTGCATGTGTGTTCTTCTCACAAACCACATATCACCAGAGTCATTGCATGTGTGTTCTTCCCATGAAGCATAGACGGATCCACCAGTGTCATTGCATGTCTGCTCTTCTCACGAACCACACATGGATCCACCCAGTGTCATCGCATGTGTGTTCTTCCCATGAACCACACCTGGATCCACCAGTGTCATTGCATGTCTGCTCTTTTCATGAACCACAGCAAGAGTTATTGGATGTGTGTTCTTCTCACATACCACATATCACCAGTGTCATTGCATGTGTGTTCTTCCCACAAACCACACATGGATCCACCAGTGTCATTGTATGTCTGCACTTCCCATGAACCATAGCTAGAGTCATCGCATGTGTGTTCTTTTCACAAACCACAGCCGGTCATTGCATGCGTGTTCTTCTTACAAACCATATCATGAACCACACCTAGTGTCATTGCATGTGTGTTCTTCTCACAAACCAAAAATGGATCCACACCCAGTGTCATTGCATGTGTGCTCTTCCCATGAAGCACACATGGATCCACCAGTGTCATTGCATGTGTGTTCTTCCCACCAACCACACATGGATCCACTTGTGTCATCGCATGTGTGTTCTTCCCATGAACCACACATGGATCCACAGTGTCATTGCATGTCTGCTCTTTTCATGAACCACAGCTAGAGTCATTGGATGTGTGTTCTTCTCACAGACCACATATCACCAGTGTCATTGCATGTGTGTTCTTCCCAAAGACCACACGTGGATCCACCAGTGTCATTGCATGTCTGCTCTTCTCACCAACCATATCATGAACCACACCCAGTGTCATTGCATGTGTGTTCTTCTCAATCAGCACACATGGATCCACCAGTGTCATTGCATGTGTGTTCTTCTCACAGACCATATCATGAACCACACCCAATGTCTTTGCATGTGTGTTCTTCTCACAGACCATATCAGGAACCATACCCAGTGTCATTGCATGTGTGTTCTTCCCATGAACCACACATGGATCCACCGGTGTCATTGCATGTCCGCTTTTCATTAACCACGCCTAGAGTTATTGCATGTGTGTTCTTCTCACAAACCACAACTAGATTCATTGCATGTGTGTTCTTACAAACCATATCATGAACCACACCCAGTGTCATTGCATGTGTGTTCTTCTCACAAACCACACATGGATCCACCGGTGTCATTGCATGTCTGCTCTTCTCATTAACCACAGCTAGAGTCATTGCATGTACATATTTTCACAAACGACATATCACCAGTGTCATTGCATGTGTGTTCTTCCCACAAACCACACATGGATCCACCAATGTCATTGCATGTGTGTTCTTACCATGAACCACACATGGATCCACCAGTGTCATCGCATGTGTGTTCTTCCCATGGACCACACATGGATCCACTAGTGTCATTGCATGTCTGCTCTTTTCATGAACCACAACTAGAGTCATTTGATGTGTGTTCTTCTCACAGACCACATATCACTAGTGTCATTGCAGGTGTGTTCTTCCCAAAGAGCACACATGGATCCACCAGTGTCATTGCATGTGTGTTCTTCCCACCAACCACACATGGATCCACTTGTGTCATCGCATGTGTGTTCTTCCCATGAACCACACATGGATCCACAGTGTCATTGCATGTCTGCTCTTTTCATGAACCATAGCTAGAGTCATTGGATGTGTGTTCTTCTCATGCACCACATATCACCAGTGTCATTGCATGTGTGTTCTTCCCAAAGACCACACGTGGATCCACCAAAGGTCATTGCATGTCCGCTCTTCTCACCAACCATATCATGAACCACACCTGGTCATTGCATGTGTGTTCTTCTCACACCACACATGGATCCACCAGTGTCATTGCATGTGTTCTTCTCATGCACCATATCATGAACCACACCCAATGTCTTTGCATCTGTGTTCTTCTCACAGACCATATCAGAACCATACCCAGGTCATTGCATGTGTGTTCTTCCCATGAACCACACATGGATCCACCGTGTCATTGCATGTCCGCTCTTTTCATTAACCACGCCTAGAGTTATTGCATGTGTGTTCTTCTCACAAACCACAACTAGATTCATTGCATGTGTGTTCTTACAAACCATATCATGAACCACACCCAGTGTCATTGCATGTGTGTTCTTCTCACAAACCACACATGGATCCACCGGTGTCATTGCATGTCTGCTCTTCTCATTAACCACAGCTAGAGTCATTGCATGTCTGTTATTTTCACAAACGACATATCACCAGTGTCATTGCATGTGTGTTCTTCCCACAAACCACACATGGATCCACCAATGTCATTGCATGTGTGTTCTTACCATGAACCACACATGGATCCACCAGTGTCATCAAATGTGTGTTCTTCCCATTGACCACACATGGATCCACTTGTGTCATTGCATGTCTGCTCTTTTCATGAACCACAACTAGAGTCATTGGATGTGTGTTCTTCTCACAGACCACATATCACTAGTGTCATTGCATGTGTGTTCTTCCCAAAGAGCACACACATGGATCCACCAGCAGTGATTGCATGTGTTTTCTTCACAAACCATATCATGAACCACACCTGTCATTGCATGTGTGTTCTTCTCACAAACCGCACATGGATCCACCAGTTGTCATTGCATGTGTGTTCTTCCCATGAACCACACATGGATCCACATGTCATTGCATGTCCGCTTTTCATGAACCACAGCTAGAGTCATTGGATGTGTGTTCTTCTCATGCACCACATATCACCAGTGTCATTGCATGTGTTCTTCCCAAAGACCACACGTGGATCCACCAGTGTCATTGCATGTCCGCTCTTCTCACCAACCATATCATGAACCACACCCAGTGTCATTGCATGTGTTCTTCTCACAGACCACACATGGATCCACCGATGTCATTGCATGTGTGTTCTTCTCACAGACCATATCATGAACCACAGCCAATGTCTTTGCATGTGTGTTCTTCTCACAGACCATATCAGGAACCATACCCAGTGTCATTGCATGTGTGTTCTTCCCATGAACCACACATGGATCCACCGGTGTCATTGCATGTCTGCTCTTTTCATTAACCACAGCTAGAGTTATTGCATGTGTGTTCTTCTCACAAACCACAACTAGATTCATTGCATGTGTGTTCTTACAAACCATATCATGAAACACACCCAGTGTCATTGCATGTGTGTTCTTCTCACAAACCACACATGGATCCACCGGTGTCATTGCATGTCTGCTCTTCTCATTAACCACAGCTAGAGTCATTGCATGTCTGTTATTTTCACAAACGACATATCACCAGTGTCATTGCATGTGTGTTCTTCCCACAAACCACACATGGATCCACCAATGTCATTGCATGTGTGTTCTTACCATGAACCACACATGGATCCACCAGTGTCATCAAATGTGTGTTCTTCCCATGGACCACACATGGATCCACTAGTGTCATTGCATGTCTGCTCTTTTCATGAACCACAACTAGAGTCATTGGATGTGTGTTCTTCTCACAGACCACATATCACTAGTGTCATTGCATGTGTGTTCTTCCCAAAGAGCACACATGGATCCACCAGTGTGATTGCATGTGTGTTCTTCTCACAGACCACATATCACCAGTGTCATTGCATGTGTGTTCTTCCCAAAGACCACACGTGGATCCACCAGTGTCATTGCATGTCTGCTCTTCTCACCAACCATATCATGAACCACACCCAGTGTCATTGCATGTGTGTTCTTCTCACAGACCACACATGGATCCACCAGTGTCATTGCATGTGTGTTCTTCTCACAGACCATATCATGAACCACACCCAATGTCTTTGCATGTGTGTTCTTCTCACAGACCATATCAGGAACCATACCCAGTGTCATTGCATGTGTGTTCTTCCCATGAACCACACATGGATCCACCGGTGTCATTGCATGTCTGCTCTTTTCATTAACCACAGCTAGAGTTATTGCATGTGTGTTCTTCTCACAAACCACAACTAGATTCATTGCATGTGTGTTCTTACAAACCATATCATGAACCACACCCAGTGTCATTGCATGTGTGTTCTTCTCACAAACCACACATGGATCCACCGGTGTCATTGCATGTCTGCTCTTCTCATTAACCACAGCTAGAGTCATTGCATGTCTGTTATTTTCACAAACGACATATCACCAGTGTCATTGCATGTGTGTTCTTCCCACAAAATACACATGGATCCACCAATGTCATTGCATGTGTGTTCTTACCATGAACCACACATGGATCCACCAGTGTCATCGCGTGTGTGTTCTTCCCATGGACCACACATGGATCCACTAGTGTCATTGCATGTCTGCTCTTTTCATGAACCACAACTAGAGTCATTTGATGTGTGTTCTTCTCACAGACCACATATCACTAGTGTCATTGCATGTGTGTTCTTCCCAAAGAGCACACATGGATCCACCAGTGTCATTGCATGTGTGTTCTTCCCACCAACCACACATGGATCCACTTGTGTCATCGCATGTGTGTTCTTCCCATGAACCACACATGGATCCACAGTGTCATTGCATGTCTGCTCTTTCATGAACCAGCCTAGAGTCATTGGATGTGTGTTCTTCTCACAGACCACATATCACCAGTGTCATTGCATGTGTGTTCTTCCCAAAGACCACACGTGGATCCACCAGTGTCATTGCATGTCTGCTCTTCTCACCAACCATATCATGAACCACACCCAGTGTCATTGCATGTGTGTTCTTCTCACAGACCACACATGGATCCACCAGTGTCATTGCATGTGTGTTCTTCTCACAGACCATATCATGAACCACACCCAATGTCTTTGCATGTGTGTTCTTCTCACAGACCATATCAGGAACCATACCCAGTGTCATTGCATGTGTGTTCTTCCCATGAACCACACATGGATCCACCGGTGTCATTGCATGTCTGCTCTTTTCATTAACCACAGCTAGAGTTATTGCATGTGTGTTCTTCTCACAAACCACAACTAGATTCATTGCATGTGTGTTCTTACAAACCATATCATGAACCACACCCAGTGTCATTGCATGTGTGTTCTTCTCACAAACCACACATGGATCCACCGGTGTCATTGCATGTCTGCTCTTCTCATTAACCACAGCTAGAGTCATTGCATGTCTGTTATTTTCACAAACGACATATCACCAGTGTCATTGCATGTGTGTTCTTCCCACAAACCACACATGGATCCACCAATGTCATTGCATGTGTGTTCTTACCATGAACCACACATGGATCCACCAGTGTCATCGCATGTGTGTTCTTCCCATGGACCACACATGGATCCACCAGTGTCATTGCATGTCTGCTCTTTTCATGAACCACAACTAGAGTCATTGGATGTGTTCTTCTCACACCACATATCACTAGTGTCATTGCATGTGTGTTCTTCCCAAAGAGCACACATGGATCCACCAGTGTGATTGCATGTGTGTTCTTCTCACAAACCATATCATGAACCACACCCAGTGTCATTGCATGTGTGTTCTTCTCACAAACCGCACATGGATCCACCAGTGTCATTGCATGTGTGTTCTTCCCATGAACCACACATGGATCCACAGTGTCATTGCATGTCTGCTCTTTTCATGAACCACAGCTAGAGTCATTGGATGTGTGTTCTTCTCCTGCACTACATATCACAGTGTCATTGCATGTGTGTTCTTCCCAAAGACCACATGGATCCACCAAAGTGTCATTGCATGTCCGCTCTTCTCACCAACCATATCATGAACCACACCCAGTGTCATTGCATCTGTGTTCTTCCCATGAACCACACATGGATCCACCTAGTGTCATTACATGTGTGTTCTTCTCACAGACCATATCATGAACCACACCCAATGTCTTTGCATGTGTTCTTCTCTCTGCACTATATCAGAACCATACCAGTGTCATTGCATGTGTGTTCTTCCCATGAACCACACATGGATCCACCGTGTCATTGCATGTCCGCTTTTCATTAACCACAGCTAGAGTTATTGCATGTGTGTTCTTCTCACAAACCACAACTAGATTCATTGCATGTGTGTTCTTACAAACCATATCATGAACCACACCCAGTGTCATTGCATGTGTGTTCTTCTCACAAACCACACATGGATCCACAGGTGTCATTGCATGTCTGCTCTTCTCATTAACCACAGCTAGAGTCATTGCATGTCATTATTTTCACAAACGACATATCACCAAGTCATTGCATGTGTGTTCTTCCCACAAACCACACATGGATCCACCAATGTCATTGCATGTGTGTTCTTACCATGAACCACACATGGATCCACCAGTGTCATCAAATGTGTGTTCTTCCCATGGACCACACACATGGATCCACTAGTGTCATTGCATGTCCGCTTCTTTCATGAACCACAACTAGAGTCATTGGATGTGTGTTCTTCTCACGACCACATATCACTAGTGTCATTGCATGTGTGTTCTTCCCAAAGAGCACACATGGATCCACCAAGCAGTGATTGCATGTGTGTTCTTCTCACACCACATATCACAGTGTCATTGCATGTGTGTTCTTCCCAAAGACCACACGTGGATCCACCAGTGTCATTGCATGTCTGCTCTTCTCACCAACCATATCATGAACCACACCCAGTGTCATTGCATGTGTGTTCTTCTCACAGACCACACATGGATCCACCAAAGGTCATTGCATGTGTGTTCTTCTCACAGACCATATCATGAACCACACCCAATGTCTTTGCATGTGTTCTTCTCCTGCACCATATCAGAACCATACCCAGTGTCATTGCATGTGTGTTCTTCCCATGAACCACACATGGATCCACCGGTGTCATTGCATGTCTGCTCTTTTCATTAACCACAGCTAGAGTTATTGCATGTGTGTTCTTCTCACAAACCACAACTAGATTCATTGCATGTGTGTTCTTACAAACCATATCATGAACCACACCCAGTGTCATTGCATGTGTGTTCTTCTCACAAACCACACATGGATCCACCGGTGTCATTGCATGTCTGCTCTTCTCATAAACCAAAGCTAGAGTCAGTGCATGTACATTATTTTCACAAACGACATATCACCAGTGTCATTGCATGTGTGTTCTTCCCACAAAATACACATGGATCCACCAATGTCATTGCATGTGTGTTCTTACCATGAACCACACATGGATCCACCAGTGTCATCGCGTGTGTGTTCTTCCCATGGACCACACATGGATCCACTAGTGTCATTGCATGTCTGCTCTTTTCATGAACCACAACTAGAGTCATTTGATGTGTGTTCTTCTCACAGACCACATATCACTAGTGTCATTGCATGTGTGTTCTTCCCAAAGAGCACACATGGATCCACCAGTGTCATTGCATGTGTGTTCTTCCCACCAACCACACATGGATCCACTTGTGTCATCGCATGTGTGTTCTTCCCATGAACCACACATGGATCCACAGTGTCATTGCATGTCTGCTCTTTTCATGAACCACAGCTAGAGTCATTGGATGTGTGTTCTTCTCACAGACCACATATCACCAGTGTCTTTGCATGTGTGTTCTTCCCAAAGACCACACGTGGATCCACCAGTGTCATTGCATGTCTGCTCTTCTCACCAACCATATCATGAACCACACCCAGTGTCATTGCATGTGTGTTCTTCTCACACCACACATGGATCCACCAAAGGTCATTGCATGTGTGTTCTTCACAGACCATATCATGAACCACACCCAATGTCTTTGCATGTGTGTTCTTCTCATGCACCATATCAGAACCATACCCAGTGTCATTGCATGTGTGTTCTTCCCATGAACCACACATGGATCCACAGTGTCATTGCATGTCCGCTTCTTTCATTAACCACAGCTAGAGTTATTGCATGTGTGTTCTTCTCACAAACCACAACTAGATTCATTGCATGTGTGTTCTTACAAACCATATCATGAACCACACCCAGTGTCATTGCATGTGTGTTCTTCTCACAAACCACACATGGATCCACCGGTGTCATTGCATGTCTGCTCTTCTCATTAACCACAGCTAGAGTCATTGCATGTCTGTTATTTTCACAAACGACATATCACCAGTGTCATTGCATGTGTGTTCTTCCCACAAACCACACATGGATCCACCAATGTCATTGCATGTGTGTTCTTACCATGAACCACACATGGATCCACCAGTGTCATCGCATGTGTGTTCTTCCCATGGACCACACATGGATCCACTAGTGTCATTGCATGTCTGCTCTTTTCATGAACCACAACTAGAGTCATTGGATGTGTGTTCTTCTCACAGACCACATATCACTAGTGTCATTGCATGTGTGTTCTTCCCAAAGAGCACACATGGATCCACCAGTGTGATTGCATGTGTGTTCTTCTCACAAACCATATCATGAACCACACCCAGTGTCATTGCATGTGTGTTCTTCTCACAAACCGCACATGGATCCACCAGTGTCATTGCATGTGTGTTCTTCCCATGAACCACACATGGATCCACAGTGTCATTGCATGTCTGCTCTTTTCATGAACCACAGCTAGAGTCATTGGATGTGTGTTCTTCTCACAGACCACATATCACCAGTGTCATTGCATGTGTGTTCTTCCCAAAGACCACACGTGGATCCACCAGTGTCATTGCATGTCTGCTCTTCTCACCAACCATATCATGAACCACACCCAGTGTCATTGCATGTGTGTTCTTCTCACAGACCACACATGGATCCACCAGTGTCATTGCATGTGTGTTCTTCTCACAGACCATATCATGAACCACACCCAATGTCTTTGCATGTGTGTTCTTCTCACAGACCATATCAGGAACCATACCCAGTGTCATTGCATGTGTGTTCTTCCCATGAACCACACATGGATCCACCGGTGTCATTGCATGTCTGCTCTTTTCATTAACCACAGCTAGAGTTATTGCATGTGTGTTCTTCTCACAAACCACAACTAGATTCATTGCATGTGTGTTCTTACAAACCATATCATGAACCACACCCAGTGTCATTGCATGTGTGTTCTTCTCACAAACCACACATGGATCCACCGGTGTCATTGCATGTCTGCTCTTCTAATTAACCAGCTAGAGTCATTGCATGTACATATTTTCACACACGACATATCACCAGTGTCATTGCATGTGTGTTCTTCCCACAAACCACACATGGATCCACCAATGTCATTGCATGTGTGTTCTTACCATGAACCACACATGGATCCACCAGTGTCATCACATGTGTGTTCTTCCCATGGACCACACATGGATCCACTAGTGTCATTGCATGTCTGCTCTTTTCATGAACCACAACTAGAGTCATTGGATGTGTGTTCTTCTCACAGACCACATATCACTAGTGTCATTGCATGTGTGTTCTTCCCAAAGAGCACACATGGATCCACCAGTGTGATTGCATGTGTGTTCTTCTCACAAACCATATCATGAACCACACCCAGTGTCATTGCATGTGTGTTCTTCTCACAAACCGCACATGGATCCACCAGTGTCATTGCATGTGAGTTCTTCTCATAGACCATATCATGAACCACGCCCAGTGTCATTGCATGTGTGTTCTTCTCACAGACCATATCATGAACCATACCCAGTGTCATTGCATGTGTGTTCTTCCCATGAACCACACATGGATCCACCGGTGTCATTGCATGTCTGCTCTTCTCATTAACCACAGCTAGAGTCATTGCATGTGTGTTCTTCTCACAAACCACATATCACCAGAGTTATTGCATGTGTGTTCTTCCCATGAAGCATAGACGGATCCACCAGTGTCATTGCATGTCTGCTCTTCTCACGAACCACACATGGATCCACCCAGTGTCATCGCATGTGTGTTCTTCCCATGAACCACACCTGGATCCACCAGTGTTATTGCATGTCTGCTCTTTTCATGAACCAGCTAGAGTTATTGGATGTGTGTTCTTCTCATGACCACATATCACAGGTGTCATTGCATGTGTTCTTCCCAGAGACCACACATGGATCCACCGATGTCATTGCAAGTGTGTTATTCCCATGAACCACACATGGATCCACCAGTGTCATTGTATGTCCGCTTCTTCCCATGAACCACAGCTAGAGTCATCGTGATGTGTGTTCTTTTCACAAACCACACCTGGTCATTGCATGCATGTTCTTCTTACAAACCATATCATGAACCACACCCAGTGTCATAGCATGTGTGTTCTTCACAAACCACACATGGATCCACCATTGTCATTGCATGTGTGATCTTCCCATGAACCACACATGGATCCACCAGTGTCATTGCATGTGTGTTCTTCCCACAAACCACACATGAATCCACCAATGTCATTGCATGTGTGTTCTTCCCATGAACCACACATGGATCCACCAGTGTCATCGCATGTGTGTTCTTCCCATGGACCACACATGGATCCACTAGTGTCATTGCATGTCTGCTCTTTTCATGAACCACAACTAGAGTCAATGGATGTTTGTTCTTCTCAGCACCACATATCACTAGTGTCATTGCATGTGTGTTCTTCCCAAAGAGCACACATGGATCCACCAGTGTGATTGCATGTGTGTTCTTCTCACAAACCATATCATGAACCACACCCAGTGTCATTGCATGTGTGTTCTTCTCACAAACCGCACATGGATCCACCAGTGTCATTGCAAGTGTGTTCTTCCCACCAACCACACATGGATCCACTTGTGTCATCGCATGTGTGTTCTTCCCATGAACCACACATGGATCCACAGTGTCATTGCATGTCTGCTCTTTTCATGAACCACAGCTAGAGTAATTGGATGTTTGTTCTTCTCACACCACATATCACAGTGTCATTGCATGTGTGTTCTTCCCAAAGACCACACGTGGATCCACCAAAGGTCATTGCATGTCCGCTCTTCTCACCAACCATATCATGAACCACACCCGGTGTCATTGCATGTGTGTTCTTTCACAGACCACACATGGATCCACATGTCATTGCATGTGTGTTCTTCTCACAGACCATATCATGAACCACACCCAATGTCTTTGCATGTGTGTTCTTCTCACGCCATATCAGGAACCATACCCAGTGTCATTGCATGTGTGTTCTTCCCATGAACCACACATGGATCCACCGGTGTCATTGCATGTCTGCTCTTTTCATTAACCACAGCTAGAGTTATTGCATGTGTGTTCTTCTCACAAACCACAACTAGATTCATTGCATGTGTGTTCTTACAAACCATATCATGAACGACACCCAGTGTCATTGCATGTGTGTTCTTATCACAAACCACACATGTATCCACCGGTGTCATTACATGTCTACTCTTCTCATTAACCATAGCTAGAGTCATTGCATGTCTGTTATTTTCACAAACAACATATCACTAGTGTCATTGCATGTGTGTTCTTCCCACAAACCACACATGGATCCACCAATGTCATTGCATGTGTGTTCTTACCATGAACCACACATGGATCCACCAGTGTCATCGCATGTGTGTTCTTCCCATGGACCACACATGGATCCACTAGTGTCATTGCATGTCTGCTCTTTTCATGAACCACAACTAGAGTCATTGGATGTGTGTTCTTCTCACAGACCACATATCACTAGTGTCATTGCATGTGTGTTCTTCCCAAAGAGCACACATGGATCCACCAGTGTGATTGCATGTGTGTTCTTCTCACAAACCATATCATGAACCACACCCAGTGTCATTGCATGTGTGTTCTTCTCACAAACCGCACATGGATCCACCAGTGTCATTGCATGTGTGTTCTTCCCATGAACCACACATGGATCCACAGTGTCATTGCATGTCTGCTCTTTTCATGAACCACAGCTAGAGTCATTGGATGTGTGTTCTTCTCACAGACCACATATCACCAGTGTCATTGCATGTGTGTTCTTCCCAAAGACCACACGTGGATCCACCAGTGTCATTGCATGTCTGCTCTTCTCACCAACCATATCATGAACCACACCCAGTGTCATTGCATGTGTGTTCTTCTCACAGACCACACATGGATCCACCAGTGTCATTGCATGTGTGTTCTTCTCACAGACCATATCATGAACCACACCCAATGTCTTTGCATGTGTGTTCTTCTCACAGACCATATCAGGAACCATACCCAGTGTCATTGCATGTGTGTTCTTCCCATGAACCACACATGGATCCACCGGTGTCATTGCATGTCTGCTCTTTTCATTAACCACAGCTAGAGTTATTGCATGTGTGTTCTTCTCACAAACCACAACTAGATTCATTGCATGTGTGTTCTTACAAACCATATCATGAACCACACCCAGTGTCATTGCATGTGTGTTCTTCTCACAAACCACACATGGATCCACCGGTGTCATTGCATGTCTGCTCTTCTAATTAACCACAGCTAGAGTCATTGCATGTCTGTTATTTTCACAAACGACATATCACCAGTGTCATTGCATGTGTGTTCTTCCCACAAACCACACATGGATCCACCAATGTCATTGCATGTGTGTTCTTACCATGAACCACACATGGATCCACCAGTGTCATCACATGTGTGTTCTTCCCATGGACCACACATGGATCCACTAGTGTCATTGCATGTCTGCTCTTTTCATGAACCACAACTAGAGTCATTGGATGTGTGTTCTTCTCACAGACCACATATCACTAGTGTCATTGCATGTGTGTTCTTCCCAAAGAGCACACATGGATCCACCAGTGTGATTGCATGTGTGTTCTTCTCACAAACCATATCATGAACCACACCCAGTGTCATTGCATGTGTGTTCTTCTCACAAACCGCACATGGATCCACCAGTGTCATTGCATGTGAGTTCTTCTCATAGACCATATCATGAACCACGCCCAATGTCATTGCATGTGTGTTCTTCTCACAGACCATATCATGAACCATACCCAGTGTCATTGCATGTGTGTTCTTCCCATGAACCACACATGGATCCACCGGTGTCATTGCATGTCTGCTCTTCTCATTAACCACAGCTAGAGTCATTGCATGTGTGTTCTTCTCACAAACCACATATCACCAGAGTCATTGCATGTGTGTTCTTCCCATGAAGCATAGACGGATCCACCAGTGTCATTGCATGTCTGCTCTTCTCACGAACCACACATGGATCCACCCAGTGTCATCGCATGTGTGTTCTTCCCATGAACCACACCTGGATCCACCAGTGTTATTGCATGTCTGCTCTTTTCATGAACCACAGCTAGAGTTATTGGATGTGTGTTCTTCTCACAGACCACATATCACCAGTGTCATTGCATGTGTGTTCTTCCCAGAGACCACACATGGATCCACCAGTGTCATTGCAAGTGTGTTATTCCCATGAACCACACATGGATCCACCAGTGTCATTGTATGTCTGCTCTTCCCATGAACCACAGCTAGAGTCATCGCATGTGTGTTCTTTTCACAAACCACAGCTGGTCATTGCATGCATGTTCTTCTTACAAACCATATCATGAACCACACCTAGTGTCATTGCATGTGTGTTCTTCTCACAAACCACACATGGATCCACCAATGTCATTGCATGTGTGATCTTCCCATGAACCACACATGGATCCACCAGTGTCATTGCATGTGTGTTCTTCCCACAAACCACACATGAATCCACCAATGTCATTGCATGTGTGTTCTTCCCATGAACCACACATGGATCCACCAGTGTCATCGCATGTGTGTTCTTCCCATGGACCACACATGGATCCACTAGTGTCATTGCATGTCTGCTCTTTTCATGAACCACAACTAGAGTCATTGGATGTGTGTTCTTCTCACAGACCACATATCACTAGTGTCATTGCATGTGTGTTCTTCCCAAAGAGCACACATGGATCCACCAGTGTGATTGCATGTGTGTTCTTCTCACAAACCATATCATGAACCACACCCAGTGTCATTGCATGTGTGTTCTTCTCACAAACCGCACATGGATCCACCAGTGTCATTGCATGTGTGTTCTTCCCACCAACCACACATGGATCCACTTGTGTCATCGCATGTGTGTTCTTCCCATGAACCACACATGGATCCACAGTGTCATTGCATGTCTGCTCTTTTCATGAACCACAGCTAGAGTCATTGGATGTGTGTTCTTCTCACAGACCACATATCACCAGTGTCATTGCATGTGTGTTCTTCCCAAAGACCACACGTGGATCCACCAGTGTCATTGCATGTCTGCTCTTCTCACCAACCATATCATGAACCACACCCAGTGTCATTGCATGTGTGTTCTTCTCACAGACCACACATGGATCCACCAGTGTCATTGCATGTGTGTTCTTCTCACAGACCATATCATGAACCACACCCAATGTCTTTGCATGTGTGTTCTTCTCACAGACCATATCAGGAACCATACCCAGTGTCATTGCATGTGTGTTCTTCCCATGAACCACACATGGATCCACCGGTGTCATTGCATGTCTGCTCTTTTCATTAACCACAGCTAGAGTTATTGCATGTGTGTTCTTCTCACAAACCACAACTAGATTCATTGCATGTGTGTTCTTACAAACCATATCATGAACCACACCCAGTGTCATTGCATGTGTGTTCTTATCACAAACCACACATGGATCCACCGGTGTCATTACATGTCTACTCTTCTCATTAACCATAGCTAGAGTCATTGCATGTCTGTTATTTTCACAAACGACATATCACTAGTGTCATTGCATGTGTGTTCTTCCCACAAACCACACATGGATCCACCAATGTCATTGCATGTGTGTTCTTACCATGAACCACACATGGATCCACCAGTGTCATCGCATGTGTGTTCTTCCCATGGACCACACATGGATCCACTAGTGTCATTGCATGTCTGCTCTTTTCATGAACCACAACTAGAGTCATTGGATGTGTGTTCTTCTCACAGACCACATATCACTAGTGTCATTGCATGTGTGTTCTTCCCAAAGAGCACACATGGATCCACCAGTGTGATTGCATGTGTGTTCTTCTCACAAACCATATCATGAACCACACCCAGTGTCATTGCATGTGTGTTCTTCTCACAAACCGCACATGGATCCACCAGTGTCATTGCATGTGTGTTCTTCTCACAGACCATATCATGAACCACACCCAGTGTCATTGCATGTGTGTTCTTCTCACAGACCATATCATGAACCATACCCAGTGTCATTGCATGTGTGTTCTTCCCATGAACCACACATGGATCCACCGGTGTCATTGCATGTCTGCTCTTCTCATTAACCACAGCTAGAGTCATTGCATGTGTGTTCTTCTCACAAACCACATATCACTAGAGTCATTGCATGTGTGTTCTTCCCATGAAGCATAGACGGATCCACCAGTGTCATTGCATGTCTGCTCTTCTCACGAACCACACATGGATCCACCCAGTGTCATCGCATGTGTGTTCTTCCCATGAACCACACCTGGATCCACCAGTGTCATTGCATGTCTGCTCTTTTCATGAACCACAGCTAGAGTTATTGGATGTGTGTTCTTCTCACAGACCATATATCACCAGTGTCATTGCATGTGTGTTCTTCCCAGAGACCACACATGTATCCACTAGTGTCATTGCAAGTGTGTTATTCCCATGAACCACACATGGATCCACCAGTGTCATTGTATGTCTGCTCTTCCCATGAACCACAGCTAGAGTCATCGCATGTGTGTTCTTTTCACAAACCATACTGGTCATTGCATGCGTGTTCTTCTTACAAACCATATCATGAACCACACCTAGTGTCATTGCATGTGTGTTCTTCTCACAAACCACACATGGATCCACCAATGTCATTGCATGTGTGATCTTCCCATGAACCACACATGGATCCACCAGTGTCATTGCATGTGTGTTCTTCCCACCAACCACACATGGATCCACTTGTGTCATCGCATGTGTGTTCTTCCCATGAACCACACATGGATCCACCAGTGTCATTGCATGTCTGCTCTTTTCATGAATCATGCCTAGTCATTGGATGTGTGTTCTTCTCACACATATCACCAAAGTGTCATTGCATGTGTGTTCTTCCCAAAGACCACACGTGGATCTACCGGTGTCATTGCATGTGTGTTCTTCTCACAAACCAGATCATGAACCACACCCAGTGTCATTGCATGTGTGTTCTTCTCACAGACCACACATGGATCCACCAGTGTCATTGCATGTGTGTTCTCACAGACCATATCATGAACCACACCCAGAGTCATTGCATGTGTGTTCTTCTCATGCACCATATCAGTAACCATACCCAGTGTCATTGCATGTGTGTTCTTCCCATGAACCACACATGGATCCACCGGTGTCATTGCATGGTCTGCTCTTTCATTAACCCACAGCTAGAGTCATTGCATGTGTGTTCTTCTCACAAACCACAACTAGATTCATTGCATGTGTGTTCTTACAAACCATATCATGAACCACACCCAGTGTCATTGCATGTGTGTTCTTCTCACAAACCACACATGGATCCACCGGTGTCATTGCATGTCTGCTCTTCTCATTAACCACAGCTAGATTCATTGCATGTCTGTTCTTTTCACAAACCACATATCACCAGAGTCATTGCATGTGTGTTCTTCCCATGAACCACACATGGATCCACCAGTGTCATTGCATGTCTGCTCTTCTCACAAACCACACATGGATCCACCCAATGTCATCGCATGTGTGTTCTTCCCATGAACCACACATGGATCCACCAGTGTCATTGCATGTCTGCTCTTTTCATGAACCACAGCTAGTCATTGGATGTGTGTTCTTCTCACATACCACATATCACTAGTGTCATTGCATGTGTCTTCTTCCCAAAGACCACACATGGATCCACCAGTGTCATTGCATGTGTGTTCTTCTCACAAAACATATCATGAACCACACCCAGTGTCATTGCATGTGTGTTCTTCCCAGGAACCACACATGGATCCACCAATGTCATGGAATACGTTTTCTTCCCAAGAACCACAAATGGATCCACAAGTGTCATTGCATGTCTACTCTTTTCATGAACCACAGCTAGAGTCATTGGATGTGTGTTCTTCTCACAGACCACATATCACCAGTGTCATTGCATGTGTGTTCTTCCCAAATACCACACATGGATCCACCAGTGTCATTGCATGTTTGTTCTTCTCACAAACCATATCATGAACCACACCCAGTGTCATTGCATGTGTGTTCTTCTCACAAACCACACATGGATCCACCAATGTCATTGCATGTGTGTTCTTCCCATGAATCACACATGAATCCACCAGTGTCATTGCATGTGTGTTCTTCCCACCAACCACACATGGATCCACCAGTGTCATCGCATGTGTGTTCTTCCCATGAACCACACATGGATCCACCAGTGTCATTGCATGTCTGCTCTTTTCATGAACCACAGCTAGAGTCATTGCATGTGTGTTCTTCTCACAGACCACATATCACCAGTGTCATTGCATGTGTGTTCTTCCCAAAGACCACACGTGGATCCACCAGTGTCATTGCATGTGTGTTCTTCTCACAAACCATATCATGAACACACCCAGTGTCATTGCATGTGTGTTCTTCTCACAGACCACACATGGATCCACCAGTGTCATTGCATGTGTGTTCTTCTCACAGACCATATCATGAACCACACCCAGTGTTATTGCATGTGTGTTCTTCTCACAGACCATATCATGAACCACACCTAGTGTCATTGCATGTGTGTTATTCCCATGAACCAGACATGGATCCACCAGTGTCATTGTATGTCTGCTCTTCCCATGAACCACAGCTAGAGTCATCGCATGTGTGTTCTTTTCACAAACCACAGCTGGTCATTGCATGCGTGTTGTTCTTACAAACCATATCATGAACCACACCTAGTGTCATTGCATGTGTGTTCTTCTCACAAACCACACATGGATCCACCAATGTCATTGCATGTGTGATCTTCCCATGAACCACACATGGATCCACCAGTGTCATTGCATGTGTGTTCTTCCCACCAACCACACATGGATCCACTTGTGTCATCGCATGTGTGTTCTTCCCATGAACCACACATGGATCCACCAGTGTCATTGCATGTCTGCTCTTTTCATGAACCACAGGTAGAGTCATTGGATGTGTGTTCTTCTCACAGACCACATATCACCAGTGTCATTGCATGTGTGTTCTTCCCAAAGACCACACGTGGATCCACCAGTGTCATTGCATGTCTGCTCTTCTCACTAACCATATCATGAACCACACCCAGTGTCATTGCATGTGTGTTCTTCTCACAGACCACACATGGATCCACCAGTGTCATTGCATGTGTGTTCTTCTCACAGACCATATCATGAACCACACCCAGTGTGTTTGCATGTGTGTTCTTCTCTTAGACCATATCAGGAACCATACCCAGTGTCATTGCATGTGTGTTCTTCCCATGAACCACACATGGATCCACCGGTGTCATTGCATGTCTGCTCTTTTCATTAACCACAGCTAGAGTCATTGCATGTGTGTTCTTCTCACAAACCACAACTAGATTCATTGCATGTGTGTTCTTACAAACCATATCATGAACCACACCCAGTGTCATTGCATGTGTGTTCTTCTCACTAACCACACATGGATCCACCGGTCTCATTGCATGTCTGCTCTTCTCATTAACCACAGCTAGAGTCATTGCATGTCTGTTATTTTCACAAACCACATATCACCAGAGTCATTGCATGTGTGTTCTTCCCATGAACCACACATGGATCCACCGGTGTCATTGCATGTCTGCTCTTCTCGCAAACCACACATGGATCCACCCAATGTCATCGCATGTGTGTTCTTCCCATGAACCACACATGGATCAACCAGTGTCATTGCATGTCTGCTCTTTTCATGAACCACAGCTAGAGTCATTGGATGTGTGTTCTTCTCACATACCACATATCACTAGTGTCATTGCATGTGTCTTCTTCCCAAAGACCACACATGGATCCACCAGTGTCATTGCATGTGTGTTCTTCTCACAAAACATATCATGAACCACACCCAGTGTCATTGCATGTGTGTTCTTCCCAGGAACCACACATGGATCCACCAATGTCATGGCATGCGTTTTCTTCCCAAGAACCACACATGGATCCACAAGTGTCATTGCATGTCTGCTCTTTTCATGAACCACAGCTAGAGTCATTGGATGTGTGTTCTTCTCACATACCACATATCACCAGTGTCATTGCATGTGTGTTCTTCCCAAATACCACACATGGATCCACCAGTGTCATTGCATGTTTGTTCTTCTCACAAACCATATCATGAACCACACCCAGTGTCATTGCATGTGTGTTCTTCACAATAACCACACATGGATCCACCAGTGTCATTGCATGTGTGTTCTTCCCATGAACCACACATGAATCCACCAGTGTCATTGCATGTGTGTTCTTCCCACCAACCACACATGGATCCACCAGTGTCATCGCATGTGTGTTCTTCCCATGAACCACACATGGATCCACCAGTGTCATTGCATGTCTGCTCTTTTCATGAACCACAGCTAGAGTCATTGAATGTGTGTTCTTCTCACAGACCACATATCACCGGAGTCATTGCATGTGTGTTCTTCCCAAAGACCACACGTGGATCCACCAGTGTCATTGCATGTGTGTTCTTCTCACAAACCATATCATGAACCACACCCAGTGTCATTGCATGTGTGTTCTTCTCACAGACCACACATGGATCCACCAGTGTCATTGCATGTGTGTTCTTCTCACAGACCATATCATGAACCACACCCAGTGTTATTGCATGTGTGTTCTTCTCATAGACCATATCATGAACCACACCTAGTGTCATTGCATGTGTGTTATTCCCATGAACCACATGGATCCACCGTGTCATTGCATGTACGCTCTTTTCATTAACCACAGCTAGAGTCATTGCATGTGTGTTCTTCTCACAAACCACATGGATCCACCAATGTCATTGCATGTGTGCTCTTCCCATGAACCACATGGATCCAGTGTCATTGCATGTCTACTATTTTCATGAACCACAGCTAGAGTCATTGGATGTGTGTTCTTATCACAGACCACATATCACCAGTGTCATTGCATGTGTGTTATTCCCAAAGACCACACGTGGATCCACCAGTGTCATTGCATGTCTGCTCTTCTCACCAACCATATCATGAACCACACCCAGTGTCATTGCATGTGTGTTCTTCTCACAGACCACACATGGATCCACCAGTGTCATTGCATGTGTGTTCTTCTCACAGACCATATCATGAACCACACCCAGTGTCTTTGCATGTGTGTTCTTCTCACAGACCATATCAGGAACCATACCCAGTGTCATTGCATGTGTGTTCTTCCCATGAACCACACATGGATCCACCGGTGTCATTGCATGTCTGCTCTTTTCATTAACCACAGCTAGATTCATAGAATGTCTTATCTTGTCACAAACCACAACTAGATTCATTCAATGAGTGTTCTTACAAACCATATCATGAACCACACCCAGTGTCATTGCATGTGTGTTCTTCTCACAAACCACACATGGATCCACCGGTGTCATTGCATGTCTGCTCTTCTCATTAACCATAGCTAGAGTCATTGCATGTCTGTTATTTTCACAAACCACATATCACCAGAGTCATTGCATGTGTGTTCTTCCCATGAACCACACATGGATCCACCCGTGTCATTGCATGTCTGCTCTTCTCACAAACCACACATGGATCCACCCAATGTCATCGCATGTGTGTTCTTCCCATGAACCACACATGGATCCATCAGTGTCATTGCATGTCTGCTCTTTTCATGAACCACAGCTAGAGTCATTGCATGTGTGTTCTTCTCACAGACCACATATCACCAGTGTCATTGCATGTGTGTTCTTCCCAAAGACCACACGTGGATCCACCAGTGTCATTGCATGTGTGTTCTTCTCACAAACCATATCATGAACCACACCCAGTGTCATTGCATGTGTGTTCTTCTCACAGACCACACATGGATCCACCAGTGTCATTGCATGTGTGTTCTTCTCACAGACCATATCATGAACCACACCCCGTGTTATTGCATGTGTGTTCTTCTCACAGACCATATCATGAACCACACCTAGTGTCATTGCATGTGTGTTATTCCCATGAACCACACATGGATCCACCGGTGTCATTGCATGTCTGCTCTTTTCATTAACCGCAGCTAGAGTCATTGCATGTGTGTTCTTCTCACAAACCACACATGGATC
Organism: Avena insularis; assembly: GCA_023614405.1. NCBI lineage: Eukaryota > Viridiplantae > Streptophyta > Magnoliopsida > Poales > Poaceae > Avena > Avena insularis. Next base: position 533,055,047 of record CM042694.1, read on the forward strand.
CACCAATGTCATTGCATGTGTGCTCTTCCCATGAACCACACATGGATCCACCAGTGTCATTGCATGTGTGTTCTTCCCACCAACCACACATGGATCCACCTGTGTCATCGCATGTGTGTTCTTCCCATGAACCACACATGGATCCACCAGTGTCATTACATGTCTACTCTTTTCATGAACCACAGCTAGAGTCATTGGATGTGTGTTCTTCTCAAAGACCACATATCACCAGTGTCATTGCATGTGTGTTCTTCCCAAAGACCACACGTCGATCCACCAGTGTCATTGCATGTCTGCTCTTCTCACTAACCATATCATGAACCACACCCAGTGTCATTGCATGTGTGTTCTTCTCACAGACCACACATGGATCCACCAGTGTCATTGCATGTGTGTTCTTCTCACAGACCATATCATGAACCACACCCAGTGTGTTTGCATGTGTGTTCTTCTTACAGACCATATCAGGAACCATACCCAGTGTCATTGCATGTGTGTTCTTCCCATGAACCACACATGGATCCACCGGTGTCATTGCATGTCTGCTCTTTTCATTAACCACAGCTAGAGTCATTGCATGTGTGTTCTTCTCACAAACCACAACTAGAGTCATTGCATGTGTGTTCTTACAAACCATATCATGAACCACACCCAGTGTCATTGCATGTGTGTTCTTCTCACAAACCTCACATGGATCCACCGGTGTCATTGCATGTCTGCTCTTCTCATTAACCATAGCTAGAGTCATTGCATGTCTGTTATTTTCACAAACCACATATCACCAGAGTCATTGCATGTGTGTTCTTCCCATGAACCACACATGGATCCACCCGTGTCATTGCATGTCTGCTCTTCTCACAAACCACACATGGATCCACCCAATGTCATCGCATGTGTGTTCTTCCCATGAACCACACATGGATCCACCAGTGTCATTGCATGTCTGCTCTTTTCATGAACCACAGCTAGAGTCATTGGATGTGTGTTCTTCTCACATACCACATATCACTAGTGTCATTGCATGTGTGTTCTTCCCAAAGACCACACATGGATCCACCAGTGTCATTGCATGTGTGTTCTTCTCACAAACCATATCATGAACCACACCCAGTGTCATTGCATGTGTGTTCTTCCCAGGAACCACACATGGATCCACCAATGTCATGGCATGCGTTTTCTTCCCATGAACCACACATGGATCCACAAGTGTCATTGCATGTCTGCTCTTTTCATGAACCACAGCTAGAGTCATTGGATGTGTGTTCTTCTCACAAACAACATATCACCAGTGTCATTGCATGTGTGTTCTTCCCAAAGACCACACATGGATCCACCAGTGTCATTGCATGCGTGTTCTTCTCACAAACCATATCATGAACCACACCGAGTGTCATTGCATGTGTGTTCTTCTCACAAACCACACATGGATCCACCAATGTCATTGCATGTGTGTTCTTCCCGTGAACCACACATGGATCCACCTGTGTCATTGCAGTGTGTTCTTCCCACCAAACACACATGGATCCACCAGTGTCATCGCATGTGTGTTCTTCCCATGAACCACACATGGATCCACCAGTGTCATTGCATGTCTGCTCTTTTCATGAACCACAGCTAGAGTCATTGGATGTGTGTTCTTCTCACATACCACATATCACCAGTGTCATTGCATGTGTGTTCTTCCCAAAGACCACACGTGGATCCACCAGTGTCATTGCATGTGTGTTCTTCTCACAAACCATATCATGAACGACACCCAGTGTCATTGCATGTGTGTTCTTCTCACAGACCACACATGGATCCACCAGTGTCATTGCATGTGTGGTCTTCTCACAGACCATATCATGAACCACACCCAGTGTCATTGCATGTGTGTTCTTCTCACAGACCACACATGGATCCACCAGTGTCATTGCATGTGTGTTCTTCTCACAAAACATATCATGAACCACACCCAGTGTCATTGCATGTGTGTTCTTCCCAGGAACCACACATGGATCCACCAATGTCATGGCATGCGTTTTCTTCCCAAGAACCACACATGGATCCACAAGTGTCATTGCATGTCTGCTCTTTTCATGAACCACAGCTAGAGTCATTGGATGTGTGTTCTTCTCACATACCACATATCACCAGTGTCATTGCATGTGTGTTCTTCCCAAATACCACACATGGATCCACCAGTGTCATTGCATGTTTGTTCTTCTCACAAACCATATCATGAACCACACCCAGTGTCATTGCATGTGTGTTCTTCTCACAAACCACACATGGATCCACCAATGTCATTGCATGTGTGTTCTTCCCATGAACCACACATGAATCCACCAGTGTCATTGCATGTGTGTTCTTCCCACCAACCACACATGGATCCACTAGTGTCATTGCATGTGTGTTCTTCCCATGAACCACACATGGATCCACCGGTGTCATTGCATGTCTGCTCTTTTCATTAACCACAACTAGAGTCATTGCATGTGTGTTCTTCTCACAAACCGCATATCACCGGAGTCATTGCATGTGTGTTCTTCCCAAAGACCACACGTGGATCCACCAGTGTCATTGCATGTGTGTTCTTCTCACAAACCATATCATGAACCACACCCAGTGTCATTGCATGTGTGTTCTTCTCACAGACCACACATGGATCCACCAGTGTCATTGCATGTGTGTTCTTCTCACAGACCATATCATGAACCACACCCAGTGTTATTGCATGTGTGTTCTTCTCACAGACCATATCATGAACCACACCTAGTGTCATTGCATGTGTGTTATTCCCATGAACCACACATGGATCCACCGGTGTCATTGCATGTCTGCTCTTTTCATTAACCACAGCTAGAGTCATTGCATGTGTGTTCTTCTCACAAACCACACATGGATCCACCAATGTCATTGCATGTGTGCTCTTCCCATGAACCACACATGGATCCACCAGTGTCATTGCATGTCTACTATTTTCATGAACCACAGCTAGAGTCATTGGATGTGTGTTCTTATCACAGACCACATATCACCAGTGTCATTGCATGTGTGTTATTCCCAAAGACCACACGTGGATCCACCAGTGTCATTGCATGTCTGCTCTTCTCACCAACCATATCATGAACCACACCCAGTGTCATTGCATGTGTGTTCTTCTCACACATGGATCCACCAGTGTCATTGCATGTGTGTTCTTCTCACAGACCATATCATGAACCACACCCAGTGTCTTTGCATGTGTGTTCTTCTCACAGACCATATCAGGAACCATACCCAGTGTCATTGCATGTGTGTTCTTCCCATGAACCACACATGGATCCACCGGTGTCATTGCATGTCTGCTCTTTTCATTAACCACAGCTAGAGTCATTGCATGTGTGTTCTTCTCACAAACCACAACTAGATTCATTGCATGTGTGTTCTTACAAACCATATCATGAACCACACCCAGTGTCATTGCATGTGTGTTCTTCTCACAAACCACACATGGATCCACCGGTGTCATTGCATGTCTGCTCTTCTCATTAACCATAGCTAGAGTCATTGCATATACATTATTTTCACAAACCACATATCACGAGTCATTGCATGTGTGTTCTTCCCATGAACCACACATGGATCCACCCGTGTCATTGCATGTCTGCTCTTCTCACAAACCACACATGGATCCACCCAATGTCATCGCATGTGTGTTCTTCCCATGAACCACACATGGATCCATCAGTGTCATTGCATGTCTGCTCTTTTCATGAACCACAGCTAGAGTCATTGCATGTGTGTTCTTCTCACAGACCACATATCACCAGTGTCATTGCATGTGTGTTCTTCCCAAAGACCACACGTGGATCCACCATGTCATAGCATGTGTGTTCTTCTCAAACCCCATATCATGAACCACACCCAGTGTCATTGCATGTGTGTTCTTCTCACAGACCACACATGGATCCACCAGTGTCATTGCATGTGTGTTCTTCTCACAGACCATATCATGAACCACACCCCGTGTTATTGCATGTGTGTTCTTCTCACAGACCATATCATGAACCACACCTAGTGTCATTGCAAGTGTGTTATTCCCATGAACCACACATGGATCCACCGGTGTCATTGCATGTCTGCTCTTTTCATTAACCGCAGCTAGAGTCATTGCATGTGTGTTCTTCTCACAAACCACACATGGATCCACCAATGTCATTGCATGTGTGCTCTTCCCATGAACCACACATGGATCCACCAGTGTCATTGCATGTGTGTTCTTCCCACCAACCACACATGGATCCACCTGTGTCATCGCATGTGTGTTCTTCCCATGAACCACACATGGATCCACCAGTGTCATTACATGTCTACTCTTTTCATGAACCACAGCTAGAGTCATTGGATGTGTGTTCTTCTCCTGCACCACATATCACGAGTGTCATTGCATGTGTGTTATTCCCAATGACCACACGTGGATCCACCAGTGTCATTGCATGTCTGCTCTTCTCACTAACCATATCATGAACCACACCCAGTGTCATTGCATGTGTGTTCTTCTCACAGACCACACATGGATCCACCAGTGTCATTGCATGTGTGTTCTTCTCACAGACCATATCATGAACCACACCCAGTGTGTTTGCATGTGTGTTCTTCTTACAGACCATATCAGGAACCATACCCAGTGTCATTGCATGTGTGTTCTTCCCATGAACCACACATGGATCCACCGGTGTCATTGCATGTCTGCTCTTTTCATTAACCACAGCTAGAGTCATTGCATGTGTGTTCTTCTCACAAACCACAACTAGAGTCATTGCATGTGTGTTCTTACAAACCATATCATGAACCACACCCAGTGTCATTGCATGTGTGTTCTTCTCACAAACCTCACATGGATCCACCACTGTCATGGCATGCGCTCTTCTCATTAACCATAGCTAGAGTCATTGCATGTACATTATTTTCACAAACCACATATCACCAGAGTCATTGCATGTGTTCTTCCCATGAACCACACATGGATCCACCTGTCATTGCATGTCTTCTTCTCACAAACCACATGGATCCACCCACTGTCATCGCATGTGTGTTCTTCCCATGAACCACACATGGATCCACCAGTGTCATTGCATGTCTGCTCTTTTCATGAACCACAGCTAGAGTCATTGGATGTGTGTTCTTCTCACATACCACATATCACTAGTGTCATTGCATGTGTGTTCTTCCCAAAGACCACACATGGATCCACCAGTGTCATTGCATGTGTGTTCTTCTCACAAACCATATCATGAACCACACCCAGTGTCATTGCATGTGTGTTCTTCCCAGGAACCACACATGGATCCACCAATGTCATGGCATGCGTTTTCTTCCCATGAACCACACATGGATCCACAAGTGTCATTGCATGTCTGCTCTTTTCATGAACCACAGCTAGAGTCATTGGATGTGTGTTCTTCTCACAAACAACATATCACCAGTGTCATTGCATGTGTGTTCTTCCCAAAGACCACACATGGATCCTGATGTCATTGCATGCGTGTTCTTCTCACAAACCATATCATGAACCACACCGAGTGTCATTGCATGTGTGTTCTTCTCACAAACCACACATGGATCCACCAATGTCATTGCATGTGTGTTCTTCCCGTGAACCACACATGGATCCACCTGTGTCATTGCAGTGTGTTCTTCCCACCAAACACATGGATCCACAGTGTCATCGCATGTGTGTTCTTCCCATGAACCACACATGGATCCACCAGTGTCATTGCATGTCTGCTCTTTTCATGAACCACAGCTAGAGTCATTGGATGTGTGTTCTTCTCACATACCACATATCACCAGTGTCATTGCATGTGTGTTCTTCCCAAAGACCACACGTGGATCCACCAGTGTCATTGCATGTGTGTTCTTCTCACAAACCATATCATGAACGACACCCAGTGTCATTGCATGTGTGTTCTTCTCACAGACCACACATGGATCCACCAGTGTCATTGCATGTGTGGTCTTCTCACAGACCATATCATGAACCACACCCAGTGTCATTGCATGTGTGTTCTTCTCACAGACCATATCATGAACCATACCCAGTGTCATTGCATGTGTGTTCTTCCCATGAACCACACATGGATCCACCGGTGTCATTTCATGTCTGCTCTTTTCATTAACCACAGCTAGAGTCATTGCATGTGTGTTCTTCTCACAAACCACAACTAGAGTCATTGCATGTGTGTTCTTACAAACCATATCATGAACGACACCTAGTGTCATTGCATTTGTGTTCTTCTCACAAACCACACATGGATCCAAAGGTGTCATTGCATGTCTACTCTTCTCATTAACCAGAGCTAGAGTCATTGCATGTCTGTTCTTTTCACAAACCACATATCACCAGAGTCATTGCATGTGTGTTCTTCCCATGAACCACACATGGATCCACCGGTGTCATTGCATGTCTGCTCTTCTCGCAAACCACACATGGATCCACCCAATGTCATCGCATGTGTGTTCTTCCCATGAACCACACATGGATCAACCAGTGTGATTGCATGTCTGCTCTTTTCATGAACCACAGCTAGAGTCATTGGATGTGTGTTCTTCTCACATACCACATATCACGAGTGTCATTGCATGTGTGTTCTTCCCAAAGACCACACATGGATCCACCAGTGTCATTGCATGTGTGTGTTCTTCTCACAAACCATATCATGAACCACACCCAGTGTCATTGCATGTGTGTTCTTCCCAGGAACCACACATGGATCCACCAATGTCATGGAATGTGTGTTCTTCCCATGAACCACACATGGATCCACCAGTGTCATTGCATGTCTGCTCTTTTCATGAACCACAGCTAGAGTCATTGGATGTGTGTTCTTCTCACAGACCACATATCACCAGTGTCATTGCATGTGTGTTCTTCCCAAAGACCACACATGGATCCACCAGTGTCATTGCATGTGTGTTCTTCTCACAAACCATATCATCAACCACACCCAGTGTCATTGCATGTGTGTTCTTCTCACAAACCACACATGGATCCACCAATGTCATTGCATGTGTGTTCTTACCATGAACCACACATGGATCCACCTGTGTCATTGCAGTGTGTTCTTCCCACCAACCACACATGGATCCACCAGTGTCATCGCATGTGTGTTCTTCCCATGAACCACACATGGATCCACCAGTGTCATTGCATGTCTGCTCTTTTCATGAACCACAGCTAGAGTCATTGGATGTGTGTTCTTCTCACAGACCACATATCACCAGTGTCATTGCATGTGTGTTCTTCCCAAAGACCACACATGGATCCAGCAGTGTCATTGCATGTGTGTTCTTCTAACAAACCATATCATGAACCACACCTAGTGGCATTGCATGTGTGTTCTTCTCACAGACTACACATGGATCCACCAGTGTCATTGCATGTGTGTTCTTCTCACAGACCATATCATGAACCACACCCAGTGTCATTGCATGTGTGTTCTTCCCATGAACCAGACATGGATCCACTGGTGTCATTGCATGTCTCCTCTTTTCATTAACCACATATAGAGTCATTGCATGTGTGTTCTTCTCACAAACCACATATCACCGGAGTCATTGCATGTGTGTTCTTCCCAAAGACCACACATGGATCCACCAGTGTCACTACATGTGTGTTCTTCTCACAAACCATATTATGAACCACACCCAGTGTCATTGCATGTGTGTTCTTCCCATGAACCACACATGGATCCACTAGTGTCATTGCATGTGTGTTCTTCCCATAGACCACACATGGATCCACCAGTGTCGTTGCATGTGTGTTCTTCCCATGAACCACACATGGATCCACCAGTGTCATTGTATGTCTGCTCTTCCCATGAACCACAGCTAGAGTTATCGCATGCGTGCTCTTTTCACAAACCACAACTAGAGTCATTGCATGTGTGTTCTTACAAACCATATCATGAACCACACCCAGTGTCATTGCATGTGTGTTCTTCTCACAAACCACACATGGATCCACCGGTGTCATTGCATGTCTACTCTTCTCATTAACCACAGCCAGAGTCATTGCATGTCTGTTCTTTTCACAAACCACATATCACCAGAGTCATTGCATGTGTGTTCTTCCCATGAACCACACATGGATCCACCGGTGTCATTGCATGTCTGCTCTTCTCACAAACCACACATGGATCCACCCAATGTCATCGCATGTGTGTTCTTCCTATGAACCACACATGGATACACCAGTGTCATTGCATGTCTGCTCTTTTCATGAACCACAGCTAGAGTCATTGGATGTGTGTTCTTCTCACATACCACATATCACTAGTGTCATTGCATGTGTGTTCTTCCCAAAGACCACACATGGATCCACCAGTGTCATTGCATGTGTGTTCTTCTCACAAACCATATCATGAACCACACCAAGTGCCATTGCATGTGTGTTCTTCCCAGGAACCACACATGGATCCACCAATGTCATGGCATGTGTGTTCTTCCCATGAACCACACATGGATCCAACAGTGTCATTGCATGTCTGCTCTTTTCATGAACCACACATGGATCCACCAGTGTCATCGCATGTGTGTTCTTCCCATGAACCACACATGGATCCACCAGTGTCATTACATGTCTGCTCTTTTCATGAACCACAGCTAGAGTCATTGGATGTGTGTTCTTCTCACAGACGACATATCACCAGTGTCATTGCATGTGTGATCTTCCCAAAGACCACACGTGGATCCACCAGTGTCATTGCATGTGTGTTCTTCTCACAAACCATATCATGAACCACACCCAGTGTCATTGCATGTGTGTTCTTCTCACAGACCACATCATGAACCACACCTAGTGTCATTGCATGTGTGTTCTTCTCACAGACCATATCATGAACCACACCTAGTGTCATTGCATGTGTGTTCTTCTCACAGACCATATCATGAACCATACCCAGTGTCATTACATGTGTGTTTTCCCATGAACCACACATGGATCCACCGGTGTCATTGCATGTCTGCTCTTTTCATTAACCACAGCTAGAGTCATTGCATGTGTGTTCTTCTCACAAACCACAACTAGAGTCATTGCATGTGTGTTCTTCCCATGAACCACACATGGATCCACCGGTGTCATTGCATGTCTGCTCTTCTCACAAACCACACATGGATCCACCCAATGTCATGGCATGTGTGTTCTTCCCATGAACCACACATGGATCCTCCAGTGTCATTGCATGTCTGCTCTTTTCATGAACTACAGCTAGAGTCATTGGATGTGTGTTCTTCTCACAGACCACATATCACCAGTGTCATTGCATGTGTGTTCTTCCCAAAGACCACACATGGATCCACCAGTGTCATTGCATGTGTGTTCTTCTCACAAACCATATCATGAACCACACCCAGTGTCATTGCATGTGTGTTCTTCTCACAAACCACACATGGATCCACCAATGTCATTGCATGTGTGTTCTTCCCATGAACCACACATGGATCCACCAGTGTCATTGTATGTGTGTTCTTCCCACCAACCACACATGGATCCACCAGTGTCATCGCATGTGTGTTCTTCCCATGAACCACACATGGATCCACCAGTGTCATTGCATGTCTGCTCTTTTCATGAACCACAGCTAGAGTCATTGGATGTGTGTTCTTCTCATAGACCACATATCACCAGTGTCATTGCATGTGTGTTCTTCCTAAAGACCACATGTGGATCCACCAGTGTCATTGCATGTGTGTTCTTCTCACAAACCATATCATGAACCACACCCAGTGTCATTGCATGTGTGTTCTTCTCACAGACCACACATGGATCCACAAGTGTCATTGCATGTGTGTTCTTCTCACAGACCATATCATGAACCACACCAAGTGTCATTGCATGTGTGTTCTTCTCACAGACCATATCATGAGCCATACCCTGTGTCATTGCATGTGTGTTCTTCCCATGAACCACACATGGATCCACCGGTGTCATTGCATGTCTGCTCTTTTCATTAACCACAGCTAGAGTCATTGCATGTGTGTTCTTCTCACATACCACATATCACTAGTGTCATTGCATGTGTGTTCTTCCCAAAGACCACACATGGATCCACCAGTGTCATTGCATGTGTGTTCTTCTCACAAACCATATCATGAACCACACCCAGTGTCATTGCATGTGTGTTCTTCTCACAAACCACACATGGATCCACCAATGTCATTGCATGTGTGTTCTTCCCATGAACCACACATGGATCCACCAGTGTCATTGCATGTGTGTTCTTCCCACCAACCACACATGGATCCACCAGTGTCATCGCATGTGTGTTCTTCCCATGAACCACACATGGATCCACCAGTGTCATTGCATGTCCGCTCTTTTCATGAACCACAGCTAGGGTCATTGGATGTGTGTTCTTCTGACAGACCACATATCACCAGTGTCATTGCATGTGTGTTCTTCCCAAAGACCACACGTGGATCCACCAGTGTCATTGCATGTGTGTTCTTCTCACAAACCATATCATGAACCACACCCAGTGTCATTGCATGTGTGTTCTTCTCACAGACCACACATGGATCCACAAGTGTCATTGTATGTGTGTTCTTCTCACAGACCATATCATGAACCACACCCAGTGTCATTGCATGTGTGTTCTTCTCACAGACCATATCATGAGCCATACCCAGTGTCATTGCATGTGTGTTCTTCCCATGAACCACACATGGATCCACCAGTGTCATTGCATGTCTGCTCTTTTCATTAACCACAGCTAGAGTCATTGCATGTGTGTTCTTCTCACAAACAACATATCACCAGAGTCATTGCATGTGTGTTCTTCCCAAAGACCACACATGGATCCACCAGTGTCATTGCATGTGTGTTCTTCCCACAGACCACACATGGATCCACCAGTGTTGTTGCATGTATGTTCTTCCCATGAACCACACGTGGATCCACCAGTGTCATTGTATGTCTGCTTTCCCATGAACCATAGCTAGAGTCATCGCATGCGTGCTCTTTTCACAAACCACAGCTAGAGTCATTGCATGTGTGTTCTTTTTACAAACCATATCATGAACCACATCCAGTGTCATTGCATGTGTGTTCTTCTCACAAACCACACATGGATCCACCGGTGTCATTGCATATCTGCTCTTCTCATTAACCACAGCTAGAGTCATTGCATGTCTGTTCTTTTCACAAACCACATATCACCAGAGTCATTGCATGTGTGTTCTTCCCATGAACCATAGACGGATCCACCAGTGTCATTGCATGTCTGCTCTTCTCACGAACCACACATGGATCCACCCAGTGTCATCGCATGTGTGTTCTTCCCATGCACCACACCTGGATCCACCAGTGTCATTGCATGTCTGCTCTTTTCATGAACCACAGCTAGAGTTATTGGATGTGTGTTCTTCTCACAGACCACATATCACAAGTGTCATTGCATGTGTGTTCTTCCCAGAGACCACACATGGATCCACCAGTGTCATTGTATGTGTGTTATTCCCATGAACCACACATGGATCCACCAGTGTCATTGTATGTCTGCTCTTCCCATGAACCACAGCTAGAGTCATCGCATGTGTGTTCTTTTCACAAACCACAGCTAGAGTCATTGCATGTGTGTTCTTCTTACAAACCATACCATGAACCACACCCAGTGTCATTGCATGTGTGTTCTTCTCACAAACCACACATGGATCCACCGATGTCATTGCATGTCTGCTCTTCTCATTAACCATAGCTAGAGTCATTGCATGTTAGTTCTTTTCACAAACCACATATCACCAGAGTCATTGCATGTGTGTTCTTCCCATGAACCACACATGGATCCACCGGTGTCATTGCATGTCTGCTCTTCTCACAAACCACACATGGATCCACTAGTGTCATTGCATGTGTGTTCTTCCCACAGACCACACATGGATCCACCAATGTCATGGCATGTGTGTTCTTCCCATGAACCACATATGGATCCACCAGTGTCATTGCATGTCTGCTCTTTTCATGAACCACAGCTAGAGTCATTGGATGTGTGTTCTTCTCACAGACCACATATCACCAGTGTCATTGCATGTGTGTTCTTCCCAAAGACCACACATGGATCCACCAGTGTCATTGCATGTGTGTTCTTCTAACAAACCATATCATGAACCACACCTAGTGGCATTGCATGTGTGTTATTCTCACAGACCATATCATGAACCACACCCAGTGTCATTGCATGTGTATTCTTCCCATGAACCACACATGGATCCACTGGTGTCATTGCATGTCTGCTCTTTTCATTAACCACAAGTAGAGTCATTGCATGTGTGTTCTTCTCACAAACCACATATCACCGGAGTCATTGCATGTGTGTTCTTCCCAAAGACCACACATGGATCCACCAGTGTCATTGCATGTGTGTTCTTCCCACAGACCACACATGGATCCACCAGTGTCGTTGCATGTGTGTTCTTCCCATGAACCACACATGGATCCACCAGTGTCGTTGTATGTCTGCTCTTCCCATGAACCACAACTAGAGTCATCGCATGCATGCTCTTTTCACAAACCACAGCTAGAGTCATTGCATGTGTGTTCTTCTTACAAACCATATCATGAACCACACCTAGTGTCATTGCATGTGTGTTCTTCTCACAAACCACACATGGATCCACCGGTGTCATTGCATGTCTACTCTTCTCATTAACCACAACTAGAGTCATTGCATGTATGTTCTTTTCACAAACCACATATCACCAGAGTCATTGCATGTGTGTTTTTCCCATGAACCACAGATGGATCCACCGGTGTCATTGCATGTCTGCTCTTCTCACAAACCACACATGGATCCACCCAGTGTTATCGCATGTGTGTTCTTCCCATGAACCACACATGGATCCACCAGTGTCATTGGATGTCTCCTCTTTTCATGAACCACAGCTAGAGTCATTGGATGTGTGTTCTTCTCACATACCACATATCACTAGTGTAATTGCAGGTGTGTTCTTCCCAAAGACCACACATGGATCCACCAGTGTCATTGTTGTTGGGTCCGCAGCATAGAAAACAAAAAATTTCCTACGGTGTGAACTACACGCCAAGATCTATCTATTAGGTACAAAGCAACGGGTGGACATACATCCAACGAGAATTTACCCTTGTAGACAACGAGCTTTGTTAACAAGTAGGAACTCGTGGTTGATGTAGTCGTACACTTGCCGATCTCAAGATCGTGATGAAGTCCAGCAGGTCCGGCTCCAGCACGTCCATCAGATCCAGCTCGGCACCACCAAGTCCGGCACCATAAGCAGCGGTGCATCCGTGATCGCACACACGTCCGGTACCCCGACAACCTCCATCCCTCGCTCCAGCAAAGCAGCGAAAGCAGCAACTCCTTTCCAGATAAAGCCACCGGGAACATGTATCTCGCTAATCCAAGACCATGGGGAAATAATACCAGAGGGGGAGAGAGATCCTTCACAAGGAGGTGTGAGTGAGAAGTGAGGAGGGGGTGGACTTTTATAGGAGGAGGGGGTGCCCCTCCTTCATGGCCAGCGCATGGAGGGGGTGACCCTTCACCTCCTCCATTCATGTGGTGGTAACCCCTCCACATTAAAATGCCCCTTCACATTCTCTTTTAAAGTCTCCACTTTAAATGCATTAAATTTCTCCAAATTTAATGCTCACTCATTTAATAAAACTCTTTTATTATTTTTATTCAGAATTTTGTTAATTACTTTAATTAACAAACATTCACCTAAAACGCCCTGCAACATTTCAATATTACATGCAGAACCAATTTTGGCAATTTCACCCGAAACAGTTTTGGTGTCTACTGAAATAATTCCAGCGCTTTCTTAAATCTTTATCTGAAACATATTTGCTCAAAATGGTGTCGGTATCCCTTAAGTGTGTCACCCTACGGTTCGTGAATAATGCAGACATGATCGAGACCCCTCTTCGATCAATAATCAGCAGCGGGACCTGGAGATCCATACTGACGCCTACACATTCAACGATGACTTCTGTGATCGTGAGAACCTTTAACGCTAGTAACTAAATCCCTTTGTCCCGCGATATATTACATGTCCGAGATTCGATCATCGGTATCTCCATACCTAGTTTGATCTCGTTACCGATATGCACTCTTTTCTCGTTCCCGTGATATAACATTCTAGTGATCACATCACTTGCTTGCAAGCTATTTCAATGTGATATCACAGAGAGGTCCCAGAGTATATCTATCCGTCATCGGGATGGACAAATCCCACTCTTGATCCATGAGCCTCAACATAACACCTTCGTAGCACTTAACCCACCTTTATAGTAACCCTGTTACGGTGTGACGTTTGATGTTATCAAGATACTCTTCCGGTGTTAGCAATTAACATGATCTCATGGTATAAGGATAAAGATTACTTCGTATGATGTTATAGCAATATAAACATAATGACTTTGATCGTAATGCTATACTTCGGATGAATGTTCATCACATCATTCCACCAATGGTGTGACCTTGTTATTAACAACATCCAGTGTCCATGATCAGGAAACCTTGATCATCTTGTTAATCAACAAGCTAGTCTATAAGAGAGGCATAACTAGGAACCCTTTTTGTTTATTAAACACACATTTATTTATGTTTACGATCAATAAAATTCTAGCATGTAAAATAAACATTTATCATAAACATGGAATAAGATAATAACCACTTTATTATTGCCTCTCGGGCACATTCCCTTCAGTCTCCCACTTCCACTAGAGTCAATAATCTAGTTTGAAAAACTTTGCGTATTGAACACCTATGGCTTTCTGGTGTTGCATATACGCGATTGCTAGTGGTTAACATAATCTCCGGATCTGACAGTTTCAGGTTCGTGTGTATTTGCATGTCTTTGCGTCTCTACGCATCACTCATTCTCAAATGAGATGGCATTGTATAAATTTGGTCCTTTGGTGAGACATTTAGTTCATTCGGCTCAAAATATGTTGATAGTATTGTCACACAATATATCTTCATAGTATTAGCCCACTTTAAACCACACCTAGTTTGATAACAAACTACTTAACACAAATGCCCTCCTATGCTCCTACTATAGCAGTCATATACTTAGCCTTTTGTTGTAGTATCCGTCACAATATCTAAACTTTGGAACTCATCCAAATCCATCATGGAACATCCTTTCCATTATATTGTGCCACCCATAGTCTAAATTGAGATAAATTTAATTTGTATCTTGTGACAAAACTAGTATCAATGTAACACTTTACAATGAACTACCTTTAGCTATTTGTCACTTATACATGATATATTCTTAGTTCTTCCAAAGCTCATAAGAATATCTTCACTATTGTCCAATGATCATCTTATGAATCATTCTCGTATATGCTCATAACATTTAGAGCATAGGACATTCTGGATATATACATATCATGGTATAATCGATCAAAATTTTCATGTGATTTTACTCACCAAGTGTTGAAACACTTGAATCTTGATACAATCCTTTCCATGCAGCGAGAACCTTTCTTGTTGTTTCCATATTGAACCCTTTCAATATCTCATATTGAACCCTTTCAATATCTTATATATGTATATGTAACCACAACCATATTAGCGCCTTAATCTATCCATATAGATATTGATGCCTAATATTCTGGGTTTGCCCAAGTCTTTCATCGAAATCTTATTTTAATGAAATCCTTAACTTGTGTCAATTCAAGGTACATCATTTCCAATCAACAATATGTCCTCTACATAATGTATTAGGAATATGTCTCAGCGCTCCCACTTAATTTCTTGCAAATGCAAGCACCTTCATCATCTCCGATGAATTTAAACTCTTTTAACAGTTTCATCATGGTGAAGATTCCAACTCCGCTATGCTTACTTCAACTATTGAAGTTTACATGCCCTTTTAGAACCCTTTGAATTCACAAAACCCTTCGGACCATGTCATGTACATGTCCTAGGTTACCATTCTATTAGAAGAACCTTGTTTTGTTTATTCAACTACCATATACCAAATTATATGTAGTGGTTGCTACATTAATCCGTCAAGACTATATATTGCTATGAAAGATCAAATCTTGTCATAGTCAACTCCTTGAACATTGTCGTAAACTTATTTCCGACATGTCAATTATTTCATAGATGTTAAACATCCATGTCTTATTTCTTTATAGATCCAAACACGACCGATAGGCTTCACGCCTTTTCAGAGGGTCTTCCAAGTTCAGAAACTTGATTTCTCGTGTATGGATACTATCACGGATTCTATGACTTCTAGTCATTTTATGGAGTCAGGGCCCATCATCACTTCTTTGCATGTGGTCGGTTCATCATTGTCAAAACAATAACGACTTTCTTATCAAATCTTACTATTTGATTCTTATCGACCCACACGGTTCTATAGGAACACTAATCTCCTAGATCACACCTTTTGTAATCACGAGAGCCATGAGCATTGTGGCCGCCACCGGGACACTTTCCAAGCGCTACTTAGCACATATAGCTAAGGTTCAACAACCTTATCAAAGTTCTATTGTCCTCCCACTTAACTTTTCACGAAAAATTCCTTCTCAAGAAACTTGACGTTCCAAGTAACAAACTCTTTTGTCCTTGGTGTTATCGAGAAATTCCCAACAAATTCTTTGGGATAACCTACAAAGACGTGCTTATCCGACTTTGGTTGTAAACATTTTACTTATGCATAGCATACCAAAATTTAAGAAAAGACAATTCGGGTTTTATCCCAAACCATAACTCATATGGTGTCATTTCAATGGATCACGATGGTGCTCTTTTCAGTGTAAAAGCGGTAGTCTCTAAAGCTTCAATCTTTAAAACATAATGGCAGTTTTATAAATGACACCTTTGATCTTACCATGTCAAACATGGTTTGATTTCATCTCTGGAATATGCCATACTCTTGTGGTTTATCGGGAAATCCAAATTCATGGAACAATTCCTCAAATCTTAGGTGTTTTGCTAAACATGTAACTCAAATATCTTCCTTTATGATCGAATCATAAACTCTTTATTTTCTTGTTACAATGATTTTCCACTTAATCTTGAAAGTCTTTTAACAATTTTCAAATGTTTCATACTTCTTCTTTATTAAGTAAATATACAGATATATTCACTCTGTTGGGTCCGCAGCATAGAAAACAAAATTTTTCCTACGGTGTGAACTACACGCCAAGATCTATCTACTAGGTACAAAGCAACGGGTGGACATACATCCAACGAGAAGTTACCCTCGTAGACAACGAGCTTTGTTAACGAGTAGGAACTCGTGGTTGATGTAGTCGTACACTTGGCAATCTCAAGATCGTGATGAAGTCCAGCAGGTCCGGCTCCAGCACGTCCATCAGATCCAGCTCCAGCCCCACCAAGTCCAGCACCGCAAAGCAGTGGTGTATCCGTGATCGCACACACGTCCGGAAACCCGACAACCTCCGTCCCTCGCTCCAGCAAAGCAGCGGAAGCAGCAACTCCTTTCCAGATAAAGCCACCGGGAACATGTATCTCGCTAATCCGAGACCATGGGGGAATAATACTAGAGGGGGAGAGAGATCCTTCACAAGGAGGTGTGTATAAGAAGTGAGGAGGGGGTGGCCTTTTATAGGAGGAGGGGGGTGCCCCTCCTTCATGGCCGGCGCATGGAGGAGGTGAACCTTCACCTCCTCCATTCATGTGGTGGTAACTCCCTCCACATAAATTTGCCCCTTCACATTCTCTTTTAAAGTCTCCACTTTAAATGCATTAAATTTCTCCAATTTTAATGCTCTCTCATTTAATAAAACTTTTTTATTATTTTTATTCAGAATTTTGTTAATTACTTTAATTAACAAACATTCACATAAAACCCCCTACAACATTTCAATATTACATGCAGAAACAATTTCAGCAATTTCACCCGAAACAGTTTCGGTGTCTATTGAAATAATTCCAGCGCTTTCTTAAATCTTTATCTGAAACATATTTGCTCCAAATGGTGTCGGTATCCCTTAAGTGTGTCACCCTACGGTTCGCGAATAATGCAGACATGATCGAGACCCCTCTCCGATCAATAAATTGCAGCGGGACCTGGAGATCCATACTGACTCCTACACATTCAACGATGACTTCTGTGATCGTGAGAACCTTTAACGCTAGTAACTAAATCCCTTTGTCCCGCGATATATTACATGTCCCAGATTCGATCATCGGTATCTCCATACCTAGTTTGATCTCGTTACCGACATGCACTCTTTTCTTGTTCCTGTGATATAACATTCTAGTGATCACATCACTTGCTTGCAAGCTATTTCAATGTGATATCACCAAGAGGGCCCAGAGTATATCTATCCATCATCGGGATGGACAAATCCCACTCTTGATCCATGAGCCTCAACATAACACCTTCGTAGCACTGAACCCACCTTTATAGTCACCCTGTTACGGTGTGACGTTTGATGTTATCAAGATACTCTTCCGGTGTTAGCAATTAACATGATCTCATGGTCTAAGGACTAATATTACTTTGTATGATGTTATAGAAATATAAACATAATGACTTGATCGTAATGCTATACTTCGGATGAATGTTCATCACATCATTCCACCAATGGTGTGACCTTGTTATTAACAACATCCAATGTCTATGATCAGGAAACCTTGATCATCTTGTTAATCAACAAGCTAGTCTATAAGAGAGGCATAACTAGGAACCCCTTTTTGTTTATTAAACACACATGTATTGATGTTTCCGATCAATACAATTATAGCATGCAAAATAAACATTTATCATAAACATGGAATAAGATAATAACCACTTTATTATTGCCTCTCGGGCATATTCCCTTCATTCTCCCACTTGCACTAGAGTCAATAATCTTGTTTGAAAAACTTTGCATATTGGACACCGATGGCTTTCTGGTAATGCATATACGCTATTGCTAGTGGTTAACATAATCTCCGGATCTGACAGTTTTAGGTCCGTGTGTATTTGCATGTCTTTGCGTCTCTACGCATCACTCATTCTCAAATGAGATGGCAATGTATAAATTTGGTCCTCTGGTGAGACCTTTAGTTTGTTCGGCTCAAAATATGTTGATATTATTGTCACACAATATATCTCCATAGTATTAGCCCACTTTGAACCCCACCTAGTTTGATAACAAACTACTTAACACAAATGCCCTCCTTTGCTGCTACTATAGCAGCTATATACTTAGCCTTTTGTTGTAGTATCCGTCAAAATATCTCAACTTTGGAACTCATTCAAATCCATCATGGAACATCCTTTCCATTATATTGTGCCACCCATAGTCTAAATTGAGATAAATTTAATTTGTATCTTGTGACAAAACTAGTATCAATGTAACACTTTACAATGAACTACCTTTAACTATTTGTCACTTATACATGATATATTCTTAGTTCTTCCAAAGCTCATAAGAATATCTTCACTATTGTCCAATGATCATCTTATGAATCATTCTGGTATATGCTCATAACATTTAGAGCATAGGACATTCTGGATATATACATATCATGGTATAATCAATCAAAATTTCATGTGATTTTACTCACCAAGTGTTGAAACACTTGAATCTTGATACAATCCTTTCCATGAAGCAAGAACCTTTCTTGTTGTTTCCATATTGAACCCTTTCAATATCTTATATATGTATGTCTGGCACAACCATATTAGCGCCTTAATCTATCCATATAGATATTGATGCCTAATATTCTGGGTTTGCCCAAGTCTTTCATCGAAATCTTATTTTCATGAAATCCTTAACTTGTGTCAATTGAAGATACATCATTTCCAATCAAAAATATGTCCTCTACATAATGTATTAGAAATATGTCTTAGCGCTCCCACTTAATTTATTGCAAATGCAAGCATCTTCATCATCTCCGATGAATTTAAACTCTTTTAACAGTTTCATCATGGTGAAGATTCCAACTCCGCTATGCTTACTTCAACTATTAAAGTTTACATGCCCTTTTAGCACCCTTTGAATTAACAAAACCCTTCGGACCATGTCATGTACATGTCCTAGGTTACCGTTCTATTAGAAGAACCTTGTTTTGTTTATTCAACTACCATATACCAAATTATATGTAGTGGTTGCTACATTAATCCGTCAAGACTATATATCGCTATGAAAGATCAAATCTTGTCATAGTCAACTCCTTGAACATTGTCGTAAACTTCTTTCCGACATGTCGACTATTTCATAGATGTTAAACATCCATGTCTTATTTCTTTATAGATCCAAACACGACCGATAGGCTTCACGCCTTTCCGGAGGGTCTTCCAAGTTCAGAAACTTGTTTTCTCGTGTATGGATAATATCACGGATTCTATGACTTCTAGTCATTTTATGGATTCAGGGCCCATCATCGCTTCTTTGCATGTAGTCGCTCATCATTGTCAAAACAATAACGACTTTCTTTTCAAATCTTACTATTTGATTCTTACCGACCCACACGGTTCTATAGGAACTCTAATCTCCGAGATCACACCTTTTGTAATCACGAGAGCCATGAGCATTGTGGTCACCACTGGGACACTTTCCGGCGCTGCGCTACTTAGCACATATAGCTAAGGTTCAACAACCTTATCAAAGTTCTATTGTCCTCCCACTCAACTTTTCACGAAAAAGTCCCTCTCAAGAAACTTGACGTTCCAAGTAACAAACTCTTTTGTCCTTGGTGTTATGGAGAAATTCCCAACAAATTCTTTGGGATAACCTACAAAGACGTGCTTATCCGACTTTGGTTGTAAACATTTTACTTATGCATAGCATACCAAAATTTAAGAAAAGACAATTCGGGTTTTATCCCAAACCATAACTCGTATGGTGTCATTTCAACGGATCACGATGGTGCTCTTTTCAGTGTAAAAGCGGTAGTCTCTAAAGCTTCAATCCTTAAAACATAATGGCAGTTTTATAAATGACACCCTTGATCTTACCATGTCAAACATGGTTTGATTTTATCTCTCGAATATGCCATACTCCTATAGTTTATCGGGAAAACACAAATCATGGAACAATTCCTCAAGTCTTAGGTGTTTTTGCTAAACATGTAACTCAAATATCTTCCTTTATGATCGAATCATAAACTCTTTATTTTTCTTGTTACAATGATTTTCCACTTCATCTTGAAAGTCTTTGAACAATTTTCAAATGTTTCATACTTCTTCCTTATTAATTAAATATACAGATATATTCACTCAAATTTTCGGAGAAAGCATATGAAGCAAAAAGATCCATCGCATATGGCTACACATAGTGGACTATGCACATCAGCATGCACAATTTCCAATAAGCTAGTCATCCGTTCCTCTCTGGCCTATGGACGGAGTTTCAATTATCTCGAGGAAAGTCTCACATGCGTCAATTGATCAAAATCAAAGACTCCAAAAATCCATCAACATGGAGTTTTTTCATATTTTCTTTCAAATATAATTTAAACAGCGATGTCACTTCATAAGTGATCTTTCAATCATTTGTCTTGCGACATTTTATCAATAGTGTTTATGGATGTGATTTCTCCAACTAGACTTGTAAAAGTTCATCCATCCTTTATGGAATACGGTAATTATTTGAACAGCCATTGTTCTCATGATACCGGAACAAAATAACAATTATTTAAACAAATCTTGAAAGCTTGGTTTGATGACAACGAAAAACACAATAACACTTTATTTGTTTTCGATGAACATCATCACTCATTCTCTTGCTGGTTACTTAGGCCATTGTAGTTCATGAATTGCGTTGTCCTGTATGACACTTCATACCAACCAATTCGGTATCCAATACCTAAGAACCACATTGTTTAACAAGCAAGGAATATAGCCATAACATGTATATCTTCTATATACCTAAGTTGGACATCTCCAACCTTTTATTTTCTGCCAAATATTTTATAGATTCTCTTTCAGCAATTCCTTTTCTTTTAAAAGAATCTATCAACATCAATAGTGGTGTCATCAACATGACACATGGTACAAAGCATATATAGTCAAATACTAATACTTTTGGACTTGCACTTTGAAGTGGATCACCATCATCAAATGTTTGGTGTTCTTTCAAAAATCTATTCTTTAGTAATCTATTAGTGTAGTAAACATTTTACTTACATCTTCTATTCATCCTTATCATGACAACTTTCATGATCAAGATACTATAGCTTATAAGGAAGAATCACGAGTATAATATTAGTTCCCAAAACCTTTTTGGTAGATTCGGATGCCTAACATCTCCATCCTTCACAAATTCTCATACAATATGAGAACATGTATTTTGCTAAATTATACTCTATCATAAT
Organism: Avena insularis; assembly: GCA_023614405.1. Lineage (NCBI taxonomy): Eukaryota > Viridiplantae > Streptophyta > Magnoliopsida > Poales > Poaceae > Avena > Avena insularis. The sequence continues at coordinate 533,077,342 of CM042694.1, forward strand.
GCAACCAAACACATTGTTTCAGATATCACAATATCTTTCACACATGATGGTTTCTGAAACAATTTCCAGCTCCAATATAATCTTGATATTAAAACAACTTTTTGAATATCAATAATCATGGAGGCAAACATGATACTTTAGATACTAACATTGGAATTCTTACTCTCTATTTAATACAACGAGCTTTGTTACCCTCGTAGACAACGAGCTTTGTTAACGAGTAGGAACTCGTGGTTGATGTAGTCGTACACTTGCCGATCTCAAGATCGTGATGAAATCCAGCAGGTCCGGCTCCAGCACGTCCATCAGATCCAGCTCCAGCACCACCAAGTCCAGCACCGCAAAGCAGCGGTGCATCCGTGATCGCACACACGTCAGGTACCCCGACAACCTCCGTCCCTCGCTCCAGCAAAGCAGCGGAAGCATCAACTCCTTTGCAGATAAAGCCACCGGGAACATGTATCTCACTAATCCGAGACCATGGGGGAATAATACTAGAGGGGGAGAGAGATCCTTCACAAGGAGGTGTGTATAAGAAGTGAGGAGGGGGTGGCCTTTTATAGGAGGAGGGGGGTGCCCCTCCTTCATGGCCGGCGCATGCAGGAGGTGACCCTTCACCTCCTCCATTCATGTGGTGGTAACTCCCTCCACATAAATTTTCCCCTTCACATTCTCCACTTTAAATGCATTAAATTTCTCCAAATTTAATGCTCTCTCATTTAATAAAACTGTTTTATTATTTTTATTCAGAATTTTGTTAATTACTTTAATTAACAAACATTCACATAAAACCCCCTGCAACATTTCAATATTACATGCAGAACCAATTTCAGCAATTTCACCCGAAACAGTTTCGGTGTCTATTGAAATAATTCCAGCGCTTTCTTAAATCTTTATCTGAAACATATTTGCTCCAAATGGTGTCGGTATCCCTTAAGTGTGTCACCCTACGGTTCACGAATAATGCAGACATGATCGAGACCCCTCTCCGATCAATAATCAGCAGCGGGACCTGGAGATCCATACTGACTCCTACACATTCAACGATGACTTCTGTGATCGTGAGAACCTTTAATGCTAGTAACTAAATCCCTTTGTCCCGCGATATATTACATTTCCGAGATTCGATCATCGGTATCTCCATACCTAGTTTGATCTCGTTACCGATATGCACTCTTTTCTCGTTCCCGTGATATAACATTCTAGTGATCACATCACTTGCTTGCAAGCTATTTCAATGTAATATCACTAAGAGGGCCTAGAGTATATCTATCCATCATCGGGATGGACAAATCCCACTCTTGATCCATGAGCCTCAACATAACACCTTCGTAGCACTGAACCCACCTTTATAGTCACCCTGTTACGGTGTGATGTTTGATGTTATCAAGATACTCTTCCGGTGTTAGCAATTAACATGATCTCATGGTCTAAGGATAAAGATTACTTCGTATGATGTTATAGCAATATAAACATAATGACTTTGATCGTAATGCTATACTTCGGATGAATGTTCATCACATCATTCCACCAATGGTGTGACCTTGTTATTAACAACATCCAATGTCCATGATCAGGAAACCTTGATCATCTTGTTAATCAACAAGCTAGTCTATAAGAGAGGCATAACTAGGAACCCTTTTTGTTTATTAAACACACATGTATTTATGTTTCCGATCAATACAATTCTAGCATGTAAAATAAACATTTATCATAAACATGGAATAAGATAATAACCACTTTATTATTGCCTCTCGGGCACATTCCCTTCAATTGCATGTGTGTTCTTCTCACAAACCATATCATGAACCACACCTAGTGTCATTGCATGTGTGTTCTTCTCACAAACCACACATGGATCCACCAATGTCATAGCATGTGTGTTCTTCCCATGAACCACACATGGATCCACCAGTGTCATTGCATGTCTGCTCTTTTCATGAACCACAGCTAGAGTCATTGGATGTGTGTTCTTCTCATAGACCACATATCACCAGTGTCATTGCATGTGTGTTCTTCCCAAAGACCACACATGGATCCACCAGTGTCATTGTATGTGTGTTCTTCTCACAAACCATATCATGAACCACACCTAGTGTCATTGCATGTGTGTTCTTCTCATAGAGCACGCATGGATCCACCAGTGTCATTGCATGTGTGTTCTTCTCACAGACCATATCATGAACCACACACAGTGTCATTGCATGTGTGTTCTTCCCATGAACCACACGTGGATCCACCGGTGTCATTGCATGTCTGCTCTTTTCATTTACCACAGCTAGAGTCATTGCATGTGTGTTCTTCTCACATACCACATATCACCGGAGTCATTGCATGTGTGTTCTTCCCAAAGACCACACATGGATCCACCAGTGTCATTGCATGTGTGTTCTTCCCACAGACCACACATGGATCCACCACTGTCGTTGCATGTGTGTTGTTCCCACAAACCACACATGGATCCACCAGTGTCATTGTATGTCTGCTCTTCCCATAGAGTCATCGCATGCGTGCTCTTTTTACAAACCACAGCTAGAGTCATTGCATGTGTGTTCTTCTTACAAACCATATCATGAACCACACCCAGTGTTATTGCATGTGTGTTCTTCTCAAAACCACAGATGGATCCACCGGTGTCATTGCATGTCTACTCTTCTCATTAACCACAACTAGAGTCATTGCATGTCTGTTCTTTTCACAAACCACATATCACCAGAGTCATTGCATGTCTATTCTTCCCATGAACCACAGATGGATCCACCGGTGTCATTGCATGTCTACTCTTCTCACAAACCACACATGGATCCACCCAGTGTTATCGCATGTGTGTTCTTCCCATGAACCAGACATGGATCCACCAGTGTCATTGGATGTCTAATCTTTTCATGAACCACAGCTAGAGTCATTGGATGTATGTTCTTCTCACAGACCACATATCACCAGTGTCATTGCATGTGTGTTCTTCCCAAAGACCACACATGGATCCACCAGTGTCATTGCATGTGTGTTCTTCCCACAGACCACACATGGATCCACCAGTGTCATTCATGTGTGTTCTTCCCATGAACCACACATGGATCCAATAGTGTCATTGTATGTCTGCTCTTCCCATGAACCACAGCTAGAGTCATCGCATGCGTGTTCTTTTCACAAACCACAGCTAGAGTCATTCTTGTGTGTTCTTCTTACAAACCATATCATGAACCACACCCAGTGTCATTGCATGTGTGTTCTTCTCACAAACCACACATGGATCCACCAGTGTCATTGCATGTGTGCTCTTCTCATTAACCATAGCTAGAGTCATTGCATGTCTGTTCTTTTCACAAACTACATATCACTAGAGTCATTGCATGTGTGTTCTTCCCATGAACCACACATGGATCCACCGGTGTCATTGCATGTCTGCTCTTCTCATGAACCACAGATGGATCCACCCAGTGTCATCGCATGTGTTCTTCCCATGAACCACACATGGATCCACCAGTGTCATTGCATGTATGCTCTTTTCATGAACCACAGCTAGAGTCATTGGATGTGTGTTCTTCTCATAGACCACATATCACTAGTGTCATTGCATGTGTGCTCTTCCCAAAGACCACACATGGATCCACCAGTGTCATTGCATGTGTGTTCTTCTCACAAACCATATCATGAACCACACCCAGTGTCATTGCATGTGTGTTTTTCCCATGAACCACACATGGATCCACCAGTGTCATTGCATGTGTGTTCTTCCCATAAACCCCACATGGATCCACAATGTCATTGCATGTGTGTTCTTCCCATGAACCACATGGATCCACCAGTGTCATTGCATGTGTGTTCTTCCCACAACCACACATGGATCCACCAGGTGTCATCGCCTGTGTTCTTCCCATGAACCACACATGGATCCACCAGTGTCATTGCATGTCTGCTCTTTTCATGAACCATAGCTAGAGTCATTGGATGTGTGTTCTTCTCATAGACCACATATCACTAGTGTCATCGCTTGTGTGTTCTTCCCAAAGACCACACATGGATACACCAGTGTCATTGCATGTGTGTTCTTCTCACAAACCATATCATGAACCACACCCAGTGTCATTGCATGTGTATTCTTATCACAGACCACACATGGAGCCACCAGTGTCATTGCATGTGTGTTATTCGCACAGACCATATCATGAACCACACCCAGTGTCATTGAATGTGTGTTCTTCCCATGAACCACACATGGATCCACCGGTGTCATTGCATGTCTGCTCTTCTCATGAACCACAGATGGATCCACCCAGTGTCATCGCATGTGTTCTTCCCATGAACCACACATGGATCCACCAGTGTCATTGCATGTATGCTCTTTTCATGAACCACAGCTAGAGTCATTGGATGTGTGTTCTTCTCATAGACCACATATCACCAGTGTCATTGCATGTGTGCTCTTCCCAAAGACCACACATGGATCCACCAGTGTCATTGCATGTGTGTTCTTCTCACAAACCATATCATGAACCACACCCAGTGTCATTGCATGTGTGTTTTTCCCATGAACCACACATGGATCCACCAGTGTCATTGCATGTGTGTTCTTCCCACAGACCACACATGGATCCACCAATGTCATTGCATGTGTGTTCTTCCCATGAACCACACATGGATCCACCAGTGTCATTGCATGTGTGTTCTTCCCACAAACCACACATGGATCCACCAGTGTCATCGCATGTGTGTTCTTCCCATGAACCACACATGGATCCACCAGTGTCATTGCATGTCTGCTCTTTTCATGAACCATAGCTAGAGTCATTGGATGTGTGTTCTTCTCATAGACCACATATCACTAGTGTCATCGCTTGTGTGTTCTTCCCAAAGACCACACATGGATACACCAGTGTCATTGCATGTGTGTTCTTCTCACAAACCATATCATGAACCACACCCAGTGTCATTGCATGTGTATTCTTATCACAGACCACACATGGAGCCACCAGTGTCATTGCATGTGTGTTATTCGCACAGACCATATCATGAACCACACCCAGTGTCATTGAATGTGTGTTCTTCCCATGAACCACACATGGATCCACCGGTGTCATTGCATGTCTGCTTTCATTAACCACAACTAGAGTCATTGCATGTGTGTTCTTCTCACAAACCACATATCACCGAAGTCATTGCATGTGTGTTCTTCCCAAAGACCACACATGGATCCACCAGTGTCATTGCATGTGTGTTCTTCCTACAGACCACACATGGATCCACCAGTGTCGTTGCATCTGTTTTCTTCCGATGAACCACACATGGATCCACCAGTGTCATTGTATGTCTTCTCTTCCCATGAACCACAACTAGAGTCATCGCATGCGTGCTCTTTTCACAAACCACAGCTAGAGTCATTGCATGTGTGTTCTTCTTACAAACCATATCATGAACCACACCCAGTGTCATTGCATGTGTGTTCTTCTCACAAACCACACATGGATCCACCGGTGTCATTGCATGTCTGCTCTTCTCATTAACCACAGCTAGTCATTGCATTCTGTTCTTTTCACAAACCACATATCACCAGAGTCATTGCATGTGTGTTCTTCCCATGAACCACAGATGGATCCACCGGTGTCATTGCATGTCTACGCTTCTCACAAACCACACATGGATCCACCCAATGTCATCGCATGTGTGTTCTTCCCATGAACCACACATGGATCCACCATTGTCATTGCATGTCTGCTCTTTTCATGAACCACAGCTAGAGTCATTGGATGTGTGTTCTTCTCACATACCACATATCACCAGTGTCATTGCATGTGTCTTCTTCCCAAAGACCACACATGGATCCACCAGTGTCATTGCATGTGTGTTCTTCTCACAAACCATATCATGAACCACACCCAGAGTCATTGCATGTGTGTTCTTCCCATGAACCGCAGATGGATCCACTAGTGTCATTGTATGTGTGTTCTTCCCATGAACCACACATGGATCCACCCAGTGTCATCGCATGTGTGTTCTTCCCATGAACCACACATGGATCCACCAGCGTCATTGCATGTCTGATCTTGTCATTAACCACAGCTAGAGTCATTGGATGTTTGTTCTTCTCACAGACCACATATCACTAGTGTCATTGCATGTGTGTTCTTCCCAAAGACCACACATGGATCCACCAGTGTCATTGCATGTGTGTTCTCCCCATAGACTACACATGGATCCACCAGTGTCATTGTAGGTGTCTTCTTCCCATGAACCACACATGGATCCACCAGTGTCATTATATGTCTGCTCTTCCCATGAACCACAACTAGAGTCATCGCATGCGTGCTCTTTTCACAAACCACAGCTAGAGTAATTGCATGTGTGTTCTTCTTACAAACCATAGCATGAACCACACCCAGTGTCATTGCATGTGTGTTCTTCTCACAAACCACACATGGATCCACCGGTGCCATTGCATGTTTGCTCTTCTCATTAACCATAGCTAGAGTCATTGCATGTATGTTCTTTTCAGAAACCACATATCACCAGAGTCATTGCATGTGTGTTCTTCCCATGAACCACACATGGATCCACCGGTGTCATTGCATGTCTGCTCTTCTCACAAACCACACATGGATCCACCCAGTGTCATCGCATGTGTGTTCTTCCCATGAAACACACATGGATCCACCGTTGTCATTGCATGTCTACTCTTTTCATGAACCACAGCTAGAGTCATTGGATGTGTGTTCTTCTCACAGACCACATATCACCAGTGTCATTGCATGTGTGTTCTTCCCAAAGACCACAAATGGATCTACCAGTGTCATTGCATGTGTGTTCTTCTCACAAACCATATCATGAACCACACCCAGTGTCATTGCATGTGTGTTCTTCTCACAGACCACACATGGATCCACCAGTGTCATTGCATGTGTGTTCTTCTCACAAACCATATCATGAACCACACCCAATGTCATTGCATGCGTGTTCTTCCCATGAACCACACATGGATCCACTAGTGTCATTGCATGTGTATTCTTCCCACAGACCACACATGGATCCACCAATGTCATTGCATGTCTGCTCTTCCCATGAACCACAGCTAGAGTCATTGCATGTATGTTCTTTTCACAAACCACATATCACCAGAGTCATTGCATGTGTGTTCTTCCCATGAACCACACATGGATCCACCGGTGTCATTGCATGTCTGCTCTTCTCATGAACCACAGCTAGAGTCATTGCATCTGTGTTCTTCTCACAAACCACATATCACCAGAGTCATTGCATGTGTGTTCTTCCCACAAACCACATATCACCGGTGTCATTGCATGGCTGCTCTTCTCATTAACCACAGCTAGATCCACCCGTGTCATTGGATGCATGTTCTTTTCATAAACCGCATATGGATACTAATTAACCTTAGGAGAGCCCTAACCTTAGCATTAGACCGAGTCTTCTAGAAGGCACGCCCTAACATAGTTGTTCTGCTTGTCGATTGTTACATACCATCTGATCGGGGCGCTTGGACGATTGGGATGGTTTTCGTGAGATCGATCCGCGAGTAGTCTGTTCTATGGCATGATTGGCCACGCTTTCTCTAGACAAACTGGCAACACCGGGGGCTCCCCTGTTGCGAGTGTCACGACTCACGAGTTGAGCGGGCCATATCCCAGTGTCACGTCCCCATTACTTCTCTTCCTCCCCGTACTTCTCTTCCTTCCCCTCGAAGCCACATTCCCCACTTCACTGCCATCCTTTAAGCCCGAGTCAATGCGCCATCCCAATCCCTCTCTCTAGCCACCTCCCTCTCGCCATGGGTTCAAGGGAGACGGCGAAAGCAGCGTCGTGATGATAGGGCGATGATTTCGATGTGAGTCGTCTCATCTCTATCTCTATCATCTGTGGCCAGTTATCTATTTTTTGAGCCAGATCTACTCCGTTTACTCATGCGTGTATGATGTGTTAGGCCAACCAGATGATGTATGACGCCGAGTATCACGGTTTAGCAGATGAAGACAGTCCTCTGCTATGTAAACATGGATATGTGCCCGCTAAATTTGTAGCGTTCGAAGGATGAAAGCGGTGAGAGGTTTCTACGGTGTCAAGGACATCGTACAATGATCTTGGCGGAAGTTGTGGTGTTGTCAAATGGGTAGATCCAGAGTGGCCCAAATCGATGCTGAAAATGGACAAACTATGGGAAATGGTTAAGTTGAAAGAATCCGCATTCAGCTCACTTCTTGATAGTGTTGAGATGAAGCTATGGGAACCGATTGACACGACCAAGCATAGCGAGATCTCATGGGGTGGAAGACAAGGTTAGCAAAGTCGAGAAGGAGAGGGAATGGCGTTGGCCTGAAGGCTAAAGCAGAGCAAGAACTGACTCAAGCAAGGAAGGATCTTCACCAGGCCAAAGTCATGCAGTTCACAACTACGAGTATTGACAAGTGCATGAGGAAAGATGCAGAGAAACAATTGAAGTTGTGCAAGGAAGATGCTAAAAGGAAGGAGCAGACGATTCGATCCTTGCTCTCGCAGGAAGATGCGCATAAGGCTAAGATTAGGAAGATCAAGGAGATGTGTGTTAACTAGTTCTATTTAGCTTAAGCCCCGTGCCTTTTTTAAGTTGTAATAGTTGTACTTGTTGACCTAGCGGTATGAACTATTGGCCCTGGAGTCCTGGGAGTAAAAAAATTGGTAGCCCGTTAATCTGTCTTAACGCTGCATTACTTCCTTTAGTATGACCAATGCCCCTTGGATATTCCGCCCGTCGCTTCGTCTTCCTCGTGTACAAATAGGAGGCGCCACAGCTCGTCGCTTCGTCGCCCATACCCTCGCCCTCTCCAATCTCCATCGTGCCATCCACCCCCTCTCTCCCTCTCCAATCTCCACCGCGCCGCCATGGAGATGCCCTCGCTGAACTTCTACGAGGCGGTGATGTTCTCGCACTTCGACATCCTCGCGCCGCCGGCCGCGACGGTGCCCCACGGATGGCGCATCAGCTATGCGGGGGTGCCGGTGGCTCCGCTCCTCTTCCCTGGTGGAGCCTTGATGGAGAGCGAAATCGCGGCGCGCCGCCTCCAGATGCCCGCATGGAAGAGGGCGTTTCCCCGGTACGCGGCGGCCAGCCCGTACTGGACGGCGCTGTTCAAGAAGGAGCGGAAGGCCAAGATTGGCAACCGCATCGTTTACGGGCGCGTGGTGCACCGGGATCTCCGCAACTGAGAAGGGTGGGAGAGGTTCTAGTCCGTCCCTGGACGGACCAAGTTCACCATCATCACTGCCGCTCACCGCGAAGAGGTGCTCCGTCTCGCGTATAATGCGGAAATCGTGGAGGTTCCGTCCGACGAAGACGAGAAGCCGGCGGCTCAGAGGACAACGGCAGCGGAAGTGAAATTGTTGACTAGTTGGTTGAATTAATGTAGGATGTGAAATCGCACCTTTGTTTAGAAGAATTTGTGGTTGAATTAATGAAATGCCTTGATTTAGATCTCTGTCTCGATTAATTTGTGGAAGAATTTGTGATTTAGATCAATTTCTGCCTCGATTTAGATCTCTGTCCCGGATTGGGAACATAACTGTGGACCAAAGACACCTTTTCTACTAGTGTATTCCGACACTGGTGGTTTGTTTAAATGTAATCTACGTGGATTGTGCCGCATGCAAATGGCACAACCACAATTTATAAAGTGGAAGCACGTACACCCGGTTACTGGAGATCCGAGAGCTTCGCCAGATGCAGGGGATGCAGGAGCAGAGAGGCGGTGAGATAGACAGGCTCAAGATTAGGCCAGAAAGTGGTACCCATTTCCTCCTCATCTGGGCATTATCGGTGAGAACATTGCTGTTTATGTTGCCACGTCAATGTGCAGCATCTGAAATAAGTTGCTTCTTCGTGGAGTGTGGCAGCTTAAATAATTTATTTATGTGCCACTTATATTCCTTCGTATTTAGAGACCTCCTGCCCCTCAGCAATCGTAGAACCGGTGGATCATTGTTTTCAGATAGTAGTGGCGCAATCACAATTTTGGATTCAACTACTAACTCGGGCGTTTCCAAACCCTAAGTCGCGGTACATTTTACTCAGTGAATGAGGGTAGATTGTTTCGCCCAGCAACGTGCCACACACAGAGCAATCAGAATTTAACAGAATTACATATATAGGTTCAAGTTCAACACATTACTATGCATCTTCATTGCCATCAGCCTTCTTCCGCAGCCTGGGTGCCAAGCCTTCACGTCCACTGGCTTCTTCATTTCCTGCCTTCTTCCTCTTCCTCAGTGCCAATTTTCTTAGCTTCACGTACTCTGCATCGCCGGGACAATGGGCACCAGAATCGTGTCCAGCATCATCTCTCCACTCGTTTTTTATTTCTTCGGGCAACAAAATCACTGACCCGGCAGTCATGTTTCTAACCTTGCGGCGCTTCCTATCAAAGAAACAAGACTGTTGCATAACTGCCTAATATCTACAGAGTAAATAAAACAAAAATTACAATTCAGCACAAACATGCGAACCCCAAGAGACTTTTGCTTACCAGGAGCTAATTGGGTTCGAGCAACCACAATCCAAGAATAGAAGGCGACTCGATTGCAGCTTCCACATCCAATTACATGACATTTCAGGTCAAACATGGCAGCGAAGCATACCTTTTCATCAACTCCAACTAGCCGTCACACGTTATAGGAACCATGATGACACGTCCATCCATGAAGCTAAACTTTGCTTATGCTTGGCCATAATTCAACATGATTACGCAGAAACCATACTAGATATAGTGCAGATCTGCATGCGCTTCTTCCATCGTGAAACAATGGCTTCCATACCACTTGCCATTAGAGTCGTACATGTGAGGACTACCGTAACCAGGTAAGGGGGTCGTCTTGATCCCACTTGACAGAAAACTATGGACAAAATATGTTTGTCAGCGTAGGGCTAACAAACAATTTGAGGTTCAGTAGCCAGCTAGCAGTTGTAATTAGTGCGAATAGCAAAGAGAAGGGTAGCTCACCCTCTTGTAGACAGAACTTCTTCTTTCTTGATAGTAGGATCTGCCATCCTCCGAGCTGCTCATTCGGCTGGTGGGCGGAGGGCTAGAGCCTAACGGTGGCATGTGATGCGCCATTGGAGCTCGGGATCAGCGATCGGGCGTAATGGCCGCAACAACTTGGCGCTGAAGTCAAATGTCTGAAGGATCGTCCTGCCTGGAGGGTGGATTCCGACGCTGCCGGTGCTAGGGGAAAGCTAGGAATTGATTTGTGAAATTGGTCAACGCATCCGATCCACTTAGCTGCTCGATTTGCCTAAGAGGTTGCCGCCTTGGTGCTCGCGTCACGGAAAGATGACCAACATGTGGGTCCCAGCCGTCTACTTCATGGGGCGGTTTAATGGAATGTTTGAATTTGGCAGGGGTGAGATGAGTTTGCCTCGAAATGAACCCTCTCAGTAGTTGGCGGCCCAACTTTTCAAAACGCGGTAATTTCAGACAACTTAGGTACCGCCATGCGCTGGCCTGCGAACTTTGGTACCGTAGACGAACAGGCCCCTTAGGAAGGACCGTTCGTCATAAGCAAAGCATTGCTCAATGGTTCCTATTACCTCGTCGATATTCACGATATGAAGATAGGCCAAAAAATCGCAAGAGCAAGCAACGTGACTCCAATGATGATTACTCGAAGACAAGTCGGCCATGGAACATAGCACAGCTATGTCCCTTTTACACTTAGCACATTTATATTATGTAATAAGTTTCTTATATGATCAATGAAACTAAGCATTTGGTTCACTTATATTCTCTGAGTCTTTTACCTCCTTTAGTTGTTCATTTTTGGATCATATAAACCCTTTATGCGCAACGTTGCATTTGCCCTTGTGAAAATTCCACCTACGGGCATTAGCTTAAGTTTTCTGGTCTACACGTTTTTTGAAGTTTTTATGTGGATTCCGGAGTAGTGACTTTTCGGCACTCAAAGCCGATGATTTTGTCTTTAGGTTCTGGATGGTGCTATTAACCATCATCACCTGAGAGAATAGTTCTGTGCTGCGAGTCTTCCGTCTCACGAAAGGTCAAGCATACGAACCAGAATAATGGATAAGCCAGCACTTGCTTAAAAAATATATACACATGCTGGAAATAGATAAGTTGAAGTAAGCTTGAATATAAATTTTTTCGCCTTAGACAAACATAAGTTTTTTCTGCATACATTTTGTAGAGACACATTTAATACAGAAATTGTTTTTCATGGCTCTGCTGCAGGGGGCTTCGTGGTGGCATCATCAGGAGATCCAGGACGGGAGAGCTCATCAAAATCGGAAGGAGAGGGGCTAGACTCAGAAGAGGCCATGTCGTCATCTAGGATCTCGGCAGGCACGAAGACATCATCCTTGACCATCTTGGCAACCCTGGTATCGAAGCCGGCAAGAGAGTCCCAAATAGCATCACTATAGATCTCTTGTCCTTCCTTGTCTAGCTTGGGCATGCCGGAGGTCACCAAGTCGATGTCGCCATTGTCATAGTGAGCCTTGACCAGGGACTAGGTCATCCTAGCACCAGCCCGAATGCAAGATGATTTCCAGTCTTTGATTTTCTCGGGGGCTCGGTGCAGGATTTCTGCGAACTTGGCTGATGAGTCTGCCGCCTTGATATTTATGCCCAGAGGTTGAGTTATCTCCTTGTCTTGGGCGATGGCGGTGCTGACGAAGTTACCGGCAAGAATCATGCGTTCCTTGGAACTTGGAGCACCTTCGCCCAAGTTGGCTAAGCCAATGGGAGCTATGATTTGCACAAGCATACAAGGACCATGAGTATAAACAAGTCAAATGGTTATCCAACTTACAGAAAAAGACTAAGACAGAGAAAGGTTACCAAAGATGCTCGTTTCCTCTTGCATGCATGTCTCCGACAAGACATCATGCTCCTTCTGGACTGACTTGAACATCTCAAGACTCCTAGCATTTTTCTCTTTGACAGCTTGGTTCTGGTCTTTGAGCTTTGCAATCTCATCCTTCAAGCGCTGCATCTCGATGTCCGCAGACTCTTGCATAGCCTTCATTGTTGCCTCATGGCCCTTGACGGCCTCGGCCATGTCCTTCTTTATAATCTTGTTTTCATCATCAAGCTCCTGGATATGTTTGGATTGCTCGATGATGCTCTTGGCCTTAGAAATGGCTTCTGTAAGATGGAAATCAGAAAGTGCTATCAGAAGACAGAAGAAATGACTCAATGGGAAAGCAATGAGATGTAGGAAACAGACTCTGGCTATTTTTGATCTATTCCTTCAGGAATTTGGTTTTACCCTGTTCAAGGTCCATCTCCTTCCAAAGAGCAGCAAACCTCTCATTGGCGGCTATCCTCCATTTATTCTCATTCCGCACATGATATAAGCATGCTTAGTTTCTCTAGAGCATCTAGTCGGAGCTATTCAAGTTTCAACTAAACGCTCGGGGGCTACAGTACATGATTTTAAAGTAAACTAGTTTCTCTAGAGCCTCTAGTCGGAACTTTGCACTTTCAACTAAATGCTCGGGGGCTACACGGACAAGTTCTACGCTTAGTTCTCTAGAGCACTCAGGCCAATAATTATTGATTTATCCGCCTAAGAGCTTGGGGGCTGAAGCGGGATACACTACACAAAGTAAAGCAAGTGAAGTTCAAAAAACTTATGATGGCAATGATCTTGAGATTGTTGGCTATATGAGCATAGGAGTCATGGAAGGTCCGGGCATCCTTCAAAGCAGTTGACGGTGTAGAGGCTCCCGCCTCAATCGTTGCTTCCACGTCCACCTCTTCCACTTCCTTCCCCTTCTCGGTGGCATCCTTAGCCGGAGCTTCAGCCACTTTAGAAGAGGTGCTCTCCTGCGTCGCCTGGATGCTAGGAGCAACGTCCGCCTCGACAGAGCCTAAGACATCAAGTTTTGGATTGATATATATCTCCATGGCGGAGGTCTCAGGGATGACGGGAGATGACGGCCCAGCAGGACCAGCTGAGGGTATGGCTGCAGGAGTAGGGGAGCGGTGGCGGGAGAGGGCTTGGCGGACGGACCCTTGGTCAACATGTCACAAATGGTTTTTGACCCTCCAACATCTTTGGAGGATTGCTTCAAACTAACACCGGCTTTCCTCCTGAAACGTACAAGGTATAAGTATAAGAGTTGAAAAAGGGTGCGGGCAGAAAAATACAAGCCGGAGAATGAAAAGTACTTACTCCACGGCAGGAGCCTTGGAAAGGGTAATGCCGGTGGACTTCTTCTTCTTCTCCGCCTCTAAGGAGGCAGTGGAACGTTTGGAGACTCCACTCTCTGATTTCTTCTTCTTGGCCTCGGCAACAGCGTTAGAGGTGGAGCTCTTCCGCTTTCGCGCTGCCGGAGCTGGTTGATACTTGGAGGCGTCATCGTCGGACACCACTTGGATATCCTTCAGCTTTGGATCGTAGACCTGGGAGGCCATTTCGTCCGCCGCCAAGGTCGCCAGCAGGGATACAGGGGAGTGTTACATGGACAACATCAAAGTCGGAAAAACCTTAGAGTATTTAACGAGCAACAAAGGAAACAGAAGCTACCTCTGGGCACTTGCCGCAATCGAACATGTCGTAGGTGATCTTGAAGCCTCCGCTTCTTATCTTTCACCTTGATGATGTCCTTAAGCCAGAGATTGATGGAGTTAGTAGAGAAGTTATCCCGCGAAATTCGCATGGGATCCCTCCTTTCTTGGTTATACTTGCACATCAGTTCGGCACGGTGCTGCAGAGGCTGGATCCGCCTAACATACCAGCACATGGTAAGGTCCAAGCCCGTTAGACCTCCCTCAACGAGCCATTCGATCCGCCTTACGGTACGATTGGCTTCATCATCGGAGGGAAGAGAGGCTGGGGTCCGCCATGCGGGCACTTCGGTGGCTGCTCCATCTACGAAGTCGGGGTAGGTCTCAAGACGGTCTGGTAGAGGGACATTGTAACATCCCAGCTTTAGGATCCAACGAAGGGTAGAAATAGGATTATAAGTTTGTGCATGCATGCATCTGTAAAATCTGGATAAATTTTTCGCCAAACAAAACACTAAAAGGATCAGAGTTTCTTTCACTAACTAGAGGTAGTTATAGCTCTTGTTAGTGATTGCTATGAATTCTGACATGATCTTTAGGCAGTATTAAGAATTTGGGGGAGTTATTTGGAATTTAAATTTGAAATTTAAATCAAATTGAAAGTATTTAAATGTTTGGAGTTATTTATATTTAAGTGTTTCCAAAAAGAAAACTTATTAACATTGTTTGATTTTAAGAAATAAATAGTAATCCACAATAAGGTTTAATGACAAGGAAAAAGAATTAAATAAGAAATAATGTTTATTTCTCTATTTTCTTTATAATGAGGTCACAAATGATGACAAATACATCAAAGGTATAAGATTACACAGAACAGAAATTTAACTTTATTAAACTTGTAATAACATCTTTACAAGATCCTTTACAAAAGAATTACAAAGAAGGTTACAAGTAGAACCTATACTAACTATCTATCCTACACTAATCTTGGAAGTCCAGATCTTGTTCCTACAAGTAAGAAAAATAACTAGAAAGGAAGATTAGGGATTAGTAAGGTAATTTTACTCTCAGTGTTGAATAGTGAAGTGCACTATTCCTGTTACATCATTGAGTAAATAAAAGGGTAAGTTTCACCAACAGTGAAGTATCTGTTCTTCTCAGTTAATAGCAAAAGTTACAGTAAAAGTCAAGTGGATAAACAAATAGGTTCACCAGGCTGACAAATAGTAAACAGGTAAAAGTAACAGCCAAGTTACTTGAGCTAATCCACATGCACAACACACACACACGGCTTAGTCATTTGTTGCATGGGGTGTCTTTGTCAAGCTACCAGCAGCAGTACAAGGTACCACACAGAGTACCAGCCGAAGGGGAAACACAGAAGTTTAGCTCTTCTTCTCAGTCACACACACAACAATAGAACTGCTAAAACCATAGCTCATTTCTCCACCAAATTAACCACATCAACCATCAGAGCTTTACTTGAGGGTAACATAAGGAGGGGGTGGAGCAGGTGGAAAGAGAGATCAAGCATCAAGTTACAGGAGCAGCACCAGGTGGTGCATAGCAAGATCAAGTAGCAAGCTACATCACCACATCATCAATCAACAAGCAATCTGGTGAGTTCAAACAACATCACCACATGATCAGATCATCATAGAAACATATGAGCATATGATTTTTACTTAAACTTCTTAGAAAAACACAAAGTGGAGTGTAGATTCATCCCAGAAGCATTTAAAAAGAAAGACAATGACAAATCCTTACAAACAAACCCAAGATCTCAGCCTTTGCATCATAGATCTTGGATATATATTAAATTCTTTACATTTATAAATAAACAATAGTCTTAGACCTAGATTCAGGGCACATCTCCTATGGAGCACCTCTTTAATCTCAGGATCTTAAGGATCAATGTTAACAGTAAGGAGATCAATCATTTCCTAAAAGGATTCAAGAATCATCGGCTGATTCATGCATTAGAGCATATCTTTGAGAAATAGCTAGAAACAACTTAGTATTTCCTAGTCATGCCTCAGACCAGCATCATAGGCTAGTAACTATAGTAGATTAGGATAATAAAGCCAGCAGAAGGTTCTAAGGCATTTAACCAGCCAAATTTGGAGACAGGTAGGATTTAGGCAATAGAAGTATGAACATTGTGTACCATTCTAAAGAAGGTGTCACAAATGTCACATCTAGAACAAAGCCCATGTTTTACTGATATTTAATCAGTTAACTTACAGAAAGATAACTAATCACTTTCCTGAAACAAATATTCAGGAATCATACTCATGTTGCATTTCTATAATCAGGAAAGCATAGGAGTATCATTCTCACTCCAAACTAAAAGATCAACATAAACCAGTGTGTAAAGATCAACTGAACATTATCTGACAGAACCACTCAGTACTAGGATCATGAAATCACAGTGAAATCCACATCACTAATATAAGGGGGTAAACATCCAGGACAGTATAACCACTACAATCAGCTCTAATAGCATCATCATGCTCAGGCTAGAGGGATGAACCCTAAACGAACCATGAAATCAATTTGGGATTTACCACTAAAGGCACACAGAGGGTATCGAGCAAGGCAGAGTGGAGCACAAAAGAGGAGTAGCCAATCTTACTCAAGGGCCTCGCAAAAAGAACTGAAGAGGAAGAAAAGGTTGACCGGCGGCGAAGCAGGAACGACGGCACGGGGAGCACCCCGAAGGGGCGCTGCAACCTGCACCCAACCGTGCATTTGATCCACCGGCGAAGACGGGCGGACGCCATGGAGAACCAGCGCACCATCGCCGATGCTCCAGGACGGCAAACCCTAACCCTAGCCTAGGGCAGGGGTCAGCACGGCCAGGAGAAAGCATCCATCACGCATCTGCTTGGACAAGATGAAGCAGCGTCATCGACTGTGCCACCTTGCACTGGGGCGGCGGCCACAGCGGCCGGATTCGGCCGAAATCGTGCATGACGGCGGCGGTAGATGGAGGAGATGGTCGTGTGTGCGAGAGAGTGAGAGAGGGGAGAAGTGTGAGCGTGCGAGGTGGGTACTGGGCCTGTGGGCAGCCTAGTACCGTAACCAGGCCAGGTGGGACGGGTCAAGTTAGGCTGGGCCAGCCCAGTGGGCCAGGCTCGTATCTTAATAGGATTATTTAAAAATAAAGTAATTACAAATATACCCCTGAGATAAAAATAACTCTAGATAAATAAATAAAATCCTAAAAATACAAATAATATATCTATAAATTCACAAAAATATTTTCTATTGAATAAAAATAACAATAGAATTTTTGGCAATTAAAATTTAGGGTTAATAATAATTGGATGCTAATTACTTTTCAATTTGTACAAAAATATGGGAAACACTTAAAATTGAATAAAATTCACTTTTAAGATCCTAAATAAATATACTATTGAAGAAAAAAACTAATTTGTATTTTTGCAAAGTGAATTTGGTGTGATGAAAATAAATCCTATTTCCTTAAAGGAATCTCATAACATATTTAAATGAAATAAATTCATAGAATGATATTTATCTTTTATCAATTAGATAAAATAGTAAGCTTTTACTAAAAGGGTAAAACATGCAAGGAAGCAAATAATAAATCATTGCATGACATTACTATGCATTGCATATTGCTTCTTTAAATATTGTCCTTATCAGGCAATAATGGTTCTTTGTAGAAACCGGAGCTCAAGGTCAGGTGGAAGCATCCGACTTCACTACCTTGCAGTCACAAGGCAAGTTCATAACTTGCTCATGTCCTTTGAAGAGTCTTTACCAAAGGTATTGCAAATTGTGTGTTATCATCTATGATTTGGAAATAGAAAATGATATCTTCTCTAACAAATAAGATATAGCATCATCCTAAGTGATGATAAAGATCAGCTATGGAACTTAGGGATTCCAATTGCGTAAATCACATAGGCTTAACAACCCATGACATCAGTAGCACCGTATATTACATGTTAACCATGAGATTTGGAATGGGACAGAGAAGTCCGTTGTATCTTCTTCCTTTCATATGGAGGCAAGATGACCTTATCATGATGTTGGGATTCCTGGTATGGATCCAACATATGGGTGGGCACCCTTAGGCCCCACGATTTTGATGTCTAGATTATTTATGAGTGGCTGCCAGAGGTATAGTCTGGCCTTTTAGGGAGCTTACCAGGGGCATCACCACTTCATAGAGTCTTCAGGAACTCACCAGGGTTATAGCTTTCCCTAGTTGGAGGCTTAAAGGAGGTGTAGTCAGCCCGAAGGATCGTGTAGACATATGGGGTCGTGGAGAGGGCAGTGATTAGCTTGGATCACCTACTGGGCCCCATGTCAACACCCGGATTTTTAATCCCAGATGCCCGTTATGCCATACCTCGCAATCCCAGGATTACCATTTTTGCGAGACATAACGGATTGGATATCACAGTACATCATCCATTACAAACCATACATAAGGTTTTACACAAATAAGGATCTCATGATCCAGTCTTTGATACAACAAATAGCGGAAATAAACGATAGCGTAGCGGTGGGGTCCATCTTGAGCAGGGCAATCTTGACAAAGGCAGATAGTCCTAGTTATCATAGCCGTCCTGCTGACCATCATCTTGATAATCTCCTTCATAGTATGGCCATGATAATAGCCAGGGACAAAAGCCATGAGTACTCTTTAAGTACTCGCAAAATACTACTAACAAGGGTTATAATTCTAAGTTAAAGTGCTGAATTTAAAGAATAACTATCAAGTTAAGTTTGAAACCTAAGCTGAGTTCTGAAGCAAGAAAATATAAAGTAAAGTTCTAGAATCACTTAAGTTGGGAAGCTATTATCATTAACACAACCCTGTTGTGGTCAAGTCAAAGTTCATCATTCATTTCAAGTTATTTAGAAAACATCTGACAACGAAACAGTATGGCCATTCCAACTGTCCATAATCATGGACGACTATTCAAATAGTTTGACACTCTGCAGAGGTGGTACACTTTCACCACAAGATTCGATACATCATGGGATAACCCTGAATCATCATACTTAGTATGCAGATAATCAAACATAACCTTCCCTTTACACACCCTACTATAAGCACCTCTCCTATGAGCATGGCCTCCCAACCATGACCATCAGTCATCTTGGGCACTGCATAGATGGACATCATTGAGAGGTAGCCTCAGCTCAGACCTCTCCCGTGAGGGAACTAATACTAATGCATATAAATTTCCAGCTAAGCCTTACCCAATTCAGGTAATGTGGTTGTACGGTAAATTTGGAATGGTATGTCATCCGAATCCAACCATCAGTTTTATAAAAGGGTTAAGGCTCATGCCTCATCATTTTCATCATCATAAACCAATTGTGTTTTTCAACACCTGTCAAAACATCTCAATAGAATGACTCATCATTCCAAGGTTTTCATAACTCATTTTCACCAAGTGTTCCCATCTAAAGTGACTCAAGTTTTTGAGCTATTCTAAAATACTAAGTTAAGAGTGTTCACTAAGGTGGAAAGATGGGATCAATCTCATGCCATAGAATGACATCTAAAGGTTTCTAAGTGGGTCAAGTTTTATACTCTTTATGCTACCTTCACAATTAAGTAAAGAACTTTGTGTAAACCAAGGGAGGTAAATCTTGTCAATAAGACTTGGGGTACTAATAGTTAACGGGGTGTGATCAAAGCATGCGTAAGGCATCTTTACTAAACCATCTAGTTTTATTCTAGCTTGCTAACAATAGCTTACTAACGCATGTTTGCAAGTGTTAGCTTGCCACTAATAGCTAGCCTTGGTTCGTGCAGTGGTTGAAGTTTTCTTCTTCTTCTTCTTGGTAGAACTCCTCCTCCTCGAAGGCTTGGTCGGTACTATCGTCTAGAAATACAAAGGGAGTGCACAATCACCAAACAATACTTAACTAGGCTAAGTAGTATTCTAAACCATAGAATTGATGATCTATTATCATCCCAAGCATCACAAGTTTAATTCAATAGTTTCAACTTTTTTTATTTTGGAAAAGTAATTTCTACTCATTGAAAAATTAACTAAAATTTAATATTCACCACCAAAACATGGGATCATGTGGACACATGTCCTCACCACATATTCTAACATGTGGGAATGAGATTTAAAGGTTGGATCAATCTTACTTTGGTTTAAGTTCATCATTTAATGATTTAAAGTGACTAGAAATGCTTATATAGCATTATTTTGGTACTAGTCCAAAGTCACTGCCTGTAAACCTTAATATTATTACATATTTGGATAGATATGATGAAATGTGATTTTTGAGAGTGGGAATCAACTCAAAAGCTAACTTGGTTTTTTTATAAAAATGTTTCAAGTTGCAAAAGCTTCTGTCTTCTTATTTTTATTAGGAGAAATGTATAACTCTAAATGAATTAAATTCAACGGGCTTGGATAGAGCATTTCAATACCTTTCAGACAAAATTAGTTTCATGTAATTTGGATTTGTCAAACTCACAGAATTGAATTTTGAAACACTGGACAGAAACTATATTCTAACTAAATAGAAAAATCCAGATTTGAATCTACGGGCTCGCGCAGGAAAAGAAATGGGCCAGCCCAGTGGCGCTACGCGGCGCGGGGCTCAGCTGATAGGAGGGGTCCACTTGTTAGCATCACTTAAAACGCGAAGCAGCTTGTGGGCGTCGCGATTAGAGGCTAGATCTACGGTGAGGGTCGTCACGACGGCAACAGTCGGCCGAGCTCGAACCCTAGCAGCTCGGTGGGGGTCTATTGGGGGTGTACCAGGGCTCCAGCGGGGTCGGCGATGTGGGCGAACAAAGTGGAAGACGACGGCGAGGCGAGGCGTGGTCGCGGCGGAGCTTGGGGTGGACGGAATCAATGGCACCCTTCTTCTCCCTCGGCGGCGGCTCTGGCTCCAATTCTGGCGAGCTGCTGGTCCACTTGCTCCGGCGAGAGGTGGGTGAGGTTCAGAGAGGTGAGGGGAGTGGAATGGTGTGAGTCTTTGGTGCTGGGGAGGGCTCCTTTTATAGGCTCGACGGTGAGACCGAGCGGGATGGGCGGTCGACGGTGGCGACAGCTCTGAGCTAAGCGGCATGGCTGGGGATTGCGATCGGTGGGCGGTTCCCTAGTGGTGCTCTAGGACTTCAATGCGGCCATAGGGGCGGTGGCATAAGGTCGAGGTGGTGGCGCTGCTGCGGCAAGCTGCCGTATCCACGGCTTTAGGCGTGAACGGAGGTGTCTGGGGTGTTCTCCAGGTCGAGGCGGAGCGGTGGGAGCGGGCTGGTGCCAAGGGGCGGTCTGTGTGAGCGGGGACAGTGCGCGCTCTGCGGGCGGTGTCGGCATGGTCGACAGGCTCGGTGCGCGGCAGTTCCTGGTCGTTCTGGTCGCTGTCCTTGGGCTGGGACTGGTTGGGCGGTGGAGGTGGACCACGGGCTATCTCCAGGACATGGTGGATGGCACTGGCGGCGGCTGTGGCGTGCTATCGCCGGTGAGGTGCCCAAGTGGGGGCTCGCCCTTAATGGCCATGACCATTTGGTCTTGGCACAGTGGGTGGCTAGGCTAGAGAGGGGTTAGGGGGAGTAGTGGAGAGATTTTGGTGGCAAGTTGGGGAACAAGTTTGGCCAAAACACTATTTAAAAATAGTGAAATTTGTTTAGTTTGAAATCTGCCTGCCAAGTGTTTGATGAAATAGCTGCAAGAGAAAAAGTTTTGAATTTTCAGTTCAAAATTTTTGGGTGATCTCCACTAGTGCTAGGTAGTCTCTGGTTGCAAGGGTTTTGAAAATGGTGCTCAATTAGATGGTTTTTTAAATAGGGGTGATCTATGCATATGCATTAGATTCAATTTTAAACTATCATTTAAAATAGTTTACAGACTGTTTTTAGTAGATCAAAAGGTGGGCCTTGGTACCTCATTATGTGTACTAGCAAGGGGTGCAAAGATCAAGAATTGTTTCTGTTAAGAAATGAGTACTAGGAATAGCCAAAGTAGGCATGAGAGTTAAATTTGTCAAAATGACCATTCCTTCATTTTACTTCTTTTTGATTTGATTTTCTTTAGGAAAAGTTTGGGAATGATGTAGATGATGTTTAAATCACCTAAGAAACATTTTACAAGCATTGGATCAATCAATCATGGCAATTCAACCAAGTCCTATTTTAAATGCACACATATATGAATGCTTTCATTTTAAATTTGGAAAAGTTTTTGTTAACCCCATTTTTGGATGATTTGATCTTGATAAGCTTGGATTAAAGTTTTGGGATGTTACACCCCACATCATGGAATTGTGGACGGGAAAGTACGCCCGGTTGTGCAACAAGGAGTTGGTCTCTCATGGGTAAAGCAACACACCTCTGCAGAGTGTAAGAATTGTGACATGTTACTCCCTGTTCCGGGAAGGAGCTACGAACTAGGCAGGAAAGGAACTCCATGAAGTTTTGGTCAACCTGTGAAGGCTGATGGGCATAGTTTTTGATAATAAAATCAATCTTTGAAGAAATGTTTACGAAAAATGCATAGTACCAAGGACGTATTGTCTTAGGTGGTAGATAGAGCATCAAACTTCCCACCTTGCATATAATGAACTTGCTGGGTAACGCTGTTACTCACTCTTTCCTTTGAACCCCTGCTTAGACTCTGAGAATCCAGAAGATACTTCGATGTACGTAGCGGATGGACAAGAAGACGTCTACTATGAAGAACCCGACCTGTCCAGAGGAGTTGAAGGGGTGGACTACGAGATACGCTATGGAGTGGAGGGAAACGAGTCCGAGTCGTTGTCTTAGTTATTAGTAAACGAATTGAGCCGAGCAGCAGGAACTTTATAGAATAAGTTGTTGAGCTCAATTCGGAGTATGAGTGTAGTTTTTAAATATCTTTCGCTGAAACTACTTAAGTTTGGTTTGTACTTTCATAATATTTGAAGTATGAGAACTCTTGGTTTGTAATAATAAAGTGTGTATGTTTGTAATATGGACCCATAATGTTTCTGTTGTACCACTCGGAGGGATGTGATATTTACGGAACGGTGTTCTGTGTGTGTCATATCAACGACTATAGTGTACTACACATGCAATGGTATGCTTGGTCACCGCATCTGGTATCAGAGCAATTGCTTTGACCTTAGGTTGGAAACCTAGTAAAGGGAAATAATTGTAGGAGTCTAGGAGCAACGGTAAAGAGTTCTCTAGATTATATGATGAATATTCAATTGGGAATATTTCGTTATATTATTTAGTGCGATAATTCTTTATTGTGATGCATCATTATAATTAATGGATACTAATTATATTTATATCTATACAGTTGAAATGGCACCAAAGTTTCCAAAACAGACCTTGGCAAGGAAAGAAGAGACTCTCGATGATTATCAGGGGGCTTTAACTGAACAACTTCGAGAACTTCTGAAGGTTTTTGGTTGCACAACTAATATCCCAGTCAATATCATTACCTATCATGATGGGCGAATGTTAGCCAAATATCATGTTAGCATTCAACTACCAGAGAAGTTTGGGTTATATCACAATTTACCTATGGGAGAAGGTAGAAGTCACCTAGCAGCATATCATGTTGCTATTGTGGAAGCAATAGCCAATGTTCGGGAACATAAAGCAGAAGAGTTAGCTGGAAGCACATACTCGGTGATTCCTCATGACTCTATAGACGAAGAACCGGAACCAGATCATCTTACTTTAGTAAGGAAGCATCCAAAACTAGCCTCTAAGTTTATGGATCTGTATCGACTGATGGTTGGGTCTTTGTATAAGACACATCAGGTTATCGTAGAAGATCAGGTTGATATGTTAGAGGATTTAACGAATCCTGAAAGAAGGGAGAAGTTAGTATCTAAACTAGAAAATGAAGTAGCGGATAGAGTTAACCCAGTTTTCAAGGATATACCATAGATCCAACATCTTTTACACCATATCCCTATTCACCAATACCAGAACCTCTTAGATATCCTGATGAGGGCACTAGTCATCCAGTACCACAGAGTTCTTGGGGAACTGAGGACTCGGAATTACCTATTGGGAATTCTGAAGGCTGGAGGTACGGATCAATGGATGGATCTGCCGAGAATCCTATTCCTGTGGAAGATTCGGTTGGAGATATCGGACAAACTAGTCGCATGGGCGTAAGATCTTATTCCGTTGATGGAAGAGATGTCCACGTGGAAGATGTAGAGTCAGAGGAGGAAGATCCTGAAGAAAGGGTGTTCGAGGATTATCCTACCCCAGATAATGTGCATTATCCAGTCATAGCTGAGGACTATCATACCCAGCAGAGTACCTGGGGGGCACCAGAAGGGGAATATTCTGTTGATTCCTCCAGAGTTGGGATGCAGGAGATGGATGAAGAAGAAAGTGATGAGGATGATTCGGTAGATACTTCAGATGAGTTGGAAGGTATGGATACACTTCAGCTGAATGATGTGTCAAGTCCGGAGACCTCTGATACTGAATATCATTCGTATAAAAGGCAAGTCGTTTCACAGTCGGTGCGTCGTACTTCACATCAGCATGGTTGTACTATGGGTATGTACGAAGAACGACGCAACTTCTGGGGAGTGTGACTTTGATTAGGAACATTTCCGCAGGAGACGAGAGTTGGGATTGGAGGACTGATGTAAATAAATAAGTGAGATAGTACCATATGAGCTTGTAATGTTTAATGAGTAAGGGCTTGTAATCACGTTGTATAAATTATATTGCTTGTAATGTAGAATATGTGTATAATGCATATTTGGTTCTTATTTGGATCTTGTTTTCCATTGTGTGACTAGTTCTGTGCATGAAGTTGAGCTCAGAACACATATGCATGATGTAATTATGAGTATTCGCTTATGTTATAGGACTAGGGGGTATGGAAACGGGTGTAGAAAATGAGACTGAGCAGCAATGCGTGGAGCGTGAAGCCAAAGAAAAGGCGGATGAAGACGCCAGGATACAAGCAAACTTACCACCACCACCCCCAATGAGGCCATTCATGGAGCAAAACTTTATGCAGTACATGCAAATGATGCAAGAGTCCCAGAATAAGTTCATGGCGGGGTTAGTAGACCATGTGGGACAGCCAAGGGAACCTCAAGGACGTGGTGTTAGTCTTTTGGATTTCCAGGATACTAGGCCTTTACCTTTTGCATCTGCTCCTGAACCAATGGATGCAGAGGACTGGTTAACAGATACCGAAAGAAAGTTGAGAACTGTAGGATGCAATGAGGAAGATAAGTTGAGGTATGCAACACATTTATTGACAGGACCTGCAGCGTCATGGGGGGAGAGTCAGCTAGCAATGCAACCTCCAGGAAGAGAGTACAATTGGGAGGAGTTTAAACAAAGATTCCGTGAATATCATGTTCCAGAGAGTATCATAGAGTTGAAGCGTAGGGAGTTTGAAGAACTGCAACAAGGATACTCTAGTGTCATGAAGTATGTTCGGGAGTTTAGTGATTTATCTCGTTATGCTGCTGAAGAAGTTAGCACGGAGGCGAGTAGGAAGAAAGGGTTCATGCATGGACTAAATCCATTTGTGAAGATGCAGTTGAGGCTTGCCAACACTCAAACTTTTCAATAGTTGCTTGATGTAGCTATCAACTTTGAAGATCATTACAAAAATGTCCAAGAGGACCGTAGTTGCAATTCATCAATCAGAGGTGAATTAAAAGAGCTTAAAGAGCAAATTGATGAATTAGCCCAGAAAGGATTCATACGGGAAAGTGTATCTCCGTGGGGAACTCCAGTGATCTTTGTGGATAAACGAGATGGTGGATAGAGATTGTGTGGGGATTATAGAAATCTCAATAATGTCACTATTAAGAACAAGTATCCATTACCAAGAATACAAGATTTATTTGACCAAGTCAAGGGAGTAGGAGTATTCTCCAAAATTGATCTAAGATTAGGATACCAACAGATAAAAATTAAACCTGAAGATGTTCCTAAAACAACATTTGTGTCAAGGTATGTACATCATGAGTATTTAGTCGTACCTTTCGGTCTGACTAATGCACCAGCAATATTCATGAATTTGATGAACCAAAATCTTCATGCCATATTTGGACAAGTTGGTCATAGTATTCATTGGTCATATTCTAATATACTCCAAGGATACAGAAGAGCATGCAGAACATTTGAGAGTAGCATTACAAATCCTAAGAGAACATAAGCTTTATGCTAAGTTCAGTAAGTGTGAATTTTGGTTGGATGAAGTAGAGTTTCTTGGTCATGTGCTCAATAAGGATGGAATTGCTGTAAATCCGTCCAAAGTTCAATCAGTACTAGATTGGAAGGCACCAACCAATGTGAAGCAAATCCGAGGTTTTTTAGGTATGGCTATTATCGAAGATTCATAGAAGGTTTTTCCAAGATAGCTGGACCAATGACCAAATTATTAAGAAAGAATACACCTTTCATATGGGATGAGAAGTGCAAGGCAAGTTTTCAGGAGTTGAAAACCAGATTAACTACCGCACCAATCCTAGCAATTCCAGAACCTAGAAAAGATTACATAGTTTATTGTGATGCATCCAAGGAAGGAT
The DNA here is from genome assembly GCA_023614405.1 of Avena insularis. Lineage (NCBI taxonomy): Eukaryota > Viridiplantae > Streptophyta > Magnoliopsida > Poales > Poaceae > Avena > Avena insularis. The sequence goes on from CM042694.1 coordinate 533,104,377, forward strand.
TAGGTTGTGTGCTTATGCCAGATCGGAAAGTAATTTCTTATGGATCTAGGCAATTGAAACCACATGAAGTGAACTATCCAACCCATGATTTAGAATTAGCAGCAGTAGTGTTTGCTTTAAAAGGATGGAGACATTTTCTCTATGGGGAAAGATGTGAGATATATACTGACCATGAAAGTCTCAAATATTTCTTCACTCAAAAGGAATTGAATATGAGACAAAAGCGTTGGTTGGAGTTGATTAAAGATTATGATTTAACAATCAATTACACTCCTAGAAAAGCTAATGTTGTGGCAGATGCTTTAAGTCAGAAAAGCACAGATATACAACCTTAGAATAAAGAACTACCAAAAGAATTACAGATGGATTAGGAAAGGATGGAATTACAATTTATAAGTACATCAGTTCTTGGAGGATTAGCTACCAAGCGAGTGATTGAAGAACAGAGTAGTGATCTTCAACATGAAATTTATAGACATCAAGGTGAAGATCCTTTCATTACTGAAGAAGTTCGAAGAATCTCTCAAGGTTAAACCTCAGTTTTTCACCTAGGAGCTTATGGATCTTTATGGTTTCAAAACCGTCTTTGTGTACCAGATGTGACAGAGATTCGAGAAGTGATACTTCGAGAAGCTCATGAAACACCATATTCCATACATCTAGGTAATACAAAGATGTACATGGATTTAAAAGAGTTGTTCTGGTGGAATAATATGAAGAGGGATATTGAAAAATATGTATCAGCATGCCATACTTGCCAAAGGGTTAAAGCAGAACATCAAAGTCCAGCAGGACCATTACAGCCTTTGGAAATTTTAGAATGGAAGTAGGAAGAAATTGGTATGGATTTTATCACAGGGCTACCCATGACACCGAAACGGAAGGATATGATATGGATGATTGTCGATAGACTCACAAAAAGTGCTCATTTCATTCCAGTGAATCAAAAGGATAATGCTGAGAAATTAGTGGAAATTTATGTCAAAGAGATTGTGAGTAAACATGGGGTACCTAAGAAAATTGTCTCCGATAGAGGATCTGTGTTTACATCATCATTTTGGAAACAATTACATGCAGCACTAGGTTCAAAGTTGGATTTTAGCACAGCTTATCATCCAGAAACTGGAGGCCAAACAGAGAGGACCAATCAAATCTTAGAAGACATGCTTAGAGCTTGTGCATTAGATTTTGGAGGTTCATGGGAATATCATTTACCATTGGCAGAATTTTCTTACAACAATAGTTATTAGAGTAGCCTGAAGGCAACACCTTATCAAGTATTATATGGAAGTAGGTGTAGATCACCTATATGCTGGTATGAACCTAGTAGTAGCAAAGAATTTGCACCAAATTATATCAAGGAAAGGCAAGATATCATAGATATCATTAGAGATCGGTTGAAGATAGCTCAGAGTCGACAAAAGAGTTATACTGATCAAAGTCATAGATCATGGCATCCAGAAGTAGGAGATATGGTATATCTCAAAGTAAGTCCGATGAAGGGAGTGAAGAGGTTCGGAGTCAAAGGAAAATTAAGTCCACGGTACATTGGACCATTCAAGATATTAAGTCAAAACAGAACAATAGCTTATGCTCTAGAGTTACCAAAGAGGTTAGCTCAGGTTCACAATGTGTTCCATGTTTCACAACTTTGGAAATGTCTGAAAGTTCCCGATGATGCTATCACTCATCAAGAGATTGAGTTACAAGTAGACTTGACTTATGTTGAGAAACCATGTAAGATTCTAGAAGGAAACTGGAAAAGGTTAAGAAATAGGGCAATCAAGTATTGCAAGGTACAGTGGGAACATCACCCAGAACGAGAAGCTACCTGGGAGAAGGAAGATGACTTGAGGGAAGCATATCTAGAGTTGTTCAAGTATGATCTGTAAACTTCAGGACGAAGTTTAATCTAAGGGGGGGAAGTCTGTAACATCCCAACTTTAGGATCCAACGAAGGGTAGAAATAGGATTATAAGTTTGTGCATGCATGCATCTGTAAAATCTGGATAAATTTTTCGCCAAACAAAACACTAAAAGGATCAGAGTTTCTTTCACTAACTAGAGGTAGTTATAGCTCTTGTTAGTGATTGCTATGAATTCTGACATGATCTTTAGGCAGTATTAAGAATTTGGGGGAGTTATTTGGAATTTAAATTTGAAATTCAAATCAAATTGAAAGTATTTAAATGTTTGGAGTTATTTATATTTAAGTGTTTCCAAAAAGAAAACTTATTAACATTGTTTGATTTTAAGAAATAAATAGTAATCCACAATAAGATTTAATGACAAGGAAAAAGAATTAAATAAGAAATAATGTTTATTTCTCTATTTTCTTTATAATGAGGTCACAAATGATGACAAATACATCAAAGGTATAAGATTACACAGAACAGAAATTTAACTTTATTAAACTTGTAATAACATCTTTACAAGATCCTTTACAAAAGAATTACAAAGAAGGTTACAAGTAGAACCTATACTAACTATCTATCCTACACTAATCTTGGAAGTCCAGATCTTGTTCCTGCAAGTAAGAAAAACAACTAGAAAGGAAGATTAGGGATTAGTAAGGTAATTTTACTCTCAGTGTTGAATAGTGAAGTGCATTATTCCTGTTACATCATTGAGTAAATAAAATGATAAGTTTCACCAATAGTGAAGTATTTGTTCTTCTCAGTTAATAGCAAAAGTTACAGTAAAAGTCAAGTGGATAAACAAATAGGTTCACCGGGCTGACAAATAGTAAATAGGTAAAAGTAACAGCCAAGTTACTTGAGTTGATCCACATGCACAGCACACACACATACACAGCTTAGTTGACTGACTGCATGGGGTGTGCTGTCAAGCTACCAGCATCAGTACAAGGTACCACACAGAGTACCAGCCGAAGGGGAAACACAGAAGTTTAGCTCTTCTTCTTAGTCACACACACAACAATAGAACTGCTGACACCATAGCTCATTTCTCCACCAAATTAACCACATCAACCATCAGATCTTTACCTGAGGGTAACACAAGGAGGGGGTGGAGCAGGTGGAAAGAGAGATCAAGCATCAAGTTACAGGAGCAGCACCAGGTGGTGCAGAGCAAGATCAAATAGCAAGCTACATCACCACATCATCAATCAACAAGCAATCTGGTGACTTCAAACAACATCACCACATGATCAGATCATCATAGAAGCATATGAGCATATGATTTTTACTTAAACTTCTTAGAAAAACACCAAGTGGAGTGTAGATTCATCCTAGAAGCATTTAAAAAGAAATCCAATAACAAATCCTTACAAACAAACCCAAGATCTCAGCCTTTGCATCATAGATCTTGGATATATATTAAATTCTCTACATTTATAAATAAACAATAGTCTTAGACCTAGATTCAGGGCACATCTCCTATGGAGTAGCACCTCTGTAATCTCAGGATCTTAAGGATCAATGTTGACAGTAAGGAGATCAAGCATTTCCTAAAAGGATTCAAGAATCATCAGCCGATTCATGCATCAGTGCATATCTTTGAGAAACAGCTAGAAACAACTTAGTATTTCCTAGTCATGCCTCAGACCAGCATCATAGGCTAGTAAACTATAGCAGATTAGGATAATAAAGCCAGTAGAAGTTTCTTAGGCATTTAACCAGCCAAACATGGAGACAGGTAGGATTTAGGCAATAGAAGTATGAACATTGTGTACCATTCTAAAGAAGGTGTCACAAATGTCACTTCTAAAACCAAGCCCATGTTTTACTGATATTTAATCAGTTAACTTACAAAAAGATAACTAATCACTTTCCTGAAACAAATATTCAGGAATCATACTCATGTTGCATTTCTATAATCAGGAAAGCATAGGAGTATCATTCTCACTCCAAAGTAAAAGATCAACATAAACTAGTGTGTAAAGATCAACTGAACATTATCTGATAGAACCACTGTCAGTACTAGGATCATGAAATCACAGTGAAATCCACATCACTAATATAAGGGGTAAACATCCAGGACAGTATAGCCACTACAATCAGTTCTAATAGCATCATCATGCTCAGTCTAGAGGGATGAACCCTAAACAAACCATGAAATTAATTAGGGATTTACCACTAAAGGCACACAGAGGGTATCGAGCAAGGCGGAGTCGAGCACAGAAGAGGAGTAGCCAATCTTACTCAAGGTCCTCGCAAAAAGAACCAAAGAGGAAGCAGAGGTTGACCGATGGCGAAGCAGGAATGGCGGCACAGGGAGCACCCCGAAGGGGCGCTACAACCCGCACCCAACCGTGTCTTTGATCCACCGGAGAAAAGGGGCGGATGCCATGGAGAACTGGTGCACCATCGCCGATGCTCTAGGACGGCAAACCCTAACCCTAGCCTAGGGCAGGGGTCAGCAGGGCCAGGAGAAAGCATCCATCGCGGATCTGCTTGGACAAGATGAAGCAGCATCATCGACTGCGCCACCTTGTACCGTGGTGGAAGCCACAGCGGTCGGATTCGGCCAGAATCGTGCGCGACGGCGGCGGCAGACGGAGGAGATGGTCGTGTGTGCGAGAGAGTGAGAGAGGGGAGAAGTGTTAGCATGCGAGGTGGGTACTGGGCCTGTGGGCAGCCTAGTACCACTCGGGTGAGTGTAACCAGGCCAGGTGGGCCGGGTTAAGTTGGGCCAGGCCAGCCTAGTGGGCCAGGCTCGTATCTTAATAGGATTATTTAAAAAGAAAGTAATTACAAATATACCCCAGAGATAAAAATAACTCTAGATAAATAAATAAAAATCCTAAAAATACAAATAATATATCTATAAATTCACAAAAATATTTTCTATTGAATAAAAATAATCAATAGAATTTTTGGCAATTAAAATTTAGGGTTAATAATAATTGGATGCTAATTACTTTTCAATTTTTACAAAAATATGGGAAACACTTAAAATTGAATAAAATTCACTTTTAAGATCCTAAATAAATATACCATTGAAGAAAAATACTAATTTGTATTTTTGCAAAGTGAATTTGGTGTGATGAAAATAAATCCTATTTCCTTAAAGGAATTTCATAACATATTTAAATGAAATAAATTCATAGAATGATATTTATCTTTTATCAATTAAATAAAATAGTAAGCTTTTACTAAAAGGGTAAAACATGCAAGGAAGCAAATAATAAATCATTGCATGACATTACTATGCATTGCATATTGCTTCTTTAAATATTGTCCTTATCGGGCAATAATGGTTCGTTGTAGAAACCGGAGCTCAAGGTCAGGTGGAAGCATCCGACTTTACTATCTTGCAGTCACAAGGCAAGTTCATAACTTGCTCATGTCCTTTGGAGAGTCTTTACCAAAGATATTGCAAATTGTGTGTTATCATCTATGATTTGGAAACATAAAATGATATCTTCTCTAAGAAATAAGATATAGCATCATCCTAAGTGATGATAAAGATCAGCAACGGAACTTAGGGATTCCAATTGCGTAAATCACATAGGCTTAACAACCCATGACATCAGTGATTCTAGCGCCGTATATTACGCGTTAACCATGAGATTTGGAATGGGACAGAGAAGTCAGCTATATCTTCTTCCTTTCATATGGAGGAAAGATGACCTTATCGTGACGTTGGAATTCCTGGTATGGATCCAACATATGGGTGGGCACCCTTAGGCCCCACGATTTTGGTGTCTAGATTATTTATGAGTGGCTGTCGGAGGTATAGTCGGGCCTTTTAGGGAGCTTACCAAGGGCATCACCACTTCATAGAGTCTTCGGGAACTCACCAGGGTTATAGCTTACCCTAGTTGGAGGCTTAACAGAGGTGTAGTCAGCCCTGGAGGATCGTGCAGACATATGGGGTCGCAGAGAGGGCAGTGATTGGCTTGGATCACTTACTGGGCCCCACATCATGGAATTGTGGACGGGAAAGTATGCCCGGTTGTGCAACAAGGAGTTGGTCTCTCATGGGTAAAGCAATGCACCTCTGCAGAGTGTAAGAATTGTGACATGTTACCCCCTGTTCCGGGGAGGAGCTACGAACGTAGCAGGAAAGGAACTCCATGAAGTTCTGGTCAACCTGTGAAGGCTGATGGGCATAGTTTTTGATAATAAAATCGATCTTTGAAGAAATGTTTACAAAAAATGCATAGTACCAAGGACGTATTGTCCGAGGTGGTAGATAGATCATCAAACTTCCCACCTTGCATATAATGAACTTGCTGGGTAACGTTGTTACTCACCCTTTCCTTTGAACCCTTGCTTAGACTCTAAGAATCCAGAAGACACTTCGATGTACGTAGCGGATGGACAAGAAGACGTCTGCTATGAAGAACCCGACCTGTCCAGAGTATTTGAAGGGGTGGACTACGAGATACGCTATGGAGTGGAGAGCAACAAGTCCGAGTAGTTGCCTTAGTTATTAGTAAACCAATTGAGCCGAGCAGCAGGAGCTTTATAGAATAAGTTGTTGAGCTCAATTCGGAGTATGAGTGTAGTTTTTAAATATCTTCCCCTGAAACTACTTAAGTTTGGTTTGTACTTTCATAATATTTGAAGTATGAGAACTCTTGGCTTGTAATAATAAAGTGTGTATGTTTGTAATATGGACCCGTAGTGTTTCTATTGTACCACTCTGAGGGGTGTGATATTTATGGAACAGTGTTCTGTGAGTGTCATATCAATGACTATAGTGTACTACACATGCAGTGGTATGTTGGGTCACCGCAGACATCTGGCCCATAGAAATACGTGCGCTACCAGTTCTTGCAAGACTCGTGCCCTATGATGTCAGGGAAGCGCCGGCTAGGCCGGATCTTAAAGCTAATGGTTCTGCAGGTCCACAATTCATCCTTGGACTCTATGGACTCTCTCTTGACGGTGAAGAAATATACAAACAGATCTACTCTAGGTTTGATTCCTAGATATCCTTCGCACAGAGCTACAAAGTTGCTAAGGACTAGGATGCTGTTGGGAGAGAGGTTGTGGGAAAGTACCTGGAAGTGCCGGAGGACGTCCGAGAAAAAGTCAGAGACTGGCAGGCTAATGCTGTGTACCAGCTGAGATTTGAGGTACACCTTTTCTCCGGGTTGGGGAGAAGGGACCACCTCGCCGACCGGCGCCACCCGCCAGACAAACTTCTTCACCACGGGGAGGTACCCCTTGTCGACCAGCTCTTGGAGGTCTTCGGCGGAGAGATCGGAGCCTCTCCACACCCCCTTGTGGGAATCACTTTGTTCTTCAGCGGCTTTGGGTGCCGCTCGTTCTTGGTCATCACCAGCGGACTCCGTCACGGCGGAGACGGGAACGACGACCCCCTCCGGCGGAATGATCACGCCCTGGGATGGCTCCGTTGTAGCCTCGGGAATCATCGCCGTGGAAGGAGCAGACCTGCTGGAGGCCATTGCGATGGGAAGGTGGAGGAAGAAAAGGCTCTGGTTAGGGTTTTCGTGCTCGAACGGTCGTGCGGCTGGAGGAAGACGAAGACTGGAGAGTGAATGCGGGTAAAAAGAAATGAATTGACCACGGTGGAAATATATAAGCCACGCGTCAAGATTCATGCAAAAAGATCTGATGGATGGAACATTGCCGACGTGGAAGTGAACGTGCGCAGTAATTTCGCCACATCCTTCGTCTTTTGCCGCTCCGCCATTTAGGATTTCGCACGCATAAAAATAGTTAAATGATTAATTCTTTGCTTCTGTGAGTTTCGACGTAGCGTAGGCTGTACCCTACATCATCCTCCTGAGAGTTGCAGTGAAGGGTCACATCCGAAGATTCCATCGAAGACAGAGATCATCTGACTCTAGAAATGAAGACTCAAGGAATCTCCGGCTACATTGCGAAGCTGGAGAGGATTGCAGGGTTCTTTGGGAGACCTTTGAGATATTGCTTGACGGATTGCCGACATCACTTAGACGGGATATTCGGAGATCAATGAGCAAGACGGCGCAAGATTTCAAAGTCCTCCAGGGGCTACTGTTGGGGATATGCTATATGGGTATCCTCATAGCATGTCACCAATCCGCCTAACCCGAGTGGCCCGTAGTTGGTAGCAAGGCCTATGGCCTGCTGGGCGGCCCAGTTAGACGGATCCTAAAGGGAGGCCCATGCCGGATAAAGGAAGGCTACGCAGGAGTCACCGACATACTCGGAGCCTTGGAGTACAAGACACGGAAGACTAGTTCGTGTAGGTGTAGGACTCTTTACCTTGTCCAGCAAGGACCTTTCCCTGTAAACCCTAGGTCTTGGCGCCTCTATACGCCGGCTTGTGGGAGCCTTTAGGGCACAACTTCTCTGATTGCTGCGTACAATGCGCAACACCTTGCACAGCGAACCTATCTCTGTAACTCGGCATATTTCCATTATAGTGATTTATAGTAGGAGTAGAGTTCTGCCACCGTTGTGGGACTTGAACCTGGGTAAGATGTGTTACCTCGTACCCGCCAACTCTCCGCCTTACCCCACGTCTCTAAACATGCACTATGAGGACCCCTCCATGGCGTACTTGTCGGCAATACCACGACACATCCTTATGATGACAACTTTCATGATCAAGCTACTATAGCCTATAAGGACGAATTGCAAGTATAATGTCAGTTCCCAAAACCTTTTCGAGAGATTAGGACGCCTAGCGTCTCCAACCTTCGCAAATTCTCATACAATATGGGAACATGTATTTTGCTAAATTATACTCTATCATATTGCAACCATAAACATTATTTCAGATATCACAATATCTTCCACACATGATGGTTTCTGAAACAATTCTTTTAGCTCCTAGATAACCTTGATATTAAAACAATATTTGAATATCAAGAATCATGGAGGCAAACATGATACTTTAGATACTAACAATAGAATTCTTACTCTTGATTTAATACTACTTATTAAACTTCATGGAGTAAATAGAGTTTGCTGAAAGTTTGCAATAGGACTTCTAAACTTTAAATTGACACTTAAAACAATACGATACCAGTTCGTAAACTAAATATCCAGAATTCTATAGTTCTATTATCTCAATTAAAACTAAGCGCAAGGTAGTAAACGTATGCCAATGACTACAACAAACTATGCAAATTCACTTCAATTTAGTTTATGATAAATTGAGTTCAACTAATCCAAATTAGAAATGAACTCCCACTCAAAACCAACATCCCTCGAGTTGTTTTGGTGATTACATGAACCAAATCCACTACACCAAGTCTGATCATCACGTGAGCCGGTGTAGCTTCAAAGGCGAGCATCTATATGGGCATCATATCTACCATATGACTCATGCTTAACCTTTCAATTTGTGTTCCAAGTCCATGTCTGTACATGCTAGGCTCTCCAAGTAAGAACCTTAGTACTCACATGTGTAAAACTGTCTTACACCCATTTGTATGAAAGCGTAGAGTCGAGTACACTCGATCATCACGTGATGTCTCGAAACACGATCCATAGAACGGTGCATACTTAAGAAAGAATAGATTTTTATCTTGATATGTAAAAGAGGGATCATCTTACAATGCTACTAAAATGCCAAACAAGCAATATAAGATGCAAACATCATATGCATAAAGTGAAATGATATGGTTCTCGCACTTGATCACTATCATGTGTATCATGGTATGATCTTTATCATTCCTTTGTGTGTAAGGCCAAGGTCTATGGAACTTACACGTTAGGTGTGTTGTAAGAGTATCAACTATACATCAAGTTACAACATAACCGTATCATGACACTAGCCCAGCAACAATCTAAACTAGACGCTTCTAATTTATCCATTGCAAGTTTTACGTGGCTTAGGGCTTTCAAAGATAGAACCGGTCTTACCTACTAACATGGAACCACAACAATGATAACCAAATTATTAGCAACTCGTTGTAAATCAGATATTGACTATAGTAGGAGAGACAGACACCCGCTAGCCACTTATGCCAACTAGTTGCATGTCAATCGTGGAATAGGTCTCATGTGCGAGGTTATGTAAAGTTAGTCCGGGCCGCTTCATCCCACTATGCCACCAATATCCAAAATACATAGAAGATGCAATAAAATGATCATCATCACCCATGAACTCTTATGTGTACTACCCGTGCAAAGCATCTACGCATAGATCAGGCTCTGATACCACTGTTGGGTTCGCAGCATAGAAAACAAAAAAATTCTTACGATGGGAACTATTATACGCCAACGTCTATCTACTAGATACAAGCAACGGGTGGATATACATCCATAGAGAACATACCCTCGAAGATCAACAAAGCATTATTAACGAAACTGATATCGTGCTTGATGTAGTCATACACTTGCCGATCTCAAGATCGTCATGAAGTCCAGTGAGTCCAGCAGGTCCAGCACCACCAAGTCCAGCACCACAAAGCAGAAGTGCATCCGTGATCGCACACAGGTTCGGTACCCCCACAACCTATGTCCCTCGCTCTAGCAAAGCAGCGGAAGTAGCAACTTTTTCTAGATAAAGCCACTGGGAACATGTATCTCGCTAATCCGAGACCATGGGGAATAATTTCTAGAGGGGGAGAGAGATCCTTCACGAGGAGGTATGTTGTGAGAGGAGGAGAGGGGGCCTTTTATAGGGAGAGGGGGCAGCCAAGGGCCATGGCATGGCAGCCATGGTGGGTGACCCCACCTCTTCCACATTCATGTGAGAATATCATTTTGCGGCCTGAAAGTTGGGGTGTCCAGGCAACGCGGTACCCAAGTTCCCTGAAATCAGCCAGGATGACTACAGTTGGTGTGCCAAATACTCAGACGGTCTTTTTTGGCACGAATTCAACTTTACGTTTCAATACAAAAAATCTGGCTAGCGGTCGTCATGTTGGGTCCCCCTGTCAGTTCTCGCCGTTATGTCGCTCCCATCGCTTAGGCGGCGTGGCTGTCACGTAGGCTTGCAGCGTTGGCACAGTGGATAGGACAACAACCTCTACCCACCCCCTGCCCAGTGTATTGACGTGACAAAACAGGGCACATGTATCAGTGTTATAATTATTTTTTGTTTACTCAGAAGCTGGAACGGCCACCGCCATGAGTCTATCCTTGGACTTCCATCCCCGTCGTTAACCACTACCTTAAAAGCGCATTGACGGTTCCACCGTTCCCCTGCCTTGCAGAAACCACTCTTCTTCTTCCTATCATATATCTTCTTCACGTCTTCTCCTTGCCGCCATGGAAGGTCGTCGCACTCTAGAGACAAGCTTCACTACCCATGACAATAAGAAGATAGACGTTGTCTACACCAACGAGGTGGAGACAGTGGTGCGTGTCCTGAGGATGTATGAGGGTTGGCTTGGGATAGACGAGGACAAGTTTGTGGGATTGGACCTCGAGTACACCCCGAAGCACCCATATGAAGGGAGTGAAGTTGTCCTCATTCAACTAGCCATGCGGAAACACGTCCTCGTCTACCACCTCTCCCGGTTTGTAGATCTGCTCTCTGTAGCTAACCGCTTTTAGGGTTTTCTCCTCTTGTTCTTTATCCACTTGCTCATCTTGCAACTACTGGATTTTATTTCGGACCAAATAAATTATGACAAGACAATGTTGAGAGTCTTGATCTTGCATTTACTAAACTTTTCAAAATTATATTCAAATGATGATCTTGCATTGACAAAATATTTGTAGTTACAAATTTTGGTGATGACAAACTACATACTTTCAGATCGACAGAATTGTCTGCGCCAAGGCCGCCTTGTAGAAAAGGGAATTGTTTTGTGCATTGTCGACAAAACAACTGATTTTTCGAAATTTTATCAAGAGGGAATTATAATTTATGTGCACAACTAGATCGATATTCAGAGTCTTGTCAAGATGCTAGGGGGCTCGAGGAAGGATGGAATGGCATCACTCACAACTAGAATCTGTGATGAGTCGTATGACAAAATGAAGGAAGATTTCCCTACGGATAGACACCACCACGACAGTGGGCGCCAACCCACCTTAGGGCTAGCGGCGCTAGCAGGGGTGAAGATCCGGACGGGAAACTTCATCGGCACTGGCGAATGCATCGTCTCCGGGCTCGTTCAGCGCTTTGGAGCGCTGGACTTTGTCAGCGACAACGCTGGCTACTTCGGCAAGCGTCCTCTTCCGTGCAACAACCTCTTCGTCAAGCTCGGCGCGCACAAGATCTACGTCACTGTCGATGTGTCGTACACTCACTCGCGGCATGTCGTCGAAGGAGGCGAGCCACCCCTTAGCATGGTTCACGGGGCGCGTATCACCTGCTCCCCTAACCGCGCCGAGGTGATGATGACTGCACCAGGCACTGGCGCAAGCAAGGATCCAGCACCAGATCCGGAGGTAACGCCCAAGGCACCGAGAAAAAGTAGAGGTCCTCCTCTAGAAAGGCCAGAGAATGTGCTGCAGCAGGCGATTGATAGCTTGGCAAACCCAGTAGCAGCAGTAGTAGATCCGGCTCAGGCACAGGCCGAGCTAGAGGAGACTAGGCAAAAAATACTAGAATGCGCGAAAAAGATAGCCGCGGCTCAGCAGTCGTTGAACATGACACTGCGTGAGTATGCAAAGGAAAATAAGGTAGATGTTGTAAAAGTGAAAGGGAGAAACCTCATGAGTGAAATGAACAAAGAAGGTGATACTAGGATTGAGGAATCAGAGAACTGTTTGTCCGTGGGGCTGCCGAAGTATAGTACCCGGCAAAAAACCTCAGAGCAGCAGATGCTGCTGCATCCGAGTTGGAAGGTCTAACGGGTGAAGCCCGTCAGAGACAGCAAGATAGGGTCAATGAGTTGGTTCGTATCGCGAACAGTCAAAATGAGGAATTTCTCAGGGCTAACCCGAAAAGAGCTGGGGCCTCCAAGATCGTTCATTCGGCAGTGGGTAACCCAGAGAAATCCGCTGGAGCTGCATCGTATCCTCATGGAGGTCCTAGGAGAGAAGAGGTAGTAACCTCGGCCAGGAGGAACAAATAGATAGTCCCATACGACCCGGTATGGGCAGGGAAAGGAAAAGAAGTGCAGAGAAATGAGGATCGAAGGAGTGTCAGCCGAGGTGAGGCTGGCCGAGGTAACCGCGACCAAGGCAATGCCGGTCAAGGAAATGCTATAAACGGCAATGTCGGACATCGCAACTCGGTGGGAGCAGGGAAACCGCAGCAGCGGAATATACCAAGGCAAGAGCAAAGTGTCGGCCGAGGTATGCAACAGAGAGGTCCTCCACGAGAACAAGACAGACATAATGATGGTGATTCGGAAATGGTAAATGCAGGATACCCAAGGACGGACTATCAAGTGATAGTGTCAAGATTGGGGAGCAGGAACTTGATGCCTGATAATGCCAGGTTGAAGCTGGATCGCCTTTATAGGTCGGAGCAAATTGAGTGTCAAGGTCCTCCGGGTCCGGCGTGTTTTGGGCCCCGGATCATGAAGGAGCCTCCGATACCAAACTTTCAGTTACCCAGAGGCACGAAAACATATGACGGTAGCACGAAGCTGGAGGATTGGTTGATCAACTATGCTACGGCGGTGAAAATTGCAACAAGCAACTTGAGATGGGCTGTGAGATATGTACCCCAGATGTTGGAGGGGCCAGCGAGGGCATGGCTAAACAATTTGCCGCCCGGAAGTATTAACTGTTGGATCGATTTTGAGGAAATGTTTGTCAGCAATTTATCAAGTACGTATCAGAGGCCGAATAGGCCACAGACCCTAGCAATGTGCAAGCAGAAACCAAATGAGACAGATCGGGAGTTCCTAACCCGGTGGTGTACAGTGTGAAACTCCTGTGAGGGTGTAATTGAGTCACATGCCATAGCATGGTTTGCGCAAGGGTGCAGATATGCAAGCATGTTGTGGCAAAGATTGCAAAGGGATATGCCAACTACGTTGGCAGAGACAATCCGGATTGCAGATTCATATGCATTGGGTGATCCGACTCAACCTAGGCTTGTGTCAAACGAGTCAAATGAGGAGTACTACCAGAGAGATGGAGTCGGATCATCCCGGCAAAATGATTACCGGGGTAAGAGAAGAGATGATCGACCGGACTACAGATACAGTTCGCAACAAGTTGCTGCTGTGAATCAGGATCAACCCGGAGCAGGGAATAATCAGCGTCATAAAACTGGAGGGCAACAATGGACCCCAAGAAATGATGGCAAGAAAACTTGGACGCCAGACCAGAAGAAACAGTGGCAAGAAAAGAAGGACCGTCCGAGGTATACCTATGAGGCAATGCTGGATCAGCCGTGTAAATTTCACACACCAAATCCGAGTAACCCTGCGGGTCACACGACTCGGCAATGTGAGTGGATGAGAAAGATAGAACAAAGTGGTTGGGGGAATGCTCAGGCACCTCGGAATGATCAACCTCGGCAGGAGTTACCCCGGCAGCAATTGCTCTTCGGAGCAAACACGCAACAGTTAATGTAGCCTCCCCCTCCGCCAAGGTATGACAACCATGAGAGAAGGGATGCAGTGCTTCAAGTGGAAAACCAACCTCAGCCAGATCAGGGGTATCCTGGAAATGAGGGGAGAAATGAATACAGAGAGCATCACCAGAGTTACTGTGTGTTTACCATAGAGGAAACAGATAAAAAGAGTTTGCATCACCGACATATGGAGGTAAATGCGGTAATGCCCGCAGTGACGAGGTATATGCCTTGGTCGGATCAGGAAATCACCTGGAGTATCAAGGATCACCCCAAGCTTATGCCTATCCCTGGTTCGTATGCGTTAGTGCTGGACCCAACATTCATAGGGCCAAATATCAATGTGAGATTCTCTAAGGTGCTGATAGACAATGGCAGCAGCATCAATATCATGTATGCGGATACAATGCGCAAGTTGGGTATCTCGGAGAACATGTTCCAGGCTACCAGAACAACGTTTCATGGTATTGTGCCAGGCATATCTTGTGAGCCCATTGGCAAAGTCCGAGTCGATGTGTTATTCGGCACGCGAGATAACTGCCGAACCGAGAATTTGGAGTTTGAAGTGGTGAACTTAGAAAGTGCGTATCACGCGTTACTCGGCAGGCCAACACTGAACAAGTTCATGGCGAGTTGTTGTAAGATCCCTCCTTATTAAAGGAAAAGATCCCTATGATTGCAATGCTAGTCCCTGGATCAATACTAGAATCCACAATTTAAGATGAAGTACACAGATACAAAGGTCGTTTATTATAGTCATTCCAGAGATAAAACATAGTCTTTTTGCAACTCAGGGCCAAAGGCCTAATACAAGAGTTTATGGAATAAGTAAATAAACATAAGTCTTCATCTTCATGTGCCACAGGCAAGCATGTTGAGTGTAGACTCATGACTCCTATTCATCATCGGAGTAACCTGCAACATTACAAGTTACAGCCACAGAGGGTCAATACTTTGGAATAGTATTGGCAAGTGATACCTTAGTATATATTAAGTGAACTATAATACTATATGCATTTGGCTAAGTGGATTTTAGGCTGGCTTTGCTCAAAATAGATTTTTCCTTAACATTTGAAAACACTAAATTTTTGCTTGACAAAAACCTTCCCAAGGCATCTACCAATCAAAGACTGAAGATCCTTTCCAAGGCATCTACCAATCAAAGACTGAAGATCCTTTAACCCTTGTTCACCCACAAGTTTTATTTTGAAATTGGAGTGATGAGATTCTTGAAGTTTCCAAGTCTTGATGCTCAAATTGTCCTTTACCAGGGACATGGCTAAGTACTTAGGTTTTACACCCTGCAGAGGTGGTGCACTTACCCCACAAGACTTGGTTTCCCAAGACAAGATCCTTCAGAAGCCTTTCCTTAGTCAAATGGACGCGTTCCAACCTATCATTCCCTCTACCACCAACTGTCCAAGAGACTAAGTTCTAGCAAGCTAAGATCATGGCAGAGCCCATATTGCCAAGTGGTTGCACTTGAAGCTTCTCAACATTTGACATCTCAAATCTCTTTGTTTCCTGGGTGGCCATCCACAAGTGAGATACACTAAGGTAAACCATAAACATGGGCCTTGTGAACCACTCAACCAAAAACCACCAAGCAAGTCCCATTCCACCCAGGAGATTCATTAACTTAGTTGTTTTGTTAAATAAAACACAATTCCTCAGACTTAGAATATTTTTCCATAGTGTGAATATATAAACCACCCTTGTTTTCTAGTAGCTAGGCTAATCATGGCATGGCAACTTATCCTTAGGGAATTTTCCTAGCAACTCTACCATTATAATCTACATAGGATTTCCCAACAACATTTGACAAAAGTAGCATGCAAGTCTTAGCAAAATATATCTAATGCAGTATAAAATATAGGAATGGAATATTCATGAAGATATCACTTGCCTTGGTAATGTGGAGAGTAGCACTCGTCACAATCACAATCACTAGCAAAATCTACACACAAAGTTGTAGCACACAATTACACACAAATATATACAAACAAAAATAGTATGAATGCAAGCATGCATGAAATTACTAAGTGGTGATTTTTTGAAAACTCTACCAAGAAAGTGCAAGTTTACAGAAACTTAACAAGTCACAAGTTTGCTCACTAAACATATTTAACCCTAAAACAAATTACTAAACTAAAACCAATCTCAAAATAGCCTTAAACAAGTTTCTACAAATAAAGTCATTCTATTGGTTACTATTTGCTAAACACATTGGATAGGCAGAAAGGTCTTGTCTCCCTGAATCCAACGGTATAAAGTTTGCAAAATTCTAACGTGGCAATCAAAAGTTATAAGCATTTGAATTTGGATCAAATATCTGGTTTTAAACCTGTTTTTAGAACTAACCCTAGCCACGCGTCGCGCTGTGATTGGCGCGTACCACTTCGGTTGGATCGCGCTCTGCAGCCGCAGGATCTAAACAGATCGTACGCTCCAGATCGCGTACCGCTTCGGTGTTAAGTGGATCTATCCTAGCGCTACGATACAGATCCAACGATCTAAAACAACAAGCCAAAACTGCGCGGGCGCTTTTGGCGCGGCGGTCGGACGATGGCGGCGCCGGTGATACAGATTGCTAGTAGGATGGGGAAGATACTCACCGAGACCGCAAGGACGTGGGGATGCTCGACGTGTGGTCAGCTCGGCAAGGGGCGCTCAGGGTTGCGGTAGATTTCTCGCCGGAGTTGGATCTGGAAACGGTGGTCCCGTTCGAGGTCGGAGGCGACGTTGTAGATCACTAGAATGCAAACAAAGGGCGTGGTCAGATGCAGAAGATCATGGAGAACATGCGAGCGTGAACGACAAGGTTCGGGGCGGTCTGGACTTACCACTAGAGCTCGCCGGAGTTGATGTTTCCGTCGGTGCTTGTGGTGTCGAGTGGAACCTGCGACCTGGGGCAGTACAGGACGAACTAGTGAGGTCAGGAGGTGCGCAAAGACTCACTGAGCAAGATAGCAAGAACGAGAGGCAGAGGGGAACATGAGGCTCACCGGAATCGATCGCCGGAGTTGGCTCTGTCTGCGGCGGTGCGAGGATGATTGAGAGCAGCCTGGTGGCGGAGTGAGCGAGGTGTTTGGGGGAAAATGCTCATGAGGCGTAGAGGGTCTTATAGCGAGGCTCGACAGAAACGCTTCGTGGTTTAATGCCCAATTACGCCGCCGCCATTACCGGCAAGTGGATCGCAGTAGCGACGTGGTCGCAGGCGCGGTTTGGGAAGACGAGGACGACGTGGACCGGGCCCGCTCGTCAGCGAAGTGTGCGAGGTGAAGGTGGGGTCGGTCGACGGTGTGTGCTCTCGCGCGTGAGAGAGGAAAAAGAAAATCCCGGGTGGGCTAGTTGGGCTTGATCCACTGCTGGGCCAGAATTCAGTCGCGCGGCCCTTTTCTTTTGTTTAACTCTTTTTCTTTTCTAATTCTATTTTCTGGAATGATTTTTGATATGAATTCAAATCCTTTTGAATTCAAACAAAATTGGGGATCTTTGCAGGGTTCTGTGGTTTCAAATACAGTCATTTAACCATGTGGTTACCTTGCAAGGCCTGGTCAAGCTTGGGCTTTGAAATAAACAGAGACTTTGTCTCTAGTTTGAAAATGTTTGAAATAGGGTTTTGAAATTAATTCTAAGTTGGATACTTGGGTTAAAATGCTACACCTAATGTTTCCAACAATGGAGGCAAGCAAACAAGTTCCTAAACAATCCAAACTCAAAGGGTGATGGCCAATTGAGTTGAATTTGCACACATGAAATCATAGCTCAATCTTCTGTCTCTAAATGATTTTGAGAAAAACCCTAAATGGATGAAGGATGCAATGATGATATGAATGAGTTTTTGAAATATGATTTTTCGGATGTTACAAATCTAACCCCCTTAAGATGAATCTCGCCCTCGAGATTCGGATTGGCTAGCAAATAGGTGAGGGTGGTCTTTCCGAAGATCATCTTCTCTTTCCCATGTTGCTTCCTCTTCGGAATGATGATTCCATTGTACTTTACAAAACTTGATAGTCTTTGTCCTTGTGACTCTTTCTGCGGTCTCAAGAATCTTGACAGGCTTTTCTTCATAGGTGAGATCACTTTCTAGTTGAACTTCTTCCAAGGATATGGTATCCTTCAAAGAAGATCCTTCCATCTCCGGGTGACATTTCTTAAGCTGACTCACATGAAAAACATTATGGACTGCTAATAAAGATCTCGGCGTTCGATTTCATATGCAGCTTCTCCTTGCGACTTAGAATGTTGAATGGTCCAACATATCTTGGTGCTAACTTTCCTTTGACTCCAAATCTTTTCACTCCACAAGTGGTGATACTCTAAGATAACCTCTATCCCCAACTTCAGAGTGACTTCTCACGCTTAGCATCTGCGTAGCTTTTCCGTCATGTAAGTGCTATCTTCAACCTGTCCCTAACCAATTTGACTTTTCTTGGCGTCTTTGATAAGATCTGGTCCAAACAAACTTCTTTCTCCCACACCATTCCATAGCAATGGGTGGTACACTTTCTTCAGTAGAGAAACTCAAATGGAGCCATCCCAATACTAGATTGGTGACTGTTGTTGTAAGAGAACTCACAGAAGGCGACTTTCATCCCAACTTGCTCCATAGTCTAGGGCACATGCCCTCAACATGTCTTCAAGAATTTGATTAGTCCTTTCTGTTTGTCCATCAGGCCAGGATGAAAAGCAGTGCTGAATTCCAATCTCGTTCCTAAAGATTCATGAAGCTGTCTCCAAAAGTGAGAAGTGAACTGAGTTCCTCTATCAGACACAATACTCTTAGGTACACCGTGAAGGCATACAATTCTGCTCATGTAGATTTTGGCTAACTTGGCACTGGTATAAGTTGTCTTTACGGGTATAAAATGAGCCACTTTAGTTAGGCGATCCACTACTACCCATATGGAATCATACCCCGACCTGGTCCTTGGTAGTCCGGTAATGAAATCCATACCAATATTTTCCCACTTCCATTCAGGAATAGGCATGGGTTGAAGCAAACCTGCTGGTTTCTGATGCTCCGCTTTCACTCTACTACACACATCACACAAAGCAATGTGTTCGGCGATGTCCCTTTTGAGATTGTTCCACCAAAATCTTTCTTTCATATCCATGTACATTTTGGTGTTTCCCGGGTGAATAGAATATGGAGAGTTATGGGCTTCTTGTAAAATCAGTTTCCGCATTTCCGGATCTTGTGGAACACAAATACGTTTCCCGTGCCATAAAGTACCTTGTTCGTCCATATGGAAACTTTTAGCCTTCCCTTGGCTAATCCTTTCCTTAATCTCTTCGATTTCTTTATCCGTCTTTTGGGCTTCTTTAATCTTATCCAACAGAGTGGGTTGAACATCCAAAGACATAAGATGTCCTTCTGGCACAATCTCCAACCTGAGTTCCTTGAATTGCTTACATAAGTCATCTGGCAATTCACCTTTGGTAAGGCCATTTACAAACGCCTTACGACTTAGGGCATCTGCTACTACATTTGCTCTACCAGGATGTTATTGCAAACTCAAGTCGTAATCCTTGATAAGTTCTAGCCATCTCCTTTGTCTCATATTGATTTCCTTCTGGGTGAAGATATACTTCAAACTCTTATGATCGGTGAATACTTCACAACGTTTTCCCAAAAGGTAATGTCTCCATGTTTTGAGTGCATGGACAACAGCGGCTAACTCTAAGTCATGAGTAGGATAATTTACTTCATGTGTTTTGAGTTGTCTCGAGGCATAAGCCACAACTTTTCCGCCTTGCATAAGTACGGCACCTAATCCTTGATGCGAAGCATCACAATATACTTGGAAATCCTTTTCCAAATCTGGTAGACACAGAACTGGTGCTGACACAAGTCTCTTCTTTAATTCTTGAAAGCTGAGTTCGCAACCTTCAGACCAAGCAAATTTCTTATCTTTCTTCAACAATTCTGTCATTGGTTTAGCCACCTTTGAAAAAATTTCAATGAATCTTCTGTAGTAACCTGCTAAACCAAGAAAACTACGAACTTCTTTTACGTTCTTAGGAGATTCCCATTCTGTCACAGCTGAAACTTTAGCAGGATCAACTGCTACACCATCCTTTGTCATAACATGACCAAGAAATCCAACTTCCTCTAACCAAAACTCACACTTGCTGAATTTGGCATAAAGCTTATGTTCCCTTAGTTTCTCAAGTATCAAGCGTAGATGTCTTTCATGCTCTTCCTTGCTCTTGGAGTAGACCAAGATGTCATCGATGAAAACGACAACGAACTTGTCGAGAAATTCCATGAACACTTTGTTCATCATATTCATGAAGTATGCTGGAGCGTTGGTTAAACCAAAAGGCATCACCGTGTACTCATACAATCCATACCTTGTGGTGAATGCTGTTTTAGGTATGTCTTGCTCTCTTATCTTGAGTTGAAAATAGCCTGACCAAAGATCAATCTTCGAGAATACACATGCTCCTTCTAGCTGATCAAAAAAGTCATTGATTCTTGGCAAAGGATATTTGTTCTTGATGGTTTCCTCGTTGAGGGAACGGTAATCTATGCATAATCTTTGAGTTCTGTCTCTCTTTTCTACGAACAAAACTGGAGCTCCCCAAGATGAAGAACTTGGCTGGATGAATCCTTTCTGTAACTGTTCTCCAAGCTGTTTCTTGAGTTCCTTAAGTTCGTCAACTGACATTTTATAAGGCCTCTTTGCTCTTGGTCCAGAACCTGGTACCAAATCTATTATAAACTCTACATCTCTATCTGGTGGCATTCCGAACTCTTCCTAAACACATCCGGATATTCACACACAATTGGCACACTGTCCATGCTAACCCCCTTAAGAGAATTCAGCTTACTTCCTTTAGATTTAAAATTGGACTTGAATTTTATCCTCTTACCTTCAGGGGTTGTGAGTGAAACTGTACGATTGGCACAATCTAGTACTCCCTCATACTTAGTCATCCAATCCATTCCCAAAATCACATCCAATCCTTGGGAATTTAGGATTATTAGGTTCACTGGAAACTTATGTTTTACGATCTCTATGACTAAATCATGACATCCTGAGTTTACTATCATTTCTCCACCAGGAGAACTTACTCTTATAGGACACCCAATGGTTTCTACCGGTAGTTCATTTCTTTCGACAAATGCTTTTGATATGAATGAATGAGATGCACCAGTGTCAAAGAGTACAAATACTGAGATGGAATTGAGTCTGAACTTACCAAAGAACATCGCTCTTCATAGACATCTTCCACATTGATGTGGTTAACCTGTCCTTTCTGGAAATGATTGGGCTTGTTAGGTCCTTCAACCTTCTTTTCCGGGCACTCATTAGCATAATGCGCCAGCTTCTTGCATTTGAAGCATTCAACCTGACTGATGTCCTTTTTAGGCTGACTTCCACTTCCACTTCCACTTCCACCATGGTGGCTCTTATGTCCACTCTTGTGATTCTTATACTTATCATTGTCATGACTGCGATGATGTTTGTTGTCATGGCGGTTGTGGTTGTGGTGCTTGTTAAATTTCCCATGCTTGTGGGATCCTGAGCTGACACTATCATCATAGCGAGATCGTTTATGAGACGATCCCGAGCTGTGCTTGTCGGAGTGTTTCCTCTTTCTACTCTCGACTTGCTTCATTTTATTCTCCACAATAACATCCTTGTCACACAGTGACTGATAAGTAGGAACATATGCCACGGACAGCTGCAGATTTAACTCATCATTCAAGCCTTCCAGAAACTTTTCCTTTCTTTTGGCATCTGTGTCAACCTCATCCGGTGCATAGCGCGCCAGATTGTTGAACTCTTCAATATATTCAGCCACGCTGTGGTGGCGCTGTTTCAGGTTGTGAAACTCCTTCTTTTTCAGGCTCATCATCCCTGGTGAGATATGAGTAGTGCGAAAGCCATCTTCAAAGATAGCCCAAGTCACCTCATCGATAGGAGTGGTGATCTGGAAGTTGTCCCACCATGCGGCGGCTGGTCCTTCCAACAGATGTGCCGCGAACCTGACTTTTTCAGCATCTGTGTAGCCCACTGTCACTAAATCTTTGTTCACAGAACGTAGCCAATCATTGGCCACCATGGGATCAGTCGTTCCTGAGAACTTAGCTGGCCTCAGACGCAGAAATCTGGTCAGCATATCAAAACCGGGAGGGTTGTTGTTGTTGTTGTTGTTGTTGGGGTTGTTGTTGTTCTGGTTTTGGATGAATGTCGTCATCATTTGCATAAGCTGTGTCTGCGCATTCATCATCTGTTGCATTTCTGGGGTAATGTTGGGGTTGGGGTTAGGGTTTGCGCGACGGGGAGGCATCTGTGGTTTATTCATATAGGGATAAGAATGAGATACCCTTACATGATTTATGCACAATACATTACACAAGCAATCACATAGCATGCAACTCAAGGATAAAAGCTCAACAACAAGATAACAAAAAGTCTCAAAGTAAAACACACAAGTGGCAAGCCATCCACATGTCGGATGGTCCAATGATAAGTTCACAAATAACAAGTACGGTAAATAAAGATAACTGAGTAGTCAAGTCTACTCGTCAGCATCAATCTCCTCCTCGACAAAGGTAAGACCTGCGTTCTCCATTGCGGTCTTGTTCTCCTCGATAGTAGTGGTCAAAGAGTCGATCTTAGCCTTGAGAGCCCTCTTCTGGGAACGAAGCCTCTCAATCACTGTCTGCTGCTGCTCTTGGACTACAGTTCCTCGGTCATATCCCGGATCCTCTTGTTCCTATCCTGGACACGCTTCTCTTGACTCTTGAACTTACGGTCTTGTGTCTCGAACTTCGCCTCCATCTCCTTGACTATCTCGTCCTGCTGCGCGAAGAGCTTGTCCTTCTCGCGAAGCTGCACCTGGAGCTCGTCATTGCTAAGCATGACGTTGGTCCTGTCAGTATCCACGTGCCTAATAAGAGTCTCTAAGTCCTGGAGGTACAGGTGTATCGGCTCTGCTGTGGCCCTCGTGTCGTCCTCAAAGTCGATGGACTCTCCGTCATCATCACGCCTTCCGAAGGCGTGGAAGTGAGTGCCTCTAACCTGTCGGGTGTGACGGCCTAACAGACGTCCTATCAGATCCTGCATGACAACCTCCATGCCTCTCTCCCTGTCATCGTTCATAAGCTTGAAGACGATGGCCTCCGTAGTAGGCCTGGCTCGTCAAGGCCCCGGCTGGTTCACCTTGAAGCCCCAGAGCTCCTTCCTCTCAAACTTGGTGAGTGGGTGCACCGTAATGGTGGGAAGAGGGAGATCGAGCAAGGTAGTAAGCTCTACGATACGAGGACCAAAACGGGTAACCTGGAACTCCTCAACGGTGTTGATGGCAATAGGCATCTATTTATAAGATTGAAAAAGTTAGAACAACACAATTTAAAATAAACAAGACAACTTTCATACATATCCATGGAACACAAAAACACAGTCATGCATACAGGAATCCATTACATCAACCAAGGTTCAAACTTATTTAAGGTATCATTTGGAAAATAAGGTGATAGGTGGAGGTCCAACTAACGAAGTGCGTTCACAAACCTATCTCACTGGATCTGGTGGCTAACACAATGTTCCTGGTGGCAATCACCCTATCTTGTTCACATGCTTCTATTACTAAGTCTATAATATCTCCTCTTAAGGTTTGGTTGGTGACTTCCAACTCTTGGGTATGTTCCTTCTCTTTCTCTAAGTCTTGTTGGAGGTTGAGCATCCTGCATTTGACTCTAGCACTTAGTTCTTTGATAGTCTTCCAAGCTGCTTCTTTTGCTGACTCAAAGAATGTGGTGTGCATAAAAGTGTTGGTGTACATGCAGAAGCCTTTTTCTTCGTGGTTGTCTTCCTTGTTTTTGTACAAGTGAAGCTGTACCCACCAATACTCCACTCCTTCCTCCATCACTGGAAAGCCCTTGTACACAGCTGCACCATGTACTTCCGTTGTCTCCATGAGGTCTTTGAGAATCTTGGGAAACTCAGTCTCACACTCCAAGGTCATGGTCATGAGTGGTCCTTTCTTCACAGCTTCGTTGATGGAGTTCATCTACAAATAGAGATGAGAATGAGAAGATTAGAAAAGTTTACGAGAAGAATAGACAAGTGTAGAAGTAGTTAAAAAAAATTCCTTAGTGGTTTCCAATCCTAGGGTCATAATCCTACAGGCAACACAAGGTTCGATACCATCTGTAAGATCCCTCCTTATTAAAGGAAAAGATCCCTGTGATTGCAATGCTAGTCCCTGGATCAATACTAGCATCCACAGTTTAAGATGAAGTACATAGATACAAAGGTTGTTTATTACAGTCATTCCAGAGATAAAACATAGTCTTTTTGCAACTCAGGGCCAAAGGCCTAATACAAGAGTTTATGGAATAAGTAAATAAACATAAGTCTTCATCTTCATGTGCCACAGGCAAGCATGTTGAGTGTAGACTCATGACTCCTATTCATCATCGGAGTAACCTGCAACATTACAAGTTACAGCCACAGAGGGTCAATACTTTTGAATAGTATTGGCAAGTGATACCTTAGTATATATTAAGTGGACTATAATACTATATGCATTTGGCTAAGTGGAGTTTAGGCTGGCTTTGCTCAAAATAGATTTTTCCTTAATATTTGAAAACACTAAATTTTTGCTTGACAAAAACCTTCCCAAGGCATCTACCAATCAAAGACTGAAGATCCTTTCCAAGGCATCTACCAATCAAAGACTGAAGATCCTTTAACCCTTGTTCACCCACAAGTTTTATTTTGAAATTGGAGTGATGAGATTCTTGAAGTTTCCAAGTCTTGATGCTCAAATTGTCCTTTACCAGGGACATGGCTAAGTACTTAGGTTTTACACCCTGCAGAGGTGGTGCACTTTCCCCACAAGACTTGGTTTCCCAAGACAAGATCCTTGAAGCCTTTCCTTAGTCAAATGGACGCTGCTCCAACCTATCATTCCTCTACCACCAACTGTCCAAGAGACTAAGTTCTAGCAACCTAAGATCATGGCAGAGCCCATATTGCCAAGTGGTTGCACTTGAAGCTTCTCAACATTTGACATCTCAAATCTCTTTGTTTCCTGGGTGGCCATCCACAAGTGAGATACACTAAGGTAAACCATAAACATGGGCCTTGTGAACCACTCAACCAAAAACCACCAAGCAAGTCCCATTCCACCCAGGAGATTCATTAACTTAGTTGTTTTGTTAAATAAAACACAATTCCTCAGACTTAGAATATTTTTCCATAGTGTGAATATATAAACCACCCTTGTTTTCTAGTAGCTAGGCTAAGCATGGCATGGCAACTTATCCTTAGGGAATTTTCCTAGCAACTCTACCATTCTAATCTACATAGGATTTCCCATCAACACAATTGACAAAAGTAGCATGCAAGTCTTAGCAAAATATATCTAATGCAAGTATAAAATATAGGAATGGAATATTCATGAAGATATCACTTGCCTTGGTAATGTGGAGAGTAGCACTCGTCACAATCACAATCACTAGCAAAATCTACACACAAAGTTGTAGCACACAATTACACACAAATATATACAAACAAAAATAGTATGAATGCAAGCATGCATGAAATTACTAAGTGGTGATTTTTTGAAAACTCTACCAAGCAAGTGCAAGTTTACAGAAACTTAACAAGTCACAAGTTTGCTCACTAAACATATTTAACCCTAAAACAAATTACTAAACTAAAACCAATCTCAAAATAGCCTTAAACAAGTTTCTACAAATAAATTCATTCTATTGGTTACTATTTGCTAAACACATTGGATAGGCAGAAAGGTCTTGTCTCCCTGAATCCAACGGTATAAAGTTTGCAAAATTCTAACGTGGCAATCAAAAGTTATAAGCATTTGAATTTGGATCAAATTTCTGGTTTTAAACCTGTTTTTAGAACAAACCCTAGCCACGCAGCGTCAGCTGTGATTGGGCGTGCATCGCTTCGTTGGATCGCTCTGCAGCCGCAGGATCTAAACAGATCGTACACTCCAGATCGCGCATCGCTTCGATTGTTAAGTGGATCTATCCTAGCGCTACGACAGATCCAACGATCTAAAACAACAAGCCAAAATCTGGCGCTTATCGGTGTCTTGTGGCGGCGGACGATGATAAGGCGCCGGCGATACAGATCGCTAGTAGGATGGGGAAGATACTCACCGAGACCGCAAGGACGTGGGGATGCTCGACGTGTGGTCAGCTAGGCAAGGGGCGCTCAGGGTTGCGGTAGATTTCTCGCCGGAGTTGGATCTGGAAACGGTGGTCCCGTTCGAGGTCGGAGGCGACGTTGTAGATCACTAGAATGCAAACAAAGGGCATGGTCAGATGCAGAAGATCATGGAGAACATTGGGGATCTTTGCAGGGTTCTGTGGTTTCAAATACAGTCATTTAACCATGTGGTTACCTTGCAAGGCCTGGTCAAGCTTGGGCTTTGAAATAAACAGAGACTTTGTCTCTAGTTTGAAAATGTTTGAAATAGGGTTTTGAAATTAATTCTAAGTTGGATACTTGGGTTAAAATGCTACACCTAATCTTTCCAACAATGGAGGCAAGCAAACAAGTTCCTAAACAATCCAAACTCAAAGGGTGATGGCCAATTGAGTTGAATTTGCACACATGAAATCATAGCTCAATCTTCTGTCTCTAAATGATTTTGAGAAAAACCCTAAATGGATGAAGGATGCAATGATGACATGAATGAGTTTTTGAAATATGATTTTTGGGATGTTACAGTTGTCATATCAGCTACTTGAAGATGAAGTTGCTCGGGCCAAATGGACTAATTACCATAGATGGAGATTTCCGACATTCCATTGAGTGTGCATCAGCCAGGTCAAACCTAGCCGAGTCGCTCATGATTGCGCAAGAGAAAAGAAAGATACAGGAAGTGGCGGCACTGGCTCAGTCCGCGCAGCAGTATATGCTGGCGCTGAGTAACCCGCATGGAAGTGTTTCATTTCAAGCAACGAAGGATACGAAGAAAGTGCCTGTTGATGACCTGTTCCCAGAGCGCACCGTAACAATTGGTGCCGGGTTAAATGACAAATAGGAAAGCGAGCTCATCAACTTCCTCCGTTTGAATCGGGATCTCTTTGCTAGGTCCACACAGGACTTGCAAGGTGTTCCGAGGGAGTTGGCCGAGCACTCTTTAAATGTGAGACCCAGAGCAAGGCCAGTGAAGCAACCTCTCTGCCGCTTCGCCGAAGATAGGAGAAAAGTCATTGCGGATGAGATAGCTAGGCTCCTTGCAGCTGGGTTCATCATGGAAGTGCTTTACCCTGATTGGTTGTCTAATCCGGTGCTCGTGGAAAATAAGAAAGATGATCCGAATGTGGCAGTTGTTTGGCGTATGTGTATCGATTACACGAACCTGAATAAGGCATGTCCAAAAGATCCATTTCCACTGCCAAGAATAGATCAGGTCATAGATTCAACTGCTGGGTGTGAACTGTTGTCATTCATAGATGCATATTCTGGTTACCCCTGAATCCGAGTGATCAAATAAAGACTGCATTTATCACCCCGTATGGGGCTTATTGTTATCGCACCATGCCATTTGGTTTACGTAATGCAGGGGCAACGTACCAAAGATGTATGTAGAAATGTTTACACGACCAAATTGGTCAAAATGTGCAGGTATATGTGGATGATGTTGTTATCAAGACCAAGGAAAGCAAAATGCTCCTTGACGATATCAGGCAGACATTCGCGAACCTAAGGAGGTTCCGAATGAAGCTTAACCCGGAGAAATGTACCTTCGGTGTCCCGGCTAGAAAATTACTCGGATTTCTTGTCTCCAGCTGAGGTATCGAAGTCAATCCAACTAAACTCCGGGCCATAGAGCGAATGGAACTGCCAAAATGCCTTAACGATGTCCAGAAGTTCACTGGTTGCCTGGCATCCTTAAGTCGGTTCGTATGTCGGTTGGGAGAAAAGGCATTGCCTCTCTATCAACTCATGAAAAAGTCGGACAAGTTCATTTGGACGCTGCAGGCCAATGAAGCCTTTATCCAATTAAAGAAGATGTTAGCCACTGCACCAGTGTTAGCCTCTCCACTATCAAAGGAGCCAATGTTGCTCTATATAGCCGAGTTGTAAGTGCAGTAATTGTGGTAGAGCGCGATGAAGAGGGTAAGTCAGTGCAAAGGGCAGTATATTACCTAAGCGAGGTATTATCCGCATCGAAGCAAAATTATCCGCACTATCAGAAAGTGGCATATGGCGGGTACATGTCGGCTAAGAAGCTGAAACACTATTTTGAAGAGCACCCCATCAAAGTAATATGTAAAGCTCCCATATCCGAGATAATGAGTAACAAGGATGCAAGTGGCAGGATTGCAAAATGGGCAATTGAGCTAGCCCCTTATGCGCCCACAAGATGATGTAGAAGAGAAGCAATCAAGTCTCAGGCTGTGGCCGACTTTTTTGTGGATTGGGCCGAGGTGCAATATGAACCACCATTACCAGATCCGAACTACTGGAGAATGCACTTTGACGGGTCAAAAACAAAAACTGGGTTAGGCGCCGGAGTGGTGCTTACCTCGCCAAAGAACGACCAACTGAAGTATGTGCTACAGATCCATTTCGCAGCATCAAACAATGTCGCCAAATATGATGTTGTCGTGGTGGTGTCACGGCAGATGCCATGGATAGGCTAAAGGTGGGGACTAATACACGCTAGGGGAATCCAGGGAGGGATAGTGAAGTGATTCTCCACACAGAAGTTTATATTTTCTTTGTCTCCAAGGTTACAAGTGCTCCTAGAGCTGTCTTGGCGAGAGGAGGAAGAAGGAGCTCTCTTACTCTCGCTCACAGATCACCCTTAAAACCCTAGCCAAACTAGCCAAATTGGAACCCTTTCTATAGAAGCCCTAGCCCTCCTTATATAGGGGGGCTAGGTCTCCACCTAGGGCATACGTGGAGGTATATTCCTAGAATATGCCATCTCCCAAAGTAGTAAGCCGATCGGGTTACTTTTCCCTCGCGTCACACACGTAGAGGCTACGTGAGCCTCTGCGGCGCCCGCGTCAGCCGACACGGGTATCGTCACCCTTGTCGGCCACGCCTCGGTGGTCCTGCCTTTGTCTACTTCGCTCAGGCAGTGTGTACCGGGGCTTCTTTTGACTAGCGAGATTCCTTCCTTCTCCTAGAAGCTAGATGTGCCCCGGATCATAGTTGATCCGGCCACACCTGTTCCTGCATACAAGTTAAACATGCATTTCCGACTTACTGCTTAAGTCGGTTGAGACTTAGTTAGGCGAACGTCCCTGGTCCGGGTTACCCCGTGATTCCGCCTGCCTTGAGGTGACCGGGCCAGCATCCGCTTTGGCCTTGCCGAACCTCGGCTAACTCGGCCTTTATACCCCGGCGTGACCCTACCTGGGGGTATCCCCCCAACATTAGTCCCCAAAGATGGTGCGGTCTTAGCTGCCTCAGCCGCTAAGGCCACATCAGGTTCAATTATGTTTGACCTTTGGACGTTATTTCCGAATTACCTCCTTGTCTCGGGTTATACGGATTTACGTTCCCCTTGCGCGTTCCAAGTTTTCACTTGCCGTCCGGGTTACCGCTTCAACTCGGACCTCATGGCTTTTCTTTCCCTCTGCACATTCCAAGTTTTCACTTGCTGGCCGGGTTACCACGGTCCTATCCGGGTCTTGCTTCCTTCTCTCGTACGCCATCCCATGTGGAGGCTAATCATTATGTTGTCTCATTTTAAGGGCCAGCACAGTAACTGCCGCAGTAATTGTCAGTCATCACTGTGCACGGATCACGTCACGCCTGCCTCCTCGTTTACCGCATCATCGTGTCACGTCACGGGACCAACTCCACTCTGCGGCCTTCGGTGTGGCTCCTTGTTGATTCGTTGATGCGGGTGGTACACGGCCATTGCGTGTGGTTTGCCCGCAGGATGCGATCCCACTTTCTCCTCGTGGGAGAGGTTAAATAGGGGAGGGGCGCATCACTTAGGCTTTTTCCCCTCACCGCGCCCCTCTGCCCTTTGCTCTTCTTCTTCGTCTTCCTCGCGACCGCGCTGCCGCCAGTGCTCCCAAGCAGCAGCGCCGCCGCCGCATTTTTCCCCCAGATTTCTACGTCGACGTCGCTGCTACGCGCCTCCTCCACCATGGGTCACTGCCAATCTAGGCCTCTACCCCCCGCCGCCGCTAGCACCAGCGAGGGAAGCGATTATCAGATGACGGAGGAGGAGCTCGTCGTTGCTGAGCAAGAAATGGAGGAGGACTCCGCCGCCGCAGACCGTGGTGCGTGGGCTGGGTCATGGGTCTGCCAAGATGACTTGGACTGGCTCTACCGGACCAGACGCATCCCCGCCGGCGTCATCGTGCGCCTTGCCTTCGCCGAACTCGCCCCCTCACCCAATCCGCGTGAGTATGTTGTGTTCTTGTCGCACTTCTAGTGGGGGTTCGGTTTGCCGGTCAGCGATTTCTTCCATGACTGGTTGAGCACGTACGAACTCCAGCCGCACCACCTTCCTGCCAATGCAATCACCTCTCTTTCCGCTTTTGCCTCTACGATCGAGGGCTATGCCGGATTGTGGCCCACAAAGGAGCTATGGATCCGGTTTTTTGGCCTTCGTCGTAATGTCATTCCGAATATTCAACTTGATCCGGAGGACAAGCAGCTCACTCAATTCGGAGCTGCATCCATCTCACCGCGGAGGTTTTCTGTTTTCCCTCGAGTCACTGGGCTGGAGTCCTGCAAAGGATGGGCCCGGACTTTATTTTATGTCCGGAATGAGGGCACCGAAGACTTGATCCGGTTGCTTCCCTATGCTCCGGGTCCACCTAACCTGGAAACGTGGGACGTTATCCCCAAGAAGCCCACAACCTTGGCCAACCAGGTCAACAAGAGGTTTGCGGAGCTGAAGAAGCTCGGGTTGCGCAACGAGGATGCTATGATCACGTTCGTTCGCAACCGAATCTCCCCCCTCCAGAGGCACCCACAAGGTGTGCCATATGAGCTTCGGCCGCGACCCCAACCGGACCTCATCCTTCGAGTTGAGCAACTCGGAGATCTATCACCGGGTCAAGGCTCTCTTCACGACCCACAAGGACTTCTCCACTGAATGGACGTGGGGAATTGAGCATTTATGTCGGGATAGGCTCCCTCCCTCGGTAAGCTTTGTGGCGCAAATTTTACTCCGGGTTAATTATATGTCGGTCATTGTTCCATTTTTGACTCCGTTGCTCATTCTTTTCCTCAGCTATTCCTTCAGCAGACCCTCGAGGACGGCACCGATCCGACCCTTAAATGGGCACCTGACCGGGAGACCCCGGACAAGGAAGAGCCGGACCAGGAAATGTTCCTCCCGATGACCGACACTACGAAGCGACCCACCGGTAAACCCTCTTCTATTAGAGATTGGCCCGATGATGAAGATGACTCGGATATCGAGGTGATTGAACCTGTTGATGCTGTCCCCCTTTCTTATGCTTTTCCGACATTAGCTAACCCCGGTGGGCAGATCCACGAGGACCCTCCCCTTGCCACGGGGGAACCTGTTCCGGCAGCGCCGAAGAAGAAGCATGGAGCTGCATCAAGTTCCTCCTCCGGACCTTCTCAGCCCTCCAAAAGGCGAAAGAAGTCTGGAGACAAAACTGCTTCCAAGCCTGCAGGCAAGGCCCCGGCAAGAAGGGCTCGGAAACCCAAGGAGCCCCAAACCTCGGACGCGTAAGTCTCTTTTTCTCCTGCAACTTGTCCTTTCTTGCATTGTTGTAATTTCTCTTTTGACATTATTTGATTTGACAGGGCTGTGGTGGAGGTCCCTCAGAGTGGATCTAGCATCTCTTCGCCGCTCCATCCTAGCTCATCTCCCCCTCGTGACGACGAGTCACGCCCGCTGAGCCCTATTCCAGAGGGTTCTGCGGCTGCTCCGGGTTCCAGCCCACCTCGTCAAGAGGGGGGGGGACCTTGGAGCGGGGGAGATGGATCCAGCCGAGGCAGCGGAATCCACCACTTCGGATCCACCGCAACCAGCAACTACCAAGACTACCTCCGTACCAGCACCAACACCAGCACCAGCACCAACTCCAGCAGCAAGAAAATCAGCAGCAGCACCAGCTCCAGCTCCAGCAATAAGAGCACCAGCGCCAAGCTCCTCCGCCTCGTCCGAGTCTTCTCAGTCTCGGCGAGGAAGTACCCAGGCAGCTCCTAAGGGGAATCTGCCGTAACCACTTCCTCCTCTCAGCAAGCCAAAGGCAAGAAAACCCCTAACGTCACCAGGGCAGCATCCACCGGGTCTAGAGAGCGCACCCTCGCGTCCATGTTTGTCCAGAAGGCTCCAGCACCTAAGGACACCCCTGCCGAGCCAACTAGTGCGCAGCAACTTGTTCTACACACTAGTCCGTCCCTTGCTCAGGTTGAGAGGAGAGAGGCACATGCGAAGGGCTTGGTGGCGCCTCACATGCTCAACGGTGAGAGATATCCTCCGACCTTGATCGAGTTCATGAACAACTGGAACAAGGTGGAGTTCGTCTATAACGACGATCTCCCGGAGAAGTTCGGTCCCGCCGAATTCGCTGCTTAGATGAACACGGCCTCTAAGGTGATTAACCTCGCGGGTCGGATGATGGAGGTACGTTACTTCACCTTTTCCTTATCATGCACTAGCAATATAACCATTA
This sequence comes from Avena insularis, assembly GCA_023614405.1. Taxonomy (NCBI): domain Eukaryota; kingdom Viridiplantae; phylum Streptophyta; class Magnoliopsida; order Poales; family Poaceae; genus Avena; species Avena insularis. Next base: position 533,137,381 of record CM042694.1, read on the forward strand.
GTCCCCGAGCCTCCGGGGGAGTAACTTGTTACTCGGCCGGATGCTCCTTAGAGAACTAATGTAGCTCCTTCATAATTTCCAATATGCACACACCTAGAGCCGGGTTAAGTTCCACTTGGCCCGGATCTTGCACACTTCGAATATGCACACACCTAGAGCCGGGTTAAGTTCCACTTGGCCCGGATCTTGTACACTTCGAATATGCACACACCTAGAGCCGGGTTAAGTTCCACTTGGCCCGGATCTTGTACACTTCGAATATGCACACACCTAGAGCCGGGTTAAGTTCCACTTGGCCCGGATCTTGTACACTTCGAATATGCACACACCTAGAGCCGGGTTAAGTTCCACTTGGCCCGGATCTTGTACACTTCGAATATGCACAAGGTTTAAGCTAAATTTTCGTATTCTTTTTAGGTGACCACCAACCGCCGGAGTGCTGAGTTCCAGCGTCTTCTGGATACTCACAAGATGCTTCTCGCAAAGCACAATGCACATCTCGCTGAGCATGAGAAAAGGGGTAAGTTTATCCCTTGGCGCTTCTCCGTTTTCCTTCAACTCCCTCTGCCGAACTAATCTCATTATTTGGTTTCCGCAGCCGGGGTGGAGGCTGAGAACAAGATTATGCGAAAGAACCTGGAGCAGATCAAGGGTAAGTTCTTTTTGTCCGACCCTGCTTTGCTTTCCATCTTCTTTTCCTCTTGGCTCGGCAAACATTCATACCTCGGCACTGCCGGGTCAACACGCTATTTCAGCATCTCTTGAAGATAGTGTGCCCGTGCCTGATATGATGCTGCATTTTCTCGAACAAGTAGGGCAACATCAGGCCGAGGTCAAAAATAAAGACGATGAGCTTGCCCTTCTCCGAACCAAGAACGACGAGATTGCCAAGCTAAAGGCAGAAATGAAGAAGATGAAGGCGCAGCACCAAACTGAGCTTGAAAAGGCTAGCCAGGACTTCACCGAAGAACGCGAGCGCCTCAACCTCCAAATTGCCAAGGACCGCGATCTTCTCCAGGAGGCCGACGTCAAACTTGAGTCGGTGAACGCTGAACTGGTGCAGCTCCGTCAAAGACGCGATAATTGCATCAATGAATTGACCCGGATCCACAACCACATTTCATGTAAGTTCCTTTGCCTTATCCGACATACTTCTCCGGGTTACTTCATATGTCTTTTCTTCAGCTTCTTCCTTTGCCTTGTTTTCAGGCCACTTTCCAGAGGGTACTCCTATTGCGAGCGCTGCTGTTGCCAACTTCCGCCGAGAGAGGGGTACTCCCGTCGCTTCTGACGGTGAGAGCATTCCCCTTGACATGGAGGACCTATTGGTCAGCCTGTCATCTCGCGTGGAAATCATCAAGAACTACGGCAGGGATCTCCTCGACGTTTCAGTCCGAGTCTTCAACATGTTTTGGCCCGGTGAGAGCACTCCAAAGAAAGTTTCACTTCTTGCTGAAAAGCTGTCGGAGATCGAGACTCAGCTCGACCTTTGGAGGGAGTCTGCTGGACGCGCTGCAGCTGAGACCGTTCTTCACCACATACTCACGTGGTATGAGAAGATCGATCTCAACCTCCTGACGCGCGTGCGCACCGGATCCAAGTGGACCGATGACCCGGAATGGGTAGCTCGGCGCTAGGCTTGCGCCCATAGCCTTGTTGAATATTCTCCCATTCACGAATGGACTGAGGGTCCGATCTTCCTGGAAGTCGCTGGCGACGAAGGGGTCGAGAATGTCGAAGATAGTTCAGACGAGGATGGAGAGGACGATGCCTCGGATATCAAAGAAGACGAAGATGACGCCGAACTTCCTCCTCCTGCTGCTCCTTAATTAAAAACACTCGAAAACTTATCAGATCCCCGGTATGCCGGGTGGAAATGTATCCCGTACTTATGTAATATTTTACTACTAAGTTTGTATGCCGGATTAACTTGGACATAGTCCCCGAGTTTCGTTTTCTTGTTCGTCCAATCTTCAGGCTCGGTTCACGTCTACCTTGATTTGGTTTTACGACTTACGAATCCGAGCTTCAAAAATTGTTGTAACAATACTTAGAAACTTTTAGGCTTAGCTCAAAATAATTTAGCAAAATAGTTTGAATGTAAATACAAGGTTAGTCTGAAAAACGAACGTCGGCTCGATTAAGTTCTTTTTCCTTAGTCGTTTTTCATGTGCTACGCAATTCCAAACTTCTTCTCTTGCTTGCCATGACGCCAATTCTTGTTGGATAGCAGCAAGTCGAAGAGTTGGGTTTTTGGTGCTCACACATTACTGATCCGAGTTAAGTAGAACAACTTACTCCAGCTGACGTAAAAATAATAATAATAATAAACAACAAATATTATTAAGGCAGTCCCCGAGTTACTGCTCGAGGTGCTAACATTTCATTCATAAGCTCATTGCCGGCATACATACCGACATATGAGAAGACTCGGATACATACACTTCTCTGCTAAGTGTAGAAAGGACGAAGTAGAGCTACATTCCTATGGCTTTGCATATATAAGATAATAAGAGTCATTGTGCAATGCTTTGCTCATGATGAATGGCCCTTCCCATGGGGGGGATAATTTATGCATGCCGGCAGTATGTTGTACCAACCGGAGCACCAGATCGCCTTCCCGAAAGACTCGGGGGCTTACTTTCCGGCTATGATAGCGTCGGAGATTTTGCTGATATATGGCGGATCTGGACAATGCCAATTCTCTCGCTTCTTCCACCAGATCAACATCATTTTGCCGGGCTTCTTGCACTTCGGCTTCTGTGTATTGGGTGACCCTAGGCGAATCATGCTCTATGTCGGCTGGTAATACAACTTCTGCCCCATATACCAGAAAAAACAGCGTATAGCCTGTTGATCGATTCGGAGTTGTTCTTAAACTCCACAGTATCGCTGGTAGTTCTTCTATCCAGCACCCCGCTGATCTTTGCAGCGGCTCAACGAGCCGGGGTTTTATCCCGCATAGTACTAATCCGTTGGATTTTTCCACTTGTCCGTTTGATGCGGGGTGGGCTACCGAGGCTACGTCGAGTCGGATCTTCTTGTCCCGGCAAAAGCGCGCAAATGATCTCTCCGCAAAATTTGTTCCATTATCAGTTATGATACTATGTGGGTAACCATACCTAAAGATTATATCTTTGAGAAACTTTACGACCGTAGCCCCATCACATTTCCTAATAGGCTTTACTTCGATCCACTTCGTAAATTTATCCACCATGACCAAAATGTGAGTCATGTTTCCCCTTAATGGTTTAAATGGACCAACCATATCCAAGCACCATACAGCAAATGGCCATGTAATTGTTATGGTCTTGAGCTCCGACATTGGCATATGTGTCTTAGTAGCGTACCTCTGACAACCATTGCATTTTCTCACCAGATCGTCTGCTTGTTCTAAGGCACTGGGCCAGTAGAACCCATGCCGGAATGCTTTTGCCACCAAGGCTCTGGATGAAGCATGATGCCCGCATTCTCCTTGGTGTATATCTCGGAGGATGTCAAGCCCTTCTTCCGGGTCAACGCACCGCTGGAGGACATTGGTTACACTCCGTTTGTACAGCTCGGAATTGATAATCGTGTATGCTTTTGCTCTCCTCTGAGTTTTCCTGGCTAACACCTCCTCAGCGGGTAACATTCCAATTTTCAGGAATTGAAATATAGGCAATGCCCAGGCTGGTATTGCTCGTGCAGGGAACACATCCTCATCAATTTCCATCTGATCCACCGGCATAACTTCAACCGGATCACGCTGAGTAGTCCCCGGGTCCTGTGAGGTAGTCCCCGGGTTTGCTGATGTAGTCCCCGGGTTTCACGCACTACCTCCCATGTCAATGTCCATGTGCTCAGCTCTGGATTATGTATCTTCCGGGACATATATCGAGTCGGTTCCTGGGGACGGCCTGATAGATGGTTTTCTGAGGTGGTCCAATGCTACACCCGGTGGAACTGCTTGTCGGGTTGATCCGACCTTCGATAGCATGTCGGCAGCCTCATTTTCCACCCGGGGCACATGGTGAAATTCACACCCCTCAAAGTAACCAGATATCTTCTTTACATGAAATCTGTACAGCGCCATGTTTGGATCAAGGGCGTCCCGCAGTCTTGATACTTGCTGTACCACCAAATCCGAGTCGCCAAAGCATATGATCCGACGTATCCCAATCTCTTTTGCTACCTTGAGCCCATGCACCAGTTCTTCATACTCTGCGACATTATTCGATGCCGCGAAATGGATTTGGAGCACATATTTCAGCTGGTCCTTCTTTGGCGAGGTAAGCACAACTCCGGCACCTAGCCCGGTTTTTGTTTTTGACCCGTCAAAGTGTATCTTCCAGTAGTTCGGATCTGGTGGCGGTGGTTCGTATTGTACCTCGGCCCAATCTACAAAAAAGTCCGCCATAGCCTGAGACTTTATTGCTTCTCATCTGTCATATTGTGGCGCATAAGGAGCTAGTTTAATTGCCCATTTTGCGATCCGACCACTTGCATCCTTGTTACCCATTATCTCGGATATGGGAGCCTCACATATTACTTTGATGGGATGCTCCTCAAAGCAATGCTTTAACTTCTTTGCCGCCATATAGACACCATATGCCACCTTTTGAAAGTGCGAGTAGTTCTGTTTTGAGGCAGATAATACCTCGCTCAAGTAATACACTGGCCTCTGCACCGACTTACCCTCTTCATCGCGCTCTACTACAATCACTGCACTTACAACTCGGTTGGTTGCGGCTATGTAGAGCAACATTGGCTCCTTTGATAGTGGAGAGGCTAACACTGGTGCAGTGGCTAACATCGTTTTTAAGTGGGCAAAGGCTTCATCGGCCTGTGGCGTCCAAACGAACTTATCCGACTTTCTCATGAGTTGGTAGAGAGGCAATGCCTTTTCTCCCAACCGACATACAAACCGACTCAACGATGCTAGGCACCCAGTGAACTTCTGGACATCGTTAAGACACTTCGGTAGCTCCATTCGTTCAATGACCCGGATCTTAGTTGGATTAACTTCGATACCTCGGCTGGAGACGAGAAATCCGAGTAATTTTCCAGTCGGGACACCGAAGGTACATTTTTCGGGTTAAGCTTCATTCGGAACCTTCTCAAGTTCGTGAATGTCTGCCTGATGTTGTCAAGGAGCGTTTTGCTTTCCTTGGTCTTGATAACCACATCATCCACATATACTTGTACATTTTGACCTATTTGGTCATGCAAACATTTTGCATACATCTTTGGTATGTTGCACCTGCATTACGTAAACCAAACGGCATAGTGCGATAGCAATAAGCCCCGTACAGGGTGATAAATGCTGTCTTTATTTGATCATCCGGATTCAAAGGTATCTGGTGGAAACCAGAATATGCATCAATGAATGACAATAGTTCACATCCCGTGGTTCAGTCTATGACCTGATCTATCCTCGGCAGTGGAAATGGATCTTTTGGACACGCCTTGTTCAGGTTCGTGTAATCGATACACATACGCCAAACTACTGCCACGTTCGGATCATCCTTCTTCTTTTCTACCAGCACCGGATTAGAGAGCCAATCCGGATACAGTACTTCCATGATAAATCCTGCTGCTAGCAACCGAGCTATCTCGTCTCCAATGACTTTTCTCCTATCCTCGGCGAAGCGGCGGAGAGGTTGCTTCACCGGCCTTGCTCCGCGTCTTACGTTCAAAGAGTGCTCGGCCAACTCCCTTGGAACACCTTGCATGTCCTGTGTAGACCAAGCAAAAATATCCCGATTCTCACGGACGAAGTTGACGAGCTCGCTTTTCTATTTATCATTCAACCTGGCACCAATTGTTACGGTGCGCTCTGGGAACATATCATCAACAGGCACTTTCTTAGTATCCTTTGCAGCCTTGAACGAAACGCTACCATGCGGGTTGCTCAGCGCCGACATATACTGCTGCGCGAACTGAGCTAATGCCGCCACCTCTTGGATTTTTCTTTTCTCTTGCGCAATCACGAGTGACTCAGCTAGGTTAGACCCGGCTGAGGCACACTCAATGGAAAGTCGGAAATCTCCTGCGATGGTAATCACTCCATTTGGCCCGGGCAACTTCATCTTCAGATAACTGATGTGGCAGCTTGCCATGAACTTGTTCAATGCTAGCCTTCCGAGTAACGCGTGATACGCACTTTCCAAGTTCACCACCTCAAACTCCAGATTCTCAGTTCGGCAATTATCTCTCGTGCCGAACAATACGTCGACCCGTACTTTGCCTATGGGCTCACAAGAAATGCCTGGTACAATACCATGGAAAGTTGTCCTTGTAGCCTGGAGCATGTTCTCCAAGATACCCAACTTGCGCATTGTATCCGCATACATAATGTTAATGCTACTACCATTGTCAATCAGTACCTTGGAGAACCTCACATTGATGTTAGGCCCAATGAACGCCGGGTTCAGCACTAACGCATACGAACCAGGACTCGGCATAAGCTTGGGATGATCTTTGATGTTCCAGGTGATTTCCTGGTCCGACCAAGGCATGTACCTCGTCACCGCTGGCATTACCGCATTGACCTCCATATGTCGGCGTTGCAAGCTTTTCCTATCCGTTTCCTTAGTTGTGAACACACAGTAGCTCTGGTGATGCTCTCTGTACTCATTTCTTCCCTCATTTTCGGGGTACCTCTGATCTGGTTGGTCTTGATTTTCCACCTGATGCACTGCATCCCTTCTCTCATTGTTGTCATACCTCGCTGGAGGGGGAGGCAACATTAGCTGTTGCGTGTTCGCTCCAGAGAGCAATTGCTACCGGGGTAACTCCTGCCGAGGTTGATCATTCCGGGGTGCCTGAGCATTCCCTGTACCACCTTGGTCTATCTTACGCATCCACTCACATTGCCTCGTTGTATGACCCGGTGGGTTACTCGGATTTGGCGTGTGAAACTTACACGGCTGATCCATCATCGACTCATAGGTGTACCTCGGACGGTCCTTCCTTTCTTGCCACTGTTTCTTTTGTTCTAGCGTCCAAGTTTTCTTGTCATCGTTTTTCGGAGTCCATTGCCCTCCAGTTTTCTGGCATTGACTGCCCCCTGCTCCGGGCTGATCTTGATTCATAGCTGCAACTTGTTGCGAACTGTATCGATGATCTGGTCTATCATCCCTCCTTTTACCTCTGTAGTCATTCCTCCGGGATGATCCGGCTCCATCTCTCTGGTAGTACTCCTCACTCGACTCGTTGGACATGAGCCTAGGTTGAGTTGGATCTCCTAGAGCATACGAATCAGCAATCCGGATCATCTCGGCCAACATGGTGGGCATCTTCCTTTGTAACTTTTGCCACAGTTCGCTTGCATATCTGCATCCCTGTGCAAACCACGCTATGGCATGTGATTCTACCATGCCCTCACATGAGTTTCTCATGGTACACCACCGAGTTAAAAACTCCCGGTCCGTCTCATTCGGTCTTTGCTTGCACATAGCTAGTGTTTGTGGCCTATTCGGCCTATGATACATACTCGAGAAATTGCTGATGAACATCTCTTCCAAATCTATCCAGCAGTTAATGCTTCCGGGTGGCAAATTGTTCAGCCATACCCTTGCCGAGCCTTCCAACATCTGGGGTACGTATCGTACAGCCCATCTCAAGTTGCCTGTAGCAATTTTCATAGCCGTTGCATAATTTATCAACCAATCCTCCGGCTTAGTGCTGCCGTCATACATCTTCGTGCCTCTGGGTAACTGGAAGTTAGGTACTGGTGGCTCTTTCATGATCCGGGGTCCAAAACACGTAGTACCCGGGGGACCTTGACTTTCAATCTATTCCGACCTATACAGTCGATCCAGTTTCAACCTGGCATCATCCGGCATCAAATCCCTGCTTCCCAATCTTGACCCTATTACATGATAGTCCGGCCTTGGGTATCCTGCATTTACCATTTCTGAATCTCCGTTGTCGTACCGGTCTCGTTGTCGTGGCGCATCTTTCTGTTGCATACCTCGGCCGGCATTTTGCTCTTGCCTTGGCATATTCCGTTGCTGCGGTTGTCCTGTAGAGTTGCATTGTCCGGCATTACCGTTAACAACGTTTCCTTGACCGGCATTGCCTTGGTCACGGTTACCTCGGCCAGCTTCACCTCGGCTCACACCCCGTCGATCGTCGTTTCTTTGTACCTCTTTTGCCTTTCCTGCCCTTGTCGGGTCATATGGAACAATCTGCTTGTTTCTCCTGGCCGAGGTTACTACCTCCTCTCTCCTTTGACCACCATGAGGGGATGATACGGATCCAGCGGATTTCCACAGGTTACCCACCACCGAATGAATGATCTTGGAGGCCCCAGCTTTCTCCGGGTTTGCCCTAAGCAGTTCCTCATTTTGCCTATTCGCAATCCGAACCAACTCATTGACCCGATCTTGCTGTCTCTGACGGGCTTCACCCGTCAGACCCTCTAGCTCGGATGCAGCTGCATCTACTGCTCTGAGGTTTTTCGCCGGGGTACTGTACTTCGGCAGCCCCACGGACAAACAGTTTTCAGACTCCTCAATCTGAGTATCCCCTTCTTTGTTCATTTCACTCATGATATTTCTCCCCTTCACTTTTACAGCATCTACTTTGTTTGCCTTGGCGTACTCACGCAGCGTCATGTTCAACGACTGCTGAGCCGCAGCAATCTTTTTCGCTCCTTCCAGAATTTTCTGCCTAGTTTCCTCTAGCTCGGCCTGTGCCTGAGCTGGATCTACTACCGCTGCTACCGGGTTTGCCAGGCTATCCATAGCTTCTCTCAGTACATTCTCAGGCCTCTCTAGTGGAGGACCTCTACCTTTCCTCGGTGCCTTAGGCGTTACCTCCGGATCTGGTGCCAGATCCTTGCTTGTGCCTGCCCCCGGCGCAGTCATCATCACTTCAGCACGGTCCGGGGAGCGAGCGATACACGCCCCGTGAGCCACGCTAAGGGGTGGTTCCCCTGCTTCAACGACGTGCCGCGGATGAACGCATGATACGTCAATAGCAACTAGACCTTGTGCGCACCCAACTTGACGAAGAGGCTGTTGCGCGGAAGTGGGCGCGTGCCGAAGCAGCCAGCGTTGTCGCTGACAAAGTCCAGCGCTCCAAAGCGCTGAACGAGCCCGGAGACGATGTGTTAACCGGTGACGATGAGGTTTCCCATCCGGGTCTTCACCCCTGCTAGCGCCGCTAGCCCCACGGTGGGCGCCAACTGTCGTGGTGGTGTCACGGCAGATGCCATGGATAGGCTAAAGGTGGGGACTAATACACGCTAGGGGAATCTAGGGAGGGATAGTGAAGTGATTCTCCACACAGAAGTTTATATTTGCTTTGTCTCTAAGGTTACAAGTGCTCCTAGAGCTGTCTTGGCGAGAGGAGGAACAAGGAGCTCTCTTAATCTCGCTCACAGATCACCCTTAAAACCCTAGCCAAACTAGCCAAATCGGAACCCTTTCTACAGAAGCCCTAGCCCTCCTTATATAGGGGGGGCTAGGTCTCCATCTAGGGCATACGTGGAGGTATATTCCTAGAATATGCCATCTCCCAAAGTAGTAAGCCGACTGGGTTACTTTTCCCTTGCGTCACACACGCAAAGGCTACGTGAGCCTCTGTGGCGCCTGCGTCAGCCGACACGGGTATCGTCACCCTTGTCGGCCACGCCTCGGTGGTCCTGCCTTTGTCTGCTTCGCTCAGGTAGTGCGTACCAGGGTTTTTTTGACCAGCGAGATTCCTTCCTTCTCCTAGAAGCTAGATGTGCCCCGGATCATAGTTGATCCGGCCACACCTGTTCCTGCATACAAGTTAAACATGCATTTCCGACATACTGCTTAAGTCGGTTGAGACATAGTTAGGCGAACGCCCCCTGGTCCGGGTTACCCCGTGATTCAGCCATCCTTGAGGTGACCTGGCCAGCATCCGCTTTGGCCTTGCCGAACCTCGGCTAACTCGGCCTTTATACCCCGGCGTGACCCTACCCGGGGGTATCCCCCCAACAGAGGCACTTGTACATGGGCTCAAAGTGGCAAAAGAAATTGGAATACGTCGGATCCAATGCTTTGGCGACTCGGATTCGGTAGTTCAGCAAGTTTCAGGGTTGTGGGACGCTCTTGATCCAAACATGGCATTATACAGATTCCATGTGCAGAAGATATCTGGTTACTTTGAGGGATGCGAATTTCACCATGTACCCCGGGTGGAAAATGAGGCTGCCGACGTATTGTCGAAGCTCTGATCAACCTGACAAGCAATTCCACCAGGTGTAGCATTAGAACACCTCAGAAAACCATCCATCAGGCCATCCCCAGAAACCGACTCAATCTATGTCCCGAAAGATCCGGAGTCCGGAGCAGTACCCATGGACATTGACGTGGGAAGTGGTTCGCGAAACCCGGGGACTGCCTCGGCGAACCCGGGGACTGCTTCGCAAGACCTGGGGATTGCTCAGCACGATCTGGCTGAGGTTATGCCGGTGGATCAGATGGAAATTGATGAGGATGTGTTTCCAGTACGAGCTATATCAGCTTGGGCACTACCCATATTTCAATTCCTGAAAGATGGAACCCTACCCGCTGAGGAGATGCTTTCCAGGCAAACTCAGAGGAGAGCAAAAGCATACACGATCATCAATTCCGAGCTATACAAAAGGAGTGTAACAAGCGTTCTCCAGCGATGTGTTGACCCGGAAGAAGGGCTTGACATCCTCTGAGATATACATCAAGGAGAATGTGGGCATCATGCCTCATCCAGAGCCTTGGTAGAAAAAGCTTTCCGTCATGGGTTTTACTGGCCAAGTGCCTTGGAACAAGCTGAAGATCTAGTAAGAAAATGCAATGGTTGTCAGAGGTATGCTACCGAGACACATATGCCAATGTCGGATCTCAAGACCATACCAATTACTTGGCCATTTGTTGTGTGGTGTTTGGACATGGTTGGCCCGTTCAAACCTGCGAGAGGGAACATGACCCACATCTTGGTCATGGTTGACAAGTTTACAAAATGGATTGAGGTGAAGCCAATAAGAAAATGTGATGGAGCTACGGTCGTAACATTCCTCAAAGATATCATCTTGAGATACGGCTATCCTCACAGCATCATAACAGATAATGGCACAAATTTTGCTGAAGGGGCATTTGCGCGATTTTGCCGAGATAAGAAGATCCGGCTAGACGTTGCCTCGGTAGCCCACCCCACATCGAACGGACAAGTGGAGAGATCCAACGGATTAGTATTATCCGGGATAAAACCCCGGCTCATTGAGCCGCTGCAAAGATCAGCGGGGTGCTGGATAGAAGAACTACCAGTGGTACTGTGGAGTTTAAGAACAACTCTGAATCGATCAACAGGCTATACGCCATTCTTTCTGGTATATGGGGCAGAAGCTGTATTACCAGCCGACATGGAGCATGACTCGCCTAGGGTCACCCAATACACAGAAGCCGAAGTGCAAGAAGCCCGGCAAAATGATGTTGATCTGCTGGAAGAAGTGAGAGAATTGGCATTGTCCAGATCCGCCATATATCAGCAAAATCTCTGACGCTATCATAGCCGGAAAGTAAACCCCCGAGTCTTCCGGGAAGGTGATCTGGTACTTCGGTTGGTACAACATACTGCTGGCATGCATAAGTTATCCCCCCCTTGGGAAGGGCCATTCATTGTGAGCAAAGCGTTGCACAATGACTCATATTATCTCATCGATGCAAAACCACAGGAGAAGAACAAGGCGGACAGGTCCGGCGAGGAATCTAAGCATCCATGGAATGTAGCACTACTTCGTCCTTTCTACACTTAACAAAGAAGTGTGTGTATCCGAGTCACTCATATGTCGGTATGTATGCCGACAATGAACCTATCAATGAAATCTTGGCACCTCGAGCAGTAACTCAGGGACTGCCTTAATAATATTTGTTGTATTTTGTATTTTATGTCGGCTGGCGTAAGTTGCTTCTACCTAAGCCGGATTAGTAGCGTGTGAGCACCAAAAACCTAACTCTTCGACTTGTTGCTGTCCAACAAGATTTGGCTTCATGGCAAGCAAGAGAACAAGTTTGGAATTGCGTAACACATGAAAAACGACTAAGGAAAGGAACTTAATCAAGCCGACATTTGTTTTTCGGACTTACCTTATGCCTATTGTATGTTTACTATGCTGAATTATTTTGAGCTAATCCTAAAAGTTTCCAAGTATTGTTAAATCAATTTTTGAAACTAGGACTCGTAAGTCATAAAACCAAACCAAGGTAGACATGAGCCGAGCCAAGAAATTGGGGGAACAAGAAAATGAAACTCGGGGACTACGCCCAAGTTAATCCGGCATAAAAACTTAGTAGCAAAATATAACTTGTGTGCTTAATACAATTGCACCCGGCATACCGGGGATCTGATAAACTTCAAAGTATTTTCAATCAAGGGGCAGTAGGAGGAGATAATTCGGAGCCAGCAGGTGCAGCTCCAGCCTCGGCTTCAGCTTCCTATTCATCCTCTTCGATGTCTGAGGCTTCGTCGTCTTCTTCATCACCCGAACCCTCTTCGACATATTCTTCATCGACAGCGCCAAGGAAACTTGGTCCCTCATTCCATTGATGGACGGGGGCATACTGAATGAGGCTATGGGCGCAAGCCTTGCGCCGAGCAATCCAATCTGGGTCAGTGGACCACCTTGATCCGGTGCGCATGCGCTCGAGAAGCTTCAGGTTTATCTTTTCGTACCAAGAGAGCACGTAGTGGAGGAAAATTTTAGCTCCGGCGCGTCCAGCAGATTCCCTCCAAAGATCGAGCTGAGTCTCGCACTCCATAAGCTTGGCAAAAAGAGCAGTGGCACCCTCCAGAGTATCTTCTTCAGGCCAAAAGGCATTAAAGATCCGGACTGCTACATCCAAGATATCCTTGCCGTAGTTCTTCACGATCTCGACTCGGGAGGACAAGCTGACTATCAAATCCTCCAGATCAAGAGGAAGGGGACCAGGACCAGATGGAGTACCTCTCTGCTTGCGGAACTTGGTAACAGCATTAGATGCAATGACATCACTCTCCAGGAATTTGTCTGAAAAACAAGACAAGTGGAGTAAGTAAAGGAAGTAGACCCGGAAAGATCAACGTCGGTTGAAGGAAAAGAACTTACGAGAAATATGGCTATGAACCCGGGTCAGCTCCTTGGTGCAGTTGCCGCACCTCTCCCGGAGTTGCACAAGTTCAGCATTCGCCGACTCAAGCTTGATGTCAGCCTCCTTAAGCAGTTCTTGGTCCTTGGCAATTTGGAGCTTCAGACGCTCGCGCTCTTCAGTAAAGTCTTGGCCTGCTTTCTCCAGTTCGGACTTGTGCTGTGCCTTGAGCTTCTTCATGTCTTCCTTAAGCTTGGTAATTTCATCATCTTTGGTTTGGAGGAGGGCAAGCTCATTATCTTTCTTCTTGAGTTTGGCCTAGTGCTGCCCTGCTTGTTCGAGAAAATGCAGCATCATGTCAGGCATGGGCACACTATCTTCAAGAGAGGCTGAAATAGTTTGTTGACCCGGCAAAGCCGAGGTATGAATATTTGCTGAGCCAAGGAGAAAAGGAGATAGAGAGCATAACAAGGTTGAGCAAGAATAACTTACCCTTTATTTGGTCCAAGCTTTTCCTCATGAGGATATTCTCAGCCTCCAGTCCAGCTGCGAAATCCGAATGATGGATTAGTTCGGCGGAAAAAGACGAAGAGAAATGGAAAAATGCCAAGGAAAAAACTTACCCCTTTTCTCGTGTTCGGCGAGAAGTGTAGTATGTTTCGCGCGCAACATCTTGTGAGTATCCAAGAGACGCTGAAATTCAGCGCTCTGGCGATTGGTGGTCACCTAAAAAGAGTAAAAAAGGACAGCTTAGTCTTGTGCATATTCAAAGTGTACAGAATCCGGGCCAAGTGGAACTTAACCCGGCTCTAGGTGTGTGCATATTCGAAGTGTACAAAATCTGGGCCAAGTGGAACTTAACCTGGCTCTAGGTGTGTGCATATTCGAAGTGTACAAATTCGGGCCAAGTGGAACTTAACCCGGCTCTAGGTGTGTGCATATTCGAAGTGTACAAAATCCAGGCCAAGTGGAACTTAACCCGGCTCTAGGTGTGTGCATATTCGAAGTGTACAAAATCCGGGCCAAGTGGAACTTAACCCGGCTCTAGGTGTGTGCATATTCAAAGTGTACAAAATCCGGGCCAAGTGGAACTTAACCCAGCTCTAGGTGTGTGCATATTCGAAGTGTACAAAAATCCGGGCCAAGTGGAATTTAACCCGGCTCTAGGTGTGTGCATATTCGAAGTGTACAAGATCCGGGCCAAGTGGAACTTAACCCAGCTCTAGGTGTGTGCATATTTGAAGTCACTAAGGAGCTACGCTAATTCTCTAAGGAGCATCTGGCCGAGTAACAAATTACTCCCCCGGAGGCTCGGGGACTAATGGTTATATCACTAATATCTAGTGCATGTTAAGGAAAAGGCGAAGTAGCGTACCTCCATCATCCGACCTGCAAGGTTGATTGCCTTAGCAGCAGTATTCATTTGTGCAGCAAACTCGGCGGGCCCGAATTTCTCCGGGAGATCATCATTATGGACGAACTCCGTCTTATTCCAGTTGTTTACGAACTCGATCAAGGTCGGCGGATAACGTTCGCCGCTGAGCATGTGGGGTGCAACCAGACCCTTGGCATGAGCTTCCCTCCGTTCAACCTGGGCAACAGCAGGGTTGGTGTGCAAAACAAGTTGCGCATCAACTGACCCGGCAGAGGTGTCTGTTGTCGTTGGGGTTTTCTTCGAAAGCATGGACACGAGTGTACGCTGTCCAGCCTCGATTGACGTTGCCTTGGCAGTGTCAGGAGCCTTTTTGCCCTTGGGCTCCTACTGAGAAGTTGAAGTTGCTACAGCGGATTTGCCGTTGGGAGCTGCCTTGGTGCTAGCCTTGGTACTGCTGGTGCCTTCTCACCGAGTCTTGGAAGACTCGGATGAGACGGAGGGGTTGGTGTTGCTGCTGGTGCTTTTTCTGTTGTTGTTGGTGCTAATTTCTATTTCGGCGGAGGTGCTAAAGGAACCTCGGTGGTGGCTGGTTGCGGCTGTGCCGAAGAAGGAGCAACTGCAGCCTCGGCAGAAATGCTTCCCCCTGTTCCGAGGTTGCCCACCTCTTGACGAGGTGGGCTAGAACCCGGAGCAGCCGCTGAACCCTCTTGAATGGGGCTCAACGGGCGTGAATCGTCGCCACGAGGGGGAGAAGGGCTATGTCAGAGCGGTGAGGCTATGCCGGATCCACTCTGCGGAACCTCCACCGCGGCCCTGCCGAATCAGATCATGAATGATGAGAAACTATAACAAAGGAAGAACAAGTGAATAGCAAAGGGAGAAGTGACTTACTCGTCTGAGGTCAAAGGCTCCTTGGGTTTGCGAGCCCTCCGAGTTATGGCCTTAGTCGTAGGCTTGGTGGCAGCTTTGTCTGCAGACTTCTTGCGTCTCTTCGTTGGTTTGGAAGGTTCGGAAGAAGAAGCAGATGCAGCTCCCCTTTTCTTTGGCGCGACAGGGACAGGCTCCCCCGTGGCGAGGGGAGGATCTTCATGGATCTGCCCACCGAGGTTAGCTGATGCCGGAAAAGCGTAAGAAAGGGGGACAGCGTCAAATGCTTCCATCACCTTAACGTTGGATTCATCTTCATCGTCAGGCCAATCTCTAATGGAAGAGAGTTTATCGGTGTGTCGCTTGGTCGCATCAGCCATCGGCAGGAACATCTCCTGATCCGGTTCCTCCTTGTCCGAGGAATCTCGGTCAGGCGCCCACTTGAGAGAAGGCTCGATGCCATCCTCAAGAGTTTGCTGGAGAAACATCTAAGAGAAAGAAAAGGCAAAGGGATGAAACCGACGACAAAAAAAGACACATGATTTAATTCGGAAAAGGTTTGGGGCACGAGACTTACCGCAGGGGGAAGCCTATCTCGACAGAAGTGTTCGATCCCCCACGTCCACTCAGCAGAGAAGTTCTTGTTGGTGGTGAAGAGGGCCTTGACCCGGTGGTAGATCTCGGTGTTGCTAAACTCGAATGAGGAGGTCCGGTTGGGGTCATGGCCCCAGCTCATGTGACAGAGTTTATGCGTGCGTTTCTGGAGGGGGGAGATCCGGTTGCGGACAAATGTGATCATTGCATCCTCATTGCGCAATCCCAGATCCTTCAGCTCCTGGAACCTTTTGTTGACTTGGTTCGCTAGGACAGTGGGCTTCTTGGGGACCTTGTCCCACAGATCTGGATTAGGAGGACCCGGAGCGTAGGGGCGCAGCCGGATCAGATCTTTAGTTGTGCCATTTCTAACATAAAAGAAGGTTTGGGCCCAGCCCTTGCAGGAGTCAAGCCCCGTGACTCAGGGGGAAATGGACTGTTTCCGAGGCGAGATAGAAGCTACGCCGAACTGCGTGAGCTTCTTGTCCTCCGGATTAAGCTCTATATTCGGAATCACATTCCGGCGGATGCCAAAGAACTGGATCCAGAGCTCCTTTGTGGGCCACAGTCCGGCATAGCCCTCGATGGTGTAAGCGAAGGCAGAGAGAGAGGTGATGGTGTTAGCCGGAAGATGATGCGGCTGAAGCTCATATGTGTTGAGCCAGTCGTGGTAAAAATCGCTAACAGGGAGACCAAACCCACGTTGGAAGTGGGAGAGGAATACCACATACTCACCCGGATTGGGTGATGGGGCAAGCTCCGCAGCGGCGAGGCGGGCGATGACGCCCTCCGGGATATGCCGGGTGCGGTACAGCTAGTCAAGATCATCCTGGCAAACCCAGGACCTAGCCCAGGCGCCACGGTTAGCGTTCCCAGCATCCTCCTCCATTTCCTGCTCCGTGACGGCGAGCTCCTCCTCTGTCATCTCAGGGTCACTATCCTCACTGGCGCTAGCGGCGGTGGGAGGCAGTGGCCTGGACTGGCGAGGACCCGTGGCGGAGGAGATGCGCGGAGGTGGCGGCGACGCTGGTGCGCGAGGAAGCGGTGCGGCGGCGGCGCGGCTAAGCAGATGCGGTGGTGGCGGCGCTGTCGCTGGAGAGGAAGAGGAAGAAGAAGAGGCAGAGGGGCGCGAGAGTGGGGAAAAGACCCAAGGGGCGCACCCCTCCCCTATTTAACCAGGCCCTTGAGGGGTAGTGGGATCGCGCTGTGAGGACGGGCCACATGGTGTGGCCGTGTATGACCCGGATCAACCAATCAGCGGCGAGCCACAGGAAGGGCCACAGGGCACAGGAGATCCCATGACGAGATGTTATGATACAGTTAACGAGGAGGCAGGCACGATGTGACGTGTGCTACAGTAATATCTCACAATAACTATGGCAGTTATTGGCGCAGGCCCTTAAAATGAGCCAAAGTAATGATTAGCCTCCACGTGGGGAAGCGTACAAGAGAAGGAAGAATAACCCGGATGAGTATGAGGTGACCCGGCCAGCGAGTGAAGACTCGGAATGTGCCAAGGGAAAGTAAACCTATGAAATCCGGACTATGAGATAACTTGGAAAAAGAGCAAAAGGCTCGGTAAAATTGAACCTGCTGTGGCCTTAGCGGCTAAGGCAGCTAAGACCGCACCAGCTTCGGGGACTAATGTTGGGGGGATACCCCCGGGTAGGGTCACGCCGGGGTATAAAGGCCAAGTTAGCCGAGCTACGGCAAGGTCAAAGCAGGTGCTGGCCAAGTCACCTCAAGGCAGGTCGAATCACGGGGTAACCCGGACCAGGGGATGTCCACCTAACTAGGCCTCAGCCGACTTATGTAGTATGTCGGTAAGATGTATCTAACTCGTACGTAGGTACAGGTGTGGCCGGATCAACTAGGTGCGATCCGGGTTATATCAAGATTGTAAGAGAAGGAAGGCATCTCGCTGGTCAAAGGGTGACCACTGTACGCAGAGCGTGAGCAAAGCGGACAGAGGCCAGGACCACCGAGGCGTGGCCGACAAGGGTGACGATGCCAATGTCAGATGACGCAGGCGCCGCAGAGGCTCACGTAGCCTCTGCGGGAATGACGATGGGATAAAGTGACCCGGTCGGCTTACTATTTTGGGAAGAGGTATATTCCCTAGAATACGCCTCCACGTATGCCCTAATTGGAGACCTAGCCACCCCTATATAAGGAGGGCTAGAGCCTCTATAGAAGGGGTTGATCTGGAGAGGGTTGTTGTTTACTAGTGTGTTCCTGAGAGCTAGCTAGTGGTGAGAGTAAGAGAGTCCCTTCTTCCTCCTCTCCCCAATACAGCTCAAGGAGCACTTGTAATCTGTGGAAGTGAATCAAAACAAACATCTGTGTGTGGAATCACCACACTATCCCTCCCTGGATACCTCTAGTGCATTTAGTCCCCACCTTTAGCCTATCCATGGCATCTGCCATGACACCACCATGACAAGTGGCCGTTGTCTGATATAAACCTGAAGTATGCAGCCATAGATGCTTACGTGACCTACCAGCTATACAAGAAGATCCATTTTTTCTACGTTACCTCGTGTTTTGCCCTATTTCCAAGAGGGAAGACGAGCTTAGGGGAGCCCTTTGTAGAAAATGCAGAATAGCTGAGTTTGAAGCTGTATATGCAAAGAAAATGGCTGCATCTGAAGCAGCTGATAGAGAGGCTGCAGAAGCAGCTGAAAGAGACCTTGCAGCTGAAGCTGAAGCAGTTGACAGAGAGGCTGCAGCTGAAGCAGCAAATAGAGAGGCTGCATCTTCTAGCGGCAAGAATCAGGCATGTGATGCATCGCTAATTGTGCCGCAGGATGCTAAAGATAGGGAAGCCAAGTCAGATCCCAGGCGGGACGAAGCCTTCCATGAGCTGTGGAGTACTTGGAATGGTCGCAGTTGGTCGCCTAGGAACAATGGCAAGCGCCTCAAGTGGTCTGATGAGAAGTGAATTAAATTTTACTTGTCAGTGTTATGTTTCTGTTTTGTGGAACTCAGTTAGCTTGTCAAGATGTCTAGCACCTCAAGTGATAGTAGTAAAATAAATTTAACCCTCTTTGTATTATGCTTATGTATGTGTCTTGTAGCTTGTCAAGATGGTAGCTCATTAACTGGCAGTTTGAAAGAGTGCCCTTTTCCTCTCTCGTAAACAGATATGTTTCATTTTGCCCAAATTGGTAGCAAATCTAGAGAAGATTCTCACTTTGATAATTCGTTCCCTTTTGGACCTCTTTTTGCCTCCGATCAGGTAGCAAATCTAGAGCAGCAAATCAAACCAGGCAGAATACATTCATTCAGAAAACAAAACAAATGTAGATATAGTTGTGCACAGCTAAATAGGATATAGCGATAGAAAGTAGGTTGCTTAACGAGGTTCGATGCATTCAGCCAGAAATAGGATATAGCTAGAAAGAAGCTGCTTAGCGGCGGCCCGCCATGACTTCAGGCACATCACAGCGCCCGCGCCCCCGCCTCCTCCCTCCGGTGCTTCCTCCACTTCTTGCTACCCAGTCCCTTGATCTTGGGGGACTTGGGCCTGATTGGAGGCATGCGACCCTCTTTGATGGCCACCCCCTGGAGGTTTCGGAGGTGAATGCCGAGAGCTCGGTGTTTAGTGATGTAGGCATTGATGTTCACGGTCTCGCGCTCGACGCCTTCGTGGATGCCGGAGCCCGGGGCCTCTGCATGCTTCAGTAAGGAGTTGAAGTTGGTGCCGGCGAGACTCACCCAGCCGGAGGCGATCCCCTTGCAGAAGGGGCAGCGCCGAGAGAAGCCCCTGAAGAAGGTGTCGTACTGGCCGGCCCGCAGCCTCCTCAGCACCTGACGAGTCTTGGTGTGGATGGACTCGTCATCGCTGCAGACGTTGCTGCCAGAAACCTATTGGAACAAAAGGAAAATGGGAGAGTAGATGATGTAAGAAGACCGAGCAATCGAAATGCGAACAAGCGAATCCTAATAAACCAAGATCTAGCATCCAATGATGGGAACGGTAGAAGAACCAGGAGAGGGGAGCAAACCCTAGTTACCTCCGACCATGGGTCGTCGATGCCGGTGTCGTAGGGGTTCAGCGGAGCGACGTACTTATCTGGATCATACGTGCCCAAGAAGTGCTTGATATGCTTGTGACCGGCGGGGGCCTCCTTGCTGGCGGGGGGCTCCTCTTCAGCAGCCCCATTGGTAGCAGGGACGGGAGCCTGGATGGGAACGGCGGCTGCCATCGATGGCTCGTCTGGGGCCTAGACAGGGATGGCGGCTGCTTTCAACGCGTCGAGGGGGACCGGCAAGGAGACGAGGGCCTCCTCGCCGGTGGCCTCGGACGTGACGATGGCCGCCTTATCCTCCTCCGCCATCGCCGGCACGGACGGGGTATTCTCGGGAGTTTGCGGGTGCTGGTAGGACAGTGGAGAGGGTTGCGTGGGGGGAGTGAGCGAGAGTGAGAGTGGGTGTGCGGAGAGGGGCTCTATAGTTAAGGTGGATGGAAGCAAGGCATGTTTCGTTGCACCACCGTGAAACGCGTCGTGCAGTCTACTGCACCGTGCACCGCGACACGCGCACGGTACGTCACTTTTTTTCCCGGGCCATGCATGGCAGTTCTGTATTGAGCCACATGCAAAGGGCGTATATAAAATTTCTATGTACGAAGTTTTACACGGTCCTAAAATTGGCGATAGTTAAAAGTCGAAATGTAGAGGGGGAGGTAGGTGGTTGTACGGCGAGATTTGTGGGGTTGTGCTAGATCGGGTAGAGGGATGTGTTGATGGCTGCGAGGGACTCGATGAAGGCGGAGACGTTAGGTCTCGTCGATCTCAGCACTTCGGCCTCCGGCTAGTGCGTGCAAGCTTCTTACGGTGGGGCCCAGTTGGAAGTGAGATTGAGAGCCGCTGCGTAAAAAATGGGATATGTCTTATTAAAATCAAGTGGTAATAAATTGCAGCTGTCCATCAACGATCGTGCACTCGATGACGCGTGTGTTGTGGTGTAGTAGTAGCAGCAGTAGGCTTTTCAGACTTGATTAAACATGACATGACCACTCCACGACTTTTTCAATGGACGGCTTCATGTTCCTTCTTGTAGAAGTCTCGCTAAGGGAGACGTCTATGATGTCTCACGCTGTACTGTGAAGGGCACGACGTGTGCAACGATCATCTTTGGATCGCAAAGAATCAACGGTTGGTGTGCACGATCCGCGTGACAACTGTGACAACCAATCAAGGAGTAGCAGACAGAGTGAGCACAGGTTTGGGCTTCTACGAAAGATAGCGAGAGGGGGCAAAACTGAGTAGTGTCAAAAAACCAAGGGCAAAACTGAGTAGTATAAAAATGGAAAGTGAGTGTCGTGTACAATGAAATACATAGATCAACCAATGGCATTGCATGTCAGTTCTTCTCACAAACCACATAAGGATACACCAGTGTCATTGCATGTGTGTTCTTTTCATGAACCACACCTAGTGTGATTGCATGTCTGTGCTTTCCACAAACCACATATGGATACACCAGTGTCATTGGATGTCTGTTATTTTCATGAACCACACCCAGTGTCAATGCATGTGTGTTCCTCTAAAAAACACACATGGATCCACCTAGTGTGATTGCATGTCTGTTCTTTTCACAAACCACACATGGATCCACCAGTGTCACTGCATGTGTGTTCTTTTCATGAACCACAGCTAGAGTCATTGCATGTGTGTTCTTCTAAACAAACCACATAAGGATCCACCAGTTTCATTGGATGTGTGTTCTTCTCATGAACCACACCCAGTGTCATTGCATGTGTGTTCTTCTCATGAACCACACATGGATCCACCAGTGTCATTACATGTGTGTTCTTTTCATGAACCACAGCTAGAGTCATTGCATGTGTGTTCTTCTAAACAAACCACATAAGGATCCACCAGTGTCATTGGATGTGTGTTCTTCTCATGAACCACACCTAGTGTGATTGCATGTCTGTTCTTCTCATGAACCACAAATGGATCCACCAGTGTCATTGCATGTTTGTTCTTTCCACAAACAACACATGGATCCACCTAGTATGATTGCATGTCTGTTCTTCTCATGAACCACACCCGGTGTCATTGCATGTATGTTCCTCTAAACAAACCACACATGGATCCACCTAGTGTGATTGCATGTCTATTCTTTTCACAAACCACACATGGATCCACCAGTGTCATTGCATGTGTGTTCTTTTCATTAACCACAACTAGAATCATTGCATGTGTGTTCTTCTAAACAAACCACACATGGATCCACCTAGTGTGATTGCATGTCTGTTCTTTTCATGAACCACACATGGATCCACCTAGTGCGATTGCATGTCTGTTATTTTCACAAACCACACATGGATCCACGAGTGTCATTGCATGTGTGTTCTTTTCATGAACCACATCTAGAGTCATTGCATGGCTGTTCTTTCCACAAACCACACATGGATCCACCTAGTGTAATTGCATGTCTGTACTTCTCATGAACCACACATGGATCCACTAGTGTCATTGCATGTGTGTTCTTCTCATGAACCACAGCCAGTGTCATTGCATGTATGTTCTTCTCACA
The DNA here is from genome assembly GCA_023614405.1 of Avena insularis. Lineage (NCBI taxonomy): Eukaryota > Viridiplantae > Streptophyta > Magnoliopsida > Poales > Poaceae > Avena > Avena insularis. The sequence goes on from CM042694.1 coordinate 533,159,827, forward strand.
AACCACACAAGGATCCACCAGTGTCATTACATGTGTGTTCTTCTCATGAACCACAGCCAGTGTCATTGCATGTCTGTTCTTCTCACAAACCCCATAAGTAGTGTCATTGGATGTGTGTTCTTCTCATGAACCACACATGGATCCACCAGTGTCATTGCATGTGTGTTCTTTTCATGAACCACAGCTAGAGTCATTGCATGTATTTTCTTCTCACAAACCACATATGGATCCACCAGTGTCATTGCATGTATGTTCTTTTCATGAACCACACCCAGTGTCATTGCATGTCTGTTCTTCTCACAAACCACATATGGATCCACCTAGTGTGATTGCATGTCTATTCTTTTCACAAACCACACATGGATCCACAAGTGTCATTGCATGTTTGTTCTTCTCATGAACCACAGCCAGTGTCATTGCATGTATGTTCTTCTCATAAACCACACATGGATCCACCAGTGTCATTGCATGTGTGTTCTTCTCATGAACCACACATGTATCCACCAGTGTCATTGCATGTCTGTTCTTTTCATGAACCACCGCTAGAGTCATTGCATGTCTGTTCCTTCCGCAAACCACATATGGATCCACCAGTGTCATTGCATGTCTGTTCTTTTCATGAACCACACCAAGTGTCATTGCATGTCTGTTCCTCTAAACAAACCACACATGGATCCACCTAGTGTGATTGCATGTCTATTCTTTTCACAAACCACACATGGATCCACCAGTGTCATTGCATGTGTGTTCTTTGCATGACCCACAACTAGAGTCATTGCATGTGTGTTCTTCTAAACAAACCACACATGGATCCACCCAGTGTCATTGCATGTTTGTTCCTCTAAACAAACCACACATGGATCCACCTAGTGTGATTGCATGTCTGTTCTTTTCACAAACCACACATGGATCCAGCAGTTTCATTGCATGTGTGTTCTTTTCATGAACCACAACTAGAGTCATTGCATGTCTGTTCTTCTAAACAAACCACACATGGATCCACCTTGTGGCATTGCATGTCTGTTCCTCTAAACAAACCACACATGGATCCACCTAGTGTGATTGCATGTCTGTTCTTTTCACAAACCACACATGGATCCACTAGTGTCATTGCATGTGTGTTCTTTTCATGAACCACAACTATAGTCATTGGATATGTGTTCTTCTAAACAAACCAACATGGATCCACCCAGTGTGATTGCATGTCTGTTCTTTTCACAAACCACACATGGATTCACCTAGTGTGATTGAATGTCTATTCTTTTCACAAACCACACATGGATCCACCAGTGTCATTGCATGTGTGTTCTTTTCATGAACCACACATGGATAGACCAGTTTCATTGCATGTGTGATCTTTTCATGAACCACAGCTAGATTCATTGCATGTCTGTTCTTTCCACAAACCACACATGGATCCACCTAGTGTGATTGCTTGTCTGTTCTTCTCATGAACCACACCCAGTGTCATTGCATGTCTGTTCCTCTAAACAAACCACACATGGATCCACCTAGTGTGATTGCATGTCTGTTCTTTTCACAAACCACACATGGATCCACCAGTGTCATTGCATGTGTGTTCTTTTTATGAACCACAACTAGAGTCATTGCATGTGTGTTCTTCTAAACAAACCACACATGTAACCACCCAGTGTCATTGCATGTCTATTCCTCTAAACAAACCACACATGGATCCACCTAGTGTGATTGCGTGTATGTTCTTTCCACAAACCACACATGGATCCACCAGTGTCATTGCATGTGTGTTCTTTTCATGAACAACAACTAGAGTCATTGCATGTCTATTCATTGAAACAAACCACACATGGATCCACCCAGTGTCATTGCATGTCTGTTCCTCTAAACAAACCACACATGGATCCACCTAGTGTGATTGCATGTCTGTTCTTTTCACAACCCACACATGGATCCACCAGTGTCATTGCATGTGTGTTCTTTTCATGAACCACAACTAGAGTTATTGCATGTGTGTTCTTCTAAACAAACCACACATAGATCCACCTAGTGTGATTGCATGTATGTTCTTTTCACAAACCACACATGGATCCACCTAGTGTGATTGCATGTCTGTTCGTTTCACAAACCACACATGGATCCACCAGTGTCATTGCATGTGTGTTCTTTTCATGAACCACACATGGATACACCAGTGTCATTGCATGTGTATTCTTTTCATGAACCACAGCTAGAGTCATTGCATGTCTGTTCTTTCCCCAAACCACACATGGATCCACCTAGTGTGATTGCATGCATGTTCTTCTCATGAACCACACATGGTTCCACCAGTGTCATTGCATGTGTGTTCTTCTCACGAACCACAGCCAGTGTTATTGCATGTATGTTCTTCTCACAAACCACACAAGGAGCCACCAGTGTCATTGCATGTGTGTTCTTCTCATGAACCACAGCCAATGTCCTTGCATGTCTGTTCTTCTCACAAACCACATAAGTATCCATCAGTGTTATTGCATGTCTGTTCTCCTCACAAACCACACATGGATGCACCAGTGTCATTGGATGTGTGTTCTTCTCATGAACCACACATGGATCCACCAGTGTCATTGCATGTCTGTTCTTTTCATGAACCACAACTAGAGTCATTGCATGTCTGTTCCTTCCACAAACCACATATGGATCCACCAAGGTGTATTTGCATGTACATTCTTTTCATGAACCACACCCAGTGTCATTGCATGTATGTTCCTCTAAACAAACCACACATGGATCCACCTAGTGTGATTGCATATCTGTTCTTTTCACAAACCACACATGGATCCACCAGTCTCATTGCATGTGTGTTCTTCTCATGAACCACAGCCAGTGTCATTGCATGTATGTTCTTCTCACAAACCAGACATGGATCCACCAGTGTCATTGCATGTGTGTTCTTCTCATGAACCACACATGGATCCACCAGTGTCATTGCATGTCTGTTCTTTTCATGAACCACAGCTAGAGTCATTGCATGTCCGTTCTTTCCACAAACCACATATGGATCCACCAGTGTCATTGCATGTCTGTTCTTTTCATGAACCACATCTAGTGTCATTGGATGTGTGTTCTTTTCATGAACCACACCCAGTGCCATTGAATGTGTGTTATTTTCATGAACCACACCTAGTGTCATTGGATGTTTGTTCTTCTCACAAACCACACATGGATCCACCAGTGGCATTGCATGTGTGTTCTTTTCATGAACCACACATGGATCCACCCAGTGTGATTGCATGTTTGTTCTTTTCACAAACGACATATGGATCCACCAGTGTCATTGCATGTCTGCTCTTTTCACAAACCACATATGGTCCTAATTAACCTTAGGAGAGCCCTAACCTTAGCCCCCCCAATAGGTGCTGTTAGACCGAGTCTTCTAGAAGGCACGCCCTAATACAGTTGTTCTGCTTGACGATTGTTACATACCGTTCGATCGGGGCGCTTGGACGATTAGGATGGTCTTCGTGAGAGCTATCCGCGAGTAGGTTGTTCTGCGGCATGATTGGCCACTCTTGCTCTAGACAAACTGGCAACACTGGGAGCTCCCCTGTTGCGAGTGTCACGACTCACGAGTTTAGTGGGCCACATCCCAGTGTCACGTCCCCATTACTTCTCTTCCTCCTCGTACTTCTCTTCCTTCCCCTCGAAGCCACTTTCCCCACTTCACTCCCATCCTGCCGTAGCCACAAACCGACGGTGCCTCCATCCCAATCCCCTCTCCGGCAGCCACCCCCCTCCCCCCTCTCGCCATGGGTTCAAGGGGAGACGGCGAGGAAATGCGTCGTGATGACAGGGACAGTGATTTTGATGTGATTCGTCTCATCTCTATCTCTATCATATGTGGCCAGTTATCTATTTTTTGAGCTAGATCTACTCTGTTTACTCATGCACGTATGATGTGTTAGGCCAACCAGACGATGTATGACTCCGACTATCACGGTTTAGTGGATGAAGACAGTCCTCTTCTATGTAAACATGGACATGTGCCCGCTAAATTTGTAGCATTCGAAGGACGAAACACAGGTAGGAGGTTTCTACGGTGTCAAGGACATCATGTAATGATGCAAGGTGGAAGTTGCGGTGTTGTCAAATGGGTAGACCCAGAGTGGCCCAAATCGATGCAGAAAACGCTGGACAAACTATGGGATATGACTATTGAGTTGAAAGAATCCATAGTCAGCTCACTTCTTGACAGTGTTGAGATGAAGCTATGGGACCTAGTTGACATGACCAAGCTTAACAGAGATCTTAGGAGGGTGCAAGATAAGGTTAGCAAAGTCGAGAAGGAGAGGGACCTGGCGTTGGCCCTGAAGGCTAAAGCAGAGCAAGAACTGACTCAAGCAAGGAATGATCTTCACCAGGCCAAAGTCCTGCAGTTCACAACTACGAGTATTGACAAGTGTATGAGGAAAAATACAGATAAACAATTGAAGCTATGCAAGGAAGATGCTAAAAGGAAGGAGCAGACGAATCGATCCTTGCTCTCGCAGGAAGATGCGCATCAGGCTAAGATTAGGAAGATCAAGGAGATGTGTGATAACTAGTTCTATTTAGCTTGAGCTCCGTGCATTTTTAAGTTGTAATAGTAGTACTTGTTGACCCAGTGGTTTGAACTAGTGGTCCTGGAGTCCTGGGAGGAAAAAAATTGCTCTCTCGTTAGTCTGTCTTAACCCTGCATCACCTCCTTTTGTCTAATCATGGTGGTATTCTGAAATTGGTGGTTTGTTTAAACGTAATCTACGTGGATTGTGCCTCATGCACATGGCACAGCCACAATTTATAAAGTGGAAGCACGTACACCCAGTTAATGGAGATCCGGGAGCTTCGCCAGACGCAGGGGATACAGGAGCAGGGAGGCGGCGAGATAGACGGGCTCAAGCGCCTGGGCATTATCGGTTGCCATTGCTGTTTATGTTGCCACGTCGTTGTGCAGCATCTGAAATAAGTTGCTTCTTCATGGAGTGTGGCAGCTTAAATAATTTATTCCTGTGCCACTTACATTCTGTCGTATTTGGAGACCTCCTGCCCCTCAGCAATCGTGGAACCGGTGCTACATGTTTTCAGATAGCAGTGGCACAATCACAATTTTGGACTCAACTACTGACTCGGGCGTTTCCAAACCCTAAGTCACGGTACATTTTACTCAGAGAATGTGGGTAGATTGTTTCACCCAGCAACGTGCCACACACAGAGCTCCAGAATTTAACAGAATTACATATATAGGTTCAAGTTCAACACATTACTATGCATCTTCATTGCCAGCAGCCTTCTTCCGCAGCCTGGGTGCCAAGCCTTCACGTCCATTGGCTTCTTCATTTCCTGCCTTCTTCCTCTTCCTCGGTGCCAATTTTCTTAGCTTCACGTACTCTGCATCGCCGGGACAATGGGCACCAGAATCATGTCCAGTATCATCTTTCCACTCGTTTTTAATTTCTTCGGGCAGCAAAATGACTGACCCGGTAGTCATGTTTCTAACCTTGCGGCGCTTCCTGTCAAAGAAACAAGACTGTTGCATAACTGCCCAATATCTACAGAGTAAATAAAACAAAAATTACAATTCAACACAAACATGCGAACCCCAAGAGACCTTTGCTTACTAGGAGCTAATTGGGTTCGAGCAACCACCCTGTCCAAGAATAGAAGGGCGACTCCTAGATGCAGCAGCTTCTGAAAGAACATTTCATGTTTTCCTGTGTTTTGCGTGTTAGATAACAATACTGTGGAGATTTCTTATGTGCGCTAAGTGTGCAGAAAGTTTGGGGGGCAGATAATCCGCCCCACCAAGGGCCGGATAATCCGGACCACCCCATTGTTCAAAGACTGCCAAGGCGCGTCACCCAGAGAGGGGGCGGATTATCGCCCGGAAAATCTAGACTTGGGGCGGTTTTTCTCCCCAGGCCGGATAATCCGGCTATCGCATGGGCCAGATAATCCGGCCCCCAATTTTTTGAGCAAAGCATGCCAAGGCACGTCGCTCGGAGTCCGGTCGGTTTTTCTCCTGGAAAATCCGAACTAGGGCGGTTTTTCCTCCCCAGGCCGGATAATCCGGCCTTCACATAGGACCGGATAATCCAGCCCCCAGAAGATGATCAAGGGCAATCTCGGCACGACGCTCTGATAGGGGGCAGACTATCTGCCGGATATTCCGAGTCTAGGGCGGAGTTTCCCCAGGCCGGATAATCCGGCCCTCACTTGGGCTGGATAATCCGGCCCCCAAAGTCTCCAACGGCTTGGTTTTGGAAGGGGATATAAATACCCCTTCTTCCCCAACGTTCAGAACTCTTGATTCATTCGAAATTGTTCAGACACAGTGCAAGAGCTCCCATTCTAGATCTCCCACTTCAACCACCCGAAGGCTTCGATCTTTGGGGGAATTGAAGGAGGAGAGGATCATCATCGTCATCACGAATCAAGCGCATCAACTCCTCTCCATTCATTTGGAGAAATCCTTGATCTAGTATTCTTGCCAAATATCTAGATCTTGTTCTTTGTTTTTTATAACATTGTTCTTGTGGCAGCTTGTTGTCATTACGGGAGCCTCCAAGTTGATTGTGGAGTTGTGCCCCGCTAGTTGTGTAAAGGTGTCGGTACCCACCTCGAAGGGTCCCTATAGTGGAAAGGTGGATCAGGCCTTTGGTAGCGGGATCTATCGGAGAACAGGGTGAGGCCTATTGTGGCGTGGTGGTCTTAGTACCGCCCACCCCTCCAAGGCAGATGTACTTCCCTTAACAAGGAAGGAACTGCGGTCAAACAAATCCTATGTCTCCGCGTGCTTCATTACGGTTTACCCGTTCCTCTTCCACTCGCTCTTTACTCGCTAGTAGATAGGTTTGCATATAGGGAAATTCCACCTAATAGTATATCTAGATAATTTACCCTTTGTGCTAAGCCTAAAATTAAAAAAGCACTAAATTTGAAGTAGCACCTATTCACCCCCCCCCTCTAGGTGCCCATACGATCCATTTCAATTGGTATCAGAGCCCGGACTCTTAATTAGGGCTTAACCGCCTAAGAGTAGTATGGGTACCAAGGATGATGGGAATGAGGTTGTGGATAAGGTCACAATGGATGACCTCAAGACGTTGGAAACAACCATCTCCATCCTCCTCTGAGGCAGCCATACCATCGTCCAAGGAGAAGGCTAACACCGGATCTCAGGATGATGATGTGGAAGGTGAAAAACTTAATGGTTCCACCTCCAAGAAGGGAAGTGGTAAGGAGGAATATAGTGAGGTTCGTCACGTATATTCCCCTGATCCACCTATCCCTCATCCTCATATAAACAATAGGGGTGATCCACCCAAGCTCACCGCATCCTCTTTTAATCAATGGCAATTCTTAATGAAGTCTCATGTTTGTAGCTCCTCAATTGAACTTTGGAGGATTATTGAAGAGGGTCTTCATATTGGAGATCATTCCAATCTAACAAGAAGAGAAGTTGTGGACAGCCAATTGAATGCTACGGCTCTCCACATGATACAACTCGGTGTGGGTCCCAAGGACATGCCTCACATTGAACATCTCAACACAACTAAAGAAGCTTGGGATGCCCTCACTGATCTCTTTATTGGGAATGAAAGCATGAGAAGGAATAGGTACAATGCCCTTAGTAATGAAGCTGGGGGATTCTACATGTTGGATGGTGAAAACCATGAAGACATGTATAGAAGACTCAAGGGCATTGCAACAACATTTAGAAAGCATGGAGCCACTCACATTGATGATACGTGGATAAAAAGAAAATATGTGAGTGCCTTAATGCCGTTTGAGCCAACGGACTTGAAGAGCTTGCAAGGTAGACACAACTACCATCAAATGACATACAATGAAGTCATGCAAGAAATGGCATCATTCAAAGTTGCCGCGAAGAACGCTGAAGATGCCCGGGCTCGTGCCATTGGAATGCAAAAGGGTGTAAATATAGCTCTAAAATCTAATGTTGTTGAGCAAGAGGAGGATGAAAGAGTTTTTAAGGGGGCCTCCATGGACTGCCCCGATGAAGTCAAACGTGCTCATGGTGAGTACATGGCGTTTTATGCAAGGAACTTTTGGAAGGATCCTGCCAAGGCCAAGTCGGAACTCGAGCGCAAGAATGGGTCAAGTGGAAGAAGATAAAGTGGCCCAAAAATGAGAACTTGCTACAACTGTGGAGATAGGATGCACTTTGTAGCCGAGTGTCCTTATCAAAATAGAGAAGACAATGGCCCCTAAGAAGAAGCCATTCATTAAAAAGAATGGCCCCTACAAGAAGCAACCCAAGATCGTCTTAGTGGCACAAGATGAATACTCCTCGACAAGTGAAGATGAAGAGGACGAAGATAGTTCTCGCGAGGTGGATGCTATAGCCACCACATCGACTCCATCATCTCTCTTCAACTCGCCAAATGAGAACGTCATCAACAACAACGTCACTTGCCTTATGGCAAGAGGGTCCGAGGTATCAAGCTCTATCTCTTCAATTCCTAAGACTAACATAATTTTGGATTTGGATGATCATGATAGTCTTAAAATGAAAGAAGAAGTTATTGCTTTGGACAACTTTTTCACTAACCTGCAAGGTGAGCACAAACTCCATTTTGATACTCTTATGAGTCAACTTGCTCAAGTCGAAGATCTCCTAGAAGAAAAGGGCAGAATTGAAAGAGAAGATGCCTAAGAGATAGCTTCTTTGAAGAATGCTTTGGAAGAAGAAGAGGAAGCTCGAGTATCTCTGGAAGAGAGACACGAATCCATTGAGGAATCACATGAAGAAGTTATGGCTCAGCTCATCAAAGAACGTGACAATGCTCTTACCAAGGTAAAGAAACTAAAGAAATAAAGGATTGAATTTGGGGCTGCTCATGCTAGACTTTTGGAGAAGTTTGACAAACTTGACAGTGCTCACAAGGCATTGAAGAGTGATCACTCTACTCTAAATGAGTCTCATGATCAGCTCCAAACTCAATTGAAGCTGCATGATGTGCCAAGTACTTCGACATCATCTCATGGTAAAGAAGATCTTGCAAGAGGTTCTCAACACAAAGGTAAAGAGGTTCTTGATGAGATATTGAGCAAGCAAAGGACAAACAATAGAAAAGAAGGTCTTGGTTACATTCCCAAGACAAAGAACAAGAAAAACAACAACAACAAGAAGAAGAAGAAGGGCAGGACTGCTCAACCAAAGACTAGCAACATCACCAATGACAAGTCTAATTATGATGGTTTTGTAGGAGCTAACAATCCTAACTTTGAATTATATTGCGATTATTATGGTGATGTTTATGCTAGTTATGTAGGCTCGTATGATTGTTACATTCCTTGGTCTATTTGGGTCCCCAAGACCCTTGTCACTAACATGAGAGGATCCATTGAAAAATGGGTACCTAAAACCAAGAAGTAACTCTCTTGCAGGGTTATGCTTCCGGTGGTTCTAAATGGGTACTCGACAGCGGATGCACGAGTCATATGACCGAAAGAAAGGAGATCATCACAGAGATGCCACCAAATCATGATCATATAACCGTCTCCTATGGTGACAAGTCAAAATCTGAGGTATTGGGTCTCGGCAAAGTTGTGGTGGCTCACGATATCTCTCTCGTGGACGTCATGCTTGTTGAGACCCTCGGGTACAACTTACTTTCAGTTCGCGCCCTTGGTAAGATGGCTTTGCATTTTATATTGATGCTGATTTGGTGGTACTCTTGTGGAGAAAGTCTCTAAAAGTTGCTTTCATGGGATATGTCGAAAATGACCTGTACGTGGTGGACTTTTCAGGGAAAACCACTACCGGCCCGATGTGTCTTTTTGGAAAGGCTGACGCGGGTTGGCTATGGCATCGCCGACTAGCCCATGTGAATATGAGAACTTTGCAAAGTCTCCACAAGGGTGGCCACATCCTTGGACTAAAATAAAATGTCTCCTTTGCCAAAGATCGTGTTTGCAGGGCTTGTGTTGAAGGGAAAATGCATGACTCTCTTCATCGTAGGAAGACTATCATCTCGTCAAAAAGGATCTTATAGCTCCTACATGTGGACCTCTTTGGACCTCCATCTCATGCAAGCCTCGGTGGGAAGAAGTACTGTCTTGTGATTGTTGATGATTACTCAAGATACACTTGGGTTTATTTCTTCAAGTTGAAGAGTGAAACTCAACAAACAGTCATCGACTTCGCCAACGAGGTTCAACATCAACACAACGTCCCTATTCTGGCTATAAGAAGTGATAACGGCTCTGAGTTCAAGAACTACACCTTAAATGTGTTTCTAAGTGAAGAGGGGATTAGACATCAATATTCCGCTGCGTACACCCCTCAATAAAATGGTGTAGCCGAGAGGAAGAATCAGACTCTAATGGACATGGCAAGGTCAATGCTAGCCGAATTCAAGTCTCCATATAACTTCTGGGCTGAAGCAATCTCTACCGCTTGTCATTCATCCAACCGGTTATACCTCCGTAAGATCTTGGACAAGACTCCGTATGAAATACTTACCGGTAACAAGCCAAACATCTCATACTTTCAGGTATTCGGGTGTAAATGTTTCTTTCTCATCAAGGGAGCTCGTTTATCTAAGTTTGAGTCTAAGGCTCTAGAAGGTATTTTTGTTGGTTATGGTGCCGAATCCCACACTTATAGAGTCTACAATAAGCTCTCCGGAACTGTTGTAGAATCTTGTAGTGTGGTGTTCGAGGAAAATGACGGTTCCCGTGTGGAGCAAGTTGGTGTTTGTGATGCATATGTTGAAATACCCCAAGATGCCATAAGAAGAATGGGCGCGGGATTTTTCCGCCCCATTGAGGAACCCCTTGTGGCGGATCGGGAAGGACAATGCTCTACTCATGTAGAGCCCTCATCTACACATACTCAACATGTTCCCACCACGGGAGCAACTTCTACACCATCTCCATCAACTACTGAAGGTCAAGATGTTCCAGAAAGCGCCACCCCGCTCCTGACGATCAAATTGCTCCTGGTGCTGAAGAAATCGCTGCAAGCTCCAGGCCGGATTTTCCGGCTGACCCCGGATTATCCGGCCCCTCGCCAGTTCAAGCAAGCCCCAGGCAGCCTGATGAAGCTGCTACAAGTACTCCCAGGACAGATTATCCGTCCTCTCCATCGGCCGGATTATCCAGCCCTGACTCACTTGTTGTTCAGCAGTCTCCTGTTACGGCTGCTGACTCATCTCAAGGGCACGCTTCATCACCGCCTACTACTGTTATCCCAGATTCTAATCAAGGTCGAGCCAATGATTCCAATGAAGATTCAAGTGATGAAACTACTCCACCAAGAGACAACAAACTTATTGAACTTCGTCGCAAGGCTCGGGCTGATCGGAACCTCGAGTTAACGGGTCACACCCTCGACAAGGTTGTTGGTGATCTTTGACGAAGGGTTTCTACAAGAAGGGAATTGGCCAGTTTTGGTGAGCATCAAGCTCACATCTCAATGGTGGAACCCAAGAAGGTCTTTGAAGATCCGGACTGGGTTGTTGCTATGCATGAAGAATTGAATAATTTCGAGCGCAACAAGGTCTAGAAACTCGTGGAGAAACCCAAAGATTGACGCAATGTTATTGGCGCCAAATGGATATTTAAAAACAAGCAAGATGAGAATGGCATTGTTGTGAGGAACAAGGCAAGACTTGTGGCACAAGGCTACTCTCAAGTTGAGGGCATTGACTTCGGCGATACCTATGCTCCAGTGGCTCACCTTGAGTCCATATGTATCCTTCTTTCTTATGCTGCCCATAACATTTTTAAATTGCAGCAAATGGACATCAAGGGTGCTTTACTTAATGGTCCTCTACATGAGTTGGTATATGTAAAGCAACCCCCGGGCTTTGAGGATCCTAACTTCCCAAACCATGTCTACAAACTCGATAAGGCACTCTATGGCCTTAAACAAGCCCCATGTGCATGGTATGAGCACCTTAAAGAGCTTTTGCTAGACCGTGGCTTCGAAGTTGGGAAAATCGATCCCACTCTTTTTACTAAGAAGGTTAAGGGGGTGCTCTTTGTATGCCAACTATATGTAGACGATATCATCTTTGGTTCTACTAATAAAGCTTTTAATGATGAATTTTCAAAGCTTATGACTGACAGGTTTGAGATGTCTATGATGGGGGAATTACGGTTCTTTCTTGGATTCGAGATCAAGCAACTTAGAGAAGGAACCTTCATCAATCAAGCAAAGTACATCCAAGACATGCTCAAGAGATTCAAGATGACGGATCTTAATGGTGTCGCCACTCCGATGCAAACAAAATGTCATCTTGAACTTAACCAACATGGTAAAGATGTGGACCAAAAGGTATACCGGTCCATGATCGGCTCTCTTCTTTACCTCTGCGCATCTAGACCCCGATATTGTGTTGAGTGTGGGGGTGTGTGCAAGGTATCAAGCAGCTCCTAAAGAAAGCCACTTAGTGGTGGTCAAGAGGATCTTTCGATATTTGGTTCATTCCCCTAACTTTGGTCTCTGGTATCCCAAGGGCTCCAATTTCTCTCTATGTGGTTATACTGATTCAGATTGGGCTGGTGATAAGGATGATCAGAAATCCACTTCTGGAGCTTGTCAATTCTTGGGAAGATCTCTTGTGTGTTGGTCATCTAAAAAGTAGAATTGTATCTCTCTCTCCACTGCCGAAGCTGAATATGTTCTACTGCTAGTGCTTGCACTCAGTTATTGTGGATGAGGCAAACTTTGAAGGAATACGGTGTCAATTGTGACAAAGTGCCTCTTTTATGTGATAATGAAAGTGCAATCAAAATTGCGTACAATCCGGTACAGCACACAAGGAAAAAGCATATTGAGATTCGGAATCATTTTATTCGAGACCATGTTGCTCGAGGCGATATTGATCTATATTTTTTGAGCACGAAGAACCAACTTGCTAATATTTTTACAAAGCCACTTGATGAAGCAAGATTCTGCTACTTGAGGAATCAGCTAAATATCATTGATTCCAGGAATGAACCAACTCACTCGTACATCTCAGTCCTATTTGGTCTAGGTGTGGGCATGGATATAGGGGGAGTGTGGTCCTAATTCATTGGGCTAACCGTCCCCCCCCATAATGCCAAAAGCAAGATAAATCATTTCTCTTCATATCATTTTGTGATATGTGAGCTTATTGACGAGTATTGGTCATGAACCCAAGATATATCTTCGCGGTGTCACACCATACACTCCAACAAGGTGGCTTCGGCCACCGCCCTCTCCCTTGAGGAGAATTGGATTTTTATGGATCTTTTTGGTTGTTTTTGCTCTCTCATGTTCTTATCGGAATCACACTCAATCTTGGCTCTTATTTGATTTGGATCTTGCAATTTTGAGTGTCTAGTACCATCTCAGTTTGGTTCTCTTAATCCTAAGCCTTTCCCTACCCCTAAGCCATCTATTCTTGCACACAAGTCCCTTGTACACCTTGTGGGGGTGTTGTTTGGGGACGTGCGGGCCTGAATCTGTGTTCAACAGAATTTCAGATTTGAGGCTGGATAATCCGGCCCAAGTGTAGGCCGGATAATCCGGCCCTGGCGGATTTCATCTTAAAGGGCAGGGATCGGGGGGAAGGGCTCATAACGAGCAGCACTTCTCCCCCAACCCTCTCCTCCTCCTCAGCCGCCGCCTGCCGTCCCCCACCCTCCCCGGAGCCTCTCCGGCCACCGGATTTTCCGGGCCTCCCCGGATCTTCTTCTCCGCGCCTCCGGGTACCTTCTCCTCCGTGTTCTTCCTCCAATGAGTGAGGGTAACTCCCTCTCTCCCCACCTTTGGCTAGATGTGATATTTGTTGGGTGGAATGTTGTCTAGAAGGATGTTGTTTTCGATAGAAATCGTAGTCTTGCAGTTTCTAGGCCTGATCTACTTTTCTGCATTCAATCTCAGTGAAGTCGAAAATTTCTGCCAGGGCCGGATTATCCGCCCCTGGCCAGGCCGGATAATCCGGCCTGACAGATTCAACTCTGTTTCAGTTTCACCATGGAGTGTGCATTGATTAGATTTTTCTTATGAACTTTTTGACTACTTTTTCCATGCTCTCTCCTGGACTTGTGTGTATGCTTATCCCCATGCTATCACTCTTATTCTCCTCACAGGTGGTTCTAGTGTTCCCAAGACCTACAAGCGCCGCCCTCGCGGTAAATACCTCCGGGACAACGGACAGGGTAACTTAGTGGACGAGGTTGAGTTGAGGAGAAGAAAGAACAAAGAGAAGCGAATGGCTGAACAAGCAAAGAGAACTAGAAAGGGAGTGTCCAAAAGGAAGGGCAAGGAGCCCAAGATCAACTACAAGGCTTTGGATGCAGTCACCTATTCCTCCATCCGTCACCGTGATTTGTTTGCTGAGTTGCCTCGTGATGATGAGCTGGGGGATGCTCGATTTTGGTGTGCTGAATAGAGAGGTATTTATAAAGATGTGTATGCCAGGCTGAACATTAGGCCTATGCACCCACTGGTTCTTGCTGAGGCTTTGCAGAAGGACCACCTTGTGGATTCAATGTATGTGGCTGAGCGGATGGGGCTGCACCATCTCATGTCTCTCTAGTGCTCATATGACTCTGAGGTGGTGAAGCAGTTCTTTTCCACGTTGGTTATTTGTGGAGATGAGCGTCGCACTATGAAGTGGATGACTCATGACAGGCCTATGTCTGTTGATTTCCACGTGTTCACTGAGGTTCTTGGATACTCTTTCCGCGGCAGGGATAGGGCCAGTGGCCACCGCATCATCACCCAGCTGAAGCCCAACAAAGATGCAGCTCTCTCTCCTGGCACAGTGGACAATGGCATTGTGGGCACTCTGGCTGGTCTTGCTCCTATCTATGCTGCCTTAGTGGGCCTCTTCCGTGACTCCATAACTCCGAGTGGGGGCAACAATGACAGCATCCGTGGTCACCTTGTCCAGCTCCTTGAATTTTCTCATGAGGTTGCCTCGTGCGAGGATGAGTCTATGCAGTACAGGCTGAATGTCATGGACTTCATCTACCATGAATTAACTGATGCTATGTTCAACTGTCTGTCCATCCCCTATGCACCCTACATTATGATGCTCATAAGGCACATGCTTCCTTTTGAAGAGTTCAACATTGATACTGTGCATAAGGCCAAGAAGATCTACACCAAGGTTCGGAAGACCTCTCACCCCTCCTCTGCTCCTGAGGGTCTCATGAGGGATGCTCGCAGGCCCCCAGTGCCTCCCGTTGCCCGTGAGATCAAGCAGCTGAACTGGTTCCAGCGGCACATCCTTTGCATGGGCGTGGACACACGCAACGGTCAGTACGAGGCGTACAAGCAGCGCCATGAGTTGGCTCACTCTCAGCAGCTCATCCTTCACCATGTTTCTAGTGCTTCTGGTGACCCCCCAGCTCCTACACCTCCCACACCATATGCTTAGTGGAACTCTTCTTCTGGGCTAAACTATGGAGAGCTGGAATGTCACTTGTTCCCCCTGCAGCCACTGCTGATGATGAGGATGATGACACCGAGGAGCTTGAAGATGAGGATGAGGATGGGAATGAAGACGAGGACGAGGACGAGGATGAGGACTACAAGTGATCCCTTGGGGTGCTAGCATCGCTCTTCTTCCTTTTTGGTGTCTCGATGCCAAAGGGGGAGAAGTAGTTCTATTAGGATCTTCGGGGATTTGCATGGGTCAGGCATAAGCACTTGGATTTTTCTATTCATCGTTTTCTCGCTTATGCCCATTTAGTGTTGAACTTTAAATTTTTGATTTGTGGTTTGTTTGAGACTCTTTGTCAGTGGTTATCTGGATTTATCTCATGGATTATGCTTATGGATTAATCTATTCATATCCTATTATGCTGGAAATCTTTATCAAGGAAGGCGCTTATATTGGTTATCACGTTGATAATTGAGGCTATTTCAAGGATGCCTCTCTTCTACCTCGGTGGTATGAATATGTTGCTCATATGTCTATGGAATAGATTCACCTATTTGTGTGCATTTGTATTCAAATGCAAAATTCTAATATGCACACATTGATGGGGAGTCTCTTCCATGTTTATTGCTGGTAGTCTTGTGATCCTTTCGTGCAAATCCTAGTATTGTCATCTAACACCAAAAAGGGGGAGATTGAAAGAACATTTCATATTTTCCTGTGTTTTGCGTGTTAGATAACAATATTGTGGAGATTTCTTATGTGCGCTAAGTGTGCAGAAAGTTTGGGGGGCCGTATAATCCGCCCCACCAAGGGCCGGATAATCCGGCCCACCCCATTGTTCAAAGACTGCCAAGGCATGTCACCTAGAGAGGGGGCAGATTATCGCCCAGAAAATCCGTACTTGGGACGGTTTTTCTCCCCAGGCTGGATAATCTGGCTATCGCATGGGCCGGATAATCCGGCCCCCAGTTTTTGAGCAAAGCATGCCAAGGCGCGTCGCTCGAAGTCCGGTCGGTTTTTCTCCCGGAAAATCTGAACTGGGGCGTTTTTTCCTCCCCAGGCCGAATAATCCGTCCTTCACATAGGACCAGATAATTCGGCCCCCAGAAGATGATCCAGGGCAAGCTCGGCGCGACGCTCTGATAGGGGGGTGGACTATCTGCCGGATATTCTGAGTCTGGGCGGAGTTTCCCCAGGCCAGATAATCCGGCCCCCAAAGTCTCCAATGGCTTGGTTTTGAAAGGGGGTATAAATACCCCTTCTTCCCCAACGTTCAGAACTCTTGATTCATTCAAAATTGTTCAGACACAGTGCAAGAGCTCCCATTCTAGATCTCCCACTTCAACCACCCGAAGGCTTTGATTTTTGGGGGAATTGAAGGAGGAGAGGATCATCATCGTCATCACGAATCAAGTGCATCAACTCCTCTCCATTCATTTGGAGAAATCCTTGATCTAGTATTCTTGTCAAATATCTAGATCTTGTTCTTTGTTTTTTATAACATTGTTCTTGTGGCAGCTTGTTGTCATTACGGGAGCGTCCAAGTTGATTGTGGAGTTGTGCCTCGCTAGTTGTGTAAAGGTGTCGGTACCCACCTCGAAGGGTCCCCATAGTGGAAAGGTGGATCAGGCCTTTGGTGGCGGGATCCATCGGAGAACAGGGTGAGGCCTATTGTGGCATGGTGGTCTTAGTACCGCACACCCCTCCAACACAGACGTACTTCCCATAACAAGGAAGGAACTGCGCCAAACAAATCCTGTGTCTCTGCGTGCTTCATTATGGTTTACCCGTTCCTCTTCCACTCACTCTTTACTCGCTAGTAGATAGGTTTGCATATAGGGAAATTCCACCTAATAGTATATCTAGAGAATTTACCCTTTGTGCTAAGCCTAAAATTGAAAAAGCATTAAAATTTGAAGTAGCACCTATTCACCCCCCCCTCTAGGTGCCCATACGATCCATTTCAGCTTTCACATCTAGTACATCACATTTCAGCTCAAACATGCAAGCCGAAACATACCTTTTCATCAACCCAATTAGCTGACTGTCACACGTTAGAGGAACCATGATGCCACGTTCATCCATGAAGCTGAACTTTGCAGTCTACTTCGGCCATAATTCATCATGATTACACAGAGCAGCAACCATACCAGATATAGTGTTGATCTGCGCAGGCGCTTCTTCCATCGTGATACAATGGTGTCCATACCATTTGCCCTTAGAGTCGTACCTGTAGAGGACTACTGTAACCAGGTAAGGGGGGTCCGCGGAGATCCCACTTGACAGAAAACTGTGGACAAAATACATTTGTCAGTGTTGGGCTAACAAACAATTTGAGGTTCAGTATCCAGCTAGCAGTTATAATTAGTGTGAATAGCAAAGAGAAGGGTAGCTCACCCGCTTGTAGCCAGAACTTCTTCTTCCTTGATAGTAGGATCTGCCATCCTCTGAGCTGCTCGGCTCGTCAGCGGCGGAGGCGGGCTAGAGCCTCACAACGGCGGCTATGGCATGCGCCATTGGAGCTCGGGATCAGCGACTGGGCGCAGCAACTAGGCGCATCAACTTGGCACCGGAAGTCAAATGTCCGAAGGGATCGTCCTGCCTGGAGGGTGGATTCCGACGCCATCGGTGCTAGGGGAAAGGTGGGAATGGATTTGTGAAATTAGTCAACACATCCAATCCACTTTGCTACTCAATTTGCCTAAGAGGTTGCCGCGTTGGTGCTCGCGTCACAGATAGATGACCGACGTGAGGGTCCCGACCGTCTACTTCACGGGGCAGTTTAACAGAATGTTTGAATTTGGCAGGGGTGAGATGAGTTTGCCTCGAAATGGCCCCTCTCAGTAGTTGGCGGCCCAACTTTTCGAAACGCGGGAACTTCAAGCAACTTAGGTACTGCCATCCACTGGCCTGTGAACTTTGGTACCGCAGACGTACAGGCCCCATTCATGTGGGTGGAGCTCTCACTCCCATAAAAAAAACCACTCAAAATTCCACTCACACATGCATTAATTTTCCACCAAAATTAATGTATCTCACATTTAATAAAACTATTTTATTTATTTTATTCAGAATTTTGTTAATTACTTTAATTAACAAACATTCACATAAAAACCCCTGCAACATTTTAATATCACATGCTGAACCAGTTTCTGCAATTTCACCCGAAACAATTCCGGTTTCCATCGAAATGATTCCAGCGCTTTCTTAAATATTTATCTGAAACATATTTGCTCCAAATGGTGTTGGTATCCCTTAAGTGTATCACCCTATGGTTCGCGAATAATGTAGACATGATCAAGACCCTTCTCCGATCAATAATCAGCAGCAGGACCTGGAGATCTATACTGACTCCCACACATTCAACGATGACTCTTGTGATCGTGTGAACCTTTAATGTCATAACTAACTCCCTTTGTCTCGTGATATATTACATGTCCAAGATTCGATCATCGGTATCTCAATACCTAGTTTGATCTCGTTGCTGACATGCACTCTTTTCTCGTTCTCGTGATATAACATTCTAATGATCATATCACTTGCTTGCAAGCTATTTTTTAATGTGATATCACCAAGAGGGCCCTGATTATATATATCCATCATCGGGATGGACAAATCCCACTCTTGATCCATGAGCCTCTACATAACACCTTCGTAGCACTGAACCCACCTTTATAGTCACCCTTTTACGGTGTGATGTTTGATGTTATCAAGATACTCTTCCGGTGTTAGTGATTAACATGATCTCATGGTCTAAGGACTAGAATTACTTCATATGATGTTATAGCAATATAAACATAATGACTTTGATCGTAATGCTATACTTCGGATGAATGTTCATCACATCATTCCACCAATGTTGTGACCTCCTTATTAACAACATCCAATGTCCTTGATCAGGAAACCTTGATCATCTTGTTAATCAACGAGCTAGTTTATATGAGAAACATTACTAGGAACTTTGTATTTTGTTTATTAAACACACATGTATCAACGTTTCCAATTAATACAATTATAGCATGCAAAATAAACATTTATCATAAACATGGAATAATATAATAACCACTTTATTATTGCCTCTCGGGCATATTCCCTTCAGTCTCTCACTTGCACTAGAGTCAATAATATAGTTTGTAAACTTGTATATACAACAACACCTAGGTGTTGAATATACGTGTTTGCTAGTGGTTAACATAATCTTCGGATTTGGCACTTTTAGGTCCGTGTGTATTTGCATGTCTTTGCGTCTCTACGCATCACTCATTCTCTAATGAGATGGCATTGTATAAATTTAGTCCTTTGGTGAGACCTTTAGTTCTTTTGGATTAAAACATGTTGATAGTATTGTCGTACAATATATCTTCATAGTATTATCCCACTGTGAACCACACCCAGTTTGATAACAAACTACTTGACACAAATGCCCTCCTTTGCTGCTACTATGGTAGTCATATACTTAGCCTTTTGTTGTAGTATCCATCACAATGTCTTAACTTTGGAACTCATCCAAATCCATCATGGAATTTCCTTTCCATAATATTGTTACACCCATAGTTTAAATTGATATAAATTTAATTTGTATCTTGTGACAAACTAGTATCAATGTAACATATTACAATGAACTATTATAAACTATTTGTCACTTATACATGATATATTCTTAGTTCTTCCAAAGCTCATAAGAATATCTGTACTATCGTCCAATGATCATCTTATGAATCATTCTGGTATATGCTCATAACATTTAGAGCATTGGACATATTTGGATATGTACATATCACGGTATTATTGATCAAAATCTTCATGTGATTTTACTCACCAAGTGTTGAAACACTTGAATCTTGATACAATCCTTCCCATGCAGCAAGAACCTTTCTTGTTGTTTCCATATTGAACCCTTTTCAATATCTCATATATGTACGTCTGGCACAACCATATTAGCGCCTCAATCTATCCATATAGACATTGATGCTGAATATTCCGGTTTTGCCCAAGTCTTTCATCAAAATCTAATTTTAATGAAATTCTTAACCCGTGTCAATAAAAGATACATCATAACCAATCAACAATATGTACTCTACATAATGTATTGGAAATTTGTCACAGTTCTCCCACTTAATTTCTTGCAAATGCAATCATCTTCATCTTCTCCGATGAAATTAAACTCCTTTAACATTTTCATCACGGTGAAGATTCCAACTGCGCTATGCTCCCTTCAACTATTGAAGTTTGCATGCCCTTTTAGCACCCTTCTAATTAACAAAACCCTTCAGACCGTGTCATGTACACTTCCTAGGTAACCATTCTATTAGAAGAACATTGTTTTGTTTGTTTAACTACCATATACCAAATTATATGTAGTGGTTGCTATATTAATCCGTCAAGACTAAATATCGCTATGAAAGATCAAATCTTGTCATAGTCAACTCCTTGAACATAGTCGTAAATTCCTTTCCGACATGTCGATTATTTCATAGATGTCAAACATCCATGTCTATTTTTTTATAGATCCAAACACGACCGATAGGCTTCATGCCTTTTTCGGAGGCTCTTCCAAGTTCAAAAGCTTGATTTCTCGTGTATGGAAACTATCACGGATTTGATGACTTCTAGTCATTCTATGGAGTCAGGGGCCATCATCGCTTCTTTGCATGCAGTCGGTTCATTATTGTCAAAACAATAACAACTTGTTTATCAAATCTCACTGCTTGATTGTTACCCAATACATATGGTTCAAATAGGAACTCTAATCTACAAGATCACAACCTTTGTAATCACGGGAGCCATGAGCATTGTGGCCGCCACCGGAACACTTTCCAGCGCTGCGCTACTTAGCACATATAGCTAAGTTTCAACAACCTTATAAAAGTTCTATTGTCCTCCCACTTGACTTTTGGCGAAAAATTCCTTCTCAAGAAACTTAACGTTCCAAGCGACAAACTCTTTTTTCTTCGGTGTTATGGAGGAATACCCAACAAATTCTTTGGGATAACCTACAAAGACGTGTTTATCCGACTTTGGTTGTAAACATTTTACCTATGCATGGCATACCAAAATTTAAGAAAAGACAACTAGGGTTTTATCCCAAACCATTACTCATATGGTGTCATTTCAACGGATCACTATGGTGCTCTTTTTAGTGTAAAAGCGGTAGTCACTAAAGCTTTAATCCTTAAAATATAATGGCGGTTTTATAAATGACACCTTTGATCTTACCATGTCAAACAAGGTTTGATTTGATCTCTCGAACATACCATACTCCTATGGTTTATCGAGAAATGCAAATCCATGGAACAATTCCCAAAATCTCAGGTGTTTTACTAAATCTGTAACTCAAATATCTTCCTTTATGATCAAATCATAAAATCTTTATTTTCTTGTTACAATGGTTTTCCACTTCATGTTGAAACAATTTTAAAATGTTTCATACTCATCCCTTATTAAGTAAATATATAGATATATTCACTCAAATTTCCGAAGAAAGCATATGAAGCAAAAAAGATTCATCGCATATGGCTACACATAATGGACTATGCACATCAGCATGCACACTTTCCAATAAGTTAGTCACCCGTTCCCCTTTGGCCTATGAACGGAGTTTCAATTATCTCGAGGAAGTCTCACAAGCATCATTTTGATCAAAATCAAAGACTCCAAAAATCCATCAACATGGAGTTTCTTCATGTTTTCTTTCCAATATAATTTAAACAGCGATGCCACTTCATAAGTGATCTTTCAATCATTTGTCTTGTGACATTTTAGCATTAGCTTTATGGACATGATTTCTCCAACTAGACTTGTAAAAGTTCATCCATCTTCTATGGAATACGGTAATTATTTGAACATCCATTGTTCTCATTATACAGGAACAAAATAACAATTATTTAAACAAATCTTGAAGGCAAGCTCTGATGTCAACGAGAAATACAATAACACTTTATTTGTTTTTGATAAACATCATCACATATTCTTTTGCTAGTTACTTAGGCCATTATAATTCATGAATTGTGTCGTTATGTATGATATTCAATACCAACCAATTCAGTATCCAATACCCAAGAACCACATTGTTTAACAAGCAAAGAATACAACCATAACATGTATATCATCTATATACCTCAGCTGGACATTTCCAGTCTTTTATTTTCTGGCAAATATTTTATAGATTCTCTTTCAGCATTTCCTTTTTATTTTAAAAGAATCTATCAACATCAACAGTGGCGCCATACATATGACACATAGTCCAAAGCATGTATAGTAAAATACTAATACCTTTGGACTTTCACTTTGAAGTAGATCACCATCATCAAATATTTGGTGTTCTTTCAAAAATCCATTCTTTAGTAATCTTTTAGTGTAGTAAACATTTTACTTACATCTTCTATTCATCCTTATCATGACAACTTTCATTATCGAGCTATTATGGCCTATAAGGACGAATTGTGAGTATAATGTCAGTTCCCAAAACCTTTTGGGAGATTAGGATGTCTAGCGTCTCCAACATTCGCAAATTCTCATACAATGTGAGAACACGTATTTTGCCAAATTATACTCTATCATATTGCAACCATAAACATTGTTTCAGATATCAAAATATCTTCCATGCATGATGGCTTCTGAAACAATTCTTTCAGCTCCTAGATAACCTCGATATTAAAAACAACTTTTGAATATCAAGAATCATGGAGGCAAACATGATACTTTAGATACTAACATTGGAATTCTTACTCTCGATTTAATATTACTTATTAAACTTCATGGAGTAAATATAGTTTCCTGAAAGTTTGCAATAGGACATCTAAAATTGACATTCAAAATAATACGATACCAGTTCATAAAGCAAATATCCAGAATTCTATATTTCTATTATCTCAATTAAAACTAAGCATAAGGTAGTAAACAGATGCCAATGACTACAACAAATTATGCAAATTCACTTTGATTTAGTTTATGATAAATTTAGTTCGACTAATCCAAATTAGAAATGAACTCTCACTCAAAAACGACACCCCTCGTTTCTTTTTGGTGATTACGTGAACCAAATCCACTACACCAAGTCCGATCATCACGTGAGTCGGTGCACCTTCAAAGGCGAGCATCTATATGGGCATCATATCTACCATATAACTCATGCTTAACCCTTCGGTCCGTGTTCTGAGGCCATGTTTGTACGTGCTAGGCTCGCCAAGTAAGAACCTTAGTACTCGCGTGTGTAAAACTGTCTTACACCTGAAATATGATCGTGGATTCAAGTACACCTGATCATCACGTGATGTCTTGAAGCGGTGAAACATAAACGATGCGTACTTAAGAAAGAACACATTTTTATCTTGATATCTAAATGAGGGATCATCTTATAATTCTATTAAAACGCCAAACTAGCAATATAAGATGCAAACATCATATGTGTAAAGTGGAATGATATGATCCATGCATGTGATCACTATCATGTGCATCGTGGTATGATCTCTATCATTTCTTTGTGTGTAAGGCCAAGGTCTATGGAACTTACACAATAGGTGTGTTGTAAGGGTATCAACTATACATCAACTTACAACATTACCATATCAAGACACTAGCCCAGCAACAATCTAAACTAGACGCCTCTAATTTATCCATTGCAAGTTTTACGTGGCTTAGGGATTTCGGAGATAGAACCAGTCTTACCTACGAACATGGAACCACAACGATGATAACTAAGTTATTAGCAAATCGTTGTAAATCAGATATTAACTATAGTAGGAGAGATAGACACCCGCTAGCCACTTATGCAAAACTAGTTGCATGTCAATCGTGGAACCGGCCTCATGTGCGAGGACATGTAAAGTTAGTCCGGGCCGCTTCATGTCACTATGCCACCAATATCCAAAATACATAGAAGATGAAATAAAATGATCATCATCGCCCACATACTCATATGTGTTCTACCCGTGCAAAGCATCTACGCATAGATCAGGCTCTGATACCACAGTTGGGTTCGCAGCATAGAAAACAAAAAATTCCTACGATGGGAACTATTATACGCTAAGATCTATCTATTAGATACAAGCAACGGGTGGATATACATCCATAGAGAACATACCATCGAAGACAACAAAACTTTGTTAACGAGATAGGACTCGTGGATGATGTATTCATACACTTGCCGATTTCAAGATCGTGATGAAGTCCAGGAAGTCCAGCTGGTCCAGCTCCAGCACGTCCATCAGATCCAGCTCCAACAAGTCCAGCACCACCAAGTTCAGCACCGCAAAGCAGCGGTGCATCCGTGATCGCACACACGTCCGGTACCCCGATAACCTCCATCCCTCGCTCCATCAAAGCAGCAGAAGCAGCAACTCTGTTCCAGATAAAGCCACCGGGAACATGTATCTCGCTAATCCGAGACCATGGGGAATAATTTTTAGAGGGGGAGAGAGATCCTTCACGAGGAGGTGTGAGAATGGAGGAGGAGGAGGTGCTCCTTATATAGGGGAGGGGGCATGGCGGCGGCCATGGTGGGTGCCCTACCTCTCCCTCATTCATGTGGGTGGAGCTCCCACTCACATAAACACACAACTCCACTCATGTCCACTCACATGCATTAAATTTCCACCAAATTTAATGCAAGCTCTCATTAAATAAAACTATTTTATTTATTTTATTCAGAATTTTATTAATTACTTTAATTAACAAACATTCAAATAAAACCCCTGCAACATTTCAATATCACATGCAGAACCAGTTTCTGCAATTTCACCCGAAACAATTCCAGTTTCCATCGAAATGATTCCAGCGCTTTCTTAAATCTTTATCTAAAACATATTTGCTTAAAATGGTGTCGGTATCCCTTAAGTGTGTCACCCTACGGTTCGCGAATAATGCAGACGTGATCGATACCCCTCTCCGATCAATAATCAGCAGCAAGACCTGGAGATCTGTACTGACTCCCACACATTCAACAATGACTCTTGTGATCGTGTGAACCTTTAATGCCGTAACTAAATCCATTTGTCTCACGATATATTATATGTCCGAGATTCGATCATCGGTATCTCAATTCCTAGTTTGATCTCGTTGCCGACATGCACTCTTTTCTTATTCCCGTGATATAATATTCTAGTGATCATATCACTTGCTTGTAAGCTATTTCAATGTGATATCACCAAGAGGGTCCTAAGTATATCTATCTGTCATCAGGATGGACAAATCCCACTCTTCATCCATGAGCCTCTACATAACACCTTCGTATCACTGAACCCACCTTTATAGTCACCCTTTTACGGTGTGACGTTTGATGTTATCAAGATACTCTTCCGGTGTTAGTGATTAACATGATCTCATGGTCTAAGGACTAGAATTACTTCGTATGATGTTATAGAAATATAAGCATAATAACTTTGATCGTAATGCTATACTTCTGATGAATGTTCATCACATCATTCTACCAATGTTGTGACCTCGTTATTAACAACATCCAATATCCATGATCAGGAAACCTTGATCATCTTGTTAATCAATGAGCTAGTTTATATGAGAGGCATTACTAGGAACTTTGTATTTTGTTTATTAAACACACATGTATTAACGTTTCCAATTATAGCATGCAAAATAAACATTTATCATAAACATAGAATAATATAATAACCACTTTATTATTGCCTCTCGGGCATATTCACTTCCGTTTGTAATAGGATCAGATCCACTATTATAATTTTTGTCCTTGAATCATCTTGTAATCAAATTTATACTCATTTTACCATTAATGAAAATTTAGTTTCGACACTCTCACATTTTACTTATGTTTTTTTAATTTCATTTATTCAATTATGAATCTTTTAATTTGAACTCAAGTTTGAATAATCCAAACCTCAATTTTGAATTCAAATGTTTATCTTAGATGTATTATATCTTGTGTATTATGAGTATTTTGACTCACTTGGTTGTGTCAAGTCAAAATTGAAACCCAAATTTGAAATATACAAAAGGTCTTTTTTGAATTTGAATGAAAATCCTAGTGTTGACCTATGTAAAAGCTCAACACTAGAGTTTATTTTCATTCCTTTTGTAATCTCAAATAAAAACATAAAATCTACCTTCAATTTTAGATGCATGCAATGCAAATGCACAATTCTAGCATCTACCCTTCCTAGGAACCTATTATTCGGGTTGTTACAATTTTGCTACAAGGAAATTTTCAATGTTAAAATGGATTTGGATGATTTTTTATGGGAGCACTAGGAGACTTTTGAATGATGTTGCAATCATTTTTTTTGGTTGCAATAGAGATATCGTAATTGCAACCATAGAAGGTGCTAAATTCCTAATTTTAATTAGATCTGGCACTTGGGGTGGTGGACAAACGGGTGAAACTATACCGATCAATCCCTAGCACACGCGAAGAAGATAACATTCTTTATTACATCATATCTTTTCCGATGCTTAGTTTTTCACCAAAACCTATAGATAAATCCAATGACAACCCTACAACTCATGCATTTTCATCAAAATTCCTTTTTAACCAGACTACACAATATTTATCACCTTTGTATAGATTTGGATCTTATGTACTACCACCTCTTATTTCACCGAAATGTGATAAAGATAATATTACATCCAATTCAACTTTCACTTGTCCCTCCACTTGTGCGCATGTGCCAAAACCATGTATTGTACGAGAGTCAAAAGCACTATTATCACGTGATGTTGATGTACATAATTTAAGTCGTAGAAAAAAGGCAGAGGCCAAAAGTATATTCTTCTAGTTGCACTTTTGTTGGTTGTATGTTTGTAATCTAACTATCCTGGGAGGATATATCAGGTCTTACTACGCTTCCCTCAATAAGTAGGATCAAAAGTTTAGAATATTATTTAGTCATGATATAATAAAGCTCTATAAAAAATTACTTCTCATAGGATTAATTTACATTACGACTTACAAAACTAAGAATAAAGTTTAGTGAACTTTAGCATTTTTTGGTTCTTTTTGGGCTTTATGTCATCCCTTTAGGAATTTTTAAAAATTGCTCGAAAAAATATGATGATATTATGCTAGGGATAATGTACACCAAGTGAATATTATCCAAATATAAAATTACAAACTAATACAAATATGAATAGGTTTACACCTTCAAATGTGATTTAGGTTAACACAAATTTATTTCCGGTCCATGTTAACTTTGCTTCCTCAAGTTTGGAATTTTTTTGTAAGGTGGCTATCAGAACTCCAACCTCTTCTCAATATTCCATAGTTCATTTCATGAAGATATGTTTTTATGGTGCTCTCTTTATCGAATTTAGCTGTGCATCCTCATTAGTATATTGCTCACGGAGTTTACTCATGCTAGTAGTTTGGAATTCATGCATGCCTTTGCCAACGTTCTGTAGTCAGAAAGTAGTATTGTACCACACAAGTTTTTTATACCGCCTTATAATAGACTAGGGTAAGCTAATTTGTTAGTTAAAAAATCCAGATTCCTTGAAATAGGCTTTCGTCCCGCTATATTAATATAGCAACCACATCGATACAAGATTACGAACCAAATGAAATGCTGGGGAAACAACACAAACATGCCCAAAAGAAATGAAATGAAGACAATGACGAATCGACGAAGCGATGATACCCGCAACTGATGTGCCCTCTGATCGACCGATTTAAAACATCCAGATTTAAATGCAAGTTTCTTTCCTTGTTCGACCGATACTATCAAAAAACATAGTAACGATATTAAACCTTGTAAATTACATTGGCATCCTTTACTAATAATTAAGTATATGTTTAAAATACTTAATATACTATATCTTGGTCCATTATATAACGTGAAACATTAGACTAGCCATGTACTTTAGCAAAAACTCCAACTTTTTTACGACGAAAACTATGAGAATCTCAAGTTAAAGTTCTCCAACATCTCAAGGGTTCCTTGTCGCTTGAGTTGCCATGGCTCCTCCATGCAATCCAAAATCTCACTAGTTAGCCGCCGGCTCAAGTTGCCTAGAGTTTATCATGCTTTTATTGAACCATGAGTCTTGTGCATCAATTTCATGTTGTTGTTTTGGAGGGCAAAACAACGACATGAACTGAATTCGACTATGTATCAAAAGGCAAAGACGGGTCAAGAGACATCGTCAAATGCACTCAGACGTTTCTCTTCGCAGTTGAGAATAGTTGGTGGTGCATCAACAGACATGCCAAACTATTCAAAAGAAAATTGAATTAAATGTAAACTCATAGAAAACTAATCTAATTCAAATCAAGCAACAAACACACAATGAACTTAAAACATAACTTGCATATAAAACTTTAAATTCAACCGCTTAAACCATGTTTTTTGTCGGTTCGCTGGATGTTCATGGTCCTACAAGCAATACTCGCTTGAGTTGTCGACGGGTTTCTGTGGCCATACAGGAATACTGGCCGCGGCTGGGCCTTATATAAAGCCAGCTCTACTTTGCAGTTTGTAGCTCACACATACAGGAGAAAAGCTAGCACCTTAAGGTCCTGTTTGGAATGGATATAATTTTTGTGTGTTCACCGGTATTTAGTTCAACTAAATACCAGGCAGCACATAAAATTTACATTGAACTAAATACCAGGCAGCACATAAAATTTACATTCAACCCAAGCAGGGCCTAAAGGCCAATAAAACTGCTGGAGTTTCCAGATAACCTGTGGGTTCATCTCAATCGGATGATAGCATCTCCATCGGATGCTTGCCTTTTTATTTCCCTTTTTATTGCTGAAGTGGGGCGGATGCTTCCTTCTCTCTGGTGCTCAATTAGCTTGCTACGGGCACATTTGACGCGCAGGTGACGTTGGGCTGGGTGGAAGGCGTCCGGCGGCGCTCCTGGTTTCTCGCAGCACGCTCCTTCAGAATGGCGTTGGTGTTAATCCTCTCACGCGCCTCGTCCATGTCCATCTGTACACCCCTGCACCCCTCGCTGCAGAATGGCGTGTCCCCTCTGTTGTGTTCGCAGTGGAAAAACGGATCAGGATGTCACTGAACATAAAATGGGTGATCCGAGAGCATGCAGCAGATAAATCTAATTACAGAGAAAACCGGGGTCTAATTAACCTGTACATGAAGATGTCGAAGTTCTCGGAGAGAGGCTTCCCGCAGAGGTAGC
This sequence comes from Avena insularis, assembly GCA_023614405.1. NCBI lineage: Eukaryota > Viridiplantae > Streptophyta > Magnoliopsida > Poales > Poaceae > Avena > Avena insularis. The sequence goes on from CM042694.1 coordinate 533,189,319, forward strand.
AGGCGTCCATGGCGTGCCGGCCTGTGGCTCCGCTGTCCAGGGGCACAATGTGGAAGAAGGAAGAAGAGGATGCGGGCGTGGACGACGGCATCTCAGCTACAGATTACTGTGACTTGGAGGCTTAACGATTCTTTGTGAACCGAAGAAGGCTTTGGATCACTAACAATACGAGACTAGGACTCTAGGAGTCTTCCTTCTTATGAAGGGAGCCAAGTCCTGGGTTATGTGTAGCAGAAGCAGAGGGGGGACGACGCGAGAAACCACGGCTAGGTTTCCAGGAACCACATCTCCTCTTGTAGACGGCAGCACGTACAATTTGGCCGTACCGACGCAGCTAGGGGCAACAAGAAACTGCATGCAGCGCCCGTTTCGCTTAATTTTGTTGGCTTACTCGCTACCTCGTTGCTGCCGGTGTTGTTAACTGCAATGCTGCCGGATCCACCTGAATATATTATGAGGTTCCAGTACTTTATTATGCTGTAAAAGTTCCGATTATATTGGGACTTATTGTACCGTTGCCGTGTGGCCACGTGTAGGACACGCGAGATTACGACACTTCAGATTACAGCGTAAATACAAACTGGTATAGTACTATACTGTAGTACTGAATATACCAATTTCCAGCTCGGAGCTTGGCTCCTGATACAACGGAGAGGCCAGGTCCGGGTGACACCCTTTGTCTGAGAAAAAATGCCGGTTAGATTCTTCTCTAGTTTATTAGCGGAGGAATGGTGAAAGATTTGTCACTGACATTACAATTAGCATAGGGACAAGCACAACGAGGTGGAATACACCGCTTGCTCCCCTGCCTTCTAGAGTCTAGACCCATGTTTTCTCACTCTATTGGCTCGCGAAGTTGACAGAGAAAGATATAAGAAAGGGAGAGGAAACCGTGGAGGCGGCAGTGGAACTACTAGTACCGATGGCGACGCACGCGTCTTGCACTGCTGCTGCCGTAACCAAGTCTTGGCTCTGCAGTAGGAGCAGACCTACAATTTTCTGTTGATCCATGGCAGGGACGAGGTGCAGCAACGAAACGTATCTGACAAGCTTGACGCTGCCGTCGCTTAATTGGTTGTTGACCCGGCTAGGAAGTCTTGTTGACCCGTGTTGACCGTCTTGGAGCATGCAGGAGACCGACGGTGACATAATATTTCTGTTTCGAGGTGCGGACCCGGTGATCGAGTCACGACCTTACTTGGACAGGATCGGTTCTCTAGGGTCGTACCGGTGATCGAGTTAAGTGCTCCATACATGTCTTGAACAGAGTATATGATTGCAGAGCGAATCATTTGCTTATGTTCAGGCATCAGAGGAGCAATTTCCTGGACGTGCAGTCGGATCCCAATGATTATCTTTGTTTGATTGATCCGCATCCTTGAGGGGATCTCATTGTGGCTAGTACTAATATTGGTTCGGTCTAGACCGCTAAGGATGGGTTCATCCTGGCAGGCCAGATTGGGTGTACAAAGTTGGAAATCAACTCTGATTGCAGGGAGGTAATCGAGACGATGCATGACAGGTGTAGTGTTTTTTTTTTTTTTGGCCTCGAAGACTCCTCGTTTTGGAGGAATGTACTCCTTATCCAAATAAGTTATCTTAGCTTTGTCTATATACGCCCAAGTAATTTGAACTAAATGAGTAACATTTTTAGCTAGTGGTTTTTATTGTAGAACACTGTCTTAGGATGGGAAATGCCTGGACTCATATGCGTGATGCTCATGCAGAGGGATCACGGACTTGTGACAAGTCTTAACTATCTAGAGATCCCCCAAGTAACTACTTTGATAATCAACAAAATTGTCATGATGGCTTGGAGAGAAATAAAATAGTTCTGTGGCATGGAATACAGAGCCCTCAGGGTTAGGCATTGTAAGAGCATCTCCACGGCTCATAAATAGTTCAGAGTCACATTGAACATGCAAATAAGTTCAAACGCGGTGCCACGGCGGCCCAAAACGCCATAAAGTGTGGTGATCTCATGTTTTACATACCAAGAGCTCAAATGGACGCGGGAATATCATCGATCACGGCTGGTGTTGGCTCCTCTATAGCCCATTCCGGTGTAACAACCCAAAGAATTAGGCATGGGAGGGGTAGATTTAGAATATTCGTAATTGCATAGTATGTATCTGAAAATATGGGGAATTTTCGCTTTTGATTCAAATTGACAAAGTGTTTAAAATTTAGTCTAGTGATGTACTAGAGATAGGTCATGACCTAGATCTCAACTTGACATTTGTTTAGTATTTAAATTTGAACAACTCAAAATGAGACTTTTACTCATATTCACATTCACACAACAGTAATGATTCTAGAAAAATAAGAACCATACAAGGATATTTGAATTCAAAATGGAAGTTCGAATTATTCAAACTTGAGTTCAAACTCAAACCTTCATAATAAATAAAATTCAGAAAAAAGGAAAATATGACAATGATCATAATGAAATTTCCATTTATAATAAACTCGATACAAGATTATTTACAAGAAAAAATGAAAGAGATAAACACAAGAAGATAAAATCCTATACAAATTACAAAAAAAGGAAAATCCTATCTAAACCTAGATAGCTCTATCTATCTTCATCATCTTATTCTCATCTTCTTCTTAAGCCCCCAAAACAAACAATGGCACTGAAAGAACATTTCATGATCTCTATTGTTTTGTGTGTTAGATAACAATGACAAGGATTATTTAATTATGTGTTTAGTGTTGCATGTTATTTTCCCCCAAATACAACTAAACAAGAGTTTTAGGGGTAGATTATCTGCCCCTATCAAGGACCGGATTATCCGCCCCTGCCTCAGTCATCAAAGGTGGACAAGGCGCGTCATGCTGAGTGAGGGATAGAATTTGTCCCGGATTTTCCGACTAGGGCCTGATTTTGTGCCCTGGGGGGGCGGATAATCCACCCCCTAGGGATTTTTCGACAAGCGGCCAAGGCGTGCCGTGTGGAGTAGGGACGGAGATTTACCCCGGATTTTCTGACTAGGGCCAGACTTTGTGCCCTGGCCGGATAATCCCCCCCCTCAGGGGACCGGATAATCCGCCCCCAAGGTTGTTTGCAAAGGTTGCCAAGGCGCGTCACGCGGTATGGGGACGGAGTTTTCTCCGGTTTTTCTGACCCGGGCCGGATGTTTTGGACCGACCGGATTATCCGGCCCCAGGTTTCTTCAACGGCAGCTTTTTGGATGGGGTATATATATACCCCATCAGATCTTCATTCCAGCTCTCTTGGATCCTACGAAAAAGTGTAGTACCATTCACATCGATTCAAGCGAGATCTCCACTTTCAACCACCTGAAGTCTTCGATCTTTGGGGAATCGAAGGAGGAGGCATTGATCGTCATCGGCACCAATCAAGATCTTCATTTCGCCTCCATTCACTTGGGGGCCTCTTGATCTAGAGTTTCTTACAAATATCTAGATCTTGGTTTCGTTTATTGATAAACTTGTTTCTTGTGGCAGCTTGTTGTCATCTCGGGAGCCTCCAATTAAGTTGTGGATGTGTGCCCCGGTAGAGTTATAAATACACTGATTCTTGCCTCGAAGGGTAACAAATAGTGGAAAGGTGGATCAGGCCTCTTGTGGCGAGATCCAAAAGGAGAACAGGGTGATGCCTATTGTGGCGTGGTAGTCTTAGTACCGTCCACCCCTCCAACGCAGACATACTTCCCTTAACAAGGAAGGAACTGCGGTAAAACAAATCATGTGTCTCCGCATGCTTCACTACGGTTACCCCGTTCCTCTCACTGCCTTTACTCGCTTAGTAGATAGGTTGTCATATAGGGAAATTCACCTTAGTTGCATATCTAGATAAATTACCTTTGTGTCAAGCCTAAATCTGGAAAAGAATTAAAATTTGGAGTAGCATCTATTCACCCCCCCCCCCCTCTACGTGCCCATACGATCCATTTGAGGCAGAAAGAGGAAAGGTTTGGTAAAGGTTTAAATATTGGATCCACCAATTGGTGAAGTCATTTAATGTAAAATCCAAAGGAAAAGTGTTGAGCCATGCAGAGATAAATAAAACTTTTTCCCTACGCGGTGATCCCAAGATCCAGCTAAGGTAGTAGGACACGAGAATTACCACTAGACGCAGTTGCGGAATCGATGAAGCACGTCGCTTGATGCAGTGCAGTCCTCACGATCCATTCCGATCTACGATCGTCGAAGTGTTGAACGTACAGCACCTACGCCAGTATCTACACGTACGAGGAGGAGCGTCGGTGCTGGACTACAAGGTCTGGTACGGTGGCGACATGACTGGACTGGGGCTAGGGTTTCCAACGCATGGACTGACCTAACAGTGTGCTCTAAGCACTTGCACCCCATCTTATATAGGGAGTGAAAGTGGACTCCACTCACGTGTGGCCCATTCACTAAAAGGCCTATATTAGGCATTGCGAGTCCAACTCACTGACTTAGTTCATGTCTTATTTGGGTCCAACCCAAATAGATTTCTGGTTTGGGTCTAACCCAAACTCGCTCCTGCTCTTAAGTGTGTGACCCGACAGGCTCATGGTACCTTGGACACGATCCGAGTCTCACTCGTGATCGATCAGTCAGTAGCGGCTCCTAGCAGAACGTGTCGACTCCCAAGTACCAAAGTGTCATGACGACATAACTTTCCAATGCGACGTTCGTCTGAGTCCCTTTTGCATCACGATATACCTTGTCGAACTATAGGCGAATAATCGTCATCCCTTAAATAGTTCAACTCTCTTTCTCGATCCAAGATAAGTGAGTCATCCGACTAACTCTTAGTCGGTCGCCTCGGTTAACACTTAACCGAGTCGAGCATGGCCATGCTTTCCGAATCATATCTTCCGAGAGGGCTCTCCAGTCGGAGGGGTAAAATCCCATCTTGGTCATCCATATCACGCGGCTTGATTCTCAGTCGACCCGAACTATATAGATGCCCAGTGACAGAACAACGTTTGACAGAACCTAAGTCGGTGATCCTCAACTCGGATTGTGCAATAACCTCAGGTCTAAGGATTACATTGATTGAGACATACAAATGACGACTTGTTCGTTGCATCTCAATGTGGGTCAGTCCGAGTCACTAAACTCTTTAGCTGAATCCGTGTAAGTCGGACTAGCATCTCCATGCCCATGACAAGTGGAACCGAGTCATCTACCGACTTTCACATTAGTCTAAGTTGTGTGTCCAGCACAACCTCAGTGACCAAGGACAATTAGTATGAACAACATGAATATGTAGTTCCACAATCGAATCACATATTCAATGATACATATCAGTGTTCATACATGGATAATAACTTTATGAATACATTGGGAATAACATCATACATGATTGCCTCTAGGGCATATTCCCAACAGTCTCCCACTTGCACTAGAGTCAATCATCCGACATCACATGTCTAGGCATCTAATGCCCATAGCTCTCAGGTGCGCCTCATGCTTCGGCTGTGGTAGCGGCTTTGTCAATGGATCCGCAATGTTTGCATCCGTGTGTACCTTGCATAACTTGATAGCACCCTGATCCACGAACTAGCGAATCAGGTGGTATCGCATGAGTATATGTTTGTTCTTCTAGTATTGTCTAGGTTCCTTGGATTGTGCAATAGCACCATTGTTGTCACAATACACGTCTAACGGATTGGACGAGCCCTGAACCACACGAAACGGCTTCCTTTGAGGAAATTCCTCATCCAAACGGCTTCCTTTGCTGCCTCCGAGGCAGCAATATACTCAGCCTCTGTTGTAGATGCAGACACCTTATCTTGCTTAGAACTCTTCCAGCTCACAGCCCCTCCGTTTATCACAAACACATATCCGGATTGCGAACGAGAATCATCCGAGTCAGTGAGATAACTCGCATCTGTGTAACCCCTTACACTGAGTTCATCCTCACCTCCATAAACTAGGAATATATCCTTAGTCCTTCTCAAGTACTTAAGGATATTTTTAGCCGTTGCATAGTGGATTTCTCCAAGGTCAACCTGGTACCTGCTCACAACACTTAGAGCATAGGAAACATCCGGCCTAGTACAAATCATAGCGTACATGATGGATTCGACTGAAGAAGCATACGGAATCGCACTCATCTGACTTTGCTCATCAGTTGTCGAAGGACACTGAGTCTTACTAAGTTTTACGCCATGGGACATCGATAAAACCCCTTCTTAGACAATTCCATGTTGAACTTCTTTAACACTTTGTTCAAATATGTACTCTGACTCAATCCAATGAGCCGCCTTGATCTATTTCTATAGATCCGGATTCCTAGTATGTAAGTCGCCTCACCCAAGTCTTTCATTGAAAAACTCTTTTCCAATGAATCATTGGTTTCTTGCAACATCTGGATATCATTTCCATTTAGTAATATGTCATCCACATATAAGATCAGAAAGTTTGCTTTGCTCCCACTAAACTTCTTGTATAAACAAGAATCATGATCACTCTTGATGAAGCCAAATGATTTGACTATCTCATCAAAGCGAATGTTCCAACTCCGAGATGCTTGCTTCAATCCATAAATGGATTTCTGAAGCTTGCATACCCTGTCAGCATTAGTCGGATTGACAGAACCCTTGGGCCGTATCATATACACGTCCTCGGTTAAATTTTCATTGAGGAAAGTCGTCTTGACATCCATCTGCCATATCTCATATTCAAAATAGGCTGATATAGCTAACATGATCCGAACTAACTTAAGCATCGCTACGGGTGAGAAAGTCTCATCGTAGTCAACTCCTTGAACCTGTCGGAACCCCTTCGTGACAAGCCGTGCTTTATAGACAGAAACATTTATCAGTTTTCTTCTTAAAGACCCATTTGCACTCGACGGGTCTTGCACCGTCTGGCAGATCAACCAAGTTCCAAACTTGATTTTCATCCATGGACTTTAACTCAGATCTCATGGCTCCAAGCCACGACTCAGAATCAGATCCCACCATCGCTTCTGAATAAGTTGCCGGCTCATCACTGTCCAACAGCAACACATCACGAACACTTCGCAATTTGGCCGATCTTCGTAGTGTCGGTGTAGTTGCCGGCTCAGGTACCACGACCGGCTCAACCTCTAAGGCTTTTGCTGACTCGCTATTGGCCGGTACCTCTTGAATTTATTCGAGATGCACCGTGCTCCCACTGACTCCCCGATTGAGAAACTCTTTCTCAAGGAAGACACCATTCCGAGCGACAAACACTTTGCCCTCTTCTTGGTTGTAGAAGTAGTAACCCAAGGTTTCCCTTGGATACCCCATGAAAATACACTTATCTGACTTAACTGTAAACTTGTCCGACTGAAGTCGCTTGACAAAATCTTCACAACCCCAAATCTTAAGAAAAGACAAACTCGGCTTCTTGACACTCCACATCTCATGCGGTGTCTTCTCTACCAACTTTGATGGTATGATACGTCCAAAATGTATCTACTTTCCCGAACAATTTTGCTATTGTTTTTCCTCTAAACTTGTGTGATTTGGATACAACTAACACGGACTGATGCTGTTTTCAGCAGAATTACCTTGGTGTCTAGTTTTTGTGCAGAAAATCAACTACCAGGAAAAATCCCGGAAAATATGCCAAAAATCCTATTTCACCAGAAGACTCACCGAGCTAGAAGACGAGACGGAGGAGGGCCATGAGGGGCCCACACCACCAGCCACGCGAGCCAGGCCAGGCTGCGTCTAAGGGTGGTGTGGCCGCCTCGGTCACCCCCTCGGCCTCCCTCTTCGCCGATAAGTTACCTCTTGACCTAAAAACCAAGGTGGGTTCGACGTTTTTCTAGAGAGAGTTTCGCTATGCCGCCACCACTAGATTCCGCGAATCGGAACCAGAAACTCCGTTCGGGCACCCTGTCGGGACGGGGAATTGGAGGAGATCATCGCTATCATCATCACCATCGCTTCTCCACCGACCATCCATGTTTCCCCCATCCATGAGTGAGTAATCCCCCGCTGTAGACTATGGGGATGGTAGGGATAGGATGAGATCGTTCATGTAATGGCATCAGATTGTTAGGGCATGGTGCCTAGTATCTATTATTAGTGCTTTTTGACTTTGTTGCAACTTGTTATGCTTAATGCTTGTCACTAGGGCCCGAGTGCCATGATTTCAGATCTGAATATGTTATTGATTCATTATGATAGTATTGTTTATGGTCTTACCTGCAAGTTGTATACACATATTGTTGTCCGGAACCAAAGGCCCCGATGTGACAATAATCGGGATAACCGGAGGGAATGGCTTTGATGTGAGGATCACATGTGTTCACGGAGTGTTAATGCTTTGCTCCGGTGTGTTCCATATATAGTCATACATGCTCGCAATGAGAACTTGCACAACATATTTTGTCCTTCCAGCCCGTTTGCAGCGGGCCTCAAGGGAACTATTGGCAATTAAGGTGCTCTATTAAAAGGAGCACCTTAGTGGGCCTTAAGGGAACTACTGGCAATTAAGACCTTAATTTCCAGTAGTTCCCTTGAGTCCCCGCTGTAAACGGGCTGGCAGGACAAAAGATGTTGTGCAAGTTCTCATTGCGAGCACGTATGACTATATATGGAACACATGCCTATGATTATCTAGTACTTGGATGCTTTATCTTATTTATTTGCAAATGCCCTATGTCTTGATTGCTATATGAATTGTCTTGTCCATGCAACGCCCGTCCATCTATCCCTATGCCTACCGTGCTTTAATCCTACTGTTTACTACAATTGTTTCTACTGCTATTACTTTGCTATTGCTATTACAAAACTGTTGCTACTGATAAACTGCTGTGAGCAAGATTGTTTCTAGGTGCAGCTGAATTGACAACTCAGTCGTTAAGGCTTATAAATATTCTTTGGCTCCCCTTGTGTCGAATCAATAAATTGGGTTTCACTTCCCTCGAAAATACTGCGATACACCCCCTATACTTGTGGGTCATCAAGACTATTTTCTGGCGCCGTTGCCGGGGAGCATAGCTCTATTTATCAAGTTCACTTGGAATCACTATTGTTCATTTCCATCCATCCATCATGGGTAAGTCTCGTGATGGCAAGGTCCCTATTTTACCATCCACTACAAGGAGAGGTACGGTTCTGAACACCTCTGTTGCTCTTGATTCACCATCTGTTATGAGTAAGTTCCTTACACCACCACACACACATGATACACATACTGCTACTACTGCTGAATCTGAAACTTCTGACACTAATGATGCTGCTTCTACTGTGCTTGATAAAAGTGGTTCATTAGGTCCTTTCCTAGATGCTACGATTGCTAGAACTATAGCTGGAAATACTGAAACTCCTAATGGAGACACTACTACACCTGTCAGTTCACCTGAGTCTAGAGAGAGTTATGATATTGAAGACGGTTATATAGAGATGACCGATGAATTTATTAAAGAATGTCAAAACACTCATGATAAAAGTGTTATTAAGAGTCTTCTTGAGAAATATATTGTTAGACCTAAATTATCTCCTAATGCTAAGTTTGCTACATCTCCCATAAATATTAAAGATAAGGATTATGATTTCTCTCTTGATTTATCTTACATAACTATTGTTGAGGAAGAACCTTTTTGTGGGACTAAGAAGGAAAGTGCGGTAGTGCATATGACTGAGCTTTCTACCATGAGTGGCTTATTTTTTGATGATATTAAGATGCGCACTTACTTTGTTGCTAAAATTTTCCCTTTTTCACTGAAAGGAGAAGCTAAAACTTGGTTCAATAATTTACCTCCTGGATCTATTGATAGCCCTGATTGCTTGATTAGTACCTTCCTTCGGAAATATTTCCCTCCTAGTGCTAGACATGCTATTTTGCAGGAACTTTTTGATTTTAAACAGGGAGAAAAAGAGATATTTCCTGAATCATGGGCAAGGTTTTGTGCTTTGATTCATGCACAGGTTGGATGTTCATTACCTAAAAATGAGCTTCTTGATATATATTATAATGGACTAACTGAAGAATCTAGGACATACCTAGATAGTTGTGCTGATTGTGTTTTCAGGAATAGGACTCCCAAGGAAGCTGAGGAATTAATGGCTAAAATAAGCAAGAATTATGAAGATTGGACTCCTGCTGAACCAACTATACCTAAGACAACTACACCTGAAATAACTGTGCCTGAACCAACACCAACACCAAAACCAAAGAAGAGGGGAGTTATTGAACTAAATGATGAAGTGATGAAGGAAGCTATGAAATGTCTTAAGGAGAAGGGAATTAAAGCTGCAGATGTCAAGAATTTACCTCCTATAGAAGAATTATGTAAGCCAATCCCCCCACTCATCCACTATTGAGGTACACTCTCTCCAACATTTTGATGAACGTGATATTCCTTACTCTAAACCTCCTGATCAATGCTTAGAATAATTTGATATTTTTATTGTTAAGCAAGATAATTTTAATAAAAGGGTGCAAAATCATCTAATGGAAAACTCTAGAGCTATTGTTGAGTTGAAGGATATTGTGGAAAGAACCTCTAATGATGTTAAAATGCTTGTTAAACATTTTCAAATGGTTCAAACTCAAATTGATCAGCTTATTAAAGTACAAAAAGACTTGCTAGTTAATGTTGCTAAAGAAAAACATGCTTATGAAATTAGAACTACAGTGGTGTTGCTACCCAGGATCCTCTATATCCTGAGGGGCATCCTAAAAGAATTGAGCAGGATTCTCAACAAACTTAAAATAGTGGTACTACTCCTAAGAAAAGGAAAAAGAAACATAAAACTATTGTAGAACCTTTTGAACCTGCTAAAGATCCAAATAGTATATCTGACTCTGATGCTGAAACTGAAAGTGGTAATGAGGAAAATGATGTTCCTAATAAAGAAAAAGTTGAAGAAGAACCTGAAAGGCACACTAAGAATACTAAATACACTAAAGAAGATTTTGTTGCTAAGAAACATGGTAGTGAAAGAGAGCCTTGGGTCCAAAAACCTATGTCTTTCCCTGATAAGAAACACAAGTCAGAGGAAGATGAACACTATAACAAGTTTTGTGAATGGATGAAACCTTTATTTTTGCAAATCCTCTGACTGATGCTATCAAATTACCACCCTATTCAAAGTATATGAAGGATATTGTCTCTAATAAAAGGAAGATCCCTAATGAAGAAATTTCTACTTTGCTTGCTAATTATTCCTTTAATGGTAAGGTTCCAAAGAAACTTGGAGACCCTGGGATTCCAACTATTCCTTGCTCTATTAAAAATAGTTATGTCAGAACTGCTTTATGTGATTTAGGAGCAGGAATTAGTGTTATGCCTTTCTCTCTCTATAAGAGACTTCAATTGGAAAAACTAATACCAACTGATATATCTTTGCAAATGGCTGATAAATCTACTACTATTCCTGTTGGTATATGTGAGGATGTAGCTGTTCAAGTGTCTCATAATTGCTTGATATTAACTGACTTTGTTGTGCTTGAAATGCCTGAAGATGATAATATGTGTATTATTCTTGGGAGACCTTTTCTTAATACTACAGGAGCTATTATTAATTGTAATCAAGGAAAGGTGACTTTTAATGTTAATGATAAGGAGCATACTGTCTATTTCCCCAAGAAGATTGATTGGACTTATGGTTTAAATTCAATTGAACATTTTGAGGGCATCCAAGTTGGAGAAATATATTGTCCCATACCACGAGAAAAATATGAAACTATTATGATTGGGACCATTGCTATCAAGGTTGAGGTAACATAATCATTTGTGGAATACAAAGTTTTGTTTCATATAAAATTGTTTTGGTAACAAGACCTGATCAACCTTGTTAACAAAAGGATTTTAATGAATAAAACAATGTTTTCACCATGATTATCTTTGCTTACTTTTATTTTATCCATTTTAGTTTTTGCTTTCACTTAGTTCACTTTTTTGTTGTTAGTTGCTTGCATATTAGAGTGTCTTAGAACTTCTAAAGTTTTAGTTTTGTTTTGTTTTTGCATCATTCCAAAGTCATCTTTCTGTCATAAAATCATTCATCAATACCTGAAAATTGCTAAAAAAATAAAGTGTATCGAAAAATTCCATAAATTCATATTAAATTTTTACATGAAAAAAGGGGCAGAGGAGTGCCTGGAGTGACCCAAGGGGGCCCACCAGGCAGGCACACCAGCTGGTGGCGTGGCCACCCCAGGGGCGTGCCTGGCCATGGTGTGGGCCACCCCTGGCCCTCCACTCACTCTCTCACTTGCCACTTCTTTCTCTCTCCCGAGAAAACACCAGTTCATTGCTCAAAATCGTGTTCTTGTTGTTCTTGTCCACGATTTTTCGATCTCCTTGCTCAGCCCATCTTTGCTGCTGAAATTTGGAGCATTTGATCTCCGGTATGTGACTCCTCCGCTTGTCAAGTAGATTTGTGTTTAGTGGTTTATATCTTGAGTATTTTACTGTTGTAGGTGACAGGTTATGTAAGCTTGTCCAATGCTTAGAAATTTTTTTTTGATGCATGTTTAGGCCTCTTACAAGTCCCTATAAGTAGTTCCCTTCATTATGTATTCACTTTGAAATCACTTGTATAATGGATGCTTAAATTTCAGAATATCAAAGATGAACAACCACACTTTTGGAGAAATATTCGAGAGGGACACACCCAGGAGGGCAAGGCCTTCAAGATCAGCCTCTCAGTTTAGGCCATCATATAATGAAGATCTTATTGCACCACACTTTGGAAATGAAGGAGATGAGGAAGATGCTCACCCATCTACTTTCCCTTGTTTTACCTTTTTACGAGCTGCAGGGATCCTCGATGAGTTCTTACTTCTTGTTCAGAGGGTTGGGCTGACCACCTACATGGAAGATGAGAGTGATCAATATGTCGTGCTCACCAAAACTTTCGTTGGGAGTATCGTTTTCACTAACACCCCTTATCAGTCAACTGTTTCATTCAAGATTTATAATCTGCCTATTACCATGCCATTGGAAAGATTTTGCAGCATTGTAGGCATAGGCATGACTGGGACAGTGAAGAAGATCCAAGGTCGACCCGCTGATTTGCTGGAGCTCTACCTAAGTGTGACAAATGACGATGACCACGCAGCTCAGCGTGGGAAGATAAGAAATATTCAACTCCCAGCTCTAAGATATTTTGCTTATTATCTTGACACTAGTATTCTTGGTAGGGAGAACACTAGTAACATTTCTAATTATCATTTGGCCTTCCTTGCCGCTGCACTTAATAATGATACCAAGTATAATCTTGGCTCTCTCATTGCTCGCTGCCTAGCCGCTAGAGGACCTATTTATGGGGGGCATTATTGCCTCACGTATGGTTGCTGCTTTAGAACTTTCTATGGATCCTAATGATACTGAATTGACACCACAAAGGCTTAATCTTGCTGCTATGAAAACGCATCACTTTGTCACTGCTGACTCTAGTATGGAGGATTTAGTATACAGGATGTTGTTTACTGACGGGGACGAGAGGGAAATTCCTTTGCCATAATCCACTTTGTTCAGTATTTACAGGAGGCCATGGTCGCGTTCCAAGGAGGAGGTGGACGAGCAGCTTTGCTTGCTTGGCTTCCACGGGCAGCACCAGGACGACGTGCCTTCTTACGACTACTTTCCACACTACGCTGGGGCATCCTCGAGTTCGTATCAGGACGAGGGCACCACCTCGCCGTACTACGGAGGCGCTCCATCTTGGCCAGCTTGGGATTGATACCAACTTAGGCCAAAAGCCTAATCTTGGGGGGAGGTACACCGACATCACACTCATCTACATATCATGTTCAGTCGGTACTTTTTATATCCATGTTTCGTTCTCTTTTTATTTTCGTTCTTTCTTTACTTTTGCTTTCCAAAACACAAAAATACCAAAAATATTTTCGTTGTTTCTCTTTGTTTGCTTCTTTGTCTTTTTAGCCTTGGTTTGCTTCTTCCTTTTTGCTTTGTTTGGATTATTCGAAAAACCCAAAAAGATTTTGCTTTGCTTGTTCTTCCTTTTGGTCCTTGCCTTTAAAAATCGAAAACCCAAAAATATTTGTTGTTCTTCTTTGGTTTTGTGAAGTTCGTTGCAGGGTTCAGCAGTCCTCAGTGGAGTTGGGTTTCATGTTATTATTCAAGCAACACAAGTGAAGGGCAATAATGAGGATTGATGACAACTTGAGGTGTGGTAAGAGGCTGGTAACGAACTCCATTTGTTTTCATTTTTGTACATATACTCATCATTGTGGGCATGCTTAGTTTGTTCGTGTAAGGTGTATGTCATTTATGGATGCTTAGTAGTTCTTGCTTTCTTATGATTAGCTCCAACTTGCTAATGGTTTGTAGCATGTCATATGAATGTTTGCTTGCATTGTTCTATTCATAACTTGGTATGACACTGTGGTATCCTCCTCTGAATGTTTCACTTGAATTGACTTGGCACAAGCTCACGCATGCATATGACTGAAACAATAATTAGTTAAGCCTCGATGAATTATTTTGCCTCAGGGGACTTGAATAATTCCTCTAAACTTTCAAGAATAATTCCTGGCAAAAATAGATCGAAACAAAAACACGACGAGAACAAGATATACGAACCTCGGGGGATCCGGGGGATTATATATTACGAAGTTTCGCAACAAAAGGAAGGTACTAGGAGAAAACGGGTCGGAGACGGAGTCCGAGGTGGCCACACCACCTGGTGGCGCGGCCAGGGGTGGGCACGCGCCACAGGGTGGTGTGAGACACCCTGGATCCGTTTCTGTCCCTCTTTCTCTTCGTAGCTTTCCTTGTTGGCTAAAAACTGCAAAAATATAACTGGACAGATCTTTCACAGAACTTTTCTTACCAGAACTGTTACCTATTTGAAAACGGACTCTGCATGCCTCTGAATTTGGTATTTAGTAGATTCTTTCGGAGTCACCACTTGAATAACATCAATATCTTCATCTTCATACACTTATTGCTTGAGTCATGAAACCTTTCACTTCCTTATTACACCATTATCTCCACTAACCTGAAAATTTCTTTCACACAAAACTTCACACAGTTCTCATTAGCAACATTAGTATAAGTGAAGTGATAAAACCTTTTGAGTCCAATTTCAACTGAAAACCATCAAAACATAAGCTACTATAGCAACTCCTTCTGAAAACCCAAAAAGAATTCAAAAAGGAAATCAGTTAAAGAAGCAAATGCAAGAGTGGCAAAACCTGTCAAAACAGACCAGCAGGTGAAGATCAAGTTTTTCGAAAATCTTCTGTTGCTCAAATCAAAAAGTGCAAAACTAACAAAAGTTAAATAACAACCTGGGGCAGAAGCACAAACAATTACAGCTCAATCTGACATACAGAAATCTCTCATGAAATTTTACGGTGAAGCACAAAAATCTGTTTCGGGAAAGCAACTTCCCCAAATATTACTTCTCTCTTATTAGAGGTTGATCTTGACACAAAAAACCAAACGAAAAGGATAAGGAGAGGTTATTACCAAAGTAATAACTTCCAAGACTCAAAGGAAAACAAAAACAAACCGAAAACACAAATAAATTGGGTTGTCTCCCAAAAAGCTCTTTCTTTATAGCCATTTAGATGGGCATGATAATTTTGATGATGCTCACTTAGGAATATGAATTGAAATGAAAGAGAGCATTAAGAAGCAAAAAAATACACATGTTTAAGTCTAACCCACTTCCTATGCAAGGGAATTTTGTAAACAAACAAGTTGTTGAAACCAGAAACCACTAGCATAGGAAGGCAAAAGAAGTGCAACATAAACACTTTCAGCATAAAATAAGGAAACTTGATATTATTGAAATGCATAAGAACATTTTTCCCTCTCTCATAATAACTTTCAGTATCATGCATAAATTTAGTGATATAGCTATCACAAGAACCATCGTAACAATGATCACTTATTCTAACAGAAAACACATGAATACTAGTTCTTATAACACTACTTTGTGAAGCAATATTAGAGGTATCCTTACAAAGGATAGTGTGTCCCTCTTCTACATGTTTAGTGACAAAGTCTTTCACATTTGCTATTATAGGTTCATCATCCATTTGTTTATCAGGTTCAATAGCTTTATTTGTACTTTCATTAACCATACTAGCTATCATAGCATGTTCCTTTATCTTAACTAGGAAAGGCATTTTCTCAATGTAAGGTTCAGATGAAACATGATTAGCAGTATAAACTTCAGTATTTCATGGAGGAACACTCTTAGCAATATCTTTATAAGGTTCATGATACTTATTCCACTTCTTTTTAGGCACTTCAATGTAGGAAGCAAAAGCCTTAAAATAAGTTACAATAGCTTGAGAGTCTAGACCATAAGCATTTTTAATATTTTGAAAATCATCAGTTCCCATAAAAGATTCAATGCATTCATAATCATAATTTATACCTGACTTTGTTCCTTTGTCATTCTCCCATGCTTCAGCATTATCTTGAATACGGTCCAGAAGATCCCATTATCTTCTTCTTCCATGCGAGTGAATGATCCAGCACAAGAAGCATCCAATAAATCCTTATCATGAAGAGAAAGGCTTGCATAAAAGTTATTGATAATAATATTGTTGGGGAGCTCATGAATGGGACATTTGAGCATTAGTAACTTTAATCTCCCCCAAGCTTGAGTTGTACTCTCTCCATCAAGAGGCCAAAAGTTGTATATTTGATTCCGATCTTTATGAATCTCACTAGGAGGATAAAACTTTGAATAAAAGAGAGGCACTATTTCCTCCCATTCAAGAGCTTGACCATTCTTCAGCAGCTTATACCATTCCTCAGCTCTTCCTTTCAGTGATAATGAGAAAAACTTCTTCTTAACTTGATCTGTAGTAATACCTGCACACTTGAAGAACCCGCATAATTCGTGTATAAAGAGAAAATGATCACTGGATGGACAGTTCCATCTCCAACATAATAGTTATCCATAACACGATTAATAATTCTTGTAGGTATTTTGAAAGTATCATTCTCAGCAGACGGTGGTTCATCTACTACCTTAGCAGTGGTAGTAGCATTACGAAATAAGAAACTCAGTGAATTATCCATATTGAAAATAAATCAACTAACAGAAGTAAACAATACTCATAGTAGAAGTTTCCTTTACCAGTTCCACTCTCCAATAGCGCTTCACTCCCCGGCAACGGCGCCAGAAAGTAGTCTTGATGACCCACAAGTATAGGGGGTGTATTGCAGTATTTTCGATAAGTAAGATTAAGCAACGAGGAAGCGAAGGTGTTGGCTAGTGGTATGGATCAGGAATTCTCTGCAAATACTTAGCAAACGGATTTTTAGGGGGTTTTGATAATTCAAATAAATAAAGTACGAGTAAATAAAAGACAATAAGAATAAATGAAGCAAGTGGCCCAATCCTTTATTCAGCAAAGGACAAGCCGGTTGTATTACTTAAGATGACCAAACGTTCTTGAGGACACATGGGAATATCATCAAGTGCTTTCGCTTCATATAGTTGATTAATATTCTTTAGTTTGCTAAGTGTTGTGTGGGTGAACCTGTGCTAATGTACCGACCTTCCTAGGACTAATACATACTTGTGATTATACCCCTTGCAAACATCCGCAAGTACAAGAAAGTAATTAAGGTAGAAACCTAACCACAGCTTTAAACTCTAAGACCCTGACGTCCCTTGTGCAATGGTTTCCTAACGGGGGTTCAGGTTTCTGTCACTCCAGCAACCCCTACGATTAGTAGCCAAATACATATAAGTGAAGTGTCATGTAGTCGATGTTCACATGACACCACTAGAAGTACACCACAACTTAAATATCAAACCATTGAATCTTTCTAAACATAATTCCACTACTAACAACATGACTTCTCCCATGTCCTCAAGAACAAAACGAACTACTCACAAGACATCATATGGATCATGATCAGAGATGGAATAATGATGTGTAAAAATCTAAACATAAACGATAATTCAATGGTTCACTCAATAGCATCAACTGCAAAGAGTAATCAACACCGGGAAAGTTTCCTCTAAGAACTATGCAAGATTCAACCAAATTGTTACAGTGATATGGAGATGGTGATGATGGTGCTGGTGGTGATGATGGTGATGATGATGATGATGCTGATCCCGATGAAGTCCAGCTTGATGGTGGTGTTGATGGCGACGATCTCCCCTCTCCGGGAAGGAATTCCCCCAGCAGAATTCTATCTGCCGGGGAGATCGTTCTCTCTTAGTGTTTTTCGCCCCGCAAAGGCGGTGGAATCTTTCTGTGGTCGCTCCCTGAGTCTTAGGGTTTCTAGAGGATAATATACACCAGAGGGGAGAGCCAGGGGTGGACCAGGGTGGCCACACCACCTAGTGGCGCGGCCAGGGGGTGGTGTGGGCCCCTATGGCCCATCTCAGCCTCCCCTTTTGGCTTCCTTCGTCTTCTGGAAAAAATGATTTTCCATGTATTTTCCTGAATTTTCTGATCTTCATGAATTTTGCCTCCAAACAGCACCTTTTCCATTAGAATCCTGACTGTAGCTGTCCATGCTCGAAAAGTCATCAACCATGCAAAAACAGATGAAATAACATAAGTATCATCCCTTAATATGAAATATATCAATGAATAACAGTAAATTATGATATAGAATAGTGATGCAAAATGGACGTATCAATGAGTTATATTTGGAGTTGGATGTTTCTATGAAATTGTGGTGTTTGTTGGAACCATCTAGAGCTCAAAATGACAGTGTGGGGTTATCTAGATAGGGAAAGCGAACTTTGAGGTGTGCTATTATAGCCCTACCATGGATTAGAGTGTCCAACCAGAGAGTAGTTCAGAGTAGTATCATAAAGAGATGATATTTATATGAGAGTCTTCACTAGCGAAAGTATGATCCCTAGGCCTTGTTTCTAAGCATCAAAACACCGTTTGCAATTAGATCTATTACATGTTTGCTTGCTGACATCTTTATTTTAGTTTTCCTTTAGTCTCTTCCATGCCGTCAAGCTATTTTCTGGCACCGTTGTCTTATATCCATACCACTTGTATTTCACTATCTCTTCGTCGAACTAGTGCACCTATACACCTCACAAGTGTATTGGGTGTGTTGGGGACACAAGAGACTTCTTGTATCTTGATTGCAGGGTTGCTTGAGAGGGATACCTTTGACCACTTCCTCACTGAGTTCGCTAAACCTTGGGTGATCCACTTAAGGGAAACTTCCTGCTGTTCTACAAACCTCTGCACTTGGAGGACCAACAACGGTCTACAAGAATAGAAGTACGTAGACATCAGTTGCCGACTCGAATGTCAACCTCGCCTCTCGCCACGCTCCTAGTTCTTACCAGTCCCTGCAACGAGTTGTAGATGTGAATGAATGATCCAGTATCATATACCCAAGAACTATTAGGTGCATCTGCGAGATAGATGTCTATAACATTGCAAACAAGTGTACTTGAGCTGGAAGTCACACCTCCACTCTTGGCTTTATCAGCCAGATACTTGCTGCAATTCCTCTTCCAGTGGCCATCCGCCTTGAAATATAAGCAAGTGGATCTGGCTGCAGGAGATGGCTTAGTCCCTGAGGAAGCGCTTTGGACTGGGTCCTCAGCCATACCTCCCAACTTTGCCTTCTTCTTCTTAGTCCAAGAACTTTTCTTAAACTTAGCCTTATTCTGCACCATCAACACTTGACTTGCGCCTTTCTTGAGATCCGCCTCAGCCTGCTTGAGCATCCCATGTAATTCAGTGAGATTCTTATCCATACCATGCATGTGGTAGTTCGATATGAACTGACCATATGCACTAGGAAGAGAGTTCAGAATTATATTTGTAGTGAACTCTTCGCTAATGGGGTAGCCCAGCCTTTCCAGATACTGCACGTAACCAACCATCTTGATCACATGCAGACTCAGTGGATCGCCATCCTTAAGCTTGCAACTCAACAAAGCCTGAGAGACTTGATACCTCTCATTCTTTGCCTAAGCCTGGAACATACTTTTGAGGCTTTCGATCATATCGTAGGCCTCAACATTCTAGAATTGCTGCTACAAGTCTAGTTCCATGTGAGCAAGCATAAGATACCTAATCTCCGTAGAATCATCACAAGTCCTACGGTAGGCATTGGTGGCTGTGACACTCGCATTCTCATTCGGCCCATCTAGAAGTGGGTTGTCTAGGACATGGTCCCTCTTTTCTTGCTTGAGAACAATTCTTAGATTACAATACCAGTTGGTGAAGTTAGTTCCATTTAGCTTATCTTTCTCTAAGATGGTTCTCAAAGCAAAACTGGGTGACTGAGGAAGACTGCTAGGTGCTATTGATCTACAACAGAAAAATATGCAAAAACACTTAAGACATGTATCCATAAAAGAGCAAGCATATTAAACACTTTAATACTTATGCTCCCACTAGAACCAACACCCCTCCAATGGTTACTAAGTGATTCGGGATCCTAAATAAGCAAGCCGACTAGTGAGATTTAGCATCACCGCTAGCCATCAAGTGATCTAGGTAGACAACTCCTTGTTAATCGCATCTCATACGACTCCTATTGGACGGGTGGCATCACATGCCCCGGCTCCCATCCGACTTTTCCCCGAGTCCCACAACCGTTGTGATAGACCCGTCTAGATTACCGAGTGCTTCTGTTGTAAGAGTCTGACTCGAACCCACCTACTCAAAAACAATTTATAGCACCTCAATTTTATGAGCCCACTACCAAAAATGTCTGACTTGTGATGGTGCAAAACTGGCAGGGAAACCGACTAGACCTTCTTTAAGGGACTATTTTCTACCAACTATCTAATAGAGGTAAAACAGAGACATAACAATAACACAACATAAAGCAATTATAATGTGAAATGGTATGGCTCTCTTCATTGTGATCTCCATCTCCACAAAGTCTATAATCCGACTCGTGCAAACTCTTGTCACGTGCCGCCTTACACCATGTAGCCGACTTGCACATCGACTTGCATGTCATCCGGGTTCTCCAGACAGATACACTAGCTAGTTACATAGAGAATCCGACACGCAGGTCATTATACAATAAGATGACAGCACCTAGGCTCTAGCCGACTGACAAAAACCATGATACATAGATCACGTATGGATTACACACATCACATGCACATAAGCCATACCATTCACAACATCATCCTGCAAAAACAAGTTATGCATAGATATGATATCTACCGGCATTGTGAAACTCGCAACGACATCTAAGGTACTACGATAGGGTGAAGCCAATGGTCTCGCTAGTCGGATAGCGAACGGGGATCGGAGGGGTGATGACTGCAAGTGCACAGATCGTTTGTAGCTAGTTTCAAAATAAAGATATATTGATCCCACGGGGAGCAGGAGTCTGAAGTCTAATAACTCTTGAAATAAATATTACAATATAAATGCTAAATAAAGTTCTAAGTGACAAGATAAAATGCGAGTATTGCGTAAAAAGGTGTTTGGGGGTTTTTGGTATAAAAGCAACAATAAGTAAAGTAAAACAACTGAACATAGAAAGTAAGTATCGCATATGTAAGAGAGATTGGAACTGCAATAGGGAAAAATCATTCTCAAGGAGTAGCGGATACACCACTGGCATTATAATGATCTAAGATAAACATTATTATCATGAACATTCTCAACTCTGTATGTGTGGGAGGAACTCCGTATTTGGACAAATAGGCAGAAATCACTGCTCACATCATCCTCATAATCACAGTAGTCAGCAATCAACATCAATCGAATTATTGCGCTATTAAGGGACTTAATCCCGTAGGACGTATCCCATGGCATGAATAGTGTTTCGTGAGTTTCCTTGGTTTCCCAAGTTGATACGTAATGAGTGCCAACAGCTTTATAGTCACTGTAAGTGCTAACACACCTCCATCTACCAACAAGTAGTTCCCTCCATCAAGTCCCCATGAGAGGCAAATATTGAGAGGTCAACTTCTCTAAACATCAAGATGAAGACAATCTAACATATGGTCATGGCAGTGAATATCATAATAAACTTTATCTTATTTCAATCTCATACTAGGGTTTCTCCATCTCCCCAAGAAATAATGATCTACTCAGACATGGAGGAAATCAACATCATGGAAATAACAATGGAATCTATCATAGATGAATAGTACTTGTATAAATCCACAACGACTACGAAAATTACAACAAGATCTAGACAAGATGTAGATGGGATGGATGGAGATGGTGGTGATGCAGCGGTTGATGATGAAGATCGATGCCTTAGCCTGCGGATCTGTGTAGGGTGAAGATGGATCCCCGGTGGACGAGTTCCCCCTCTAGATGCCTTCCGGAGGTGAGGTTTCGGCAATTTCTGGTTGTTCTGTATGTCATCTCTCTGATCCACTTGCACGGGGTGAAACTATTTGAGGAGGCGGTGGTGGTGCTAACTATACGACGAGAACTATACGGTCGAAAAATTTATTCCCGTCGTATAGTTGGTCGTTAAACCGTCTGTACGCCTTGTTCGCTTCGGGTTTTCTTCTGGTATTGTTGATATCTCCCAAATAAGCGATTTGCGTTGTTTTTGACTCCTTTTCTCCTCAGTGCAACTGCTCCAAGAATTGTATCCATCATCTGACCTGATCGTAGTGAAAACAGACATAAAATGTGCGTGCGATCACCGTAAAATATCAAGATCCTACATCTACAATGCAACATGATGCAAATATGCACTCATCAACTTCCCCAAGCTTAGACTCTTGCTCGTCCCGAGCAATTTTAGCTTAATGGATGTGATCCTCATATTCATGGAGCTGAGTCGATAAAATAAATGAGGTAGTTGCAACATGTGTTTATAATACATGATACATAGGAATAAGTTCATGAATAGTACCTTACTCGAACCATCTGAATAGTATTAGCAGGCTTCCACACCTTAGTGATCAACAGTTCACAAAAGATGAATCTCAACATAATGTAAAAGTATCTGGTTGAACCGAATGAGTTAGCGAGGTAGTCCCAAGTGTTTTAGGATCAAGGTATTCACTTGGGATTCAAAATCTCAAAAGTGTCTCTTTGTCATACTACAATATAGTGGTGTATGCCTATTTGCTCTTTGCACATTCGCTCTTTTTCGTCTTTCTTTTCTCTTCTCTTCTTTTCTTTTGTGTATATGCTCACACTTTTGTTTAAGTGTTGTGCAAAGGATCTAGCCATACATTCCACTTCATGTAGGAATTCAAAGTTTAATGATCTCAATTATCAAATTCCAATTGTATATGAAGCATTTTTATGACTTGAAGATTCTACCTCGACTTGTTCTCACTCTATTTTGATAGCACTTTTATTTTCCTTTGTTCAAGGTTTCTTTTTCAACTTAACTGATTAGATAAAATTTTTTCTTTGTAAACCAAACCATAGACTTACAACATATTGGCCAAATTATGTTTATATGTTCAATACTAATAGTGTGGAAGACTCCTATTGCTATCATCAAGTGCAAGTAAAATTATACTCAAGCCATTCATATAAGACAAGCACAAACTCAATATTGCTCCATATATAATAATAAACTCGGAATTTCATAAAAGGGATTGACTATTCTTGAAGGGAATTCTAATGATGCAAACTTTATTTCTAGTTTGAACTAATGCAAAACTAAAATAGTAATGTAAAACTTATAAGATAGATTACAAGGTCTTAAAGATCTCCCCAAGCTTGGAATCAAGCCAGGCGGGATCAAATAATCCCTTGCGATTATTTGATACTGTGATTATTGTAGATCATTGTGGCGCCATGGCATGTAGCACCACGCTGCGTAGATTCTTGTTGGTCTCCTCCAGAGCAGTAATGCGGCAACAGCACCTGCGCAAATCAGATTGCAAAGTGTCCACTTTATCTGCGAGCTTAGTCACCAATGGGAGAAGATCATCCTTCTTCTCTATCTCCTTGAGACGGTGGCGGACTTCGATGCGATGAAGTAGTTCCTGCTTCTGATATATCTCTAGTGCTCGCACGCGATCCTTGGTCCTAGGAACAACTTCTTCTTCCTCATCCATAATTGATGGATCGGGGAAGTGGAAGCCATACCTCCACTCTTCTTGAGGCTTCACCCTCATTCGAGCACCAATGGTTGGCTTCAAGAGTGGCGCCTTCGCTCCCTTGCTAGCACCTACACCAATATTAGGTAATTCCTTATGCTTGTGTGGCCTAGTGATACATTGCAAATGTATCTATAATTTTTGATGTTCCATGCTTGGTTTTATCTACTTTCTTGTGTTTTGTCCACACTTTGGAGTACTTTTCATATGATTTCTTGGACTGACCTATTAACAAGAGCCATAGTGCGAGCTGCCTGTTTTTTGCTATTTTTGGTTTCATGAAGTCAGAAAACGAATATTCTCGGAATTGGACGGGACAAAAGCCAAAGTCACTATTTTACCAGGGGACACTTGGAGCCAGAATACGAGACGGAGAGGGGCTGGGACCTGGCCACACCACCTGGCCACGTGGCCAGGCCTGGCCCACGCTAGGGGGTGGTCTGGCCGCCCCAGGCACACCCCCGGCCTCTGATACGAAAACCCTAAGTACCCGATCAAAATTCCACGAAAGAGTCTGTAGCCGCCGTCATCTCCATCCCTGAATCGGGAGGGATCTGAAGCTCTTCCCGGCATCCTGCCGGAGAGGGGAATTCACCCTGAAGGCCTTCTTCATCATCATGAAAGCCTCTGGTGTGATGCGTGAGTAGTTCATCTCTGGACTACGGGTCCATGTAGTAGCTAGATGGCTGGTTCTCCTCATTTGTGCTTTCATGTCTAGATCTTGTGAGCTCCGTTCATGATCAAGATCATCTATTTGTAATTCTGCATGTTGTGTTTGCAGGGATCCGATGGATATTGAGATGCTATTTCAGATTGATTATTGATTATGTCATGTCTTTGTTATTTGTGATCTTGCATGCTTTCCGTTGTTAGTAGCTATCTTGGCCAAGTAGATGCTAGCAACTCCAAGAGTTAGTATTTATGCTCGATGGTGGGTTCATGCCTCTGGTAATCTGGGGAAGTGACAGAAATCTCTAAGGTACTAGATGTGTTGTTGCTACTAGGGAGAAAACAACAATCCTTTGTTCATAGAACAATCGTATTGTTTACTTTACACGCAATTCGTAATGCAATAATCTGTTGCTTGCAACTTAATACTGGAGGGGGCTCGGATGATAACCTGAAGGTGGATTATTA
This sequence comes from Avena insularis, assembly GCA_023614405.1. Taxonomy (NCBI): domain Eukaryota; kingdom Viridiplantae; phylum Streptophyta; class Magnoliopsida; order Poales; family Poaceae; genus Avena; species Avena insularis. Next base: position 533,214,398 of record CM042694.1, read on the forward strand.
GTCATAGATGCAGTTGGATGACGGTCTATGTATAATGTTGTAATGCCCAATCGAATCTCAAAGGAGTCAAGATGATTAGTATATGCGTGTATGCTTTCTCGATGTTTGTCAATTGCCCCGCTGTAATTTGTTCACCCAGCATGTTATCTATCTTAAGGAGAGCCACCTCTAGTGAACTATGGACACCGGTCCTTTCTTTTAAATTCAATCTACAAACTGTTTACTGCTTTGTGTTTATTTTCTGCAAACTATTATTTCCTTCCATTCGATACGTTTAATCCTTTGTTTTCAGCAAAACCGGTGAGATTGACAACCTCATTGCAAGTTGGGGACAGAGTTCTGTGGTTGTGTTGTGCAGGTCTCTGATGTCTACGCACTTCTATTCTTGTAGACAGTTGTTGGGCCTCCAAGTGCAGAGGTTTGTAGAACAGCAGCAAGTTTTCCCTTAAGTGGATAACCCAAGGTTTATCGAACTCAGGGAGGAAGTGGTCAAAGGTATCCCCTCTCAAGCAACCCTGCAATCAAGATACAAGAAGTCTCTTGTGTCCCCAACACACCCAATACACTTGTCAGGTGTATAGGTGCACTAGTTCAGCGGAGAGATAGTGAAATACAAGTGGTATGGATAATTATAAGTGGTAACGGTGATAGAAAATAGCTTGATGGCGTGGAAGAGACTAAAGTAAAACTGAAATAAAGATAGAAGTAAGCAAACATGTAACAGATCTAATTGAAACGGTGTATCAATGCTTAGAAACAAGGCCTAGGGATCATACTTTCACTAGTGAACACTCTCATATAAATATATTCTTATTTATGATACTACTCTTAACTACTCTCCGGTTGAACACTCTAATCGATGGTAGGGCTATAACAGCAGACCTCAAAGCAAGCCTTTCCCATCTAGAAAACCCCACATTGTCACCTTGAGTACTAGATGAGTCCAACAAACACCACAATTTCATAGAAAGATCCAACTCCAAATATAACTCACAACAAGTATTTGTAATTTCTAGCCTAAGTGCCACCATGGTGTGCACGCTGTCACTTTCACACACATGGGGAGAGCAGATATCTATTAAGCACTTGAGTAGCAAGGTAGATCTACTTGATTACAAAGCTCATGATCACAATATGATCATGCATAGAGAGAGAGATGAACACATAGCTACCGGTAGAACCCTTAGCCTCGAGAGAGAACTACTCCCTCCTCATCATGGGAATCAGCAATGATGATGGAAATGGTGGTGGAGATCGATGGAGATGGCTCAGGGCACTTCCCGTCCGGCGGTCTTAGAACAGAGACTTTCTGTCCCCGAATCTCCCCTTGGTGGTGGCGGCGCTTCTTGAACTTTCGTGGATTTGATTGACTATTTAGGGTTTTGGTATCGGAGGCTCTTATAGGCGAAGGAGGCAAGGTCGGTGGCGGCAGGGGCCCACACCATTCCGGCACACTCGGCTGGCCCACGCCAGGGGTGTGGCCACCACCTGGCCCCTCTCCGACTCTCCTTCGGCTCCATGAGTCTTCCGAAAATAGTAACTTTGGCTTTTGTCCCGTCCAATTCGATAATATTCATTTTTGACTTCTGGAACCAAAAACAGCGAAAAGCAGTAAAGCACTGTGGCTCTTGTTAATAGTAGTCCAATAAATCATATGAAAAGTACTCCAAAGTGTGGACAAAACATAAGAAAGTAGATAAAACCAAGCATGGAACATCAAAAATTATAGATACATTTGCAATGTATCAACATCCCCAAGCTTAACTCCTGCTCGTCCTCGAGTAGGTAAGTGATAAAAAGAAAGAATAATTTTTGAGGTGACATGCACCATCATAAACTTGATCAAAGTATTTGTAAAACATTCAAAGCTGGGATCATAGTACTTCAATCATAACATGAAATACAAGGTTCTAGCAATAAGACAAAGAAACTATGTTGCAACATGAAAAGGCACAAACAAAAGATTAATGAATAACAATGCTTTGCAAGACGTTTGTTTGTTTCACATAAAGAAAACATAGCATAGTAGCATTCAGCTTGTCCCTCATAGAGTAGAAAATATAAATACATAGGACACCTTCAAAGTTCATAAGAGTGACTAGATACAAATAGTTTAAAACAAGCAATATCAAATTTATGCATCAATCAACAAGTCTTGGGACAATGCACATAGAACTAAGAATGGCCACTATGCTCTCAAAGTAGGTGCATAAAGATAGAAGGTGGAGACTCAATATATAAGTGGAAGAAAGGCCTTCATAGAAGGAAGTAGGGATTCAAGTCTCATAAAGAGCTTCCAAAAATTATGGTACTTATAGCTTTCAGCTCTCATTGCCCCTATCATAAGCATCTTGAAGTGATTAAGGTTAAAGTGAACAAACTATGGAGTATATGCTTGACAAAGTATAAGTTGGAAATCTCATGTCCCTTGAATACGAGGGCCGCTCCTCATGCTACTCAAGTTTAGTCACCAGTAAGTTCTTGTCATCGTAAGTACATGTGTATCATAGAGAACCACCAATGGGGTACCCCTTGCCCGATGATATGGAAGAATCCCCATATCAAAATGATAAGGCAAGCAAACAATGAGCATCTCAGCAATTTTCTTATTTACCATGGGAATATGGTGCTTTTTTCTCTCTTTCCTCTTTTCATATATCTCTTTTTTTCTCTTTTTTTCTCAATATAGGACTCTTTTTTTATAAGAAGAATGCTTCATAGACAGCTCATTATGGTTACGCTGCAGGTTTCCACCATGTCAGCATGGATTAGACCAGCGGCCCAGGTGTTTCTCTAACACATATACATAACTCCATGGACTTACAAGCTCCCCTTTCATTTCACACCGACGACATCCATATACAAAAGAGCATGGTATCAACTAGGTACAAGTACCAAGTGCAATGTTGAAAGTGTTCCCCATGAAAGCATGGTTCTGCTAATTCCCAACAAATAAGTGCAAGCATATACAACATAGACGACACAATGGTTCAAGTTTATTAAGGGCAAGAAAAGAAAAGTGTGCCATCAAGTTCGTGAGAGCTTTAATCACTAGTTTTCTCATAACAAGTTTAATTCAGAAGGTAGATAAAAACATGAATATACTTGGAATAGCAAATGCTAATAGGTAGGTATGGTGGACTCTTTGGAATAACTTGGTTTTGTTTGGAGTTGGATGCATGAGTGGAACTCATACTTGGTTGTGGAGGCTAGCAAAAGACTGGGAGCGACAAACTAAGAGAGCAATAATGGCCATAATCATGCAGAGAGACAAAACATCATTGAACAAAGCATAAAGTGATGCTACAAGTTGAAAACTAAAGGATCATAAAGGCTATGGTGACTTGAGATAGTCATAACATGGTGTGAGCATGCGCCAAGTCAACCCAAATAAAGCATCAAAGGAGAATACCACTATACTATGCTTTAATATGCTAAAACAACGCATGATTCATCCAAGGCACATTAAGAAATCTCAACTGTTTATAACAAGTCATGCTACAGCAAATAATACTAAGCATAAAGCTAAAACAATATCAAGCATGGCATGACAGAGCATAGGCCACAGTCAAAAACGAGCTCTTTTTACCACATAAGCATGAACTTTCCTACTCTTTTCCAAACCAAACCAAACTATTTGCAAACCAATGTATGAAAGAGGGGGTCCAACCAATTTATTCAGCAAACTAAGCAAACGAAAAACCAAAACGGAAACGAAAAAGAAGACGCTCCAAGAACAACACAACTGTGCATGAAACAATAAAAATGAAGCGTTTGGAAGAAACCTGGGATTTTTATTGATGAAGAAGGGGATGCCGTGGGCATCCCCAAGCTTTGACGCTTGTACTTCTTGGAGATTTCTTGGGGTGATACGCGTGGCATCCCCAAGCTTGAGCTTTAGTCCATCCTTCATCTCATTACTCATTCCTTCCATACACCTGAAATTTTTCCTTCATTCAAAACTTCACACAATCTTTATTAGCAACATTAGTGCACTCAAGATAAATAAGTCTTAAGGTTCAGTTCTAACACCAAATAAACTTCCATTAGAACACTAGCTACTGTAGCACTTCCCTCAAAAATCTCAATTCTCCAAAAGAACTCAAAAAGGAACCAACAAGAAGCAAATGCAGAAAATGGCAGAAGTCTGTCAAAACAGACCAGCAGGTAAAGACGAATTTTTTCTAAGACCTTCTGTTGCTCAAATCAAAAAGTATTGAACTAACTAAAGTTAGATAACAACCTGGGACAGAAGTATTAAAATTCACGCCTCAAAAGGACGTACCGAGATTTTACACGAATTTTTACGGTGAAGCACAGAAATCTGTTTCGGGACAGCAACTTTCCCAATCATTACTTCGCTCTCATTAGAGGTTACTCTTGGCACAAAAAGCAAATAAAAAGGATAAGGAGAGGTTATTACAGAAGTAATAACTTCCAAGACTCATCTAAAACTTTTGGGTTATCTCCCAATAAGTATTTTTCTTTAACGTCTTTAAGTTAGGCATGATAGTTTCAGAAGATGCTCACATAAGAAATATGAATTGAAGTAAAAGAGAGCATCAAGAAGCAAATTCAAAACACATTTAAGTCTAACCCACTTCCTATGCATAGGAATCTTGTAAAGAAACAAGTCATGAAAGCACAAAGCAACAAGCATAGGAAAGCAAAACAAGTGCAACTTCAAGACTTTCAACATAAAGAGGGGAAACTTAATATTATTGAGATGCATAAAACCATGTTTCCCTCTCTCATAATAACTTTCAGTAGCATCATGAATAAAATTAACAATATAACTATCACATGAAACATTCTTATCATGAGCCACATGCATATAATAATTATTACTCTCCATATAAGCATAGTCATTCTTATTAATTGTAGTGGGAGCAAATTCAACAAAATAGCTATTATTATTCTCATCACCATAATCATCAAATATAGGAGGCATATTGTAATCATAATTTATTTTCTCCTCAATAGTAGGTGGACTGAAAATATCATACTCACCATTGTAATCATCATATATTGGAGGTTTTGTACCATAATAAGCAATAGAATAGCTATCTTCCAAAGCTGGGGAACTAAAAAGATTATTTTCATAAAAACTAACTTCCCCAAGCTTAGACTTTTCCATAGCATTAGCAATAATGGTGTCCAAAGAATTCATACTAACAACATTGCTATTAGCATGCAAATAAAGTTCCATAGGTTTTTTAATTTTCTCTTCAAACACTTCATGTCCTAACTCAAGATAAATACTATAAAGCTCTCTAATTTTGTTGTTGTTTTCCATTAAGCCTAACTAGTGAAAATAAAAACAAGAAACAAAAAGACAAAATTGTAGAATCTGAAGGAAATAACTTCGAGCACTCACACCAGAGGATGTGAGTACCTTTTACCTTACCTCCCCGGCAACGGCGCTAGAAAATAGCTTGATGTCTACGCACTTTTATTCTTGTAGACAGTTGTTGGGCCTCCAAGTGCAGAGGTTTGTAAAACAGCAGCAAGTTTTCCCTTAAGTGGATCACCCAAGGTTTATCGAACTCAGGGAGGAAGTGGTCAAAGGTATCCCCTCTCAAGCAACCCTGCAATCAAGATACAAGAAGTCTCTTGTGTCCCCAACACACCCAATACACTTGCCAGGTGTATAGGTGCACTAGTTCGATGAAGAGATAGTGAAATACAAGGGGTATGGATAATTATAAGTGGTAACGGTGATAAAAAATAGCTTGATGGCGTGGAAGAGACTAAAGTAAAACTGAAATAAAGATAGAAGCAAGCAAACATGTAACAGACCTAATTGCAAACGGTGTATCAATGCTTAGGAACAAGGCCTAGGGATCATACTTTCACTAGTGAACTTTCTCATATAAATATATTCTTCTTTATGATACTACTCTTAACTACTCCTTATCCTTTTTATTTGTTTTTTGTGCCAAGAGTAACCTCTAATGAGAGAGAAGTAATGATTGGGAAAGTTGCTGTCCCGAAACAGATTTTTGTGCTTCACCGTAAAAATTCGTGTAAAATCTCTGTACGACCATTTGATGCGTGAATTGTTGTGCTTCTTACCCAGGTTGTTATCTAACTTTAGTTAGTTCAACACTTTTTGATTTGAGCAACATAAGGTCTTCGAAAAAATTCATCTTCACCTGCTGGTCTGTTTTGACAGATTTCTGCCATTTTCTGCATTTGCTTCTTGTTGGTTCCTTTTTGAGTTCTTTTGGGGAATTGAGATTTTTGAGGGAAGTGCTACAGTATCTAGTGTTTTAATGAAAGTTTTATTAGTGTTAGAACTGAACCTTAAAGACTTATTATCTTGAGTGCACTAATGTTGCTAATAAAGATTGTGTGAAGTTTTGTATGAAGGAAAAATTTCAATTGTATGGAAGGAATGAGTAATGAGATGAAGGATGGACTAAAGTTCAAGCTTGGGGATGCCACGCGCGTCACCCCAAGAAATATCCAAGAATTACAAGCGTCAAAGCTTGGGGATGCCCAAGGCATCCCCCTCTTCATCAATAAAAATCCCAGGTTTTCTTCCAAACGCTTCATTTTTATTGTTTCATGCACACTTGTGTTGTTCTTGGAGCGTCTTCTTTTTTTTTTGGTTTTTCGTTTGCTTTGGTTTGATTAGTTTTCTGAATAAATTGGTTGGACCCCCTCTTTCATACATTGGTTTTCAAATAGTTTGGTTTGGTTTGGAAAACAGTAGGAAAGTTCATGCTTAAGTGGTAAAGAGAGCTTGTTTTTGACAGTGGCCTATGCTTTGTCATGCCATGCTTGATATTGTTTTGTCTTTATGCTTAGTATTCTTTGCTGTAGCATGACTTGTTATAAACAATTGAGATTTCTTAATGTGCCTTGGATGAATCATGTGTTGTTTTAGCATATTAAAGCATAGTATAGTGGTATTCTCCTTTGATGCTTTATTTGGGTTGACTTGGCGCATGCTCACACCATGTTATGACTATCAAAAGTCACCTTAGCCTTGATGATCCTTTAGTTTTCAACTTGTGGTATCACGTTATGCTTTGATCAATGATCTTTTGTCGCTCTACATGATTATGGCCATTATTGCTCTCTTAGTTTGTCGCTCCTAGTCTTTTGCTAGCCTCCGCAACCAAGTATGAGTTCCACTCATGCATCCAAATCCCTAAACCAAGTTATTCCAAAGAGTCCACCATACCTACCTATTATCTTATGCTATTCCAAGTATATTCATTCTTTTGTTTACCTTCCAAATTAAACTTGTTATGAGAAAACTAGTGATTAAAGCTCTCACGAACTTGATGGCACACTTTACTTTTCTTGCCCTTAATAAACTTGAACCCTTGTGTCGTCTATGTTGTATATGCTTGCACTTATTTGTTGGGGATTAGCAGAACCATGCTGTCATGGGGAATGCTTTCAACATTGCACTGGTACTTTGTACCTAGTTGATATCATGCTCTTTTGTCAATGGATGTCGTCGGTGTGAAATGAAAGGGGAGCTTGTAAGTCCATGGAGTTATGTATATGTGTTAGAGAAACTGACATGGTGGAAACCTGCAGCGTAACCATAATGAGCTGTCTATGAAGCATTCTTCTTATAAAAAAAGAGTCCTATATTGAGAAAAAAGAGAAAAAGAAAAAAGAGATTATGAAAAGAGGAAAGAGAGAAAAAAGCACCATATTCCCATGGTAAATAAGAAAATTGCTGAGATGCTCCTTGTCTGCTTGCCTTGTCATTTTGTTATGGGGATTCTTCCGTATCATCGGGCAAGGGGTACCCCGTTGGCGGTTCTCTATGATACACTTGTACTTATAATGACAAGAACTTACCGGTGACTAAACTTGAGTAGCATGAGGAGCCCTCGTATTCAAGGGACATGAGATTCTAACTTATACTTATCAAGCATGTACACCTTAGTTTGTTCACTTTAACCTTAATCACTTCAAGATGCTTATGATAGGGGCAATGAGAGATGAAAGCTATAAGTACCATAATTTTTGGAAGCTCTCTATGAGACTTGAATCTCTGCTTCCTTCTATGAAGGCCTTTCTTCCACTTATATATTGAGTCTCCACCTTCTACCTTTGTGCACCTACTTTGAGAGCATAGTGGCCATTCTTAGTTCTATGTGCATTGTCCCAAGACTAGTTGATTGATGCATACCTTGATATTGCTTGCTTTAAGCTATTTGTATCTAGTCACTCTTATGAACTTTGAAGGTGTCCTATGCATTTATACTTGCTACTCTATGAGGGACAAGTTGAATACTATTATGCTATGTTTTCTTTATGTGAAACAAACAAACATCTTGCAAAGCATTGTTATTCATGAATCTTTTGTTTGTGCATTTTCATGTTAGAACTTTGTCTTATTGCTAGAACTTTGTCTTTCATGTTATGATTGAAGTACTATGATCCTAGCTTCGAATGTTTTACAAATACTTTGATCAAGTTTATGATGGTGCATGTCACCTCAAAAATTATTCTTTCTTTTTATCACTTACCTACTCGAGGACGAGCAGGAGTTAAGCTTGGGGATGTTGATACATTGCAAATGTATCTATAATTTTTGATGTTCCATGCTTGGTTTTATCTACTTTCTTGTGTTTAGTCCACACTTTGGAGTACTTTACATATGATTTCTTGGACTAACCTATTAACAAGAGCCATAGTGCCAGCTGCCTGTTTTCTGCTGTTTTTGGTTTCAGGAAGTCAGAAAATGAATATTCTTGGAATTGGACGGGACAAAAGCCAAAGTCACAATTTTACCGGGGGACAATTGGAGCTAGAATACGAGACGGAGAGGGGTTGGGGCCTGGCCACACCACTTGGCCATGCGGCCAGGCCTGGTCGGCGCCAGGGGGTGGTCTGGCCGCCCCAGGCACCCCCTCGGCCTCTCCTTCCGCCTATATATTGCCTCTAATACGGAAACCCTAAGTACCCAATCAAAATTCCACGAAAGAGTCTGTAGTCGCCGTCATCTCCATCCCTAGATCGGGAGGGATCTGAAGCTCTTCCCGGCACCCTATCAGAGAGGGGAATTCACCCTAGAGGCCTTCTTCATCATCATGCAAGCCTCCGGTGTGATGCGTGAGTAGTTCATCTCTGGACTACGGGTCAATGTAGTAGCTAGATGGCTGGTTCTCCTCCTTTGTGCTTTCATGTCTAGATCTTGTGAGCTCCGTTCATGATCAAGATCATCTATTTGTAATTCTGCATGTTGTGTTTGCAGGGATCCGATGGATATTGAGATGCTATTTAAGATTGATTATTGATTCTATCATGTCTTTGTTATTTGTGATCTTCCATGCTTTCCGTTGTTAGTAGTTATCTTGGCCAAGTAGATGCTAGCAACTCCAAGATTTAGTATTTATGCTCGATGGTGGGTTCATGCCTCTAGTAATCTGGGGAAGTGACAGAAATCTCTAAGGTACTAGATGTGATGTTGCTACTAGGGAGAAAATAACAATCCTTTGTTCATAGATCAATCGTATTGTTTACTTTACACGCAATTCGTAATGCAATAATCTATTGCTTGCAACTTAATACTGGAGGGGGTTCGGATGATAACCTGAAGGTGGATTATTAGTCATAGATGCAGTTCGATGACGGTCTATGTATAATGTTGTAATGCCCAATCGAATCTCAAAGGAGTCAAGATGATTAGTATATGCTTGTATGCTTTCTTGATGTTTTTCAATTGCCCCGTTGTAATTTGTTCACCCAGCATGTTATCTATCTTAAGGAGAGCCACCTCTAGTGAACTATGGACCCCGATCCTTTCTTTTACATTCAATCTACAAACGGTTTACTTATTTGTGTTTACTTTCTGCAAACTATTACTTCCTTCCATTTGATACGTTTAATCCTTTGTTTTCAGCAAAACCGGTGAGATTGACAACCTCATCGCAAGTTGGGGACAAAGTTTTGTGGTTGTGTTGTGCAGGTCTCCATGTTGCTGCTGGCACCGGTTGTGCGCCCTGCCAAAGTTCATCTAGCAACACCTTTGGGGTGTTTCCTTGCTCCTAATGGATTGATAACCTTGGTTTTGTACTGAGGGAAAACTTACTGTTGTGCTCATCATACCTTCCTCTTGGGGTTTCCCAACGAGCTCGATATATTTTGGGCCAGCAAGAGTTTTTCTGGCGCCATTGCCGGGGAGTCAAGGACATCTTCACATGGGGAGTCCCTCGTAACCAATCTCTTTACTTTGTTGTTTTTGTTTTGCTTAGTCTCCTTTTGCTTTGTTTGCTTGTTTTGTTATCAAAAACACACAAAAAAATAGTTTTACTAGTTTGCTTTCTTTATTAAAAATACAAAAAAATGACTACTCTTGAGAACACTAAGTTGTGTGACTTCACTAGCACCAACAACAATGATTTTATGAGCACACCTATTGCTCCACCGGTTCCTGAAGCTACTTTCTTTGAGATAAAACCTGCTTTACTCAATCTTGTTATGAGAGAACAATTTTCTGGTATTGGTAATGAAGATGTTGCTGCCCATCTAAATAACTTTGTTGAACTGTGTGAGATGCAAAAGCATAGGGATATAGATGGAGATATTATTAAGCTTAAATTGTTTCCTTTCTCTTTGAGGGGAAAGGCTAAAGAATGGTTGAATTCCTTAACTAGGAATAGTATTAATTCTTGGACTAAATGCAAAGATGCTTTTATTGGAAAATACTATCCTCCTGCTAAGATTATATCTATGAGAAGTGAAATAATGAAGTTTAAACCATCTGATAATAAACATGTTGCTCAAGGTTGGGAAAGAATGAAATCTTTGGTTAAGAATTGTCCCACTCATGGACTGACTGCTTGGATGATCATCCAAACTTTTTATGCAGGATTAAACTATTCTTCAAGGAACCTATTGGATTATGTTGCTGGAGGTACCTTTATGACCATTACTTTGGGTGCTGCAATAAAGCTTCTGGATAATATGATGGTTAACTATTCTGAATGGCATACCGAGAGAGCTCCACAAGGTAAGAAGGTAAATTCTATTGAGGAAACCTCCTCCTTGAGTGATAAAATCGATATTATTATGTCTATGCTTGTTAATGGGAAAGCCCATATTGATCCAAATAATGTTCCCTTAGCCTCTTTGGTTGCTCAAGGAGAGCAAGTTGATGTGAACTTCATAAGAAATAACAACTTTGGCAATAATGCTTATAGGAATAATTTTGGTAACAAGAATTATAAGCCATATCCTACCAACAATGGTAATGCTTATGGAAATTCCTACAACAACAATAGGAGTGCTCCCTCTAAACTTGAAGTTATGCTTAAGGATTTTATTAGTAAACAAACTGCTTTCAACAAAACTATTTAGGAAAAACTCTCTAATGCTGAAAGAAATATAGCATCACTAGCTGAAGCTCAACCTTCTTTGAATAAAATGGCTGCTAAACGTGAAACTAATGATAATCCATTTGCAGCTACTAATGCCATACAAGTAAGAATTGATGAAAATGTTAGAATATTAGCTGAATTACATGCTAAGTGGGAAAAAGAAGATGAAATTGCTAGAAACATTAGTGTTTCTACTATCACTACCACTAGTGTTAAGGCTAGTAATAGTTCTACTACCTTAGAAGATAATTATGGTTTTGATCTTGATAGTTGCAATATCTCTGAAGTTATTAAGTTCCTACAAAAGCTTGCTAAAAGTCCTAATGCTAGTGCTATGAACATGGCCTTTACAAAAAACATTACTGATGCTCTCATAAAGATTAAGGAAGAAAAGATGAAACATAAAGCTTCTATTCCTATAAAACAAAAAGATGGTTGGGAACCCATCATTAATATGAAAGTGAATGATTTTGATTTCAAAGCTTTATGTGATCTTGATAGTAGTGTCTCTATTATGCCTAGAAGGATTTATGATATGCTTGATTTGCCACCAGTTGAAGATTGTTATTTGAATGTCCCACTTGATGATAATGCTAAAAATAAACTCATGGGGAGTATTAATGATGTTCTTATTATGGTTAACAATGCCTATGTCCCCGTTGATTTCTATGTTTTGGATGTTGAATACAATGCTTCTTGTCCTATTACTTTGGAAAGACCTTTTCTTAGAACTGTTGGTGCCATTATTGATATGAAAGAAGGCACCATTAAATATCAACTCCCACTCAAGAAAGGTATAGAACACTTCCCTAAGAAGAGAGAGAAGATTTTTTTTGCCTCTCATATGAAAATAAAATTTGCTCTTAATGCTTCTTCATTTGAGAACACTTGATTCTTTTTGCTTCTTATGCCTAAATTAAAGACATTAAAGAAAAGTACTTATTGGGAGATAACCCAAAAGTTTTAGATGAGTCTTGGAAGTTATTACTTCGGTAATAACCACTCCTTATCCTTTTTATTTGTTTTTTGTGCCAAGAGTAACCTCTAATGAGAGAGAAGTAATGATTGGGAAAGTTGCTGTCCCGAAACCGATTTTTGTGCTTCACTGTAAAAATTCGTGTAAAACCTTTGTACGACCATTTGACGCGTGAATTGTTGTGCTTCTTCCCCAGGCTGTTATCTAACTTTCGTTAGTTCAACACTTTTTGATTTGAGCAACAGAAGGTCTTCGAAAAAATTCATCTTCACCTGCTGGTCTGTTTTGACAGATTTCTGCCATTTTCTGCATTTGCTTCTTGTTGGTTCCTTTTTGAGTTCTTTTGGGGAATTGAGATTTTTGAGGGAAGTGCTACAGTATCTAGTGTTTTAATGAAAGTTTTATTGGTGTTAGAACTGAACCTTAAAGACTTATTATCTTGAGTGCACTAATGTTGCTAATAAAGATTGTGTGAAGTTTTGTATGAAGGAAAATTTTCAATTGTATGGAAGGAATGAGTAATGAGATGAAGGATGGACTAAAGTTCAAGCTTGGGGATGCCACGCGTGTCACCCCAAGAAATATCCAATAAATTTCAAGCGTCAAAGCTTGGGGATGCCCAAGGCATCCCCCTCTTCATCAATAAAAATCCCAGGTTTTCTTCCAAACGCTTCATTTTTATTGTTTCATGCACAGTTGTGTTGTTCTTGGAGCGTCTTCTTTTTTGTTTTTGTTTTGGTTTTTCGTTTTATTTGGTTTGATTAGTTTTCTTAATAAATTGGTTGGACCCCCTCTTTCATACATTGGTTTTCAGATAGTTTGGTTTGGTTTGGAAAACAGTAGGAAAGTTCATGCTTAAGTGGTAAAGAGAGCTTGTTTTTGACTGTGGCCTATGCTTTGTCATGCCATGCTTGATATTGTTTTGGCTTTATGCTTAGTATTCTTTGCTGTAGCATGACTTGTTATAAACAATTGAGATTTCTTAATATGCCTTGGATGAATCATGTGTTGTTTTAGCATATTAAAGCATAGTATAGTGGTATTCCCCTTTGATGCTTTATTTGGGTTGACTTGGCGCATGCTCACACCATGTTATGACTATCAAAAGTCACCTTAGCCTTGATGATCCTTTAGTTTTCAACTTGTGGTATCACGTTATGCTTTGATCAATGACCTTTTGTCGCTCTACATGATTATGGCCATTATTGCTCTCTTAGTTTGTCGCTCCTAGTCTTTTGCTAGCCTCCGCAACCAAGTATGAGTTCCACTCATGCATCCAACTCCCTAAACCAAGTTATTCCAAAGAGTCCACCATACCTACCTATTAGCTTATGCTATTCCAAGTATATTCATGCTTTTGTTTACCTTCCAAATTAAACTTGTTATGAGAAAACTAGTGATTAAAGCTCTCACGAACTTGATGGCACACTTTACTTTTCTTGCCCTTAATAAACTTGAACCCTTGTGTCGTCTATGTTGTATATGCTTGCACTTATTTGTTGGGGATTACCAGAACCATGTTGTCATGGGGAATGCTTTCAACATTGCACTGGTACTTTGTACCTAGTTGATATCATGCTCTTTTGTCAATGGATGTCGTCGGTGTGAAATGAAAGGGGAGCTTGTAAGTCCATGGAGTTATGTATATGTGTTAGAGAAACGCCTGGGCCGCTGGTCTAATCCATGCTGACATGGTGGAAACCTGCAGCGTAACCATAATGAGCTGTCTATGAAGCATTCTTCTTATAAAAAAAGAGTCCTATATTGAGAAAAAGGAGAAAAAGAAAAAAGAGATTATGAAAAGAGGAAAGAGAGAAAAAAGCACCATATTCCCATGGTAAATAAGAAAATTGCTGAGATGCTCCTTGTCTGCTTGCCTTGTCATTTTGTTATGGGGATTCTTCCGTATCATCGGGCAAGGGGTACCCCGTTGGCGGTTCTCTATGATACACTTGTACTTATAATGACAAGAACTTACCGGTGACTAAACTTGAGTAGCATGAGGAGCGGCCCTCGTATTCAAGGGACATGAGATTCCTAACTTATACTTCGTCAAGCATGTACACCTTAGTTTGTTCACTTTAACCTTAATCACTTCAAGATGCTTATGATAGGGGCAATGAGAGATGAAAGCTATAAGTACCATAATTTTTGGAAGCTCTCTATGAGACTTGAATCTCTGCTTCCTTCTATGAAGGCCTTTCTTCCACTTATATATTGAGTCTCCACCTTCTACCTTTGTGCACCTACTTTGAGAGCATAGTGGCCATTCTTAGTTCTATGTGCATTGTCCCAAGACTAGTTGATTGATGCATACCTTGATATTGCTTGCTTTAAGCTATTTGTATCTAGTCACTCTTATGAACTTTGAAGGTGTCCTATGCATTTATACTTGCTACTCTATGAGGGACAAGTTGAATACTATTATGCTATGTTTTCTTTATGTGAAACAAACAAACATCTTGCAAAGCATTGTTATTCATGAATCTTTTGTTTGTGCATTTTCATGTTAGAACTTTGTCTTATTGCTAGAACTTTGTCTTTCATGTTATGATTGAAGTACTATGATCCTAGCTTCGAATGTTTTACAAATACTTTGATCAAGTTTATGATGGTGCATGTCACCTCAAAAATTATTCTTTCTTTTTATCACTTACCTACTCGAGGACGAGCAGGAGTTAAGCTTGGGGATGTTGATACATTGCAAATGTATCTATAATTTTTGATGTTCCATGCTTGGTTTTATCTACTTTCTTGTGTTTAGTCCACACTTTGGAGTACTTTACATATGATTTCTTGGACTAACCTATTAACAAGAGCCATAGTGCCAGCTGCCTGTTTTCTGCTGTTTTTGGTTTCAGGAAGTCAGAAAATGAATATTCTCGAATTGACGACGGACAAAAGCCAAAGTCACTATTTTAATGGGGACACTTGGAGCAGAATACGAGACGGAGAGGGCTGGGGTGGCCACCACACACCTGGTCGCGGCCAGGCTGGTCGGCGCCAGGGGTGGTCCGCCCCTGGCACCCTCGGCCTCTCCTTCCGCCTATATATTGCCTCTATCTGAAACCCTAAGTACCGATCAAAATTCCACGAAGAGTGCAGAGCCATCATCTCCATCCCTAGATCGGGAGGGATCTGAAGCTCTTCCCGGCACCCTGTCGGAGAGGGGAATTCACCCTCGAGACCTTCTTCATCATCATGCAAGCCTCCGGTGTGATGCGTGAGTAGTTCATCTCTGGACTATGGGTCCATGTAGTAGCTAGATGGCTAGTTCTCCTCCTTTGTGCTTTCATGTATAGATCTTGTGAGCTCCGTTCATGATCAAGATCATCTATTTGTAATTCTGCATGTTGTGTTTGCGGGGATCCGATGGATATGGAGATGCTATTTTAGATTGATTATTGATTCTATCATGTCTTTGTTATTTGTGATCTTGCATGCTTTCCGTTGTTAGTAGCTATCTTGGCCAAGTAGATGCTAGCAACTCCAAGAGTTAGTATTTATGCTCGATGGTGGGTTCATGCCTCTGGTAATCTGGGGAAGTGACAGAAATCTCTAAGGTACTAGATGTGTTGTTGCTACTAGGGAGAAAATAACAATCCTTTGTTCATAGAACAATCATATTTGTTACTTTACACGCAATTCGTAATGCAATAATCTGTTGCTTACAACTTAGTATTGGAGGGGGTTCGGATGATAACCTGAAGGTGGATTATTAGTCATAGATGCAGTTGGATGACGGTCTATGTATAATGTTGTAATGCCCAATCGAATCT
Organism: Avena insularis; assembly: GCA_023614405.1. Lineage (NCBI taxonomy): Eukaryota > Viridiplantae > Streptophyta > Magnoliopsida > Poales > Poaceae > Avena > Avena insularis. The sequence continues at coordinate 533,230,507 of CM042694.1, forward strand.
CAAAGGAGTCAAGATGATTAGTATATGCTTGTATTCTTTCTCGATGTTTGTCAATTGCCCCGCTGTAATTTGTTCACCCAACATGTTATCTATCTTAAGGAGAGCCACCTCTAGTGAACTATGGACCCCGGTCCTTTCTTTTACATTCAATCTACAAACTGTTTATTGCTTTGTGTTTACTTTCTGCAAACTATTACTTCCTTCCATTCGATACTTTTAATCCTTTGTTTTTAGCAAAACCGGTGAGATTGACAACCTCATCGCAAGTTGGGGATAGAGTTTTGTGGTTGTGTTGTGCAGGTCTCCACGTTGTTGCACGTGCCGTAGTGCGCATCGCCAAAGTTCAGCTAGCAACACCTTTGGGGTGTTTCCTTACTCCTACTGGATTGATAACCTTGGTTTCGTACTAAGGGAAAACTTACTATTGTGCTCATCATACCTTCCTCTTGGGGTTCCCCAACGAGCTCGATATATTTTGGGCCAGCACCTGGGGTCCGTGGCGATGAACTTGACCGTCTCCACACGTCATTTTCCATGTGGCTTGTGACCTTCTCTCTCTCTTCTTGAGCTTTCTTCATTGCCGCCTAGTTGATCTCCGGGGGATCATAGACATCACACTTGATGTAGACGTCAACCACATCATCATCGGAATCGTTGTTGTAGAAGCTTGGCTCGATGTACTCCTTGTAACCCGGGCTAAACCTCTCCACCTTCTCGCCATCGTCCTCCATGGACGGGCTGCTAGAGCGGTCCCTGGAAGGAGCAATGAGCCCCAGGGGTTTCCCACGGCCTAGGACGGGATAGCGCATTGCTAGATTGGTTCCTAGAGATTTTGATTAGAGAGAGAGAAAATGGCAGTATATAAGGGGGGTCAGAGGTCGGTAAAACTCACGAGAAACACCAAATTCTCGCCCAAGAAAAGAATCTTAACGAAACAGGGAAAGAAATCACGGATTCGGAGGAGTCATGTCGCGTAACGACCAACTATACGGGTGTGGCCCGTATAGCTCTGGCCGTATAGTTGGTTCCGGACAGATATCTCCAAATATCTCGAGTCCGGGTCGGTTAAGTTACGACTCGGAACCGACAATAACGTTTTTTTAACGAAAAGGTAAACGAAAAATGTTTGATAGTTTAACGACCAATTATACGGCCGAAATATTGTCTCTGATCATATAGTTGTGACTGTATAGCTACAAACATCATAAATCGAAAGTGTTTGAGAGTTCAATGACCAACTATATGGTCAGACCTTTATCTCCGGTCATATAGTTGCAACCGTATAGATACAGACATCAAAAAACAAAAGTGTCCGAGAGTTCAACGACCAACTATACAGCCGGAATTTTATCTCCGGTCGTATAGTTGCACCCGTATAGGTCCAGACATCAAAAACAATTTCATGAAAAAGATACAGAGGGTTTAACGACCAACTATATGGCGGGAGATTTTTCTCCGGTCGTATAGTTGCGCCCGTATAGTTGGTAAAAACCTCCAGAAACTTCAGAAAAACATGAGGAATTCAAAGGCAAAAAAAATTAGAAGTAAAATTTGTAAAAATAAATCACTTATTTGAGTAAGAACACTTACCTTGAACTTACCGTTTACTTATTCAGGGATGACAAGCTCATCCAACAACAAAGACTTCTTCTCTTTTGGAGGAATTGACCTTAGTTCATTGAATAATTCTCGTAAGCGAAAATCACCAGGACTAAAGTTCCTCTCAATAAGATTGGTGTCTTGCTAGGAAAACATAGACACTACATCCAACATCTTTATTTCCTGCCTCTGCATAATCTGCAACTCAAATTCTTGAAGTAAAAGAATCCAACGGATCAGTCTTGGCTTATGGTGTTTCCTCTCAAGGAGTTCTTTTAAACCATCACGATCTGTATGAACTCTTACTTTTGCATCAAATATATAAGTACAAAATTTATCACAAGAGAAAAATACAGCATAAGTTCCCTTTCTTCCTTAGGTTAATTCTTTTGAGCACCATTAGGATTTCTACTAGCATGATGTATAATATTAAATCTGCGCCCAATGTTGAAAGATCGGTATAGGCGACTAGAGGGGGGTGAATAGGAGCTACTCAAATTTTAACTACTTTTGAATTTAAGGCTAAACACAAAGTAAGTTCTCTAGATGTGCACTAGGTGAGAGAACTTAAAGGAAACAAGCAAGCAAGCAACAATAAGTCAAGGGTAGAGGATAGAGGTAACCGAGAGTAGACACGGAGATGTTTTCCCGAAGTTCATTCCTTTTGAGGGGAAGTACGTCTCCGTTGGAGGGGTGGGTGGTACTAAGACCACCAGCGCCACAGAAGGCCTCACCCTATTCTCCCAAGCACCCGCCTCATGGAAAGCACCCGATCCACTATGCGGTAACCTTGAAGGTGGCAACCGAAACCTTTACAAACTTGTTGAGAAGACCTCCACACACCCGGAGTCTCCCAACACAATCTCGAAGCTTTATAACAAATGCCCAAGCTCCGAGATCGACCTCCTCCGTCTAGGGTTCAAAGAACCCAAGAGTAACAAGATCCACAAAGGAAAACATGGGGGAATCAACTTTGCTTTGGTGAAAACCTAGATCTAGACCTCCTTCACCAAGCCTCAAAGTATCAAGGAGATTGGAGGGCTAGGGAGGGAGATCTAGTAGAAATGAAGCTCAAGAACAATGGAGGAGAGAGATAAAAGAGTCAAACTTCTCGTTAGAGAAGAAGGCTCTATTTATACCCTCAAGAGGGATCTGCCCGTTGTAGCCGATCGCCAGTAGGGTACCGGACCTATGAGATGTAGTACCGAAAACAGCCAGATACTCTGGGACAAAAGGGAGGGTATCGGGTTGGTGCTAGCTGCATTGGCGAGGCTTCTGTCCCCCATAGTGGTAGTGGCTCTGGGAAGCGGTGCTACCGCTAAGCGGTAGTACCGCTAACCAGAGCGGTGGTACAGACGGGGTGGTACCTTCGCTGGTACCGGGGAACAGAGGAGGCGAAATCGCCAACGCCTCGACTCCAGTACGCTTAGCGGTACTACCGCTTTCCAGAGCGGTGGTACCGGATGGGGGCGGTGGTACCGCTCAGTGGACCGGGAGAACTGAGGGTAGGCGCAAATCGCCAACGCGCCTGAGACTCAGCAGTGCCAAGCGGTACTACTGAGGCTGACGATAGTACCCGTTAGGAAATCCGGTACTCTCGACAAAGACAGCGGTAGCCACAGCCGCAAGGGCAGATACCTCCTGATATCTCCACCAGAGGAAAATCTTGAGGTTTTGCAAAACAGAGATGATTCCACCCAAACTTTCCAACACGGACCCCCTCTTGATAGTACGGTGTTCCTATGACTCAAGCAAAAAGCCCTAGAAAAACTAAATCTTGAGAGAACATTTTAAAGGGTAACCGAATGCCCTTTTCTTCGTTAAAACCTGTGACTCACTTAGCAAACGATTAGTCCGACACATGTGTTGTCAACAAACATCAAAAACACATAGGATAGGAAATGCCCTTTCAATCTCCTCCTTTTTGGTGTTTGATGACAACACACATTTGCATGAAAGATATTATGATGAGCACTTGGTTTGAAAAATAGAGCCGGTCTCCCCCTCTATTTTACAAGCCAACAATAAGAGCAAAGGCATAGAGATAGGCGAGGAGTTCATACCTTTGCACAACATGAGAATAACACTAGAGACATAATACAATAAATGGCATTCACACACGAGATGGATCCATATAATAATACCCATAAGTCACATACGATGGATCCATAAGAAAGCCACATAGTCTTGACTTACAGCACAAATAGGTAGCACATAGAGTTCACAAATAATAAGCGGTAATAAACGGTTCACAAGCGACCAAATATCAAAGAAAGAACGAGCTTGTGACCTTCCATGCAAATCCCCCGTACCCTATGGCCCTTCTCCCCCTTTGGCATCAAGACGCCAAAAAGGGAGTAGAGCAAGACTAGCGCCCCGAAGATCACTCCTCATCATCACCATGGGGGGGAGGAGCACGGAAGGAGGAAGAGACATCATCAAACTCCCAATTGCTATGCTTGGAGATCCATTGCTCTTTCGGAGTGATGTTGTTCTCGAATCATTCGGAGACAGTCAAATGTTGGGATTCCATCAATTCTTTCTAACGAGCAGCAACTTTCTTGGCATAGACATGGGACTCATACATGCACTTTTGGTTGTGAACTTGGAAGCAAAACACCTTCTTGATCTTGGCTTCCATCCTCTTTGCCCATGAGGGATGCACATGCTCACGACGAGATACAACAAAGTCTACGTCACGGCCACTATGTTCATTACCCGAGTCACATTCAACCATGTTGCTTTCTTCATCCACTTCTTGACCAGCTGCATTGATGGGCTTGGCGTGCTTCTTGATCAACAAGGCCTTGCTCCGATGCTTGACAAGGCACAGAGAAGGGAGGTTCCGAGAAATACACTCGCTCTTGGAGATGATAAGAGCCATGATGTACGGGGCAAAAGGAGGCACTCGCCTAGTGCAAGTAGAAACAACCATCTCATTCCAAATGCAGTCCATAACATCAAGGGGAACACCAGAGTCACGGTTGGAATGGATGTGGAACAAGATATCCACCAAGAAACCATGAATCTCATCTTGGTTGCCTGCATGAGGAGCAATAGTCTCACGAAGAATGCGGTACACAATGTCATAAGCGGGGAGGAGGTCCTTGATCTTGCCAGCAACACCGCAGCCATGAATATAGAGAGGAGCAAGGACGTCCTTCTTCATGAGGTGCTCATTATTGTGACACCGAAAGCCGCACGGAATGTCAAAACCACGATCCTCATAGCCAAGAATGGCACCAAACTCTGCCAAGGTGGCCTGCTTCACACTACCTTGAGTCATCCAAATGAAGGTCCTAGTCTGATTCTTCTTGAAGTGGACAGTGGCAAAGAACTGAGCAATGATGGAAGGATCATAATCCTGCTGGAACTGCATGATGGGAAGCAAACCGACATTGGTGCAAATCTCCTTTGCTTCCCTAAAGTAATCAAGATGCTTGTTCAGATGAGCCATGTCAATCCATTTCTGTGGTAGCACAATCTTGTCATTGTTCATGATTACCTCATTGTACACACGCTCTTGAAACTCAGTGTAGAACAAGCTCTCCTCCCTGTCACGGCCACGGTTCATACCATAAGGATTCTCAGACTGCATGGCAGCAAAGTCAGCATCAGACACATCACACAATAGTTGGGGCCCTGGTGGCCCAGAACTCCGAATCTTGGTGCAACCGGAAGATGGAGGAGGCGGAGGAGGGGGAGGCCCCCCCACGGCTGGAAGACCACTTGGAACCACCGCCAAGACCACCCCGAGTCCTCATCTTCATGTGAGAACTAGGTTGAGGCAAGACCTCCTGCTCGGACTCTGACCCTTCCTCCTCAATCTCATGGCGAGACTTGGAGCGCTTCCTAGCACCCCCAGAACCACCTGCACCTGTGAAAGCAAAAGGAAGGATATCAGGGAGATAAGGGCACAAGAACCCGAAAAAGGAACCACATAGAAGTCATGGTTTGGGAAGTAGGTGACGTCTGCCAGGTCCGGTAGTACCGGACTCGGTGGGCGGTAGTACCGCACGAGAGCAGTAGTACCGGACCGCGGAGCGGTAGTACCGCACGTGAGCGGTAGTTCCAGAGAACCCTCCGGTACTACCGGTCGGTCGGGAGCCCGCACAAATCTAGTACAAGCGGACCAAGAATCTAAGGCACCTAGTCCCCAAAACACGATTCCGACATGGAGGGAGTGGAGATGGCAGGAAATATGCAGTACAAACCCCTAGATGCAAACTTCTAGCCATGAATCGAGAGGATCTAGACTCATAGGGATAAGCAAGAGAGGATGGGGAGGGGGAGTTTGTACCGCTGTCCATGGAGAAGGAGAGGGAGGGGGAGCCCGCGAGGAGACCGGATCCGGTGAGGAGGCGGCGGTGGACTCCGGGGCACTTTTCCCTGGTGACAGCGGCGAGAGCGAGTAAGGGGAGTTGGAGGAAAATGAGGCACAGGGGTTCCTCACCCCCCGATCCACCCTATAACTGACCACCGACCGGTAGTACCGGTTACAGAAATCGGTAGTACCGGTGACCGGTACTACCGCCAGGCGACCCGGTAGTACCGCACCAGAACCAGTTTCCAGGAATCACCCTGGGAACGAGTTTGGTCCGGTAGTACCGCGCTACGTCCGGTAGTACCGGTTGCACCAGAGAAAAAATACCAGAATTATGTGGAAGGTTCTTGTGCGGAAGGAAGGGGTTTGAGGAGATAGAGGAAGGGGCTTGGGTTGAGATACCAAACAGATAAGGGGACTAATGCACTCTAAAAGAGAAGAAAACTCACAAGAACCAAATGGGAGTGCAAGTCACCAAAAACAAGAAAAACAATCGGAGGACAACCAAGAGGAAAGCAGGACCTCTCAAAGGAGAGGGTGGTGGCCTGCCTAGGCCACCATGTATGAGTATATTCGGCTTGGCACCACGAAGATGTATCTTGGGTCCATTACCAAAACTCATCATTGAAGCTCACATATCACATAATGATATTAAGAGAATGATTTGGGTCACTTTGGGCATAATGGGGGGAGGGATGGCCCAATAAGTTAGGACCGCACTCCCCCTATGTCCATGCCTACATCAAGATGGAATAACATATGAAGCATGGGTATGGATGCATGATCTCAAGCCACATTACTTGAATCAAGGATATTTAGTTCATGCCTTAACTCTCGGAATCTCTTCTCATCAAGGGGCTTGGTGAATAAATCTGCTAGATTCTTCTCGATGCTCACATAGGAGAGATCAATATCACCATTGTTCACATGCTCCCGGATGAAGTGGTGACGAATATCAATGTGCTTCGTTCTTGTGCATTGCACCGGGTTGTGGGCGATCTTGATGGCACTTTCATTATCACAAAGAAGAGGCACTTTGTCACATGTGACACCGTAATCCTTTAAAGTTTGCCTCATCCACAAGAGTTGAGCACAACAACTAGCGGCCACAATATACTCGGCTTCGACGGAGGACAAGGAGACACAATTTTGTTCTTTGATGACCAACACACCAAGGACCTACCAGGGAATTCGCAAGCCCTGGAGGTTGATTTCCTTCCAACTTTGTCTCCCGCCCAATCCGAATCCGTGAAACCATGAAGAACAAAGCTTGAGCCCTTGGGGTACCATAAGCCAAAGTTTGGGGTATCAACTAAATATCTAAAGATTTGCTTGACCGCCACAAGGTGGCTTTCTTTTGGGGCGGCTTGAAACCATGCACAAATACCCACACTTAACATGATATCCGGTCTAGATGCATAAAGGTAAAGCAAAGAACCAATCATAGATCGATATACCTTTTGATCCACATCTTTACCCTTTATATCAAGAGTAAGATCACACTTGAGAGGCATGGGAGTCTTGGCTCCATTTAAGTCCGTCAACTCGAACCTCTTGAGCATATCTTGAATGTACTTGGCTTGATTAATGAAGATGCCTCCAATCAATTGTTTCACTTCAAATCCAAGGAAGAATTGCAATTCACCCATCATAGACATTTCGAACTCATCGGTCATTAACTTAGCAAAGACATCATTGAAGGCTTTGTTAGGATACCCAAATATAATATCATAAACATAAATTTGGCATATGAACAAGTTTCCTCCAACTCTCTTAGTAAAAAGAGTGGGGTCAATTAGCCCAACTTCGAAACCACGGTCTACCAACAACTTTCTAAGGTGCTCATACCATGCACGGGGAGCTTGCTTAAGGCCAGAGAGTGCCTTATCAAGTTTGTAGACGTGGTTCGGAAACTTGGGATCCTCAAAACCCAGAGGTTGCTTGACATACACCAACTCATTTAAGGGACCATTAAGAAATGCACTCTTAACATCCATTTGTTGTAACTTAAAGTTAAGATGAGATGCATATGCAAGCAAGATACGAATGGATTCAAGACGGGCAACGGGGGAGAAAGTTTCACCATAGTCGACACCCTCGACTTAAGAGAAGCCTTGAGCCACCAATCTTGCCTTGTTGCAAACGACCATCCCATTTGCATCTTGCTTGTTCTTAAAAATCCACTTGGTCCCGATGACATTGCGGCACTCCTTGGGTCTTTCCACCAATGACCACACTTTGTTGCGCTTGAAGTTGTGAAGTTCTTCATGCATGGCCTCAAGCCAATCCGGATCTTCGAGCGCCTCATACACCTTTTGGGGCTCTACACAAGAGATAAAACTATTGTGGCCAACAAAGTTGGCCACTTGGTTATGGGTAGAAATGCCCCTTTGAAGGTTACCAACAACATTTTCAAGAGTAATTCCTTCACGGATGAGTTTGGCGATCCTTCTTGCTTCACGACGAGCATGAGCTTCTTCAATGGATTCTTGAGAAGCTACTTGGTCATCACCACTATTTTGATCCTCGTCTTGACCTTGAAGAGGAGCTTGCTCCTCTCGTTGAGCTTGCTCGACATTTTGACCTTGATCACCTTCATGAGCTTGACCTTGATCAATAAGGGGTGAAGAACACCCATCATTGGCTTGAGCTTGAACTTGATCACGTGTTATCTTTTCAACAATGACATCTCGATGGCTATGGGGTTGATGTAGATCTTGAGTAGGTGAGGGCTCCACTTGAGTAGAGCATTGTCCTTATCCTTCCACCACAAGGGGTTCCTCAACGGGGCGGAAAAATCCCACACCCATTCTTCTTATGGCTTGAGGAGGAATTTCATCACCTACATCACCAAGATCTATTTGCCCCACTTGGGAGCCATTATGCTCATCGAACTTCATGTTAGAGGACACTATAACTTGTCCGGTGGACTTGTTATAGACCCTATAGGCATGAGAGTCCGGTGCATAGCCAACAAAGATACCTTCAATAGTGCGAGACTCGAACTTAGATAGCCGGTTACCTTTCTTGAGAATGTAGCACTTGCACCCAAACACCCGAAGATAGTGATTCCTTGGTTCTTGCCGGTAAGGATCTCATATGGAGTCATATCCAAATATTTGCGAAGATAAACCCGGTTGGCAATATGACAAGCGGTAGAGAAAGCTTTGGCCCAAAAATTATAAGGAGACTTGAACTCCGCAATCATGGTCCTTGCCATATCCATAAGAGTCCGGTTCTTCCTTTCCGCCACACCATTTTGTTGAGGGGTATAAGGAGCGGAATATTGATGCTTGATCCCCTCATCACCAAGAAACTCATCGAGGGTGTAGTTCTTGAACTCGGTCCCATTGTCACTTCTAATGGCCAAGATCTTCTTATTATGTTGATGTTGCACTTCATTGGCAAAATTGATGAAGGTTTGTTGAGTTTCACTCTTCTTCTTGAAGAAATATACCCATGTGTATCTTGAGTAGTCATCAATAATAACCAAACAATACTTCTTCCCCCCAAGACTATCAAAGGAAGGGGACCAAAAAGGTCCATATGAAGGAGTTCCAAGATCCCATCGGAGTAAATGGTTGTAGTTGGGGGTGAGCCAACTCATGGAGCTTTCCTTCGATGCATGCCCTACACACACGATCTTTGACAAAACACACGTTATCTTTTAAACCAAGGATGTGGTCTCCCGTGTGGAGACTTTGCAAAGACCTCATGTTGACGTGGGCAAGACGGCGATGCCAAAGCCATCCCACGTCACCTTTAGCCATTAGGCATGTCGCGGACGGTGTGGGTTTCTTATCGAAATCTACCACATACAAACCGTTCTCGGCATACCCAACAAAGGCTATAGAGAGAGTCTTGCTCCACATGAGAACCACAACCTTCGGGGTAAAGTAGACATTAAAGCCCATAAGCGTGAGTTGATGTACGGAAAGTAAATTGTATGAAAGGGTCTTGACAAGCATAATGTCCACAATGGATATATCCGGAGTGACCACTACCTTACCCAAACCCAATACCTTAGATGTTGATCCATCTCCATAAGTGACACACATATTGTAAGTATTAGGTCTGGTCTCATCAAGCATCTCATTACTTCCGGTCATATGACTCGTGGCACCACTATCAACCACCCATTTTCTTCCACCGGAAGCATATCCCTACAAGAGATTAATTCTTGGTTTTAGGTACCCATCGTTGAATGGGTCCTCTTTTGTTAGTCACAAGAATCTTAGGAACCCAAATGGCCCAATGGTAATCATCACCATAAGTGGTCCCTACATATTTAGCATAGACATGACCATCATAAGATTTCATAAGAACATAGGAAGGATTATATTTTCCCGCAAAGTCATTGTGAGAGGGTTCAACACCACCCTTGCGGATACTTGGCTCCTTCTATTTTTCCATCTCCCCCTCCTTCACAAAAGTAATCATTTTGGAAGGGGGAGTGGACAAAGTCTTCTTCTTCTTGATCTTGTTCTTCTTCTTTGACCTAGAAGCAAATCCAAGTCCTTCTTTAGCCACATTGTCCCTTTGATTGCTCAAAAGGTCATTGAGGCTTTTCTCTCCTTGTATGCATGAGACGAGGCCTTTCTCAATGGTAGCTTTCAACTTCTTGTTCTCCTCGAAAAGATCTCCATGCTCACAACAGAGTTAGTAGAACATGAAACACTACTAGATGACAAGGTTGAAGCATTTTTTGTTACTTGAGTTTGAAGTTGCTCATGTACTTTGAAAGGGTAGAGAATTTGCTCAACAAGGCCTCATGGTCCTTCTTGAGTCTCTCCATTCCTTCCTTTAGTCTATCATGACTAACCCCCAAACTCAAGTTTTTTCTTTTTAAGCACATTAGTTAGGGCAATAGCATGATCATGTTCTTTAACAAGTTTAGAGATATTCAAGTTTAAAGATTCTTCATGGGCAACATAGGTTTCCTCAAGAGCAAATCTTTTCTTTTGCTCTTCCTCAAGAGCACCGTTTAAAGCGGCAATCTCCATGGCGGCCTCCCGAGCATCACCAAACATTTCCGAGATGGAGTCATCCCTCTCGTCAATGATGTCACGGGCTTCACCTAATTGACTCATCAAAGACTCAACACATATTTTAGCTTCACCCTCTAGATAGTTCAAGCAACTAGTGGACTCTACTATCTCCTTCTTAATCTTAAGACTCATCTCATCATCAAGTGTAGATGCATCAATAATAGGGAGGATAGTGGATGGGGTGGTTACCATGGAGGCCTTAGCCATAAGACATGTGGCCTTGGTGACAAGCTTATCCTCATTGGGAGAGTCAAAGAGGGAGGTTGGTGAAGACGTTGATGTAGTAGTAGTAGCCATGAAACACGTAGACTTGGATGCCCGCTTATTCTCATTGGGAGAATCGAAGAGGGACGTCGGTGAATAGGTTGAGGTGGTGGTAGTGGAGGTGGTGGAAATTGTAGCAATGGCGGCCACTCCAACAATCTCTCCATCATCTTCCTCATCACTATCATTGTCATCGTTCTCTTCATATTCTTCATGGGCCACCAACACGTATTTTGAGGTTCCTTCTTGTTGGGGAAGTTCTTGTTCCCAAAATTCTTGTTTTGGACCTTCTTGACGAAGTTCTTGTTGGGAGTTGGCTTGAACTTAGATTTCAATATAAGTCTTCCACCATGGTCTTCTCTCTTCTCATATGGGCATTCGGCAATGAAATGGTTGGTTTCTCCACAATTGTAACATGTCCTTAACTTGGGTCTTGAGGTAGTTGTGGTAACCTTTGACACATGGCCCCTTCCTTGGTTCTTCCAAAACCTCCTAGAGACGAGAGATAATTGCTCATGGAGAGCACACTTGATGTCTTCGTCACCAACTTCAATCTTCCCCAAGGAGTCAACATCCTCTTCATAGACATGAACCTTGGCCTTCAAAGCAAGAGTGGGAGAGTCCAATCTCCAAGCACGAGCAAGAGCATCATCGGACGTCTTATTCATGATTCCAAGAGTCACAAACTCATTTAACACTTCATGGGATGACATGGCATAGAATTCCGGTCTTGAGCGAATGTTGTTGGCCAACTCCCGTTGGAAGGGCAAGATGGCTTGCATGAACTTGCGCTTGATCCACTTGTCATCCACATCCCTACTACCATGATCGATCATCCTAATTGAAAGAGCCGTGACCCTTTGATAGAGATCCTCGGGAGTCTCATCCTCCTTCCCAACAAAGGCATCAGCTTCATAGTGCATTTCTTCAAACTTGGAGTTTTGAATGCTTTGATTACCGAGATAGACACGTTGAAGAGCACTCCAAGCTTCCTTGGCGGTGTCATAAGACCGAATGTGAGTCATTTGCTCATGAGTCAAGGCATCTTGGAGAATTGCCATTGCCGTGGCATTGAGTTGATTGTTGATTTCCTCAGTAGGAGTCATGTTGTAGGGGTCGCGTGGATAGAAGCCGAACTCCACAACCTTCCAAAGATGCACACTAGAACTTTTGAAGTGAGAGCGCATGAGATATTGCCAATTGGCAAAATTAGATACATCAAGCTTAGGTGGCGGGCCACGATGATTCATATGTGGCATAGGAAGAGGAGCATGATTATAACTAAGCGGTGGTGGCATGTTTCCCATGGGGTTGCCTTTGCCTTAATGCCCTCATCGCCATTGGGAGAGTCCTTGAGAGGATCTTCCACCGGCTTTGAACCACTTGATGGGTTATCAATGGTATCAGCAACAACCACTTCCTTTTTACCAAGATATAATTCAAGCAAGTCTTTAATTTCTTGGCGAAGCGTATCCATGGATGCGGATAGCTCACTCTTAGAGATGGGTGTTACTTCGGAGGTGGTTTCACTTCCCTTCGGATTGCCCATACTTCTCTTAGGCGGTTAAGCCAACAAGAGAACCTGGCTCTGATACCAATTGAAGGATCGGTATAGGCGACTAGAGGGGGGTGAATAGGAGCTACTCAAATTTTAATTACTTTTCAATTTAAGGCTAAACACAAAGTAAGTTCTCTAGATGTGCACTAGGTGAGAAAACTTAAAGGAAACAAGCAAGCAAGCAACAATAAGTCAAGGGTAGAGGATAGAAGTAACCGAGAGTAGATACGGAGATGTTTTCCCGAAGTTTCTTACTTTTAAGGGGAAGTACATCTCCGTTGGAGGGGTGGGTGGTAATAAGACCACCAGCACCACAGAAGGCCTCACCCTATTCTCCCAAGCACCCGCCTCACGGCAAGCACCTGATCCACTATGCGGTAACCTTGAAGGTGGCAACCGAAACCTTTACAAACTTGTTGAGAAGACCTCCACACACCCGGAGTCTCCCAACACAATCCTGAAGCTTTACAACAAATGCCCGAGCTCCGAGATCGACCTCTTCCATCAAGGGTTCAAAGAACCCAAGAGTAACAAGATACACAAAGGAAAACATGGAGAAATGAAGCTCAAGAACAATGGAGGAGAGAGATAAAAGAGTCAAACTTCTCGTTGGAGAAGAAGGCTCTATTTATACCCTCAAGAGGGATCTGCCCGTTGCAGCTAGTCGCCAACCGGTAGTACCGGACCTATGAGCGGTAGTACCAGAAAACAGCGGTACTACTGGATAGGTATCGGACAGGGTACCGGGTTGGCGCTAGCTGCATTGGCGAGGCTTCTGTCCCCCGTGGTGGTAGTGGCTCTAGGAAGCGGTGCTACCGCTAAGCGGTAGTACTGCTAACCAGAGCGGTGGTACCGGATGGGGCGGTGGTACCACTCAGTGGTACTGGGGAGAACAGAGGGGAGGCGCAAATCGCCAACGCGCCTCAGACTCCCGCGGTACCGCCAAGCGGTACTACTGCTTACCAGAGCGGTGGTACCGGACGGGGCGGTGGTACCGCTCAGTGGTACCGAGGAGAACTGAGGGGAGGCGCAAATTGCCAACACGCCTCAGACTCCTGCGGTACCACCAAGCGGTACTACCGGGCGCTGAGCGGTAGTACCGGTTAGGAAATCTGATACTACCAGACAACACAGAGCAGAAAGCCACAGCCGCAAGGGCAGATACCTCCTGATATCTCCACCAGAGGAAAAGCTTGAGGTTTTGCAAAGCAGAGATGATTCCACCCAAACTTTCCAACATGGACCCCCTCTTGATAGTACGGTGTTCCTACGATTCAAGCAAAAAGCCCTAGAAAAACTAAATCTTGAGAGAACATTTTAGAGGGTAACCGAATGCCCTTTTCTTCATTAAAACCTGTGACTCACTTAGCAAACGATTAGTACGACACATGTGTTGTCAACAAACATCAAAAACACATAGGATAGGAAATGCCCTTTCAAATGTGTTGTCCCAAAGTTAACCCTACAACATCATCACTAGCTTCACATATTAAGTCAAAAGTCATATCCCGGATAGGTGGTTTAATGATAGGAGCATGGGATAAAGAATTTTTGAGTTTATCAAAGGCTTCGAGACATTTATCATCAAAATTATATCTTACTCCCTTTTGCAGGAGGTTAGTCAAAGGTTTAGATATTTTAGAGAAATTTCTAATGAACCTTGTATAAAAACCCATATGACCAAGGAAACTTCTTATACCTTTAATATCCCTAGGTTGTGGCATTCTCTCTATGGCCTCAACCTTAGCTCTATCCACTTTAATTCCCTTACCTGATACCTTATGTCCAAGGACTATACCTTCTTTGACCATAAAATGGCACTTCTCCCTGTTTAGAACAAGATTGGTTTCTTCGCAACACTACAAAACTCTTTTGAGATTATCCAAGCAACTAGTAAACAAAGTTCCATAGACAGAAAAGTCATCCATTAATACTTCCATTATCAGTTCTATAAAATGCGCAAAAATAGCAGTCATGCATCTTTGAAAAGTAGCTAGAGCATTACATAAACCAAAAGGCATACGTCAGTAAGCATGTAAACCATAAGGACTAATGAAAGTTGTTTTAAGTTGGTCATCAGGATGAACAACTATTTGAGAAAAACAAGAGTATCCATCCAAGTAGCAAAAATGAGTGTGGTTTGCTAACCTTTCTAAAGTTTGGTCTATTAACGGTAAATGATGCAGCCCGTCCTACGGACGCTTCTACATATACACCAACAAGTTCCCCAAGTGGACCCATGACTCGTGCCCGAGCCAAACTCCTCCAAGCTAAGGTGAACTCGCTCCTCGCTTCGTGCCAATTTGATACCTCCTTGGATGGCGTGCTACTTCATACCACTACTTTGTGCATCATCAGGTACGAGCCCCCACTGTGTCGACCCACGAGCCCTGAAGCTGCACCTGTCCTGAAGCTTCCTGAGCCGGAGTGTCTGCCCAGATCAAGCCAGAGTGTCCGGCACCACCGGAGTGTCCGGCGTGACTCAGCCGGAGTGTCCGGCCTGCTCGAGCCCGGACCTGGCGTGGACATTCAGAAGGTCGAATCGGACACTGCCCGGAGTGTCCGGCCACCCCGGACTGCCGATCTGGACTGACCGTCTGAGCCTAGCTGGGCCCTATGGCCCATGTACCCCTCTACTTCGCCTAGAACTCTACTTTAATGTCTGAAATACCCCTGAACTTGTGGCTGGCCTATATATAGCCCTCCACCTCCATTGTAAAACCTAGGCTTGATATTGGAATTAGTGGAAACCCCTTTGTGGATCTATCTAATTCTTGCCTCATGCTCCTTGACTAAGGAGCACCAATATCCCCAAACCTTGTTGGAGTTTGCATCGTGCCTCCGTGTTGTACAAGGCCTAGGCATCGGTGTCCCTTTGCCTAGACGTCAAGATCTCACCAAGTCTCCCATCTCGCTGTGTCGGTTCGAGAGAGAGTCCTCCGCCCGATGTCGATCCTAGGGATTGCGCCGGACCGGTCACCGCCGGCGTGAGCTATTGGTGTTTATCGTGGTTTTGCGTGTGTGTGTTCATCACGTTCTTCGTGCGTGTGTTCATCGTGTTCATCCTTCCCTCCTTCCCCCGCACTCCACCCTTGATTTGAAAGGGAATCGTGAAAGATCGGGCCACCCTAGAGGTTTGCCCTCAACATATTGGTATCAAGAGCTTCGTTGCTCACGATTTCCCCCACAAATTTTTCTTCTATCCACCAAAAATTCGAAAATCCCCACAAAAAACAGCCCATATTTGCCTTTGGATCGATCTCTTGATTTGGAGTGTTATTTGTGGTTTTGATACGACCAAACCTTATCTAAGGAGTTGGTCCAGCTTTATCCTGCGTTTCCCCAGCCTGATTTGGCCAGTTTCTCGCGGATTTGAGGCCCGAAGGCGAGGATTTCCGCTCAAGAACACGAGCAGGAAACCCGCGCCGGAGTGTCCGGCTCATACCGACCGGAGTGTCCGGCCCGACCGAAGTGTCCGGGCGAAACAGACCGGAGTGTCCGGCCAGACCGGAGTGTCCGTCCTGCATCGAGTGTCCGTCAGAACGCCAGTTTTGATAGTTTTGCCTCATGTTTCGCATTGGCTAATCTCCTTTGTTTGCTCGTGTCCCGTGTGCGTGTCAGCAAGTACCAGCAAGCTTCCGCATCATCAACTTCCGCGCTCATCGACACCACAGACCACGAACATCATACCGCACCACCGACGCCAAGTTCATCATCAAAGAAGGTATAACTTGCGTCACCTTGTTAACCCCCATCTTCCTTTGTGTGTACCTATCCCATGAGAGTGGCTCATCTTGTGTTTGCTTGAGAATTGTGCATTTGTCCTTGGATAGTGAGAGTGCAAGAGCAATAGCAAGTGTGACTAGGTAGCACCAAGGGAGAGCAAAAAAATAGAAAAATATACAAAGAAAAAGCAAAAGAAAAATAGTCTCCCATTGCCAAAGAGAGTCTCAAAGCTTGTAAGCAAGAGAGAAAGAAGAGCGCCCAAGGCAAGTGCACAAATCCATTGCTCGCTTTTCCTCTTTGCAAACGAGCCACGGTCTCTCCTTGCATTGGCACGACAACGAGCTTAGTCTTCGTTAGGACATTTGGTTTGCTCATTTTCATAGTCGTGTCAATCCCAACTTTCTCCATGTGTGTGTACATAGTCGTAGGTTCCCGTCACCCTTTTGAGTTGTTGACCTTCGCCTTTGACTTGAGTTTTGTTGGATTTTTACCACTTTTGACTATTCTTTTTCTTTTGGTTGGTTCTTTGGCTTTCCACAATCCTAACCTACCACCAACAAGCTTTTGAGAGTTAGTTCTTTCTTTAGTGTGAGTTTTCTTTGCAATTCCACTTTGCACGCTAATAGCTCTCACTTGTGGTTTCTAGTTTGGTGCAATCCCCAAGGTGAGGTACAAGGCTAACACCACCATACTCCACTTCCATATACAATACTTATGTGTTTTGCATGATGGATAGGCACGGTGAGACGAGCCAACCACCTCCCCAAGAAGAAGATCAAGGTCCGTACATGACGCGTGCAAGTCACTTCATCGTTTGACAAGAGTTCCGTGAACGTTGCCAAGCACTTGAGACGAGACAAGATGAACAATTTGGTGAGACGCAAGCCGAGTTCAAGAACATCGACAACCGCTTCGACGGCCTCGAACGACAAATGCATGCAATGCATCACAACTTTGGCCACCAAAATGAAGCGCTTCAACGTTCCGTCACCGAAACAAATGACAATCTTCGACGCCTCATCGATGGCATGGCAAGACCATGTTCACGCGCATCAAGCTCGGCAAGTTCTTCGCATCGTCATGCATCTCTTCCACAAGATCTACATCAAAGTGCTCAAAGACGCAATGATGCCCCCGTGGTTGAAGATGGAACATCTTCGAACTATGTACCTTCTCCACGGCACGCCGCAACGTCAAGCTATGATGGTGACCTCTCTTCAAGGCCACGCGCAAGGCAAGAAGCACACCATCATCACGCAAGGGCACTAGTAATCCAACAAGAGAAACCACAAGAGGAACCGCAAGCGCAACCGCAAGTACAACCGCAAGTCTACCAACATCGACCGCGACACATACTTGACTCAACAAGTGATGACTCCAATTTGGAGAATCAAGCTCGTCATCGACGTGAAGCTCTCCAAGATCCTCCTCCTCGTCATCAACGTCATGAACGTCAACAACGACACCATGGTCATCACGCGGCGCCTCCTCCCCATCAACAAAACTTGGAGCGTCAAGTGATACAAGTTGAGCGACGCCCACCACGTCAAGAGGCTCATGACCATGTTCTTTGTCGTGAGGCCCAGGTGCCTAACCAACATCAACAACCAAGGAACGAGCCTCGTCTTCGTCATCAACTGCGTCAAGAGGCTCCAAACCTTCACCACCATGAGGCCCAAGCGCCTCAACCACGTCAACAATCGCGCCAAGAGAAAGAGCAAGCTCTTCAACAACAATATCAAGAGCAAGCTCCGCAACAAGGACGCGAGAACCAAGTTCCACCTCCCCAACTACAAGATCATCAACAAGGTCACCAAGCTCGTCGCAATGACCGCAACGATGAAGAAACTTTTGGCAAGCTTAAGTTCACAATGCCCAAGTTCACCGGATCCAATGACCCCGAAGAATACCTCTCGTGGGCACTCAAAGTCGACAAGATCTTCCGCATGCATAACTATAGCAACGAGAAGATGGTCGCCATGGCTTCGCTGGAGTTTGATGATGACGCCAACCTTTGGTGGGAACAAGTTCAACTTGCTCGTGATGCAAGACAAGAACCGCCAATCACAACTTGGCATGACATGAAGGCTCACATGAGATCCTGGTTCGTCCCCGCGCACTACACACGTGACCTCTTCAACAACCTTCAAGCGCTTCGTCAAGGGACAAAGACCGTGGAAGAGTACTTCAAGGAAATGGAACTCAACTTGATTCGCGCCAACATTGATGAGCGCACGGAGCAAACAATGGCACGTTTCCTTATTGGGATGAACCACCCAATCAAGCGCATCGTCGAGTTCCAAACCTACAACAACATGGTTGATCTTGTGCACATCG
Source organism: Avena insularis (assembly GCA_023614405.1). NCBI lineage: Eukaryota > Viridiplantae > Streptophyta > Magnoliopsida > Poales > Poaceae > Avena > Avena insularis. The sequence continues at coordinate 533,249,363 of CM042694.1, forward strand.
CAACAAAGGCTGAACGTCAAGTGCAAGAGGATATCAAATACAACAAGCACAATACGTACTTCACCTACAAGCAAGCTTCAACCGCTACACCAACAACTTTCAATGGTAGCTCCTCAAGTACCTCCAAGACTTCCTTCAAGCCCACACTTCCTCAAGGAAAACTGCCCCCAAGTGGCAAGCAAGCAAAGAGTGATACACCTTTCAACGGTGAATGCTACAAGTGTGGAGGTAAAGGACACAAGTCGGTCGAATGTGGAAACAAGAAAGTCTTGTTCATTCACGACAATGGTGATGAAGAGTACTTGAGTGAAGATGAGTTTGATGCCCGTGTCAAGGAAGCAATGGCAAGGCAACGAGTGGAAGATGATCAAGAACTCCTCATGTGTGAACATGACGCAAGTCCATCGCTTGTAGTCACAAGGATCTTGACCACTCAAGCACAAGAGCATGAAGACCAACGCTCCAATATCTTCCAAACACGAGCCGGCATCAATGGAAATCTATCAAGGTGATCATTGACGGAGGGAGTTGTCACAACCTTGCTAGCACCGAGTTGTGTGAGAAGCTCAACCTCACCCTCCATCCACACAAGCACCCCTACCACGTGCAATGGCTAAGTGACCAAGGGTCCGTGAAGATCAAGCATACCATATCGGTCTCCTTCGCCATTGGTCCTTACAAAGATACGGTGGAGTGTGATGTGGTTCCTATGACAGTTTGCCACATGCTTCTTGGTCGACCGTGGCAATTTGACAAGGCTACTCAACATGACGGTCGCGCCAACATATACACCTTCAAATGGCTCAACAAAACATGTGTTTTGCAACCGATGACTCCTAGCCAAATAATTGCGGACAATGCAAAGGCTTTAGCGAGGGCGCAAAGCACAACACCTACTTGTGAGAAGAGCGGTGAGAGAGAGAACCACTTCATAGTGAGTGAGAGACACAAGCCAAATTCGAGTGGAAAAACTAAGAGTGTTCTCCTTGCCACCAAAAGTGAGATGAGATATGTTCGGAACAACCCATCCATCTTGCACTATGTCCTCCTTTGCAAAGGACTAGCGCAAGGAACTAACGAATTAACCAATGTTCCTCCATCTTTGATGAGTGTTTTGCAGGAATTCAAGGATGTGTTCCCCGAAGAACTTCCACATGGACTACCTCCTCTTTGCGGCATCGAACATCGCATTGACCTCATCCCCGGTGCACCACTTCCAAACCACGCTGCTTACCGCACGAACCCGGAGGAGACAAAGGAGATTGAATGTCAAATCACCCAACTCGTCTCCAAAGGTTTGATCTAAGTTAGCACTAGTCCAAGTGCCATACCCGTGATTCTTGTTCCAAAGACGGATGATACGTTACGGTTATGCATGGACGGCCGTCCAATCAATGATATCACCGTGCGTTATCGACATCCCATACCACGTCTCGATGACATGCTTGATGAGTTGTGTGGAGCCACTATTTTTTTCGAAAATTGATCTTCGTAGTGGTTACCATCAAATACGCATGGCTGAAGGTGATGAGTGGAAAACCGCCTTCAAGACCAAACTTGGTCTCTATGAATGGTTGGTTATGCCCTTTGGTTTATCAAATGCCCCATCCACCTTCATGCGCCTTATGAATCACATCTTGCGTTCTCTCATTGGAAAAAGTGTTGTTGTCTATTTCGATGATATTCTTGTTTATAGCAAATCACTTGAGGACCATATAACACATGTCAAGGAAGTTTTGCAAATCCTTCGACATGAAAAGCTTTATGCTAATCTTCCCAAGTGCACTTTTGCTAAAGACAAGTTGATTTTTCTTGGATTTGTTGTTTCTTCGAAGGGAATTGAAGTTGATGTTTCCAAAACGGACGTCCTATAGCCTACCATAGCGAAAAACTTGATGGTGCTCGCCTTAACTATCCGATTTATGACAAAGAGCTTTTTTCCTTAGTTTGTGTCCTTCAAGTTTGGCAACACTACCTTTGGCCCAAGGAATTTATCATACATTCCGACCACGAGTCATTGAAATATCTCAAAGGCCAAGCTAACTTGAGAAAGAGACATGCTAAGTGGTTGAGTTCATGGAGTCTTTTCCGTACATTGTCAAGTATAAGAAGGGCAAAGATAATGTAGTTGCGGACGCATTGTCTCGCAAACATACAAGCCTTCTTACGAGACTTGAAATCAACGTGTTGGGTCTTGAGGAAATAAAATCTTTGTATGCTTCCGACCCGTTCTTTGAACCAATTTTCGCAAAGTGCTCCAAGACAAGGGAGTTGATGATTTCTATTTGCATAAGGGCTTTATTTTTAAACAAAACAAGCTATGCATTCCGAAGTCGTCGCTTCAACTTTTGCTTCTCCAAGAATCTCATGGTGGAGGCCTTATGGGTCACTTTGGTCGCGACAAGACATTGGACATGCTCTCCAATCACTAATTTTGGCCCAAGATGAAGCGTGACGTGGAGCGCTATGTTCAACGATGCACGACATGTGTTCAAGCTAAGTCGCAAGCTAATCCCTATGGTATTTATATGCCATTGCCTATTCCTCATACACCTTGGTCCGACATTAGCATGGATTTTGTGTTAGGATTGCCTAGATCTAAGCATGGTCATGATTCTATATTTGTTGTTGTGGATCGATTTTCCAAAATGGCACACTCCATACCGTGCCATAAGACCGACGATGCTTCACATGTTGCAAATCTGTTTTTCAGGGAAATAGTCCGTCTTCACTGTGTGCCAAGGACAATCATCTTCGACCGCGACGTCAAATTCATGAGCTACTTGTGGAAGACCCTCATGGCCAAGCTCGGCGTTAAGCTCCTCTTCTCATCCGCATCACATCCTCAAACTGATGGACAACCCAAAGTTGTCAACCAAAGCCTCGGAACTCTCCTTCGTGTGTTGATCAAGAAAAACCTGAAGGATTGGGAGGAATGCATTCCACATGCCGAGTTCGCCTACAATCGAGCCAAGCACTCAACAACCAAGATGAGTCCATTCATGATCGTCTATGGTTTCGAGCCCCTAACCGCGCTCGACATCCTACCACTACCTCTCCATGAGCGCACAAACATGGACATCGAGAAGCGCGCACAAGCTATGAAGAAGCTTCATGAAGAAACAAGAGCAACTATCGAACAACAAGTCCTTCGCCAAGCTTCAAGGTTAAACAAGGACAGGAAGGAGATGATATTTGAAGAAGGTGACCTTGTGTGGATACACATAAGCAAGGACCGCTTCCCCAAGGAACGTGACTCCAAGCTCAAGCCAAGAGGAGATGGTCCCTTCAAGGTCCTCAAACGAATCAACAACAACGCCTACATCATCGTCATCCCGACCTCCAAGTACCTTGCCAGCAATACATTCAATGTCAAGGATCTCTCACCCTACCATGGAGATGTTCAAGATGATATCCATGAAGAGTCGAGGACGACTCTTTCCCAAGGGGGGGAGCTGATGCAGCCTGTCCTACGGACACTTCTACATCTACACCAACAAGTTCCCCAAGTGGACCCATGACTCGTGCCCGAGCCAAACTTCTCCAAGCTAAGGTGAACTCGCTCCTCGCTTCGTGCCAATTTGATACCTCCTTGGATGGCGTGCTACTTCATACCACTACTTTGTGCATCATCAGGTACGAGCCCCCACCTTGTCGACCCACGAGCCCTGAAGCTGCACATGTCCTGAAGCTGCCTGAGCCGGAGTGTCTGCCCAGATCAAGCCGGAGTGTCTGGCGCCACCGGAGTGTCCGGCGCGACTCAGCCGGAGTGTCCGGCCTGCTCGAGCCCGGACCTGGCGTGGACATTCAGAAGGTCAAATCGGACACTGCCCGGACACTGCCCGGAGTGTCCGGCCACCCCGAACTGTCCGGTCGATCCGACCCGGACTGTCCGGCCCAAGCAATGGGTCTACGAGCCTAGCTGGGCCCTATGGCCCATGTACCCCTCTACTTCGCCCAGAACTCTACTTTAATGCCTGAAATACCCCTGAACTTGTGGCTGGCCTATATATAGTCGTCCACCTCCATTGTAAACCCTAGGCTTGATATTGGAATTAGTGGAAACCCCTTTGTGGATCTATCTAATTCTTGCCTCATGCTCCTTGACTAAGGAGCACCAATATCCCCAAACCTCGTTGGAGTTTGCATCGTGCCTCCGCGTTGTACAAGGCCTAGGCATCGGTGTCCCTTTGCCTAGACGTCAAGATCTCACTGAGTCTCCCATCTCGTCGTGTCGGTTCGAGAGAGAGTCCTCCGCCCGATGCTGATCCTAGGGATTGCGCCGGACTGGTCACCGCCGGCGTGAGCTATTGGTGTTTATCGTGGTTTTGCGTGTGTGTGTTCATCGCGTTCTTCGTGTGTGTGTTCGTCGTGTACATCCTTCCCTCCTTCCCCCGCACTCCACCCTCGATTTGAAAGGGAATCGTGAAAGATCGGGCCACCCTAGAGGTTTGCCCTCAACAGTAAAGGATAGTGATCTTTCCTAGTTTCTTTATTCAATTTCCTGAAGTCTATGCACATCCTATGCCCAACAATAGTTCTAGTAGGTATCAACTCATAGTTTTCATTAGGAACAACAGTAAAACCGCCCTTCTTAGGGACACAATGAACATGACTTACCCATTCACTTTCTTTAACATGATAGATTATACCTTCATCTAGTAGGCGTACAATTTCTTTTCTTACCACTTCCTTCATTTTTGGCTTTAATCTTCTATTAAATTCCACAATTGGTTTAACACCTTCTTCCATGAATATTCGATGGACGGTTATCATGGGACTAATGCTCTTCAAATCATCCATTTAGTACCCAAAGGCTTTGTGATGCTCCTTAAGTATTTTCATGAGTTCTTCTTCTTCTTCTCCTGAAAGTTTAGCACTAATAATAACAGGAAATTTATTTGTACCATCTAAAAATCTGTATTTAAGATTATCTGGTAGAGTCTTCAACTTTCGGGGTGGTAATTCCTCGTTCCCTCTCTTTTCTAGCTCTTCGAAAGCCTCATTAGTTGGAGGCCCTATAATAGGAAGTGAATCGAATTCATCTTCTAGTTCTTCTAGGGACTTGTCCTCCATAACTATTTCTTCATAATTTGATACTTCATTTATTTCTTCTTCTTGATTACTAAAGAAGAGAGCTGCCATTTCCTCAATAGTTTTCTCTTCCTCTTCTTCTCGTATTTGTGGAGTCCTGACTTTAAATTTGGAAAAGTGGAATTTTTTTCGCTCCCCCAAGCTTAAGAGACACAATCTCCTTTTTGAAATCAACATAGGCACCTATATCACTCAAAAAGTTTCTTCCAAATATATTTGGGCAAAGAGTGTCAGCTGGCATATCAACAACTACAAAATCGATAGGAAAGTTTTTGTTGCCAATTGTGACAGTTGCATCTTCAACTACTCCCATTGGAATTATAAAGAGTTTTATTGGCTAACATGATTGTCATATTAGTATTTTCAATTGTAGCCGCTTCTATTTCTTCTTTTATTTCTAAATAGAAATCATAAGATATAACATTAACTTTGGTGCCAAGATTGCATAAACCATAATGCGAGGTTTCCTTAAATATGTAGGGAAGAATAGGCTTACCCACATCTTTAACCTTTGTTTTACCTTCAACCAATACGGAAGTCTCTTCATCAAGTTCAACTATGTTACAATGTGTGTACATAGCTATAATTGCTTCCTTGGTTACCTCTTCATCTTTGGTTTCTTCCAGATGTTCCACGACTTCTGGCATACTTTCCTCTTCCTTCTTCCCCTGTACTTCCTTGATCTATTCATATTCAAGAATATGCTTCTGTGCAGTGTTAGGGAAAGGTATCTCATATGTTGGTTCTAGGGAGGCTAGTGTTGCTTTATCTTTTCTTTGCTTCTCAGGTTTGGGTGGTGGATCATACTTGACCAAACCTTCTTTTGGAGCTTTGATATGTTATGTAAAAGCCTTAACAACTTGCAACACAAGATCTAAATCCAAATAAAGTTCTTTAGATAATTCTTTAACATGGCCCTTTTTAGTATAGTCATGAATACAAGCATGATCTATTTCTATGCCTCCTTCACTTCCTAGACCAAAATTCCATGAAATTTCTATGATCGTGAATTCTATTAAGTAAAGCCCAAGCTTTAGTTATAGGAAGATTCATAAAGGCTCCTTCCGTGAAAGAGTTTAGTTCAATTTTATTAGGTTCAATTAAACTGCCATAAAAGATATGCAATAAATACCATTCAGGCAAATCATGATGAGGACATAGACATAGTAAATCTTTAAATCTGATATAAGCTCTTACTAGTCCTTCATTAGAACGGTTCCCCCAAGTCATTATAAGATGCCTGATTCCAAAATATTTTGATAATGGATAATATTTTGCTAGGAATTCACAGGCTAAATTATCCCAAGTAGTAGTGGCTTTTGGGGGTAGAGATCTATACCATGAGAGGGTTGTACTAGTCAAAGTCTGACTAAAAAGTTTAACCCTTACCTCATTAGTAGTATATACCGTCAATTGAAAAGTGCCGCATATATCTTTGAAACATGCAATATGCTTATATGGATCAGGATCTTCTTCATCTCTAGTAAATTGCTTCTTGTGTAGAATACAGAGTAATAGAGGATTTATTTCAAACCCCCTTGTCTTCTCATTGGAGTTGTCTCTTTTATAAATATCATAGGGCTTCCCAAAGTGGCTGAGTGGGTTAGCACTAGTCATATGCTCAAACTCCATCATGTTGGTGGAAACCTGTAACTCAAAACAAAACTTAGCAAGACAAAAATAAATAAGAAAAAACTAAAATACCTACAACGCTTAGCTCCCCGACAACGGTGCCAGAAAATAGCTTGATGACTCCAAGTGCACAGATTGTTTGTAGCTAGTTTCGAAATAAAGATATCGATCCCATAGGGAGCAGAAGTCTGAAATCTAATAACTCTTGAAATAAATATTACAATAGAAATGCTAAATAAAGTTCTAAGTGACAAGATAAAATGCGAGTATTGCATAAAAAGGTGTTTTTGGTTTTTGGTATAAAAGCAACAATAAGTAAAGTAAAACAACTAAATACAGAAAGTAAGTATCGAGTATGTAAGAGAGATTGGAACTGCAATAGGGAAAAAAGTGTTCTCAGGGAGTAGCGGATACACCACTAGCATTATAATGAGCTAAGATAAATATTATTATCATGAACATTCTCAACTATGTATGTGTGGGAGGAACTCCGTATTTGGACAAATAGGCAGCAATCGTTGCTCACATCATCCTCATAACCATAGCAGTCAGCAATCGACATCAATCAAATTACTGCGCTATTAAGGGACTTAATCCCGTAGGACGTATCCCAAGGCATGGATAGTGTTCCGTAAGTTTCCTCGGTTTCCCAAATTGATACGTAAGGAGTGCCAACAGCTTTATAGTCACTATAAGTGCTAACACACCTCCATCTACCAACAAGTAGTTCTCTCCATCAAGTCCCCATGAGAGGCAAATATTGAGAGGTCGACTTCTCTCAACATCAAGATGAAGACAATCTAACACATGGTCATAACAATGAATATCATAATAAACTTTATCTTATTTCAATCTACTAGGGTTTCTCCATCTCCCCAAGAACTAATGATCTACTCAGACATGGAGGCAATCAACATCATGGAAATAACAATGGAATCTATCATAGATGAATATTACTTGTATAAATCCACAATGAGTACGAAAATTACAATAAGATCTAGACAAGATGTAGATGGGATGGATGGATATGGTGGTGATGCGGAGGTTGATGATGAAGATCGATGCCTTAGCCTCCCAGATTTGCGCAGGGTGAAGATGGATCCCCGATGGATGAGTTTCCCCTCCAGATGCCTTCTAGAGGTGAGGTTTCGGCAATTTCCGGTTGTTCTGTATGTCGTCTCTCTGATCCAGTTGCACGGGGTGAAACTATTTGAGGAGGCGGTGGTGGCGCCAACTATACGGCGGGAACTATACGGCTGAAAAATTTATTCCTGCCGTATAGTTGGTCATTAAACCGTCTATACGCCTTGTTCGCTTCTGGTTTTCTTCTGGTATTATTGATATCTCCCAAATAAGCGATTTACGTTGTTTTTTACTCCTTTTCTCCTTAGTACAACTGCTCCAAGAATTGTATCCATCATCTGACTTGATCCTGATGAAAATAGACATAAAATGTGCTCACAGGCGCTGTAAAATACCAAGATCCTACATGAACAATGCAAAATAATAATATAAAACATGATGCAAATATGCACTCATCAAGGGGCAGCATGCTTCGCGGGTACGGGCAGCGCCCAACGATTTTTCCGAAAATGCAAATCTCATTTGTATTCCGAACATGGATTTCGTCATCGGATAAAACAATTTTATCGAAAATCGATCCGGACTCCGATTCGACCAAACTCTTTGATCTTCGATCACCGCATCCGGATTTATGTGTCACAGTCTACCCCGATGGCGGAAGCCGACCGGTAGGGGTATATCGTTCCACGACCTCTGCAATATGATCATGGAAACCGGATCATCCAATTCCCCGAGTACAGTTGATCCAATCAACTTCATACAAAACCGATCTATCTCATAGATCGACCACCAAAACTGCAATTAGATCCAATCTAACGCCAACCGCATATCATATATGCATGATCTCGAGCCTAAAACTAGAAGTTATTGCTCTGATACCACTATTGAGCCACGCAGAGATAAACAAAACTTTTTCCCTACACGGTGATCCTAAGATTCAGCTGAGGTAGTAGGTGATGACCCACAAGTATAGGGGGTGTATCGTAGTATTTTTGATAAGTAAGAGCGTCGAACCCAACGAGGAGCAGAAGGTGCTGGCTAGTGGTATGGATAAGAAATTCTCTGCAAATACTTAGCAAACGGATTTTTAGGGGTTTTTGATAAAGCAAGTAAATAAAGTATGAGTAAATAAAAGACAGTAGGAATAAATGCAGCAAGTGGCCCAATCCTTTATGCATCAAAGGACAAGCCGGTTGTATTACTTAAGATGACCAAACGTTCTCGAGGACACATGAGAAGACTGTCAAGTGCTTTCGCTTCATATAGTTGATTAATCTTCTTTAGCTTGCTAAGTGTTGTCTGGGTGAACCTGTGCTAATGTACCGACCTTCCTAGGACTAATACATACTTGTGATTATACCCTTGCAAACATCCGTAAGTACAATAAAGTAATTAAGGTAGAAACCTAACCACAGTTTTAAACTCTAAGACCCTTACGTCCCTTGTGCAATGGTTTCTTAACGGGGGTTCAGGTTTCTGTCACTCCGACAACCCCTATGATTAGTAGCCAAATACACAATGCATTCCCCTAGGCACATATAGGTGAAGTGTCATGTAGTCGACGTTCACATGACACCACTAGAAGAAGTACACCACAACTTAAATATCAACACAACTCCACTACTAACAACATGACTTCTCCCATGTCCTCAAGAACAAAACAAACTACTCACAAGACATCATATGGATCATGATCAGAGATGGAATAATGATGTATAACAATCTGAACATAAACAATAATTCAACGGCTCACTCAATAGCATCATCTACAAAGAGTAATCAACACCAGGAAAGTTTCCCCTAAGAACTATGCAAGATTCAACCCAATTGTTACAGCAATATGGAGATGGTGATGAGGGTGCTAATGGTGATGATGGTGGTGATGATGATGATGATGATCCCGATGAAGTCCAGCTTGATGGTGGTGTTGATGGCAACGATCTCCCCTCTCGGGGAAGGAATTCCCCCGGCAGAAATCTGTCTGCCGGAGAGATCTTTCTCTCTCAGTGTTTTCCGCCCCGCAGAGGCTGCAGAATATTTCTGTGGTCACTCCCCGAGTATTAGGATTTCGGGAGGATTATATACGCCAGAGGGGAGAGCCAGAGGTGGGCTAGGGCAGCCACACCACCTGGTGGCGTGGCCTAGGGTTGCCCGCGCTAGGGGGTGGTGTGGGCCCCCTGTGGCCCATCTCGACTCCTCCTTCTGGCTTCCTTCGTCTTCTCGAAAAATAGGATTTTCCGTATATTTTCCCGGATTTTCTGATCTTCGCGAATTTTGCCTCCAAACAACACCTTTTCCATCAGAATCCTGACTGCAGCAGTCCATGCTCCAAAAGTCATCAACCATGTAAAAACAGATGAAATAACATAAGTATCATCTCTTAATATGAAATATATAAATGAATAACAGTAAATTATGATATAGAATAGTGATGCAAAATGGACGTATCAACTCCCCCCAAGCTTAGACTTCGCTTGTCCCAAGCTTAAATCGAGCTCAATAGACATGGCCTCAGGTTTATGGAGTGAAGAGTCGATAAAATAATACGGACAAGAAGCATCACATTCATCAATACATAGATCATAATAGAAGAAAACTCACTATTATATAACTTAACTTGCAATAAGTAAAGGAAACACAATAAAGATACATAAAGTGAATCATAATTGGTAATGGCAAACTTAGCTCTTGGTCGAAGAATAGTTGATAATTTGCTGGAGTTCACAAATAACTGGTTTTCAATGATAGCTTTCAAAGTAGTAGACACCAAGATAAGAGCAATGTGCAAAACAAGGAACATAAGAAACATGATTGAATAAATCATCATATGAATGAATGAAACACAACAACTCAAAATACTTGCTGAGATAGAAGGGAATAGGTCTACTAACTCAACTAAAAAGTAAAAGAAAGGCCCTTCGTAGAGGGAAGCAAGGATTTCAATTTTCATAAAGAGCTCCCAAAAATTATGATACTTATTAGCTTTCAGCTCTCATTGCCCCTATCATAGGCATCTTTAGGTGGTTAAGGTTAAAGTGATCAAATACGAGGATATGCTTGACAAGTTGTAAATTCACAATCTCATGTCCCTTGAATACGAGGGCCGCTCCTCATGCTACTCATATTTAGTCACTGGTAAGTTCTTGTCATCGTAAGCACATGTGTATCATAGAGAACCGTCAACGGGGTACCCCTTGCCCGATGATACGGAAGAATCCCCATATCAAAATGACAAGGCAAGCAGACAACAAACATCTCAGCAATCATCTTATTTACCATGGGAATATGGTGCTTTTTTCTCTCTTTCCTCTTTTCATAATCTCTTTTTTCTTTTTCTCTTTTTTCTCAATATCAGACTCTTTTTTTATAAGAAGAATGCTTCATAGATGCTCGTTATGGTTACGCTACAGGTTTCCACCATGTCAACATGGATTAGACCAGTGACCAGCGCTTCTCTAACACACATGCATAACTCCATGGACTTACAAGCTCCCCTTTCATTTCACACTGACGACATCCATAGACAAAAGAACATGATATCAACTAGGTACAAAGTACCAGTGCAATGTTGAAAGCATTCCCCATGACAGCATCGTTCTGCTAATTCACAACTTACAAAGCGCAAGCATATACGCAACATAGATGGGCACAATGGTTCAAGTTTATTAAGTGCAAGAAAGTAAAGTGTGCCATCAAGTTTGTGAGAGCTTTAATCACTAATTTTCACATAACAAGTTTAATTTGGAAGGTAGATAAAAACATGAATTTACTTGGAATAGCAATAATGCTAATAGGTAGGTATGGTGGATTCAAATGGCATAGGTTTTGGTTTTAAGGAGGTGGATACACGAGAAGTAATCCCTCTCAGTACAGGTTTTTGGCTAGCAAGGTCGGGTGGCAAGTATAAGAGTTGAAGGAAACAAACAAACATACAAGTGATATAGACAAACATGCAATCTTCCTTGGAAGCACAAAAGATCTTAACTAGAGAATACTAAACTTATGAGCAAATCAAGAAAGAAAGATGATGAATTTTTTCTTCTTTAGAGTACTTTTATCTTTTCATTCAACTCTTAAAAATAGTGTTGCTACTAACTGAGTCAGGTTTGCCAAAACCAACTAAATTAACTCAATGATCCCAAAGTGATACCAATACTAACAACAAGATCAATCATATAACCACGAATTGAAAACTAATATAAGATATGCAAAAGAGTAAATGATAGAACTTCTCATTAATATTTCATAATGGCTACTCACACCAAGGGATACATATCTAATGAGAGAGGGGACACTTCCATAATGCAAACCATCCTACATGATAACTTCTCTATTCATGATATGACTCTACTAAAAAGGTAAAAAGATAGAAGATAGTGATATGATACCGTGGCACTCCCCAAGCTTGGAACAAACCAAGGGGATGCCAAACCTGATGAAGAATTACTCCTTAGGTGGTGGTGGTATCCTCTCGTCATCGTCCGACTTCCAGGGTAAGGGCTCCCCATCAACAAAGGACATCGTGGTCTCCAGCATCCTGAAACTTGTAGCAGCACTTATGCGTTTAAACCTAACCTCATACTCACAGTTTTGATTTTGAACGTCGTAGAGCTGTGCTTGTAGTTTGTTGGTTGTTTGGCGGAGTGAGAGGACTTCATCCTTGAGCTCAGCAGTCTCCTTTTGGTGCTCGGCGATGAGTTCGGAACAAATCTTATGGATGATATCCACTTCGCGTTCTGCCATCTTCTTGTACCTAAAGACTTCTTGCTCCAGTGCTTACATCCTGTCCTCCAGACTTCCTTCACCTTTAGGGCCTTGAACCTCTTTTATCCAGACCTCCCCATCTTCAAGCAACAACTCCTTGGAATGAATCTTCAACTCTCTCATGTATGGGTTGATGATATCCTCTAAAGAATCTTCCTTGGCTGATCTAGAGGAAGACATTGTGGCTCCAATTCTGGGACTCTACCTGTTAGAAACAGATCGAAACGAAAACACGATAAAAACACGATATACGAACCTCGGGAGATCTAGGGGATTATATATTACGAAGTTTCACAACAAAAGGAAGGTACTGGGAGAAAACGAGTCGGAGGCGGAGTCCGGAGTGGCCACACCACCTGGTGGCGCGACCAGGGGTGGGCCCGCGCCACAGGGTGGTGTGAGCCACCCTGGCTCCATTTCTGTCCCTCTTTCGCTTCATAACTTTCCTTATTGGCTAAAAACTGCAAAAATATAGTTGGATAGTATTTTGGTGGAACTTTTCTTATCAGAACTGTTACCTATTTGGAAACGGACTCTGCAGGTCTATGAATTTGGTCCTTGATAAATTTTTCCGGAGTTATAACTTGAAAGGCATCAACATCTTCATTGTAAGAATCTCCAGCAATATAGTGCTTGAGTCGCTGCCCATTCACTACTTGTGTAGTATTATCTTTTAAAGAAGAAATTTTTATTGCTCCCGAACGGTACACTTCTTCAATAATGAAAGGTCCTTCCCATTTTGACAGTAGTTTTCCTGCAAAAAATCTGAGACGAGACCTATACAATAGAACTTTCTCACCAACATGAAATTCTCTCTTAAGTATTCGCTTGTCATGCCATATTTTAACTTTATCCTTAAAGAGCCTAGCATTTTCATAGGCTTCACTCCTCCATTCATCTAAAGAACTTAAGTCAAATAATCTTTTCTCACCAGCAAGCTTACAATCTCTATTTAGTTATTTAACTGCCCAGTAAGCTTTGTGTTCTAATTCTAAAGGAAGGTGACAAGCTTTCCCATAAACCATTTTATAAGGAGACATCCCCATAGGGTTTTTGTAGGCAGTCCTATAAGCCCATAAATCATCATTCAACTTTTTAGCCCAGTTTTTTCTAGATCTATTAATAGTTTTTTGCAAGAAGGATTTAATTTCTCTATTTGATAACTCTACTTGCCCACTAGTTTGGGGGTGATAAGCTGAAGCAATTCTATGATTAACATCATATTTAGCAAGGGTCTTTCTAAAACCACCATGAATGAAATGAGAACCTCCATCAGTCATGAGATACCTAGGCACTCTAAACCTAGGAAAGATAACATCCTTAAGCATTTTTAGAGAAGTCTCCCCGTCAGCACTCTTCGTAGGAATGGCTTCTACCCACTTAGTAACATAATCGACGGCAACAAGAATATGAGTATAACCTTTCGAGGGAGGAAAAGGACACATAAAGTCAAATCCCCAGCAATCAAAGGGTTCAATAACTAGAGAGTAGTTCATAGGCATTTCATTGCGTCTAGAAATATTACCAACACGCTGACACTCATCACAAGATAAAACAAATTTTCTTGCATATTTAAAAAGGGTAGGCTAGTAGAAACCTGATTGCAGCACCTTTTGCGCAGTTCTATCTCCTGCATGATGTCCTCCATAAGCACTACCATGACATTTATGCAATATCTATTTTTGTTCATATTCTGGAACACATCTTCGCATAATACCATCCACTCCTTCGTTATATAAGTGTGGGTTATCCCAAAAATAATGCCTCAAATCATAAAAGAACTTTCTTCTTTGCTGAGCTGTAAAAGTTGGAGGCAAATACTTGGAGACAATAAAGTTAGCATAATCAGCATACCAAGGGCTCCCTCGCGAGCTTACCCCTACCGCAGCCAACTATTCATTTGGAAAACTATCATTAACAAGCATAGGGTCAAAAGAGATATTTTCTAATTGAGATAAATTATCAGCTACAGGGTTTTCAGCACCTTTCCTATCTACAATATGTAGATCAAACTCTTGTAAAAGCAGCATCCATCTAATAAGCCTAGGCTTAGCGTCCTTCTTCGTCATAAGGTACTTAATAGCAGCATGATTAGTATGAATGGTGACTTTTGAGTCTACAATATAGGGTCTAAACTTATCACAAGCGAAGACGACATGTAGAAATTCTTTTTCGATAGTAGCATAATTCCTTTGAGTAGCATCTAGAGTCTTACTAGCATAATGAATAACGTTTAGCTTTTTATCAATTCGTTGCCCAAGGATAGCACCTATAGCAAAATCACTAGCATCACACATTATTTCAAAGGGTAAACTCCAATCAGGTGGTTGAACGATAGGAGCTGTTGTTAAAGCCTTCTTGAGAGTTTCAAAAGATTCCTTACAATCATCATCAAAAACAAAGGGCACATCTTTTTGAAAAAGATTAGTGAGGGGTTTTGATATCTTAGAGAAATCTTTAATAAACCTTCTATCGAAACCAGCATAACCGAGGATACTACGAATACCTTTGATGTCTCTTGGGCAGGGCATTTTCTCAATTGCCTCGACTTTAGCGCTATCCACTTCTATGCCTCTTTCGGAAACCTTATGCCCAAGGACAATCCCTTCATTAACCATGAAGTGGCATTTCTCCCAATTAAGAACAAGATTAGTTTCTTCACACCTCTGCAAAACTTTATCAAGGTTGTGCAGACAATTATCAAAAGAAGTTCCATAGACAGAGAAGTCATCCATGAACACTTCCACAATTTCCTCACAAAAACAATGAAAGATAGCAGACATGCATCTTTCAAAAGTAGCAGGAGCATTACATAAATCAAAAGGCATAAGTCTATAAGCATAACTTCTGTAAGGGCAGGTAAAAGTAGTTTTTCCCTGATCTTGTTGTTTAACAGCAATTTGAGAGAAACCGGAATAACCATCAAGAAAACAAAAATGGGTCTTTTTAGACAACCTTTCCAACATTTGATCAATAAAAGGAAGCGGGTAATGATCTTTCTTAGTAACTTTATTGACTTTCCTAAAGTCAATGCACATCCTATAGCCTACTACTATTCTTTGGGGAATAAGCTCATCATTATCATTAGGCACAATAGTAATACCTCCCTTTTTAGGGACACAATGAACATGACTAACCCATTCACTATCAGCAATAGGGTAAATAATACCAGCATCAAGGAGTTTCAATACCTCATTTCTTACCACTTCCTTCATCTTAGGATTTAAATGCCGTTGGTGCTCTACTACTAGCTTTGCATCTGGTTCTATATTGATAGCATGCTGACATATAGTAGGTCAAATCCCTTTTAAATCATCCAGAGTATAGCCCATAGCCCCTCGGTGTTTCTTCAAAACCTCCAATAACCTTTCTTCCTCCTTCCCTGAAAGTTTAGAGCTAATAATAACAGGATATATCTTTTTATCATCAATGTAAGCATATTTAAGATCGTTAGGGAGAGGTTTTATATCGAAGACCGGATCCTTTTTAGGTGGCAACATAGTACCCAAGTCTTCTACAGGCAAGTTATGCTTAAGCATCTTAGGCTGATTACGGAGAATCTCGTCAATCTCATTCCTTTCTTCCATGAAGATTTCACTTTCATGATCTTCCATAAATTGCTGCAAAGCATTGTTAGGAGCAAGAGAAATAGAAGCAAGTTGTTCGATTCTAAAATCCTCATTATGGGTTTCCTCTTCACAAGGTTCTTTAGTAAATTTCGAAAAATTGAACTCATAAGATTCCCAATCAAACTTAGTCAAGATTTTCTCCCTTTTGCAATCTATAATAGCTCCACAAGTACTCAAGAAAGGTCTACCAAAAATGATAGGATAAGTTTTACTAGCAGTTGAACCAAGTACTAGAAAATCAGCAGGATACTTAATCTTACCACAAAGAACTTCCACGTCTCGTACAATACCAATTGGAGAGATGGTCTCTCTATTAGCAAGGTGAATAACCACATCAATCTCTTCCAATTCACAAGGACTGATTTCATGCATAATTTCTCTATAAAGCTCATAAGGAATAACACTGGAACTTGCACCAATATCACATAAACCATAATAGCAATGATCACCAATTCTAACGGAAAGCACAGGGACACTAGCCTTTTTAGTTCTATTAGGGTGTGAAACAATATTAGAAGCATCCTCACAAAAGACTATGTGTCCATCTTCTACGCTTTTAGTGACAAGGTCTTTCACAATTGCTACAACATGTTCAATGTTTATTTGTTCATCAGGTTTTATAGTTCTCTTTGCACTTTTAGTGATTACACTAGTTATCATAGGATGGTCCTTTACCTTATCAGGGAAGGGTTTCTCGATATAAAGTTTAGGTAAGATGTGATCAAAAGTGTAAAACTCAGTACTCCCAACAGGTACACAGTTAGCAATATCTTTATAAGGCGCATGGTACTTGATCCATCCCCTTTTTGGGATTTCAATATAAGAAGCAAAAGCCTTAAAGCAATTTGTAATAACTTGTAAATCAAGACCATAAGTATTATTAATATTTTGAAAGTCATCAGTTCCCATAAAAGATTCAATGCATTCATAATCATAATTTATACCTGACTTTCTACCTTTGTCATTCTCCCAAGCTTCAGCGTTATCTTGAATATGGTCCAGAAGATCCCATTTAGCTTCTTCTTCCATGCGAGTGAATGATCCAACACAAGAAGCATCCAATAAATCCTTGTCATGTAGAGGGAGCCTTGCATAAACGTTATTGATAATAATATAGTTGGGGAGCTCATGAATGGGACATTTGAGCATTAGTAACTTTAATCTCCCCAAGCTTGAGCTGTACTCTCTCCATCAAGAGGCCAAAAGTTGTATATTTGATTCCGATCTTTATGAATCTCACTAGGAGGATAAAATTTTGAATAAAAGAGAGGTACTATTTCCTCCCATTCAAGAGCTTGACCATTCTTCAGCAGCTTATACCATTCCTTAGTTCTTCCTTTTAGTGATAATGAGAATAACTTCTTCTTAACTTGATCTATAGTAATACCTGCACACTTAAACAACCTGCATAATTCGTGTTTCAAGAGCAAATGATCACCGGGATGGACAGTTCCATCCCCAACATAGTAGTTATCCATAACACGATCAATAATTCTTGTAGGTATTTTGAAAGCATCATTCTCAGCAGGTGGTGGTTCATCTACTACCTTAGCAGTGGTAGTAGCATTACCAAATAAGAAACTCAGCGAATTATCCATAACAAAAATAAAGCAACTAACAGAAGTAAACAATACTCACAGTAGAAGTTTCCTTTGCCAGTTCCACTCTCCAATAGCACTTCACTTCCCGACAACGGCGCCAGAAAATAGTCTTGATGACCCACAAGTATAGGGGGTGTATCGCATTATTTTCGATAAGTAAGAGTGTCGAACCCAACGAGGAGCAGAAGGTGCTCGCTAGTGGTATGGATCAGGAATTCTCTGCAAATACTTAGCAAACGGATTTTTAGGGTTTTTTGATAAAGCAAGTAAATAAAGTATGAGTAAATAAAAGACAGTAGGAATAAATGCAGCAAGTGGCCCAATCCTTTATGCAGCAAAGGACAAGCCGGTTGTATTACTTAAGATGACCAAACGTTCTCGAGGACACATGGGAAGGATCAAGTGCTTTCGCTTCATATAGTTGATTAATCTTCTTTAGCTTGCTAAGTGTTGTGTGGGTGAACCTGTGCTAATGTACCGACCTTCCTAGGACTAATACATACTTGTGATTATACCCCTTGCAAACATCCGTAAGTACAAGAAAGTAATTAAGGTAGAAACCTAACCACAACTTTAAACTCTAAGACCCTTACGTCCCTTGTGCAATGGTTTCCTAACGGGGGTTCAGGCTTACATCTGCAACCCCTACGATTAGTAGCCAAATACACAATGCATTCCCCTATGCCCATATAGGTGAAGTGTCATGTAGTCGACGTTCACATGACACCACTAGAAGAAGTACACCACAACTTAAATATCAAACTATTGAATCTTTCTCAACACAACTCCACTACTAACAACATGACTTCTCCCATGTCCTCAAGAACAAAACGAACTACTCATAAGACATCATATGGATCATGATCATAGAAGGAATAATTATGTATAACAATCTGAACATAAACAATAATTCAACGGTTCACTCAATAGCATCAACTACAAAGAGTAATCAACACCAGGAAAGTTTCCCCTAAGAACTATGTAAGATTCAACCCAATTGTTACAGCAATATGGAGATGGTGATGAGGGTGCTGATGGTGATGATGGTGGTGATGATGATGATGATCCCGATGAAGTCCAGCTTGATGGTGGTGTTGTTGGCGATGATCTCCCCCCTCCTGGAAGGAATTCCCCCAATAGAAATCTGTCTACCGGAGAGATCTTTCTCTCTCGGTGTTTTCCGCCCCGCAGAGACAGCGGAATCTTTCTGTGGTCACTCTCCGAGTATTAGGGTTTCGGGAGGATTATATACGCCAGAGGGTAGAGCCAGAGGTGGGCCAGGGCAGCCACACCACCTGGTAGCGCGACCTATGGTGGCCCGCGCCAGGGGGTGGTGTGGGCCCCCTGTGGCCCATCTCCACTCCTCCTTCTGGCTTCCTTCGTCTTCTGGAAAAATAGGATTTTCCGTATATTTTTCCGGATTTTCTGATCTTCGCGAATTTTGCCTCCAAACAACACCTTTTCCATTAGAATCCTGACTGCAGCGGTCCATGCTCAAAAAGTTATCAACCATGCAAAAACAGATGAAATAACATAAGTATCATCTCTTAATATGAAATATATCAATGAATAACAGTAAATTATGATATATAGATTAGTGATGCAAAATGGACGTATCAGTAGGCCACGAGAATTACCACTAGACGCGCAGTTGTGCAATCGATGAAGCACGTCGCTTGATGCAGTGCAGTCCTCACGATCCGTTTGGATTCACGATCGTCGAAGTGCTGAACGTATAACACCTCCGCCAGTATCCACACATACGAGGAGGAGCGTCGGCTCTGGACTGTTAGGTCCGGTACGGTGATGACAGGACTGGACTGGGGCTATGGTTTCCAACACATGGAGTGACCTAACCGTGTGCTCTAAGCACATGCGCCCCAGCTTATATAGGGAGTGAAAGTGGGCTCTAGTCACTCGTGGCCCATTCACTAAAAGGCCTATATTAGTCACTACGAGTCCAACTCACTAACTTAGTCCATGTCTTATTTGGGTCCAACCCAAATAGATTTCTGGTTTGGTTCTAACCCAAACTCGCTCCTGCTCTTAAGTGTGTGACCGGACAAGCTCATGGTAACTCGGACACGATACAAGTCTCACTCGTGATCGATCAGTCGGTAGCGGTTCCTAGCAGAACTTGCCGACTCCCAAGTACCAAAGAGTCATGACGACATACCTTTTCAATGCGACTTTTGTCTGAGTCACTTTTGCCTCACGATATACCTTGTCGAACTATAGGCAAAAAATCGTCATCCCTTAAATAGTTCGACTCTCTTTATCGATCCGAGATAAGTGATTTATCCGACTAACTCTTAGTCGGTCGCCTCAGTTAACACTTAACCGAGTCACGCATGGCCATGCTTTCCGAATCATATCTTCCGAGAGGGCCTAGAGAATATCTCTACAGTCGGAGGGGCAAAATCCCATCTTGATCATCCACATCACGCAGCTTGATTCTCACTCGACCCAAACTCTGCCTTTATAATTGCCTAGTGACAAAACAACGTTTGATAAAACCTAAGTCCGTGATCCTTAACTCGGATTGTGCAATAACCTCAAGTCTAAGGATTATATTGATTGAGACATACAAATGATGACTTGTTTGTTGCATCGATGACTTGTTTGTTGCATCTCAATGTGGGTCAGTCTGACTTGCTAAACTCTTTAGCCGAATCCGTGTAAGTCAGAATAGCATCTCCATGCCCATGATAAGTGGAACCGAGTCATCTGCCGACTTTCACATTAGTCTAAGTTGTGTGTCCAGCACGACCTCAACGACCAAGGACAATTAGTATGAACAACATGAATATATAGTTCTACAATCGAATCACATATTCAATGATACATATTAGTGGTTCATACCTGGACAATAACTTTATGAATACATTGGGAATAACATCATACATGATTGCCTCTAGGGCATATTTCCAACAAAAATGTCCTAGAAAGAATTCCTGGAATCAAAAGAAATGTTTGAGGGTATTTTGAAACACAAGTTATGTAACACATGGACCAATCTTATCTGATCTTTGCATTAGATACACAACATGCAACAATGGACAAGGAAAGGATCAGAATAATGTGGAAATATGAAATAGTTGATGGGGTTTCGATTCCCGACAAACAGATTTGCAGGTGTAGGGGCTTGTGATCACGGTATGATGGGATAACAACCTCAAGGCACGCAAGATTTATACAGGTTCAGACTCCGGGTGATGATCTAGTAAAGACTCTACTTCCTGTGTCCACTATATTTATATATGGAGCATGTGAGGTGCTCAAATATTACAAAGGGGTTTGTTCCGGCTAGCAGGCTGCTGGGATAATCAAGAACTATGGTGGACGACGACTAGGGAGTCTAACCGGTGGATGATGCCTCTACTAGGTAGTGGATAACTCCAGGTAGAGTGCAATCGATGGGATGCTCTAAGAGCCTAACTACTGAACATATCAACTACTACAACTCTGGTGAGATCCTTGCCGGAGTTCTTCCTCTTCTACGGTGGTGGATGGATGAATATGGGTGGATCTCCTAAATGAAAGTGTGGGAATGACGCAACATGTAGAACGATGAAGGCGACAATCGACTGGGGATGCTCATGACGGGCGAGATGGATGCGTGGACATGAACATATTAAGGGAATGGAGGGAGGGAGCGTGTGTTACTGTTGGTGCACTGCTGGAGGCTACCGGAGTTGGGCCAGGAAGAACCCTAGTCGCACCTCTCCTATATACGTGAGTCGTGAGGGAAAAGAGTACCGAGTAAGAACGATTCGGCTTAGTGGAGAAAAAAGAATTTGAACCATCTAGTTTTCACTTATCGGTGCAGTGCAGGTTATTTTATCCAACATCTCTAGATGCGACAGGGTGAAATCTGGGTTAGTCCCACTTTGCTTTTACATAGTGAGAATCCTCTGTGTTGTGACGGTGTCTCTCTCCTCCCGTGAAGAAAGAGAGGTGGCGGCCAGGGTGTAAACCCTAGTGTCTGCCGCTATCAGCCTTGTCCTCGTCGTCTACGACCGGAAATCGATGGGTCCCCGCCTTCTCTGCTTTCCGCACCGACGATGGGAGGGGGTGGGGACCTCGGACCCACGCTCGGTGTTGTAGAACGGTCCCTAAAGTTAAAATTTGGTCGACCGACATCGTCGTTATGGTGGCTATGACGATGTTGTGCGGGTCAAGAATAAGGTATAACGGCCTCCTTGTCCACCTCGTCGACGACGATCTCACTGGTGGCGTTGAGAAGGGCGGGGATTCATTTGGTTGTCGCTTCTATGGAGTGGTGGATCTCGTCCAGTCTACTTATGTTAGAGGTTTGATGTTAGGAGATTCAGATCAATTAAAGGGTTCAATGGCGACCATTTCGACTCTAGACGCTGGTCCTTAGGGGCACGTGAACGAAGACTTCCCGACTATCATGAACAATGTCAGTCTGACTCCAGTGAGGGAGCGGCAACAGCGACGCATCAGCGGCTTACTCTGGTGACAATAGTGGTCGTTAGGTGGCCCAAGTATCTCGATGTGATTTTTTATTATGCTTTGGATACTTTGTACTTCTTATAAACTCATGAGATAGATTCAGATCTTTTTCAAAAAAAACTGAAAATCTGTTGCGTTGCAATTTCTAGGTTGGTTAACATTTGGTTCGGATTATAGCTTCCACAACGTGAAAATCTCACCCAAATACACCCTAGGATAAAAATTAGGGTATCGCTAGAAAAAGAGAAACTTTCGCGAAAGTCTGTTGCCGTTCACGCGAGCGCTTCTCCGTACGATACATGCAGCGCTCCCAGCGACCAATTTCCAGTATGTAAGTATAGTCCAACCTTCCTATTTTAATTAGTGTATAGGTGTGTTTGTTTTTTTCCTTTTTTTCTACGCGTTCTACGAATCGGCTTTGCCTCAACTTAAATCAAAGGCGTGTATGATTTATTAAATTTTCATAAATATCTTGAAGAAAGTGCATTGGCCGTAGTGCCCGTTTGTATCGTTCCCCTAAATTGTCGTAGCGTGTTTTACAGTTTGATTTCGCCTTAAATCAAGACGCATACGGTGCTCAAATTTTCATAAATATCTTAAAGGGGTGCACTGGCCGTAGCGTCCATTTATCATTCCCCAATTTATCGTAGCGCGTTCTATGGCTCGGCTTCGTCTCGAATCAAGACGCCTACGACGCATCAAAGTACGAAAGTACAAGCGTACTAAGAGACAAAGTACGGAAGTACAAATGTACTCACTTTCAAAGTATAGTATAAAGAATGTACTAACCCAAATACAAAATACTAGTTGAATGCTCGTGCGTTGCTACGGAACAAAAAAAAGTAGATTGAAAATTGGCCTTCTCCCTCTCGACTTTGATATCTGCTACTTCGTCGCTCTCATGCAAGCCAATCCCCACTGCATGCTCGACTCTGCTAATTCCCCGCTCACATGTAAGACGATCCTCGCCTTCTGCGGGTCCCGCTCTCTCCGGATTTCTCTTTAACTCCCCTCAGTTATGTGGCGGCTACACAAGTGGAACGATAAGGGACGTCACCATGCTTGTCCTGCGACCACGACTGCACGTTGGGAGCTTGTTCCGTCAGGCACAGAGTCCTGCAAGAAGAGGGGTTGAAATGCACAATCACAAATTACGGAACGGTTCGGAATAGTTTATAAGAAGCTAGAATACAGAAAATGGCGGACAGACAAAAACGTATTAACTAATGGACGAAAATTATCTAGTACTCCCTCCATAGAAGATTGTTGGGCTAATAGGATTTTGGAGATACCGATATAGTATTAAGCTAACGTGTCGAACTAATCAATGCATGTGCTAATTTTTCATGGGAAAAGATGAGAGAGGGGTCATGTGTGGTTTTGGGTTCTAATTTCAACATTAATAAATGTAAACAATAATCTAACTCTTCTTTTTCATAGGCAATTACCTAGATCCTAGTTTTGCTAGTTTAGTCCAATAATCCGGGACGAAGGGAGTACTATTTAAACTTCTACATAATTTAACATTTATTTATTTAAATATAATTTACTTTATAGTGAGCTAATACTCCATATGATTTGCATGGTCTGAACGACGCAACACAATCTCATAGGTGACTGCTGTACGGTACTTGCCTCAGGCGCATTATCGATGAAACCAGTACACATGTGGCCACACGGTCCCCTACCGTCCGGAACTCCGGATACAGCAGGCGGAACACTCTAGATCCCCTTTCTTTTGCCCCCTTCGCGTCCAAACCACCACCGCCTAATCAAATGCGGCCATCACCGCCGCAAATTGACACACTTCCGGCGAGAGCCCAACTCCGCGGTTTATCCCTTTTTACTTGTCTTTCCTGAATGCGGCACACGCCCAACAATGCCTCCCGTTCACACACAGGCCACCGTCGACAACGTCGCCTCACCCCACGCTGAAACTCGTCGTCCACCGTGTCCAGATGCTCCACAACAAGCGTCGGCTGCCTCTTGCCGTTCCGAGCACCACTTCCTGGCTTTACCTTGTCCCGTAAACGGTCGTGTGTCCCTTCGCTTTTGTTCCGTTCGCACGCGCTTGCGGCCGTACGACCTCTTGGGCCAGGAACTACGACGAGAGGCTCACCATGGGGGGCTTGCCGCCAACCCATCCGCGGGGATTAAGGGGAGAGCACAACCGCTGCATAGGGAGGGTCGGGCCAGGGGCTGCGCTGGGCGTCCACTCTGTGGAGGTCTGGGCCGTGCCAGGAGCCTCGCCCTTGATGGCGTGTGTGCTGCGCTGGGCGTCCTCGCCGTGGAGGTGCCGCCTGCTGCCGTCGCCAACCCCACCTCGCCTCCGTGTTAGCCCAACTGTGTCTTCTCCTCCGCAACCAACAGCTACCCCTCCTCCTCTGCCGCGACGGCTCGTTGTCGCCGGCATCTAAACCGCATGGCGCCGGGTCACCGCGGCGTCGTTCGCATCTCGTTCAGCGCACGGCCGACGGACGATTTGAACCGCTATTTTTTCTTTGGTCCCGGTACTTTCTTTTAACAGCGATAATCAGCTACCTTTAAGAACGGGACTTTTTTTTGGCACGGATCAGTTTCTTTTACGTATACGATAGAAAACAGCAACCGTGGTCCGGAGGTACGACGTACGAAAACTTAGGACGGACCGAACAAAAACCACCGTAACTAAAATTATACTAGGGAAATACCCGTGCGTTGCCACGGAGCAACAATCAAATATTTGGACACGGATTGGAACATGGTTCTATTTTATGTCACAAGTGACAAGCTCGTCATTTGAACGACAATGGGCTCTAACACCAACACGGTCGCCTTAAAATTGTGTAAAACATCATCCATAGAATCCTTAGTCTCAAAAAGGATAGGCAAAATAGTTACAACAAATATTCCACTAATAACTAACATCCTATTTGCACGATGACTATACGGGCGAAGCTAGCTCGGTGCAGCTCGGGCCGAGCAGAAAAGCTCGGTCCAAAATGCCGAGGAAGGAGCTAGCTTCGCCGCCGGCGAGCCACGAAATGGAGCTCGGCCCGAGCTTCCGACGAGCTCGGTCCAGCTCGCGGGCCGTGATAGGTCACTGAAGGGTGGGGCCATGTCTTGCCGCTGACAGCGGTGATA
The DNA here is from genome assembly GCA_023614405.1 of Avena insularis. NCBI lineage: Eukaryota > Viridiplantae > Streptophyta > Magnoliopsida > Poales > Poaceae > Avena > Avena insularis. The sequence continues at coordinate 533,274,768 of CM042694.1, forward strand.
TAATACAGCGGTGCTAGCATGGCGGTCGAGGAAGGAAGGAAATGCTGCGTCTGGCGATTGGCAGCAGCGGCAGTCTGTGGGCTTGGGCGGCAACGCAGCGTCGTTGCTAGGCTAGTACGGCGGCGGCGCGTGACCTACGTCTGTACACGAGGAAGACGAACACAGTCTGTGCGTTTTGTTCGTTCTTATCGTCACGTACAGGACAGGCCTCAAATTCATGCTCTAATTTGCCGGCCCATCTTGTTTAATTCAGCCTAGTTTTAATTCGAAAAAAAAAGATGAGCCAACGGGCTGGACCGGGCCGAGCCCGAGCCAGCCCGACACTGCCGCGGTCCAGCATCTAGAGCTCGGCTCGGTCCAACTGCACCAGCGGGCCGAGCTTAGCTCGCTCCGGGCCGGCAAAACTCGGGCCGAGCCCAATGGACCGAGTTTGAGGTCTAGGTATAACGATGACTGATATTTACACGACGAATCCATTTGACGGTACCAAATGCCTAAAAAGTAGAATAGTCACGAGGCCTAATGTAGATGCAGAGACAAACAATAATTGTAAAAAATTAATATCTCACATGTTATATCATCTTAGCCTTAAGCTTATTTCTCACCGTTCCTGAGAACCGACAAAACAATAATTATAAAAAAATGATATCTCACATGTTATACTCGCTTCGTCCTAAAATATGTCTCAGATTTATCCAAATTTAGATAAATCTAGACACTATTAATAAATAGATTTATTCAAATTTTAATAAATCTGACACATCTATTTTGGGACAGATAGAGTATCATCTTAGCCTAAGCCTATTTCTCTCCGCCCCTAATATCTGCCCGTAGGTACACACCGAGTAGCATCTGTTTGGACAAACCACATACGCACACACACTTCCCTGACCTCTCAGCTCCATCTCCTTGCCCAGGTCGCCTCAATCCAGACTGCCACCGACGACGGATCAACGCTGGCTCCAGGTTCCTGAATCCCTCCTCTACCCTGAACATATACCTCTAATTTCCCCATCTATACATGATAAGGATAGCCATATGGCTGCAGATGAAATAAAGAGATAGATTGTCGGCCGCTGCTAGTCCCTAAAGCAGAGCATGGGAGGTTTTTTATTGCGAAGAAGAGCAGGGGAGGTTGACGACGCATGCCGCTGCTCTCCGCTCCCGCTCCCCAACGGCGGAGCAGGGGAGGTTGACGACGTGTGGAGGTCGGCAGCTCGACTTCGCGGCGGCACCGCTGCCCTCCTGCACGGCTGCAGCTCAACGACACGGCCAGTCCAGCGACTCCATGTCACTCTCGCTCCCTACAGGCGGAGCAGTGTAGCTAGACGGCGCATGGCTGCCTGCATCTCGACAACGCGGCCGACCAGAGTTAGCGAATTCGAGGGATGTCTAGGAGGGTGGGGTTAGGGGGCGCTACCGTCGTGGATCTCCCCTCGCCGACCCCGTCGATCTCCCTCGCTGGTTCCGGCCTGCCGCCGTCGACCTCCATCACCTCGGCACAGCCAAGAAAGGGCAAGGCTACAGATGTCTCTCCAACGTGGGGGTGAAGGGAAGGGGGAGAGGACGGCGATGTAGAGGATCGGGGGAGTCTCCGACCGGCGGGTGTGGCGGAGGGCTCGGGATGGCCAGGATTTGGGGATTATTTCCTTATCCACGGGAACAAGCTTGACTTGGCGGTGGCACCTGATGTAATGCCACCAAACCTTGAGGGGCAAAACCGTCCTAAAAAATATGACGGACGAAAAGAAGGGGCGACGAAAACCACCTTAGGACAAATTATATAGTAGAGACACTAAAAACCCGAAGTATAAAAAATACATAACTGAAGTAATCTAAAGTACGAACACCAACAGTTTTGAAAGTACAAAGAGAAAATTGTTCAAAACCTATCAACATGAGATTTTGATTCGAAACTCTCGGCGCGATAAACTCAAAAGTAAAAACGGTTCGTAATTTGAACAACTGGTTCTCAAATATTTCATTTTGAATCATTGAATTTGGAAAAAAAACTATACTCTGGCCCTCATATGTCTCCCCCTCTCTCATTATAATCATACTTTTCTTCTTGTTGCGACATTTCTCAAGCATATAGAGCCTTACTAGGAGTCTCGCGTGAAGAAGAGGGCGCTACTCGGCGCATTAACTACGCGCGAGACAGACCTTTGCCATAGTCGGCTTTTTTTTTCTTATAATATAAAAATTACGGTTAGCATCCTCTGGAAAAAAAGTTTCTTTTGGATTGCGTTTCGGAACGAGGCCCTCTCCAGTTCGAAGACGACTCGGCCCTCTGCGAGTCATAGGAAGACTCTGCGCGTGTAACCTGGGCCAGCCCACAAGTTGCCGACGGAACCCGCCGTCCTAAATCACATCTCCATCCCCTTCACAAATCGAACCAAACCCTAGCTTCTCTTCGACCCCCGATCCCCATCTGGCGACTCGCCGGAACCCTAGCCCCGGATCCACCCCTCTCCGCCACATCAGCTATGGGCCTCCGGGACAACCTCCCTCCGGCCAAGAAGTCGGCATCCACGTACTACGACCACAGCAGCGACCCGTGGTTCAAGGAGCGGTACGGCGACGAGGCCGCGGAGGATGACGCGGGGAAGCCAACGGGCCCGGGCAAGCTCGTGCCGCCTTACGGTAAGCGCACCGGGTTCGTGCCCCGTCGCCCGGAGGACTTTGGTGATGGCGGCGCCTTCCCTGAGATCCTCATCGCGCAGTACCCGCTCGGCATGGGCCGTCGCGACGCGAACGGCGGCTCCAAGATCCTCGCGCTCACCGTCGACGCCCATGGCAGCGTCGCCTTCGACGCCGTCGTCAAGCAGGGCGAGAACGCCTCCAAGATCGTCTACTCCAAACACAGCGACATCGTGCCCAAGATCGCCACGGCCGATTCCGAAGCTGTCGAAGACGAGGAGTACGAGAAACTGGTTGAGGAGACCACCGACCGCACTAGAGCTGCCTTGGAGAAGATTGTCAACGTTCGGCTCTCGGCTGCCCAGCCCAAGAACGTCCCGACGCATGATTCTGGATCCAAGTTTATCAAGTATAAGCCGTCACAGCAGTCGGCAGCGTTCAATTCAGGTGCCAAGGAGAGGATTATTAGGATGTCAGAGATGGCTTCGGATCCTCTTGACCCACCGAAATTCAAGCACAAGCGAGTGCCCCGTGCATCTGGTTCGCCCCCTGTGCCAGTGATGCACTCGCCACCACGGCCAGTGACAGTGAAGGATCAGCAGGACTGGAAGATCCCACCTTGCATCTCAAATTGGAAGAACCCCAAGGGGTATACAATTCCACTGGATAAGAGGTTGGCAGCTGATGGGAGGGGTCTTCAGGAGGTTCAGATTAATGATAACTTTGCAAAGCTTTCGGAATCGTTGTATGTTGCAGAGCAGAAGGCGAGGGAAGCAGTGCAGATGCGCTCCAAGGTGCAGAGGGAGCTAATGCTAAAGGAGAAGGAGAGGAAGGAGCAAGAGCTGAGGGCACTTGCACAGAAGGCACGCATGGAAAGGTCTGGTGCTCCACCTCCATCTGTGGCTGTGCCTGCTGGAGGTGGGAGGGAGAGAGAGCGGGAGAGGGTTGATGACGGGGATGCAGATATGGATTTGGAGCATCCACGTGAGCAGCGCAGGGAGACTAGAGAAGAGAGGGAGGCAAGGATTGAGCGTGACAGGATCCGTGAGGAGCGGAAACGTGAGAGGGAGAGGGAGAGGAGGTTGGAGGCCAAGGATGCTGCAATGGGTAAAAAGAGTAAGCTCACCAGAGACAGGGACCGCGATGTGAGTGAAAAGATTGCCCTGGGTATGGCAAGCAATGTAGGTGCGAAGGGCGGGGAAGTCATGTATGACCAGAGGCTCTTTAACCAGGACAAGGGAATGAGCTCTGGGTTTGCTGCTGATGATGAGTACAACATCTATTCCAAGGGTCTGTTCACCGCACAATCCACCATGGCCACACTTTACAAGCCCAAGAAGGATGGCGATTCTGAAGTATATGGTGGTGATGCAGACGAACAGTTGGACAAGGTTATGAAGACGGAGAGGTTCAAGCCTGACAAGGCATTTTCTGGCGCTTCAGAGAGGTCTGGCAAAAGAGACAGACCAGTGGAGTTTGATAAGCAAGAGGAGAATGATCCGTTCGGTCTCGATCAGTTCTTGACTGAGGTGAAGAAGGGAAAGAAAGCTGTGGACAAGATCGGAAGCGGAGGAACCATGAAGGCAAGTGGTGGGTCCTCAAATAGAGATGATTACGATGGGGGATCTGGGAGGTCCCGCATTAACTTTGAAAGGGGAGGGCATTGAGGTATTTGCAATGCATGTTATCTTCTGCCTTTTTGCAGGTTCTCGGTGCATTTTCGAATATCGTCCCGAAGAATTTCCTTCAAGAACATGAACTTTCTTACATAAGGAAGAGCCTGCTGTTTTAGATGTCAGTGATACATATGCTGTTATATTATCGACCGGATGTGTTGAACAGTGTACCTACTTCAGATATTGTGATGCTTGTATGTTGTGTATCTTATGGTGGGATCCATGAACAGCATTGTTTACACATATTCCATAGGCTCTTCCATGTTCTGTTCACTTTAAAGCTGTATCAGGTGACAATATATCTTGCTGAAATGGATATGTTCCACAAATTTTGTATATGTCTTTCTTCTTATACTTATTGGTTGGCCTGTTCAGTGGTGTCGCCAAGAGAAGCATCACTCCGCTGATCACTTGATCTTGAAGATGTTTCAGTGTCAATGCTGCTTCAGTTCTATCCGCATTTACTTCATTTCCTCTTGATATTTTCTGCTTTTAGTTATTATATGCATGGAGAACTTAAAACTTGCTGATGCCAGTTCATTGTTCGACGTGGATGTTGATGCCAAAATACTCATTTGTTCATGTTTGGAGTCGTGCACAGGTTGGTTGGAAAGGAATGTAAGAAATCACCATCTCACTCCAGATCGCTTTCAGCTCTTTTAGCATGTTTTATTAGTTTGATGTTATATTATCTTTACCAGTAAACTAAAGTTGTCTTGGGATTGAGATGAATGGAACGATAATGCTTGTCAGTAAAGCAGAGACTTGGTCCTCTATTTTACATACAAGTAGATTGACTTACTAATTATGTCTTTTTATCATCATACTTATTGGCTGGCAAGATCTGTGGTGTTTCAGTGACAGTGCCCCTTCAGTTTTATCTGCCTTCACTCCACTTTCTCTTTGATTTTGCCTCTTCTATGTTTATGGATGACTTGAAAATTGCTGATGCCAATTAAGCATTTAATTTTGATTTCTTTGTTCGACGGTGGTGTCGATACTGAAATCCTCATCGTTTGTATCTGGAGTTCAGTTCTGAAGATATGCATGAAATCACCAGATCGATTTCAGTTCTTCTTGCTTGGTTCATAATTTGATGCTATATATCCCTCCAGGCTCTCATCTCACTAGAATGTGAGGCCTGGTGCTTCTGGGTGGTCATTCGCGTTTGGGCCTGCCTGTTGGTGGCTCTTCTTGTTTCTACAGCCTTTCTGGGTATACTGTCTCTGCTCCAGTCTCCTCCCTCTGCTTTGAGCGTGTGTGGCGGTGCGTGGCTACTGGTGGTTTTGGTCGTTCGTGGTGCGTCGTGGCGGCGGGCGCCTCACCGGTGGCCTCTCCTTTAGCTGTCTGTCGCCTATTTATTTCTATTTCTTGGCATTGGGTTTCTTCTGCTTGTTGTTGCATCTGGGGCTTGTCGATTCGTTCCTGGACTAGGTGGTGCTGCGGTAGGTTCGTCTTGAACTGGTTGCCATCGGCCTGGCACCTCTTTTCGCAGTCTACAGGTTGCGCGTTGCTGTCTCTCTCTTGGATTGCTGTTCTGCCTAGGTTCGTTTTTGTTTTGGTGGCCGATCTGGCTGGGTGGCGGTGTGCGCAACTGTTCCTTTTGCTTTCTGTGGGTGGGGAACGGCGGGCGGGTGTTGGGGTTGTCCCTGAGCTGCGGTGGGCGATGGCTGTTCCTCTCGCATCCCTTGGGTGGGGAACGGCAGGGCAGGTCGAGGGTGGGGGGGCTCTTCGTGCCTATCGCAGGTTGTCCTCTTGCGTGGTCTTGGGCGTGGTTTGCTTGTGCGGGGGTGCTGGCTCGTGGGGATGTCACTGGCTGCCTCAGCGTTTCCCTCCTGGATTCGATTTAGGTCTGGTTCGTGTTTAGGTGCATCTCTCCCTCCCAGAGCTACAATGCCGGGCAGCCGCTGGCTCCAGGTGAAGTGTTCTGTTCTTGCTCACTGTGCGTTTGTGAAAATGCCACAACAGTGGGGGTTGCTTATTTTTTCGTTGACTTATTCAACTTTGTTCTAATATCATGTGCAGAACTTGTACTTAACAGAATAGATATCCTCACCTTGAATAGGCATGGGCACCTGGCCAACTGAGCTTATGGGAAGATTGTAGCGATTTTACAACAAATACACTGTGTGCTCTGAAAGAGCGCAGGTGCTGAATTCTGTTGTGTTGCTGTATCCTGTATTAATTCCCGCTCCTGCAAAATGCGATTCTCCAGATCCATCTAAATCTGTGTCAATTGCATTTATTGGTAATTTCTGTTTTAATTAATTGTTATCCAACTACTGCAAAACTGTGTCTCTCTAGATGCACTTTGAAATATATAGTCCTCTGTCCTTTTGTATAGTCTCAACAGCAAATTCTGATAGTGAATAATCCCTTCCAAGAAATGTGAAGTTCACTAGCTCTACACCATCATTGTTTTCGGTATACCTTAGGTTTTCATTGTGAAGCAAAACATCAATTGGGGTGCTTTTTTTCTCATCTCTGTTTTTTTGTCGTATGTGTTGTTTGGTTTTTTATTCATGAAAATGAAATTTATTATATTTTCAGATCTTTTGTCTGCTCTCAAATTCTTGTGTTTCTGTTCTTTCATAGAAGTTGGTTGTTGTGAATAGTTAAACCATGTTCATAGGATTGTTGGAATAAAGTGAGAAGGATCCGCCTCCAGTGTGTTTGGTCGAGGCTAAAGGCAGGAATGTTTCTATGTTAGTTCTCAAAGAGTATGTGAGATTGTGAGGTAGCATGTGGAACTCGAACCTCGTACTTTGAGAAGTGAAGTTATCAGTGTCATTCAATAAATTTAGGCCAGCATGTGGAACTCGAACCTCATATTTTGTACCGAAGGTAAATGAACTAAGATAATTCATTTTTTTTCATTCATTTAGACTGAATGATAGTGTCCCCAACCCAAGGTAAATGAACTTCAAACCTCTTATTTACAGTTATTTTAGATTGAGAAGGAAGTGTTAATCAAGCTTTATGCTACAAGGTAAGCTTTTAATCAGTTGTATTCATGTGTACGTGAACTAAATTGGCACATAGTTGTTCTATATTGTTTCTGAAGAACTGGGGTTGTTTGATTCTTAGCACCGTGATTAAAAGAGGACTGGGTTAAGTACTCCCTCCGAACCATATTAGTTGACTCGAGTTTGTCTAGATTCGGATGTATCTAGACATGTTTTAGTACTAGATACATCCGAATCTAGAAAAATCCAAGTCAACTAATATGGGTCGGAGGGAGTATTGATCTTCATCAGAAAGATTTATGTATGTCGGTTTTTCTCGGGCCTTTCAGTATAAATCTCTACATGCTTCTTTAGCGCATATTTGAAGTTTCTTTTCTAACTTAAAAGTGTCTGTTGGATATACTCAGATGATTTACGTTTACTGTCCTCTGTTCACGACTCTATGAGTTCATCTTCTGCCTATTTTGAGGACACTCATGAGGAAGTTGCTGAAGAGGAAGGGACTCATTGTTGTACAATGCTGATACTTGGGCATGTCAAACTTGAGGTTTAAAACTACTTCCTATCTAGAACATTTTGGTTGTCATTATCTATGTCTGATACAATGGTGTGTGTTCATGCATGAGATCTAGGAGAACCTAGCTGAATTCGGCAAGCAAGATGATTTTGTACAGGAGGGTCATAGCTTCAGTGACATTATTTAGGTAAATAACCAGATTTATGCCTCTTGGCTGTGGGCTGTGCTACAGGTTGGAATACATCCGTCTAATACTTTGTTTGGGGCTGGGAGAAGAATTTTATGCTGAGAAGCTACTTTTGTAGAAAACCATTCAGTTAACAACTAATCTGAAGTGAAAGACGTTTAAGCATAAGAACTCATCTGAAATTATGTTAATGCGTGTTCACTATTGAAGACCATATGTTCTTTTTCTTCTTAATGGTGCTTCAGAAAGTTTTAAGTACTATGATACATAGCTCTACCTGTAGCTTGCCATTAAGTGAGAACCCTATGGCTTTATTAGAGGTGTATGATTTAGTGATTTACTCCCTCCGTTTTGAAATATAAGATGTTTTAGCTTTGCGAGAGGAGCGTATCTAGACTCATTTTAGTGTGTAGGTTTACTCCAAAATTACATAAACCTACACACTAAAAGGGGTCTACATACATTCCTTCACAAAGCTAAAATATCTTATATTTTGAAATGAAACATCTTATATTTTAAAACGGAGGGAGTACTATTTTACTCTACTATTTAAGGGGCAATGATCTAGGTTGGCTACAAGAATAGTATACGGTGAACTTTGTCATTTGCGTATCTGTTTCCTTAGACTAGTCACAATAGGGAGTATCTTATAGTAGTATCATGCATATGATACTAGTATATGATACCATCTCTACAATGCATAGTACTTCCTCTCTTTCGGTTTACAAATCCTGTGCGTACTTCTATGTCGTAAAATTGAGCAACTTAGTATGAGATATATATTATAAAAAATATATTACCAAAAACTTTAGACTTTGTACTTTCTAATGATATAATTTTTATATTATATAATTCAAATTATATAAGTCAAATTCATAACCTAGATATACGCGCATGACATGTAAACCGAAATGGAGGGACTATCATGTACTAGTACATTGGAACAGCATTGAAATAGTTGTTTGCTGTTTCAAATGTTCACCTTCCTTTTAAAGCGCTGCCGTGGTCTGAGTATCGACATATGTACAAGTATATTACTTCCTCCCATCCATATTAACGGCCAAAACAACAAATGAAAATTTTATAGCCATTTGCTTATCAACAGATGCTGACACTAGACTTTGATTCTTTTCGTTCATTCACAACGACACAGTGGAGAATTTTGGCCTCCGAGCTCCAGTGCTCATTCTATTAAAAATATATTCAAAATCATATAAATCATATTTGTGATTTCCAACAAATATTAAAAAAATGTGGAGTAGCCCATGATTTATCCCACAAAGGTGCCCAATTTCGAATATTTTGTATTCTGAGTTGTACCAAAATGACATGAGTGTCTATTTGTGCAAGTATATTTTCAAATCATCAAATTTTATCAGATTTGTCATTTTTATGTAGGCCAAAATATAAATAATTTAATGTCACCATGCTTGTGATACAATATTGATTATGTTCGGATTTTTTAGATATTTTTAAAACCTATAAAATATTGTTTTTAATTTTTTCAAACGGATAGAGCACCGGTGCTCAAGAGCCAAAGACACTTTCCGATTCACAACCATAATTTTGTGGACACTGCTTATCGGCATTTCATTCCTTACGAAAATCAACCGTGATTCCATCGATGTTTCTGTATTCTGTAATTTTGTAAGCTTGCACATCGAGACTCTGATCGTTCTTGATGATGAAATTGTGGCATAACCACAGGTATTGGAGATGGTTGACGAAGTTTTGTTTGGTTACAGCATCTGAACTTTATTGAACAACAAATCCATGATAACAAACCAAACTACTAAAAAAATCGACAAAGAAAAGACAGATTATCAATCGCTGTAGAAGCTTCTTGCGACCTTGCCCTCCTTCTTGGTCTTCTTGTTCCTCCGCTGGCGACGGTCGGCTTCCTCCACTCGCCGGACGGCGCGCTCCAGCATATCCACCCGCTCCGCGAGGCCCCCGATTAACGCGCACTGCTGCGCGCTCCGCTCACACAGTGCCGCCACCATCCCCATTACCTTCTTGGCATCCAAGCCGTCGGCAGTCGTGGCCTCCGTCTTCTCTCCCGCCGCTTCTTGCTGCTGCCCTTTAGATGGTGGATTCTCGCCGGCGAAGGCGTCATCTCCTGTTACCATCTCCCTTTCGACTTCCGCCTCTGCCGCCTGTTCGCCGGCCATCATCAATTCCGCAGCAATTGTCTCGGCAGCTGCGGAATCCGCCTCCTCTGCCGCCTGTTCGCCGGCCATCATCAATTCCGCAGCAATTGTCTCGGCAGCTGCGGAATCCGCCTCCTCTGCCCTAGCCACAGAATCCGCCTCCTCTGCACTAGCCACAGAATCCGCCTCCTCTGCTCTGCCATCGTCAACCTCCATATCCATCTCGTCAGCGGTTGTCTCAATTGCCGAAGAATCCGCCGCGATGTTAGCTCCAATCTCCTCCCCGGGTTGCGGCAACTCCGGCGCCAACGAGTCCGCGGCCGCAGGCATATGACTTACCGCCTGGGCCGGCTTCGCCTCTAGGGCGTCGACGGCATCCTGGAGCGCGAGCACCTTCTTGGTCACCTTCTTGCGGTACTCCCTGACGCTGCGCACCGCGTCGAGGCGGAGCAGCAGCCGCATGAGCTCCTCTCCAACGCCGATCCTGCCTCGCGAATCCACGCGCAGCGCCTCCGCTTCGGAGGCGATCCTCGTCGCGACCACCTCCGCCTCCCGCTCCACCTCCCGCACCTCCCGCACCATCCTCCGTGACAGGAAGCCGCGCGCCGCCGCCTGTACGGTCACCGCCGCCTCCTCCGCCGACGGTGGCCGTTTCTTCGGAACTGCCGCGGTCTTCCGTTCCGGCTCCAAGTCTGACCCTACAAACTGGACCGGGACGGAGACCGACCTCGAGGACCTAGGCCTGGGATGTACAGCCTCCTTCGTCACCGCCTGGGGGCTCTCAACCTCCGGGAAGAAGGCGGCCTCGTTGTGTGCCGGGGCTCGAGCAGAGAATGGGTGGTGGTGATAATAGGAGTGGGGATGCACGGGTTCCTTGACCGCCGGCTCCGTGCTCTCGAAGTCCTGGAACGCGGCCGGGTGGTGGTAGTAGGGGTGGGAGTAGTTGTACGGCGAGGTGTAGTAGTAGTCGTAAGGGTCGTAGCCGAAGAAGCGGCGAGACGCCATTGTCGATCTTGTGTTCGAGGTTGATGGAATTGGTTGCGATTTTGTCTGTTGCAATGGGGAGAGAAACACTCGAAGGTCTGTATATATGAGGAATCAACGGAAGGTTCTAGAACGCGCACGATGTTTCTGGAACGCTTCAGGAGCAACTGACTCCAGAAAGTCCTGGAAGAGCCCGGAAGGAGACACGGGGTGTGCGGTGGATGACGCTTGGGCCAGATTGAACGCCTCAGCCAGTTTTGACAGTTTTCCATAACAGTAAAACTGCATATCTCAAAAAAAAAAAAAAAAAAAAAAACTGCACGTGCAACGTATGATTTCTTCTACACCCTCCGTTTCAGATTATAAAATGTTTTAACCTTTTCTAAAGTATTTAGTCGTAAGCTCGGAATTTGAAAGGGAGGAATTAATTACCATTATATTTCATAATACTTCCCCGATCCTAATTAATGTTATGAGATACTCCCTCTGTTTTAAAATATAAGATGTTTTAGCTTTGTAAAAGAAATGTATCTACACCACTTTTAGTGCGTAGGTTTATTCTAAATTTAAATAAACCTACATACTAGAAGGGCTCTAGATACACTCCCTTTACAAAGCTAAAACGTCTTATATTTTGAAACGGAGGGAGTATGTCTAGATTCGGATATATAGGCTTAAAATATGACAGGATACATCTGAATTTGGACAAATCTAAAAACATTAATTAAGATCGGAGGAAGTAAAAAAACAGAGTAAAATTTATTGTGTTTGACATATGTAATGACGATAATTTCATAATAGTTCAAAATATTACAGATTTGCACTAAAGATTCTAAAAGTCATAATCCAACATTGTATGCAACAATTGTCATTCTCATGTCTATTTTCTACTCCTCCCTCCGGCCGAATTAATGGCCGCAGTGGTCTTTTTTTCAAAGAAAAACCTCTGTGTTTTTTTGACACAACCTCCATTTCTCACGTCGATTTCTCCCCTTCGTCTCGTCGCTTGCTCTCGCCCGCACCGCTAAGCTCACTTCCGCTCCCTACCGGGCGACAACTCGCCTGCATCGCTTGCTCCTCCCAGTCCGCTCTCCTGTCGACACGAACCCACTTTCGCCATCGAACCCTAGCCCCCCGACCTCCAAGAGTCCTAGCCCCACCTCCGCATTTGTCGTGTCCTCGCCTGGACTTCCACCTCGGTCACGTCTAAGATGATACCTTGGCGGCTTCGATAGCCAAGATGGTACTCCTTGTCCATGGATTCAGATGGTCGCCTTCGCTCATGACCTCCGTTTCCCTCGCGTTAAAGAAGGTACCTTGGTGGCTCCGATGGCTAAAATGGTGCTCCTCCTCGAACAATTAGATGGCCACCCTTGCCCCTGACCTCCGCTGCTGTCGCGCGCTCGCCCCGACTTCAGTGGCCTTCGCATTCCTCAACCACCTCTGCCTTTCCTTTTCTGGATTTTTTGTTTCTTAGCCACATCATATACAATATTAATCCGATTTCTGAATTTAGTAGTGCATAAATTCAGCATATATGAAACCGGTTTCTTTGGTCTGTATATATCTGTGTTAACCCTTTGTGTGGCTAGTTTATGCCTTGATTACTCCAAGTTTATGCAATTTAGGAGTAAAAGAATGTTGATCGACCTAGTTTATGCAATTCAAGAGTAAAAGAATACTGCTACTCATCTGCTAGATGTGCATTTAACAATGTTGATTGATTATCCATTGCAGATTAGGGTACTGCTAGATGTGCATTCACATTGGTTTTAGTGGTCCGTTATCATGTTTCCAGTGGTTTTACTTCTGAATTGCATTTTTTCTGTACTCCAATTCATGAAGTGTGCTCTCCAAAGTTCCCATCGGTGAATACTGGGTGCTGACATGCGCTTGTTTACTCGCTTTTACTTATAGGGATCTTCCACTGGAATAATGTGGTGTTCTGCTGGTGTCACTGTTGGCTCACATCTTCTGTGGTTATCGATTGGTCGACTGGAGATCTTCTCTTTCATAGATGGGAATTGTGAAGGCAACAAGTGGTGTGGCAACAATACAGAATGGAAACACAAGTGGAAATGAGGACCTTATAAGAGAGGAGAGGTCAAAATTTTCACTTCAGCTATTTCTCTCTTTTGCAATCACCAACCATTAACCATCCCTGTTTTTATCTCTAAATCTTTCTTACTTGCATGCATGTACTACACGCACTCCTTACTACTCCTGTCCTCTCATCCTTCTGTCTTGATCACTGCCCAACTTCTCTTCCATGCCGTCCGACGAAGCCACGCCGCGCATTATCATAGGTCAGTTCAGGTTTAGCCTTGCCCCTCTGCTTTGCTTGTTCTGTTCATCTTGTGCTTTAATTCGACAAGGTGGGCACTAAATATTTTGTCTGTCTGGTTCTGACTGAATTCTTGGTACTTGCAGTGACAACTATTCTTTCAGTACATGTATTTTCTTCTCATAAAGAAAATGTAGAGGAACTCTACGCGTTGGGATGGCTGGAGCAAAGAATATTTTCTAGTCCTTTGATCAAGGAAAAGTATATTGGGACTATATACTTTATGATACTCCTGTTCTGCATTACTAGAACTATATGCATATAAGTTTGCTGACTGAATAATTACCTAATCTGATTATTATAACATGTGATTTATATACTTTTGTACCATCCTACTTATTTAGATATCAGCTCCAGGGTACAATATTTGTTAAAAAGGAAAATTTAGATATCATCATAAAAATATGGTTGTATAGCCATCGCAAACAGTCTGTGACCCAAATATCGCTTTCAAAGGAATATTTATTGTTTTTATAATGTTAATGAATGATTATTAATACTACATAGTTTATGATATTACCTAAGTTTATGAAATTGATGTTCATACCACATAGTTTTTGTGTGATGCTAGATAAATATGGAGGTTAACATTCAAAGTGTGTGCCTTTAAATTGGTATCACTTGAATATATATATAACAATTTGTATGTTCTGGTTGAAATTATAAGTAGGGTCAAATCCACTTGTGAAATGTAAAAATGATTTTCTAATGGTCTCTAGAATAGAATCGCAAAATAGAATTGCTTCATGAATTAAAGTGAAATATAATGATCCTCAGTAATAGATTAATTCTTATTTTCAACCATGGGTATATGTACCCATGGATATCCGATTATATGAATATGATAGTATAGTCTAGGTATAGTATCTTGAATGTTAAATAACTAAATTAGTAATGGGATGGACATGTGTATTATTTTGTTCATGCTTGTTACCCAATTAATACTTAGATAATTAAATAAATAATTCTTGTTCCATAAGACTTATCAGTTGTCCCATAAACATCACATATACTTATAAACCCTAACTCCATTGTGAAGGAGATATGCTCTAGAGGCAAATAATAAATATGTTTATTATCATATCTCAAATTAGTTCATGATAGTTTTACGCTGTGCTATAACTTTATCAAGTGGAAACTTTAATACAGGTGTAGTGTATAAACAAACCTCGGTCCCTAGTAGCCTCTATACAACTAGTTCACTGGGCAACCGATGATCAAGGTTTCCTAATCATGGAGTATTTATGCCAGTTGACAATGAAGTCACTTTATTGGTATATAATGTGATGGACATTACCCACATAAATATTGCAATGTGATCAAAGTTATAAGGCTCATCATTGCAATAATTAGAAACAAAGTGACATTCTCCTCAGACTGTGAGATCATATTTAATCATTATCACCCACGACTGCTTTGACTATATCAACCGTCATACCGTAGCAGGGTGACCATAAAGGTACATGTTGGGTATTCTAGAGGGACACATTGAGGCATATGCATCAAGACATGGATTTGTTCACTGATGGCTCAGTGTTGATGTAGAGCTCGTTGGGAACCCCAAGGGGAAGGTATGATGAGCACAGCAGCAAGTTTCCCTCAGTACGAAACCAAGGTTATCAATCCAGTAGGAGCAAGGAAACACCCCAAAGGTGTTGCTAGCTGAGCCTTGGCAGGGCGCACTACTGGTGCTAGTAGCAATGTGGAGACCTGCACAACACAACCACAGAACTCTGTCCCCAACTTGCGATGAGGTTATCAATCTCACCGTGTTTTGCTGAAAACAAAGGATTAAACGTATCAAATGGAAAGAAGTAATAGTTTGCAGAAAGTAAACACAAAGCAGTAAACAGTTTATAGATTGTATGTAAAAGAAAGGACCGGGATCCATAGTTCACTAGAGGTGGATCTCCTTAAGATAGATAACATGCTGGGTGAACAAATTACAGCGGGGCAATTGACAAACATCGAGAAAGCAATACATGCATATACTAATCATCTTGACTCCTTTGGAACTTGATTGGGCATTACAACATTATACATGTAACCGCCATCCAACTGCATCTATGACTAATAATCCACCTTGAGTTATCATCGAACCCCTCCAAGATTAAGTTGCAAGCAACAGTTATTGCTTTTAATTGTGTGTAAAGTAAACAATACGATTGTTCTATGAACAAAGGATTGTTGTTTTCTCCTAGTAGCAATAGCACATCTAGTACCTTAGAGATTTACGTCACTTCCCAGTTACGAGGCATGAACCCACTATCGATCATAAATACTAACTCTTGGAGTTGCTAGCATCTACTTGGCCAAGATAGCTACTAACAACGGAAAGCATGCAATATCACAAATAACAAAGACATGATAGAATCAATAATCAATCTGAAATAGCATCTCAATATCCATCGGATCCCCGCAAACACAACATGCAGAATTACAAATAGATGGTCTTGATCATGAACGGAGCTCAGAAGATCTAGATATGAAAGCACAAAGGAGGAGAACCAACCATCTAGCTACTACATGGATCCGTAGTCCAAGGATGAACTACTCACGCATCACACCGGAGGCTTGCATGGTGATGAAGAAGGCCTCCAGGGTGAATTCCCCTCTCCGGCAGGGTGCCAGGAAGAGCTTCAGATCCCTCCCGATCTAGGGATGGAGATGACGGTGGCTACATACTCTTTCGTGGATTTTTGATCGGGTACTTAGGGTTTTCGTCCCGAGAGCATCTTATAGGCAGAAGGGGAGGCCGAGGGGGTGCCAGAGGCGGCCACACCACCTCCTGGCACGGGCCAGGCTAGGCCACGCGGCCAGGTGGTGTGGTGGCCCCCTGGATCCTCTCTGTCTCGTATTCTGGCTCCATATGACTTCCGGAAAAATAGGCACTTTGGCTTTTGTTCCGTCCAATTCTGAGAATATTCATTTTCTGACTTTCCTGGAACCAAAAACAACAGAAAACAGGCAGCTAGCACTGTGGCTCTTGTTAATAGGTTAGTCCAAGAAATCATATGAAAAGTACTCCAAAGTGTGGACAGAACACAAGAAAGTGGTTAAAACCAAGCATGGAACATCAAAAATTATAGATACATTTGCAATGTATCATTCACCCACGTGACGGGAAGATACATTGGGCCCACTCGGTGATATTGTATCCAATAAGTTGCAGTGTATGACTAGGTCATGGGGATACGATATCACGATAACGAGATAAGTGGACTTGTTAGTAACGAGATTGATATGTTGATACTAATGATCAAATCTTAGACAAGTAATGTATCGAAGTAACAAAAGGGATCATACATGGAGTTTATGGTTCAAACGCCAAATACATCGTGGAATGCATGGATATCATTATGGGCATCCTGGTCCCTCTATTGATCATTGATATGAGAGAGTTCTCGATCATGTCTGTGACATTCCCGAACTGTAGGGTAACACACTAAAGGGTCTTATGATGTTTTGAGGTCATTATGGAAGCGGTGGGATCACTGATGAGAAAGAGAGTGTTGAAATCATTCCGAAAGATATCTAGAATAGTTTTGAAGGGGAATCCGAAGATGTACGGAAGGAGCTGAAAAGTGTTTCGGATTAAAAGGGATTTCATAATATGTGCTTATATATTTAATATATTAAATAAATAATTGGAATTAAAATTAATAGGGAAACTTCCTCTATAGGGCCAAATCCCTGAAGGGAAAGGGGCCAAAAGGGAAGCCACACCAAAGTGGAGCAGCCGCTGCCGTAGCTGGGCTCCACCGGTCGGCCCACCACATGGGCAGGGGCGGGCGCGCTGACAGGCCCGGGCAAGGCCCACCCGGCCAGTCGCTGCCTCGCGCCATGGGCCGCTGGCGAGCAGGCTAGTGGGGCCCACCCGGCCGGTCGCGCGCCGCCTCTCCTGGCCGGTGGGCCTCCCACCTCCTTCTCTCCTTTTTCCACCCCGGGACTTTGGGGAGAAGGGTTCTCCCCTTTACCCTATATAAAGAGGGGATATGGATGGATTAAATACAACAAATAAAAGGAGGGATATCCTAAGGCATTTTTCCTTAGAGAATTCTTGCCTCTCTCTATTGAATCTTGCGAGTGCGATTATAATAAGAACTGCGCACGTGGTAGACAACACCACCCCGGCACGCCATCGCGCTGCTGGATCCTAGTTCTAGCGGGTCTACTTCCACATCCCGACTGGATCAAGGAGAACAAGAGTCATTGTTGGAAACCATACATGTGCGAAACCATGGAGGTGCTGCCATTAGTGGCACCTGGGTTGTCATGCAAAGGACCAAGAGGTGACTTGCGAGGAGCTTCGTGACCTTGAGGTTGTCTACGAGTTCGACTACTTCATCCATGTTCCCCACGGGATGTTAACTATGTTCGATCTACAAGGGTATGTCACCGGAACACCATCCCTATTAGTGCTTAACTCATAGATAGATTCTAGCATTGGTTTTGCGATAGCTAGGATTTTTTTGTTTTTTGCTATGAACCCCTTCACATTGTTCTACTACTTTTGTACTACCTCTGTTTGGGATTATATGTCCGGAGAGCTTTTTTATATTGTTTGAGATTATAAGGGTTATCTCATTTATTAGTCTTTCCCGTCCAATGCATGTTCTCTTTTTCCTCTCACTTCTCTCATGCATGTAAGACTATTAGTGCATGCATAGATTAATGAGAGAGAGTTATGAAGTGTCTTGGTATTAGCAACTTGGCCCTTAGGACTAATAATCCCGAACAGAGGTAGTACTTGAGTTACCTAATTAATTCTTATATCATTAAATAGTTCTTATTCTAGATGATATATAAGCCTTGGCTGATATATGCCATGTATTATTAGAAATCTTACTCTCTAATTCTAGTATGCAGTTGTTTTTACAAAGAAGCGTGAAGCTTATATTTATGCTATATATGTGTATTATTATTTGGAAATGTTTAGAGGACACAATTATAACACAAGTACACACACATAGGAGTATGTTGTGTTGTTCTTTTAATAAAGCTCACTGGATTCTCCTAGGACACAATTACAACACGAGTACACACACAATTGGCTTGCGCTTCTCCTTTAGTTACTAGCTGAGATTTTCCTTGGCCAAGCTATTGGGGTTCCGCGTATGAAAACAATAAATTTTACCCTACACCCCTGAACCCCTGATGCTGCCAGGACCTATCTATTAGTAATACAGTAACGGGAGGGGATTTTCGCGAACTTACCCTTGAAGACCGAAAAGCATTGTCAACGCTCAGGAGAGCGTGGTTGATGTAGACGAGCCGAAGCCGACCTCAAGGTCGTGATAAAGTCCTTGCGCTCCAACAGCTCCAACGACTTGAGTGCCTCAAGTGCGACACCTCGCGGGGAGTTACACACGTCCGGTGCCTGACGATGACTCCCGCTTCCCCGATCCAAAGATTGCTTGGAAGTAGAGCTCTGGATCCGAATCCCATAGCAGCCACGCTCATGTGAAGATATCTCTCATTCAAGCAATGTAACTTGGTACCATGGTCTCGAGAGAGAGGGAGGGAGAGAAAATATCAATTAGAAGTCCTCCCAAAAGTTAGAATACCTTTATTGATTATTGGGTGTATTTATCTGGCCAAATACCCCCACTATATATAGGGGGAGGGGAGGTACTACCTCCCTCAAAGTCCCGGGGTGGGACTAAAGGAGAGGAGAGGTGGGGGGAGGCGCCGCCGGCTACCCCCTCATGGGCCCCACGTGGGGGGTTGGCCCAATAGGGCCGCCGGCCACCCCCTTGGCCCCTTCCTCCTCTTGCCTTTCCCTAATGGGCCCTCTCCCCTCCGGGAATTGGCCCATTAAGCCTTTTGACCTTTTAAATTGATTTTATCTTTATTAAATAATTATGAATAAATGATTAAATCAATATTTAATGTTCATTCACATATTATTCAACCTCTATGGTTATGGAACACTTCCACCTCCACTCCGGACATCCTCCGGACTTACCGAAACCCTTCCGGTTTTCTCTCTACTATTCTTTGGTGATTCTACTGATCCTATAAACACTCTCTAAGCATCATCAAGCCCTTAAGCGTGATACTCCATGGTTTGGGAACACTCTAGACATGGTCGGGACACTCCTGCACCAATGATCAATAGAGGGACCTGGATGGCCATGTGACCCCTGTGCGTTCCATGAAGATCTTTCGTTGTTTGAACCGGGACATTCGTGTCTTATTCCCTTTGTCTCTCGATACATGCATTGCCCGAGATCTGATCAATGACATCACCATGTCGTGTTCAATCTCGTTACCGAACAATGCTACTTGACTCGTTCCGACAAGTGATATCACTGCGATCAAATCACACGCTGTGCAGCTATTGGATATAACTTCTCCGAGTGGGCCCTTGAGTATCTTTCCGTCACATGGACGGACAAATCCCGCTCTTGACATATATTGCCTCTACGGTTTCCTCCGAGTACCTGAACACACCTTTATAACCACTGTATTACCAAGTGGCACTTGATGCTATCTAAGCACTCTCGGGAGACAGTGATTGATATAGCCTCACGGTCTAAGGAATAGTCTACGAGGATCCATTTCTAATCATCATAACTTGAACTTCGTGACATGATCGGGTTATGATGTTTAGGTTGGGTATTGGTTCATCATATCATTCTCAAATGAGTTGACTCCATTTCCAACTGGCATAAATGCCACATGATCAGGAAACTTGATCATCTGTTGACCAATGAACCAGTGACTAGAGTTTCACTGGGAACCCCTGGTTGTTTGTATATCACACGTGTATTGATGTTTCCACTCAATACAGTTATAGCATGATATAAAACTTAATCATAAACTATATGAAATATGATAATAGTCCTTATTACTATTTGTCTCCAGGGCATATTTCCAACAGTCTCCCACTTGCACTAGAGTACAAATACACTAGCTGCATTTGTTCTTTAATCATTGGCACCATATATCCAGTAACTTGAACATGCTTGCTCATGGAAGAGGTTGAGTCTTGGGTCTGTACTTTACAGTCCCAAATCCTTTGCAACTTACTAATGTCACCTTGATTGACATTAATACTTTATCATCACATGATAACATCTGTGTGTATGCATCATCGCTATGGCAGCAGAATAGGCCTGATTCCAGGAGCCTATAGTGACTTTAGATCAACCTCGAGAGCTTTCTCATGGGCACTGTGCCCTGGGACACATCATTCTACGTTAAAAGAAAACTAGCCCCGCCATAACATTATACAACACTTTAGATGGTACCCTTATCTATTATTATAAATGTAACCATCGAAACACTAGTGCACTCTGTGCAACTTTCGATGTTTTGTTCACCTCGCTTCCTACTTGACTTCAATCGGTATTTACGGGAGTTTCCAACATATTCCCTTATAACATAACTCTTTATGTTTTAAGATATGTCATACTTTATGGATTTGGAAAACATGTCTACAGTTCTCTATTAGACACTACAGACAAACTTAGCTCAACGTTCTATGATTCAAACTTAATCACTTTCAAACGTTCCTTATTGGATTACATATTATGTTAAGTTATCATCATGGTTTTCTAAGATAGAACCTATGTCTAAACATAGTGGATGATGATCATCCTTTTCTTTCTTTTCAACCATTGATGTTAAACTTAATACTATTCCTAACTTGAGTTATTAAGGACCAGTTCCTTAATTAACTTCTATTCTGAAACCTTTTTCAGAATCCCTTAAGGAATACTACATAATATCATAATACATCTATTATCAACTTCTACTCCTTATAAATCATTATTTATTGGTACTTGCGCTTTTATTCTTAACACACTTAAGAATCACTCCTATAAGCTCCCACTCAAAATATGTTCCTAACATATTTGGGTATGAATCACTACTCTTACTCAAACTATGTTCCTACATATTTGAATTTGAGACTTATATTGCTCCCACTCAAAAATATGTCATTCACGTATTGTTTTAGGAAGACTTTCATAGCTCCCACTCAATTTCATGAAAATTGCATATCTACTCATCATTTTGAACAACTTCAAAATCTTTTGATCAAATATCAAAGTAAGAGATTTACTATGAGACACTAGTACTTTTACTAGTTTTAAACCCACTAGACATTTAGCACACTTGAATCAAATTCATTTGAATTCATCCAATACTTGACAAATTGTGCCTTTATCATTCACCCCCTTTTCCACTATGGCTTTGCAGTCATTTGGGAAAATTCCAAGTAACCCCTTTTACTGGTGAGATTCAGCAATGAATTGTTTTCTAATCTCAAGGGAATTTTGCTATGGGATATCTCATAACTTTAGTTTACCATTATTTCCTTAGTAGTTCGTAGGTATGTCATATTCCGAGAATCATGACAAATGATTCACAAATGTCTCCATACAAGATATGGGTTACATTTTGAATCCTACTTTATGCAGTGAAAACACCAGTGGAGAAAACACAATGATCATTATCATTGATTCTTTCCTTTGTGAAGAGAATCATTCAAGAACGTTGTCCGTTGCGCTTCTCAACACTCTGATGCAGGGTTTTGAATCCTCATCGTGTTTTTCACTATCTTCCATTTGCTCCATAATCGAGAAATATCACTGAATGTGAACTTTCTCGAAAATGTACCAAAAACCAAGAAGTACTAGTTTTTCTTCTCTTTTGGTTTCAGCTATGGATTTCATATTCAAATTTTCCAATGAATACTCTACAAGGACTTATTCTCTATTTGTTTTGGTTATATCGAATAACCCCAAAACTTTCACGACGATCCATACTAGATATGGAGCCGCTTTCATGAATTCAAATGGTTCACTATATATTCTAATTGAGTGCTAACTATTTCTAACTAATAGTCTCTACATCTACACTACAATGATTTATTTGGTGCCATCTATTTACCCACTTTGATATCTAATATCACATTGTCATGCTTTGCATTTTGACGTTTCAAAACGCTTTGCATTCCATAATTTTCTTTTATGCCATTCTTATAAAGTCGAATTTCATTACTATTGATCAAATCATAGTAATTAGATTCTCTTTTATATTTATACCCTTTGTTGATGAAACACTTTGATCAAATCAAATAGTTTCATATTCATGTTTCCTTTGGTAAACTTATTTACACATTTAAACAATCATATAATGATAATTACCATTTTTCGTTAAAACACAATACATCGAATATGTATTTACTTTCAACAATTCATTAAACACTTTGTATTCAAGTAATACACGGTGTTCAAGTTATTTTTGCCGAACTTAAGCATGATTTATATGTGACAAGAAATCGAATGTCTTTCACATATTATCAACATAACTTTGAATTTAAATAATGGTTTTCATTCATTAATGAATATCATTTAAGTTGGGTATTTTAAGGCATTTCAATATTTTACAAATGTTCCTGCATTATCAATTAGTTTCAAACAACAAGGATAATTCACACATAATCAAACAAGATATGAACACGAATAGAAATCATTCATAAAAGTGGAACAACCGTTTGTTACAAACTCATATGAATAACCGTCTCACAAAGTGTGAGACACACTAAAGAAGTTCACAATCTTTTGATTACAATAACTATCCAAAACATAAACTAAATGATAAATGTCGAGGGAGAGTGTCGTTGGCCATCATCGTCATGCTCACCATCAACACGCAACATCACCTTCTCTCTAGCAAGCACCTCTCATGCAGAAGGACCTGTTTTCAACAAAACAGAACAAGTATCAAATATACTTAACACTGCAAATGTGTTTGCAAGATTATAACATTTATAAAATTGTATATAAAATATATACCTTTGTCATTGATGACCTGAGCGACATCTAGTTCAACCAACACATTCCTGAGATATGTTACGAACCGGTGGAGCTCCATTGATTCCGCGTCACCTCTCATAATGCAAGTCCCGACTTGTACTTGGTAGCTTGGTGGCAGTGACCGCAGCACAACACCATTTGCAAAAGAGCCCATCATCTAGCTATCTAGGAAGTATGTAGGCCTCATGTACACATCATGCATGTGCTCCAAGTGGTCGTCGAGTGATGAGTTCTCCTCTATCTTAATGGAGAGGAAGTCTCCCATCAGCTCATGCTCCCATATGCGTGCTTGTTCCACGAAATGTGTCCTAAGCTGTAGCATTACCGTACAAGGGTTGATATCACCCACAAAAGGCCACAACTCTTCCACCATTCCGAAACGCATTGTAACTGAAATGAAGGAGGCCATCTCCCGACGGAGATAGCGGTCTTCCCGCTGCTCTGGGGTCTCTAGGTCAATGGGCTGATCCAAATCCATCATGTTGAGTATGTAGTCGACCACGTCATTCTCGCTAAGGAGAACATGGAGACGCGCAACCCATATAGAGAAGTTTGATCCATCTAATCTGAGCTTCTCTCCTTCTAACCAATCAATCGTCAACAGGAAAGGTGGCATCGGGGAGAACTTTTCTACATTTACACTTGCAAAAAGGAATTTAGACTAAGTTTATAATTAAATGAGTTAATAATAACTCCACTCAGAAACACCTATCCCCATAAGGGTTCCTAGTGATAACACGACCCCTATCGGCCACATCTCCCCCGATCGTCACGACCATCAATGTGGGTTCAAGGGTGGACGCTAAACGTCGGTCACATCATTCATGCGACCCGTGCTTGATCTTTCGACCATCCGCGTTCCGAGGCCATGTCTCCACATGCTAGGCTTGCCAACTCAACCTTAGTGTATTCGCTATGCAACATGGCTTACACCCACTGTATGCGAATGTAGATATGTCTGACACCCATGCCTGTACCATGGATCGCCTCATACCGAAGAACTTTCTTGGTGGTGCACACTAAGGGGGAACACAATCGTTGGTAATTTTAACAGGGATCATCTTATTAGGCTACCGTCGAGTATTTGATACTAGCACACAATAAGATATACAAACAATAACATTGAATGTAAATGCGATGTGATATGGTCCTTCACGTGATCTCCATCCGTCGTCACGGATTCGGTAGCGAGGTTCGGCGCCGTAGACACCAGGGTACCGGTGTCATTCCGGCGTGGTAGTCTGTCACCTCCGTGACTATCTACTACTACGTAACATAAGGTAATCACTTTACCTTTTCCACAACCATATCACAAAGCAACGCCCCCCTGCAAAACAAAGTTAGACGCCTCTACTTTATCTTTGCATGTTTTACGTGGCTGAATGGGCTTTCGCACAAGAACCGTTCTTACCTATGAATTTTCAGCACAACGCTGATCAAGTAGTTGTCTCTACTACACCCCTTTCAGGGCCCTCCGTTGCAAATGGTATACCAACTAATGCGAGAGAGACAGACACCCCCCTAAGCCACTTTATACGGTACAAGGCGTATGTCAAGCGTGGACCAGTCTCGCGAATGAACGCATAAAGTTGGTTGGAGACCGCTTCATCAAGCATTACTGCAGTATACACAAGTACACGTGGGAGGGTAACAACTAAAAGATCAACGCCCACACGCTACATCTCGTGTGTTCTACCCGTACTAGCATTACTACGCATAGATCTAGTTCTGATACAACTGTTGGGGTTCCGCGTATGAAAACAATAAATTTTACCCTACACCCCTGAACCCCTGATGCTGCCAGGACCTATCTATTAGTAATACAGTAATGAGAGGGGCTTTTCGCGAAATTACCCTTGAAGACCGAAAAACGTTGTCAACGCTCAGGAGAGCATGGTTGATGTAGACGAGCTGAAGCCGACCTCAAGGTCGTGATGAAGTCCTTGCGCTCCAACGGCTCCAACGACTTGAGTGCCTCAAGTGCGACACCTCGCGGGGAGTTACACAGATCTGGTGCCTGACGATGACTCCCGCTTCCCCGATCCAGCAACAGTTGTGGAAGTAGAGCTCCTGGATCCGAATCCCGCAGTGCAATGGCGCTCCGCGGTGAAGATGTATCTCATTCGCGCAGTCCAAACTTGGGATCACAGTCACGAGAGAGAGAGGGAGAGAGAGAAAATATCAATTAGAGGTCCTTCCAAAAGTGAGAAGACCTTTATTGATTATTGGGTGTATTTATCTGGCCAAATACCCCCACTATATATAGGGGGAGGAGAGGTACTACCTCACTCAAAGTCCCGGGGTGGGACTAAAGGAGAGGAGAGGTGGGGGGAGGCGCCGCCGGCCACCCCCTCATGGACCCCACGTGGGAGGCTTGCCCAAATAGGGCCGCCGGCCACCCCCTTAGCCCCTTCCTCCTCTTGCCTTTCCCTAATGGGCCCTCTCCCCTCCGGGAATTGGCCCATTAAGCCTTTTGACCTTTTTAATTGATTTTCTCTTTATTAAATAATTATGAATAAATGATTAAATCAATATTTAACACTCATTCACATATTATTCAAACTCTATGGTTATGTAACACTTCCACCTCCACTCCGGACATCCTCCGGACTTACCGAAACCCTTCTGGTTTTCTCTCTACTATTCTTCGGTGATTCTACCGATCCTATAAACACTCTCTAAGCATAATCAAGCCCTTAAGCGTGATACCCCACGGTTCGAGAACACTCCAGACATGGTCGGGACACTCTCGCACCAATGATCGACAAAGGGACATGGATGGCCATGTGACCCCTGTGCGTTCCACGAAGATCTTTCGTCGTTTGAACCGGGACAGTCCTGTCTTATTCCCTTTGTCTCTAGATACTTACATTGCCTGAGATCTGATCAATGGCATCACCATGTCGTGTTCAATCTCATTACCGAACAATGCTACTTGACTCGTTCCGATAAGTGATATCCCTGTGATCAAATCACACGCTGCGCAGCTATTGGATATAACTTCTCCGAGTGGGTCCTTGAGTATTTCCGTCACATGGACAGACAAATCCCGCTCTTGACATATATTGCCTCTACGGTTTCCTCCGAGTACCTAAACACACCTTTATAACCACTGTATTACCAAGTGGTGCTTGATGCTATCTAAGCACTCTCGGGAGACAGTGATTGATATAGCCTCACGGTCTAAGGAATAGTCTACGACGATCCATTTCTAATCATCATAACTTGAACTTCATGACATGATCGGGTCACAATGTTTAGGTTGGGTATTGGTTCATCATCTCATTCTCAGAATGAGTTGACTCCATTTCCAACTGGCATAAATGCCACATGATCAAGAAACTTGATCATCTGTTGACCAATGAACTAGTGACTAGAGTTTCACTGGGAACCCCTAGTTGTTTGTATATCACACGCGTATTGATGTTTCCACTCAATATAGTTATAGCATGATATAAAACTTAATCATAAACTATATGAAATATGATAATAGTCCTTATTACTATTTGTCTCTAGGGCATATTTCCAACACAAGCTTCTCCTTGGATGAGATTAATTCGGGGTATCTTGACATACACCGCTAACTCGACGCCTTCTATGGACAAGGCTTAATGGGTCATTTAACCATGTCTGATATATTTCCTGAGATCATTGTCTGATCATCCACAATTACTTGGGGCCTCTACTGTGTGCTTTTTGAGCTATTGTGCCTTCTTGAGTTATTGTTTCTATGACTTGTTGCTCATAGTCAGCTACCATCTCTAAGGTTTTTTGATAGAGTTCACCATCAATATTTAGAGTGTTAGGCATCATTCCCTCCCTTTGGAGGTTTTCCTTGCCCATGTGGGGTGTCTTGTTTTTGTTTCCTCCTTCATGTCTCATAACCTCCACCAAGAAAGACTGCGATATTATATACACTTTTGCAAGTTTGTCCACTTCATATGCATCATAAGCTTGTTCAATAGATTCAGTCAGTTCTTTGAGATTGTTAGGTGTAATCTCAAATGCCAAGGACTGTATAGAATTAAAGAAGCAAAGATCAAGTACATTCATGTCAGGTGAGTTTGGTGGTTGGTAAGTCAGCCTAATATCCATTCCTGTAGCTTTAACGACCGCTATAAAAGCGGGATCATCTAGCAGAACATGCATTCTAGCATTATCTTCCTATACAAAGATTGGTCCCTCATGCCCATCGTCAGGCCACAATTGTGCTAAAGCTACGACTACTAGTTCACATAGATATTCTCTCATGACATCTCTAGTAATAAATATTGTCTTTAGTTCCATAGTTCCTTTGTCTCTAAACTTAGAGTTGTATTTAGCCACGCTCTCTTTGACAAATGCCCAAATTCCTACCTTTCCATCAAAGATTACATTTCTTTGCTCATCGTGTCTAGGTTTCGCAACTGTAGTTAAGAACATGACCTTGCCAATATTGTTCTTGTTCTAAAAAGTGTGCTAGGGATCTTCTTCTTCTGGAAGTAAGTAATACATTCTATTTCTCTTGGTCATATCAAACCATTTTTCATTGATATGAATTATGTTCTCCATAGTTTTTAATGAAGGCACTTTTGTTGTCGTTGTTTGATCAACCATTCAAATGCAAAACTTGAGCATTTTGATCTTGTTTTCTGCAGACTGAAATGGTTTGAGGCTTCTTGTGTGGCGCCTTAAGTTGCCCCATGTTAACCTTTTCTATAGTATACTATAAGGGATATCCAGAGACCTTGCTAGCGCCCTTAGTGTACCCCTTTTGTTGAGTGTAACTTGAGGCATCCTTTCAGTGAGATGAAGCTCCTTCCTCTTTCGGCCACAATTGTCCTTCATTTTATTTGAAAAATCAACTTCTTCTTCCTTTTTCTCTATTTCTAGTGCTTGTTTCCAGATCTTTTCAATGGTTCTAAGACATACTTCCAACAGTTGAGCAACAAGTTCTTTATCAGCCTTCTCAGCTGGTCTATTTTTTCCATGTGCATTCAATGCAATGTATTCTGCAAACTTATGACTCTCCATCATATCTATATGTTGCTACCGCATAATAGTTTCTTTTTCGGGTATCTGGTATGGTCACGCAACTGTTTCTTCTTCAGGTATCTGGTTTGGATGCGTAACCGTTTCTTCTTCTTATAGAACAATGTTGAGATCCAGGTCCATCCATACAACCTCCTCCTCTACTAGTCTCACATCGACATCCATATCATCTTCCTATTTGTAACACCCTCGAATCGGCCCTATGCAAGTTTTAGCCCTTTCCGCCAAACCCGCATAGAAACGATTCAAGGACGCCCACCAGGCACTTTCGTGCGAGTGGAAAATGAAGTAATACCATTACACAACAGTCCTCGATGGGACCCACAGAACAGATATATATATACAACAGCGACTCAAAGAGTCAAGAATACAGATATACAATACAAAGATCCAAATCACCTTGAAACGATAGAGCGTCCAACTACGGACAAGATGCAAATGGGGCTAAGAGCCCTGAAGAATAACCAATGGCGTCCATAACCCTGCCCAGGCCAAGCCGGAAGGGTAACCCTGCTAACGCCGTCGATCTCAAACCTGCTAAAACAAAAGGGGTGCCGACAAAGGGCAAAGGAAAAATAGGAGCGTCAGTACTGAGGCCAGTACACGACGAGGCTAGAATTCGGCGGCTCTCGCCTACATAGGTATGGTGGGCTGAAGCGGCAGCGCAGCGGCACTAAATAACCTATAGAGACTCGATACAACTGGCGGTTATCAGAGAGGGGGTAAGAAAGACCTATTCGGATCCAACCTGAAGCTAACACCAAACAAACCCATCCTGGTATTTCCCCCTCGAGACCAAACGAGGAAGTCGGGCCAAGGAACTCACACAGTTGGCAATTTTACTCATTCTGTTATAGTTGCAGTAATTACTAATCAGATATAGATAGCATGAGTCATCCTGATAGCATAAGTACTAGGCAGTTTTAATCACCATTCCGTTGTAGTTGGAACATTTACTAGTCATATATAATTGTCCTAAGGAATCCCAAAACCTAGCATTTGTTGGCACTTTTATCACATTCCATTGGAGTTGCAATAATTACTAGGCAGATGTAACAAAACAACCTAGGTCCACCAGTGGTTGGCATATTTAATATCCATTCCGTTATAGTGAAGCTGATTACTAGTCAGATATATTAAGTCAAATTTATAGCACTACTTTAGTTATGCTTGTCTATGATCGAGATACTGTGCTCCAAGTCGTCCATAACCGCGGACACGGCTTTCAGAATTTTTTACCCTGCAGGGGTGCACAAATAGCAACACACACTCGATCAACCTCGAAAAAACCAACTCAAAACCCAACGAGGCTTTCACGACAAAGCAATCACAGGATTCAGAAATATTTCAGGGGGCCACCCCACTAAGCTACCTGCAACGAAGTTGGCCGGCTCCGGAACGGACCCAGGGTTTCCGACGACGGCTGTAAACGACTGGGAACCCGAAAGTGTGACTGGGTTTGTCGATACCGCGAAAACGTGGCGCGATCCAAAATAGTACAGGTGCTCCACACACAATCTTAAATAAAGCAGTAAACATGGCATAAGTACAGGATAGTAATAAAGCCCCAAACTACTTTGTGGCCCCAAGAAATAGAAATTAATCAAGCTCTGGCTCAGGGGGGTCCACGGCCTCCCGGATGTGGATAATGCGAAAAATCAAGGAACATGTATCAAGTACTCGGGGTCCTACGGGACACAAGTGAGCATTGAAGAACCAAATAACATCTATTGCCCATCGATGCCTCTGCATTAGTTATATCTAGCATTTTAATAGTTGTATTTAAAGTCATGATCATCTCCACCATTAAGCATCTCCACCATTAAGCATCTGCCAACCTTCCAACAACTGTGGTACTTGACAGCACGAGATCGCACCTGAGCAAGCAACTACGACTCGCAAGGCCAGCTATCTACCAACCACAGGTAATAGGAGGTGTCCAAGGCAATATAGAGGCTGCACGGGATATAACTGGTGTTCGGAAACTAAAGCATCACGACACGGATAGCAATAGATCAACAGGAGGAAATAAGGACTATAAATGCAAAATAGGTAGAAGGGGGGAGATGCTCGCCTGTGAAACACTGCTGAAGGATCATATCCGGAGAACTTGTCGATACTCGCATCAACTCATCGGCCTAATCCGCGAAGAAGCAAACACTAGAACAAACACCGGATGCAATATTTAATACTACGGCAGAAGATCTGGCATGCTTATGATATGATACATGGCAAGGCAAAGATGCAGTGCAATTAGGCAGTATTAAGCGAAACCGGGGTCCCAATAATTAATTAATAGGTTCAAGTTGTTTAGATACCCCGCAATTTAAATGTGGTATTAACAGGGCAAAACATGGCATCGGTTCGCTACACCAATTTAAATGGAGTCCGGAATAAGACTAGAATAACCCGCATATAGACTCCATATTTAATTATGAGGTGAATCGGCATAATGCCCCCAAACCATAGACGACCATGCATGCATGAACAGTTTAATATGCGACAGTTGATAATGTCATATTATAAAAATAGGGGTCTCGGAAAGGGGATCACATTGGGGTTTGATGTGGTTCGAGTTTGGTCTCGAAGGGATCGGGCTTCGGAGTTTGTCGCAGGTCTTGGTTTGGCATCGGCGGCTCATCAGACTCGCCCTGGTCGGTGTCGATCTTGTCGTCATGAAGATCTTGAGTGGATCGGGTACCGGGGTCTTCGGATCCGTGAAGTAGATCTTGTCGCACGGTGTCCGGGTAGACGAACTTGGCGTATCCGCGTCGGCGACCTTGGCGTTCGGGTTCTCAGGCATCGGATCCCGGAAGGAGTACTTGTCGCCTCTGTGGTCTTCGGGTCCAGGGTCTTGGTCATGGCGTCCCATCGGAGATCTTGCCGAAGGTCCAGCAAAAGCCACCGGGTACGGTCTTTGGAACCAGGAAGACGATCTTGAGGTTCCGAGAGGAGATCTCGGTCAGGGATGGAGATCTTGTCGCAATCTTCAGGTAGTCCAGAGCAACACCACATAACCCTCGACTACTACTCACAAGAGCAACACAACAACCCCACCAACTAGTGTCATCTGGTCAACATCCTCACGAGCATCTACAGGAACTGGCTCACGCGGGCACCTGCTGCAATACTGCAGGGAAACGGCGCAACCACGGGGCTTCATCAAGACGCGACGCACATGTAGCTCGGCAAGCAGGAGCCAGAGGAGATGGGGCACGCGGCGGCCGCGGGGGAACTCGGGTCAGGGAGGCGGCGGCCGGGGCAACAGAGGTGGTCACGGTGGCAGGCTTGGTGAGGGCGACGAGGGCGTGCGTCGGAGCTCGAGGCGGAGGTTGGCGGCACGGCGGAAGCCGGGCTCACACGAGAACCAGTCGACGGCGGCGCACGACGGGGCGGCACTGGCCGAAGCGGAGGCCGGCGAGGCGGGAGGGATGCTGACGGAGGGGGCTCGCGAGGCAGAGCGAAGCGCGGAGGGAAGCCGTCGGGGGCGCATCGGCCAGAGACGGAGGGGCCCTGGCGGAGCTCGAGCGGGAGGGAGGTCGCTTGGGGGAGAAGGTCGCCCGGGAGTGGCGAAGCTCGGCCGGACCGCCGCGCGTCGGAGACGAGGCGGCTCACAGGGCGGCGGGGCAGGAGGTCGTGGAGGAGGGACGGGCGACCACGGGCTCGGGGAAGGGCGCCGCTGTGCCGAGGGGCCTGAAGAGAGGAGGTCAGCGGAGGAGAGGACGGTGGCCTCGCGGCGGCGCCGGAGGGCGGGGCCGGGGCATGGCGGCGCGTCGGTGGCCGGTGGCAAGCAAGGAGGAGGCGGCAGCGCCTGGGGTTGGGGAGGGGCGTTCCTTGCGGGGAGAGACGAGAGGGAGAGGCGCGGTGGGTGGTAGGCCAGGACGAGAGCGGGGGTTGGGCGCGTGGGGGAGCGAGCGCGTGGGTGGGAGTTGGAAAAGGGGGGTGGGCCTGGGCGGAGATCCCGAGGAGGTCGGGCGACCAGGTGGGCGGGAGGCGTAGGGATTGGCGCGTTGGGCGGTGGTGTGTACCACACGCGGGGCTGGGCGGGTCTGGCGGCAGGTGGCGGGGTGGAGCGGGCCCAGCTGGCTGGGTGGCTGATGTGGTGTGTGTGTTGTGTGTGTGGGGTAAGTGTGTCCACCGGTGAGGTGGCGGCTGGTGGTTGGCTGGAGTGAGGTGGAGGTGTGAGGTGGAGGGAGGGGATCGGTCAGGGTGAGGTGGAGTGAGGCTGGGTAGGATAGGATTGGGTAGAATTAGGACTAGATATTTTTAGACTAGGGTTTGGAGGTGGCCGGCCAGGCTTTCGGGCCTGGCGGGCTGCCTCCTAAAAATAAATGAATAATTTTATTTATTAAAAACAAGGCTTTTGCAAACCGTATTTAGATAAACCAAAATATTCCGGAGACCCGGATTTTTAATTTGAATAAAGACGGGAATATTTAGAAAACAAAACTAGGCGTTTTGAAAATAGTTTAGACAAAAACCATGCATGATGATGACGATGCTCAAATGCAAGGTGGCATGATGACATGAGCATGCGGTCATGATGATGCAATGCACAAAAACAACGTGATTTTCTAATAGTGGTTTTTGCGGGGCGCCACACTCTTCTAGACCGACGTTGAGATCTGGGTCCATCCTTCCAACCTCATCCTCTACTAGTCTCATGTTTACATCCATGTCCTCTTCCTATTCTAGACTGACGTTGAGATCCAAGGTCCATCCTCTTACTCTTCTAAGGCTCAAGGAACTTCCCCCTTATGCGCCTACATCAATGAGCAAATTTTTTTAGAAGATCTTGAGCAACGAGCAATGATGCATAAAGATCCAACTTAACAATTTTGTGTACAGTGAACAAGGAGCCTTGGAATGCAACAATCACTAGTGCACACGACCCCCTCTAACACCGGTTTGGAGGGCCCTCTAACAGCGGTTGTAGAACCGCTGTTGAGGGTTCGGTGTTAGAGGGCCCCCCTTTAACACCGGTTCTTATACGAACCGGTGTTAAAGGGTGGCGATAAGGGCTGCTCAGGCCCCCCCTTTAACACCGGTTTGTAACACGAACCGGTGTTAAAGGTTCTGTGCCACGGCAGGAAAAGGAGATAAATCTAACTCTACCGCGGCAGGAAAACAGCCTAAATCTCTGCCGCGACAGAGTTCTGCCCCTGCCCCATTCTGGGCGTATTTCTGCGGCACGGCGGGGACAGGGAGGGGGGAGGGGGAATCGATCGGGAGCGATATACACATACATTGTCATCGGTACATACGAGTACATGAATAATTAAGCAACTATTATTATACACAACATCGTCATTGTGTGGTATTCTCCGTAAACGTTGAAGCATTAAGTACAAGACAAACACGTTCAATCATATATACAACGTTCATTTTGGTGGATATCTAAAGAGTTCTCCGCCAGGCGTGACGACCTCGTCAAGTATGAACCCCGCCAATTCCTCTTGAATGGCTCGTATGCGGTCAAATGGTAGGAGTTGGTCCCACATCCGTTCGATCTGAATATATATGAAGAATGGGGTCAATATATATAAGAATAAAACTCAACACAATTGATGGTAATAAAATAATGTTGTGTACTTTGTTTACTTACTCTAAGTTGTTCTAGTGCGGCTTGGCCCGTCGCATATCGTGTTCTTGAATGAACTCGCAAACATAGTACCCACATAAGTTATTGCCATGTCCCTGATGCGCGCACTTTACGAGAATAGAGAGTTCAATCAAAATAATAATTAATAAAGCATGATATAATGGAATTGGAAGCAGAATCAAAGAGATACGCAGACCTAGCTAGCTAGTATTACTTACATTTTGGTCTACAAATTTTAGTTCTTCTGACCATTCACCCACGGCCCTGCCCGTGAACCTTTTCAAATCTGTCCGCAAAGAAAATGTATAAAGGAGTAATTAATTACTTGTTGTCACGAAAGTTGCCGATCTAGTGCGATAATATGATTGAAATTACCTCTAGAGCATCTCTCTAAAGTCTGCCCATCGCTCTTTTTCTTTTCAGAACGAGTCCATGACAAGGACTTTTCCGAGTCAGTTGAATGACTAGCAGAATAAAGTGGAACCTACGCATAACTCATCATCAGTTACACTTAACATCGAGTAAGCGAAGCAGAATGTGTACAAGAGAGGGTAACAGTACTCACGAGAAGTTGTAAGGCAATAGTATTTCCCTTTTGGTTTGTTGTCTCGGTAAAGACCTTAGCAATAAATCTTACATTTGCCGGGTTTGGTTCTTACCACTTCTTCATGAACTCTATTTGGGTCAACGAACCCAATGTCAAAAGGTCCTCCTTTCATGCATTCCATAACCTTTTTCCTGCATAATAGTATATACATATATGGTGAGCATATATATATACATGCAATTAATGAAGTGAATGAGATGAGATAGAAAATACAGAAATAGTACTTACACACAATAAAGGCTGATGGCAGCTTTGTCGAGTTCCTTCTGATTGAATAGAAAATGCAAGTCTTCAATGTTGAAGTCGATCTCGTCGTCTCCGCACAAGAAAATCTCATCTCTTATATGCGCCGTGATCCATTCTTCCCTTCTCGTCTTGCAGAAATCAAGGTACCACGTGTGCAATCTTCGCATCTTTGTTGGTAGATTCTTGAGCTCCTCTTTCTTGACGAGATTCTTCCCATACTTCCATGGCTGTATGGGGTTGGCATCGCATTTGGGCAAGTTGTCTCCCATGATGTTCAAGTATGCAATGTAAGTCATCCCCATCTCATTGGCCTTTCTTTGTAGCTCTGCCTCGTAATCATTTACGGGAGGAGCGTCCCGTGTGTCGAACACTTGGAGCGGGGCGCATGATTGGTTTTTCTGCTCTCCGAGCATGGGAACTATTTTCTGGGGTGCCGCACGACTGCTACTTTCAGTCTCCCTATGGCGCCTTGCATCCGCCTTCAAAATCTGGCGCTCGTAGTTCGGCACAGGTGGGGTTTCAGGTTTCAAAAGATTTTTGTAAAACTTCTCCACCACCGCCGGATCTATTTTCTCCTTTGGCTCGGCCCGTCTAGGTGCAAAGAATTTCTTGACCTCTTCTTTCGAGATCCTATTGGTATCCTCGTCGCTGCGATTCCACGGTAAAACCGGCAATGGCTTGGCGGAAGGCTGCGGGACGTAGTTTTTTTAACTCTTTCTGGCAGTGCTAGTGATGCTCTTCATGGCAGTGCTCTTCCGCTTACGCTGAGGAGATGGCTGAAGCACCGGAGATGACTGGCGCGTCGGAGATGGCTGGCGCGCCGGAGATGGCTGACGGGCAGGAGATGGCTAGCGCGCCGGAGATGGCTGGCGCGCCGGAGATGGCTGCCGCGCAGGAGATGGCTGAAGCGCCGGAGATGGCTGCCGCGTAGGAGATGGCTGAAGCGACTCAGACTGCTGACGCTGCGGAGACGGCGGGGGTGCCAGTGGCCTCCAATTTGGAAGCACGATGTGTTCCTTCTTCCAAAGAATGGTTGTTTTCACTGCAAATTTGAGTTGAGTTTCCCCTTCACCTGTAGCATGGTCAAGCTGTGCTTCCTCATATTCCTTCACAACCTCATCCACCCCGACAATAGCATATCCATCTGGAATCGGTCGGCAGTGGTAAGTTCCACCAGCTACAGGAGGTAAGGCATAGCCGACAACCACCTTAATGGATAAGCCCATTAATCTCACATGCAGCTCAGCGTGTTCGCTCTCCGTGATCTCATCCACGGGGTATCGAGGACCCGCCATTTCAAGCGTGGTCGACGTTCTCCGTGGAAGCCACGCTGCTTTTCCGCAGATGCAGGCCGGCCTTCAATGCAGGCTCTTCGTGCGCTGAGATGGGCGGTAGCTTGATGGCTGTTGTGCATTCACTTGCGCCTTCAGCGCCACAAGTGCATGTTCTATCTATGTCATCCGCTCAGACGCTCTTTTCTTTTCTGCCGCGCCATCTGTAAGAGTCGCTCCACTCGGCAAACCCATCCTTCCACGTCATACCGCCTGTGCCTCGTGCATGTCCAGGGTGTTCTTTTTTACCGATGGCGCGTGTGAGATGGTCATTCTCTCTGTCGAGATGGAAGGTCTTGGCGGCTGTTTCCTCGTATGCCGTGATGAGTTCAGTGACAGGTTTGGCAAGGAGGTGGGTTGGGAAGATACACAATCCTGTTTCTGGGTCCTACCTTGCCCCGATTCCGTAGAACCAAGTCTTTGCACGTAGGTCCCACCCATGTGTCTGGGGTGTGATCCCTCATCAGCAGGCCTTCTCAGCTTCCTCCCACTTAGGCCTCGAGATATGTAGCCACGACCTGTCCTCTGGTGATATTCCTTCTTCTGGGCATTTAGCGTATTGGTTTCTGACCTCTTTGTAGCTATAGCACCTTCCTTGTATGCCACAAATTCGCGCCAGTGAGGTCTTATCTTCGCATAATATGCGTCTTTGAAATCTGGAGTCTTGCGAGCTTTGAATTTTTTTTTCAATTTTGTCTTCCAGTTGCGGAAAGTGTCAGCCATCTTCTTTAGAGTCCACTCTTTGACCTTTTCCTTTATAACCGGTTTGTTTTCATCCTTCTCTGGCGGAAGGGTGAAATTTACCAACAGCGAATTCCAAAGCGTTTCTTTGGATCTTTCATCGACAAAGGTACCGTCGCCATTCTTTGGCTTATTCCAATATTTAATTGTGATTGGGATTTGGTCCCTAACAACAACTCCAAATGACGTACAAATTTATGCGGCATTCTTGGGCTCCATCGGCCTGCCATCAACAGATCGCTTCGATCGTGAACTTTGCACGATCTTTCAACCGATGGCTCGCGCCTCGCTTGCTCTTTTTCGTAGAAGAAGATGGTTGCTGGCTGGTCGATCCAGAGGGCTAAAAGAAGAAAGAAGCGTTAATTAATACATGTAGAAGAAGATTGTTGGTGGAAGTCAGCAGAGGCTTAATCAATGCATATACCTCGCCGGACTTTGTAATCACTAAATTGCGTTCACCGGAGTCTTCATCTTCTCCATGACTACTTGAGGTGTCATCATGTCCCTCCAAGTCTAGATATTATGAGGTGTCCTCATCGATAATGTTCTCCATTATTTCTTCTTCTTCAAGGTTTCTACTAAGTGGATCCATAGTTTCTAAAACAATAATATTATCTAGAGTAAGAGAGTAAACATTCAAGTGGACTTGGATTCATACACAAATATACATATTATTCATACAAAAATACACAAATAGGATAAAGTACATAAGATAAAGTACATTATTAATACATCACCGGAGAATAGCTCGGGTGCATTATAGGATAAAGTATAAGATAAAGTACATTATTAATACATCACCAGAGAATAGCTCGGGTGCATTATAGGATAAAGTATAATATAAAGTACATTATTAATACATCACCGGAGAATAGCTCGGGTGCATTATAGGATAAAGTATAAGATAAAGTACATTATTAAGATAAACTAGCGAACGCGGCTGCCGTGTTCTATTCTACGGGAGCTCTGCAGCCACAGAAGAGGAACCATCACCGGAGAATAGCTCGGGTGAGATCCGTGAAGCTGCCAGATATTGGAGAACCTAGTCTCCAAAAGATACATGTATCGCCGTACATGCTCGTCCTCCTCCCTAATACGACGACGTACCACCTCCTCGGGGGCTGGCTCCCTCTGCACCGCTCCTGGACCTCGTGGACGCCACCAAAGAAGCTCCGGGTCGACGATGATACCCGGATTCCTCACCAAGGTACGAGTCCCGACAGGTAGCACCTCCTAGTGCCAACCAAGTGGAGCCAGGACTCGGACATCCCGGCCAGTCCAGTAGGCTCGGACGAGATGGACGCGGCATAACTAAATAATAGCAATAAACAATCATAAAACATAAACAGTAACTAAATCACTAAGTATATATTGCCCTAATAACAATAACCCTAAACCTATCACTAATAACAATAACACGGTATTTACCTAACTAATACTAATACTAACAACTAATACTAATTCTAATTCTAACTCTAAATTAGCCTAATAATACTAATACTAATTCTAATTCTAACCCTAATACTTAACCAATACCCCTAATACTTAACCAATCATATGCCTAATACTTAACCAACACCCCTAATACTTAACCAATACCCCTAATTCTAACTCTAAATTAGCCTAATAATTAATACTAATACTAATTCTAACCCTAATACTTAACCTATATACTAATTCTAATTCTAACCCTAATACTTAACTAATACTAATACTAGCTAATTAACCTAATACTAGTACTAGCTAATTCTAACTCTAATTCTAACTCTAATCATGACCCTAATTCTAACTCTAATTAACCTAATCATGACCTCACCTGCAGGAAGACGTACAGCGGCGGCGCCGGTGGCAAAGGCGGCGCGGCGGCGGGCGGCAAGGACGGCGGCGGCGAGCTCTCCACGGGCGCGGCGGGTGGCAACGGCGGCGAGCCTCCACGGCAAGTGGCGAAGCGGCAACGGCGGCGCTTATGAGCTTCATGGGCGCCGGAGGCAACGAGGTGGGCAAGGGGGTAGCGGCGGTTGGGGGCGGTGGCGGGCGGGCACACGACGCCGGATCGATCTGGTGGGGAAGAAGGGAAGGGGTGGCGCACAGTTATAAACCCCCTTTAACACCGGGTTCGTGGCTGGAACCGTGTTAAAGGGAGGGGAATTGTTTGCTGCATTCTTTAACACCGGTTCAGCGAGAACCGTGTTAAAGAGCCCTCCCTTTAACACCGGTTCGTGGCTAGAACCGGTGTTAAAGGGGGGATTTATTTCATGCATTAATGGGGTGGGGGCATTTATAATTTAAAAAATAGGATATGAATTTAGAAAATTCATATCTTATTCATTTCAACTCAGAAAAATATGAATAATATATCATAATTTTCAGAAAAATAATATTTATCCATTCATGTAAAAACATTTTATATTTACTTTAGATGAAAATTTTCAAAATGATTAAAACACTTACATATAAATTTTGATTATTCAATTCAAACAAAAATAAATTGTCAAATCCTAAAACTTTGAACATAAGATATATTAAGCATCTAAAAAGGAATCTAACCCTATTTTATTAGAGCAAACCATATTTTATTTTGTATTAACATTTTTGAATTGATTGGATATTTAAATGCCGCATCTTTTGTATACACTTGAATCTGACAAAGCCTCGCTCAACTTGCATTGGATTTTTGATAAAATAGCATATTGTGAACCTAAAAATGATTTTTGTAAAAAATCATGAGCATCGTATCATGTACCTGTAGTTCATATCTGACCCACTTCCTGCCGATTCGGCAGGAATTTGTCTTTTTCACCTGAGGTGGACGGAAAGGTTTTAGATCCCCCTGTTGGTACATTGTCCATATAAGGTGGTCTAGTATTTTTGTAAAATGTGGTGGTGGTTTTTTGAATTAACCGTTTGGTGGTTGCTTCACAAAACCGTCCGTTTTTTATGCTCGGAAAATAGAAAATGCCTTTTTGGTGCGATAAAAAGGAAAACTTCCTCTTGCAACATTGTTTGCCATGCCATGATGCACATGTATGCACAATATGGCCTTATTATCACAAACTATGCCTTGATTCTAGCCATAACATTGGTCATTTGACCCGAAAGCCAAGAAACCTCGAATGAGATAGGTCATTTTGTGAAGGAGATAGAACTGGAATTAAAATACAGAATGCAACTATAGTAAGTTACATAAAGCACGACTGAAAATTAAGATACATAAAATAACTGAAAATTAAGATACATGGCCAGATTAAGTAACAATCGGCCGAACTTGTTTCGGAATGTTGGAGTGATTCAGTCATGCTCCTGCCTACACCTGTAATACTCGCCCTTTGTAGTCGCCGTACTACCGTTATCGCCGTCTGCCGTCGCCGTAATTGAACCTTGAAGGCTGAGTACGCGTGGGCTGGACTTGAGGGTAGCGCAGACGGGGGTTAGAGTCGGTTGCAGTGTCATAGGCCATGACGCTCTGGAGAGTCCGACCGCGCCACCATAGCCGACGGCCGGACTCGTTGAAGTTCGGAGGAGGTGGGCCGTCCTCCTTGTGCCTGGCGAGCGCTCTCTCACGCCGATCCACGAAGAAGGCTTCCCA
Source organism: Avena insularis (assembly GCA_023614405.1). Classification (NCBI taxonomy): domain Eukaryota; kingdom Viridiplantae; phylum Streptophyta; class Magnoliopsida; order Poales; family Poaceae; genus Avena; species Avena insularis. The sequence goes on from CM042694.1 coordinate 533,315,206, forward strand.
AGTAGGGAAATAGTCGGGATGCCATCTGGGATTCCTCCGCTGCTCCGGCGTGAGCTCGAAGTAGTAGTGGTTCGTGATGGCTATCCGGCACGCCACACCTAGAGGGACAGGAGGAACTGGCACGCCTCCGGCGCTCAGCATCCAGCCGACGGGGACCGAGTGGCCGGCAGGGGTAGTTCGAGGCGCAAAGCGCCTCCGCCTCCCTGGGGGTTAGTGCTACGGTGGAAGCCATGGGAAAGAGTGATGAGGTTGCAGATATGAGTCTAGAGATGTGACAATGGAGGCCAACCCTACATATATATATATATAGTGAAGAACTGGCGGGAAAAAACGGCGGGAAAAATGGCGGGAAGAAAAATGGCGGGAAAATATTTCCTCCATCCATGGGGATGAAACTCTCCATCCATGTTGGCTTGGTCGTTGCCATAGCACATCTACACTCATATCTGCCACCTCTCTCCACTCTATCCCATGGCTTCCACCATACCTCTAACCCCAGGGAGGCGGAGATGTAGTCTTTCACGGGCTAGCAGGAAAATATTTTCCGAGGCGGAACTTCCGAAGATGCCATAGGGCGTGTGCACCAAGGGCATCTTCGAGAAGTTCCGCCACGGGAGATTTCCCAACCCTTTCCTCCATCCATGGGGATGAAACTCTCCATCCATGTTGGCTTGTTGAGTTGCTTGCCATGGCGTATCGATGCTCCTTTTATAGGCACGACACCGCTTCTACTTTGTCTTCTTCCTCCGACAGGGCGTCGTGCGCTACATCGAGCAGTGTAGTCCACCCACGCGTCCTTATCCTACCGACAGCTTTAGTCCCGGTTTGAGCCCCCACCCGATACTAAAGGTTACCCACGCGTCCTTATCCCACCGACATTTTTGTTAGATGACACAAAAACCACCTTTAGTCCCGGTTGCACCCACCAACCGGTACTAAAGGTTAGCCACCCCCCAGATAAGGCCCTCCTAGATAAGCCTCCCCCAGATAAGGCCCCCCCATCTTTTGGCCCACAATGTCGTTGCCGGGTTGCTTCGGGCCTTGGATGAGCACTGGCATCATAATGAACTTCCACTTCATGCACAACCAAGGAGGAAGGTTGTAGATACATAGAGTCACAGGCCAGGTGCTGTGACTGCAGTTTTGCTCCCCAAAAGGATTCATGCCATCGGTACTTAGACCAAACCATAAGTTCCTTGCGTCACCAGCAAAGTCCGGGAAGTCTCTTTCGATTTTTCTCCACTGCCGACCATCAGTAGGGTGCCTCAACATCCCGTCTTTCTTACGGTCTTCCATGTGCCATCGCAACAACTTAGCATGCTCTTTATTTCTGAACAAATGTTTCAACCGTGGTATTATAGGAGCATACCACATCACCTTGGCAGGAACCCTCTTCCGGAGTCTTAAAGAAAAATGGCGGGAAAAAATAGCGGGAAGAAAAATGGCGGGAAGAAAAATGGAGGGAAGAAATAGAAGGAAGAAAAATGGCTCATTTAATACATATCGTTAATGTAAGAAATATGACATTGATTTCCATGTTGAGATACATATTTGTGCCAAAAATGGCTCAATTAATACATATAGTCAATCTTATGATCGCGTCGGCCGTAACCATGGAGTATCAACAACGTTTAATAGGATGGTTGGGTTAGTCTTCACTCTGAAGGGCGGAATTTCATCAAACTTATTATAATCTTCTGACATGTCTGTCTTGTCCTCCACTCCCACGATGTTTCTTTTCCCTGAAAGAACTATGTGACGCTTTGGCTCATCGTGTGATGTATCTGTTTGCTTATTTTTTCTTTTTTTCGGTTTGGTAGACATGTCCTTCACATAGAAAACCTGAGCCACATCATTGGCTAAGACGAATGGTTCGTCTAAGTTCTTGTCTACCTTCATAAGATTGTTGAGATCCACCGTTGTCATTCCATACTTCTTGTCTACCTCAACCCCCCTCCTGTTAGCTTGACCCATTTGCATCGAAACAAGGGGACCTTAAAATTAGGTCCATAGTCAAGTTCCCATATCTCCTCTATGAACCCATAATACGTGGTCTTTTGCCCATTGTCTTATGCTGCATCGAAGCGGATACCACTATTTTGGTTGGTGCTCTTTTTATCTTGGCCTATCGTGTAAAATGTATTCCCATTTATCTCGTACCCTTGGAAAGTACATACAGTCGAAGATGGTGTCCTGGCCAACAAGTACAGCTGATCCCCAATAGTGGTGTTATTCGTGAGAAGTCTTTTCAGCCAGCCGCCAAAACTCGCCATGTGTTCACTTATAATCCATTCATCAGACTGCTCCGGGTGTTTGAGGCGTATTAAATTCTTGTGTTCATTGATATACGGGGCAACCAAGATAGATCTTTGCAAAACCGTGTAGTGTGTTTGATTGAGAGAATGCCCGTCCCTACATATCAGTGCTTTACATCCTAGGGTGCCTTTTCCCCTCATGTCGTGATTCTGGAACACCAATCGCCTTAAGGTCAGGAATAAAATCAACACAGAACTCAATGACCTCCTCTGTTACATAGCCCTTGGAGATGCTTCCTTCTGGCCTAGCACGGTTATGAACATATTTCTTTAAGACTCCCATGTACCTCTCAAAGGGGAACATATTGTGTAGAAATACAGGACCGAGAATGGCAATCTCTTCTACTAGGTGAACCAGGAGATGCGTCATAATATTGAAGAAGGATGGTGGGAACACCAACTCAAAGCTGACAAGACATTGGGCCACATCATCCTATAACCTCGGTAGGCTTTCTGGATCGATTACCTTCTGAGATATTGCATTGAGGAATGCACATAGCTTCACAATGGGTACTCGAACATTTTCAGGTAGAAGCCCCCTCAATGCAATCGGAAGCAATTGTGTCATAATCACGTGGCAGTCATGAGACTTCAGGTTTTGGAATTTTTCTCTGCCATATTTATTATTCCCTTTATATTCGATGAGAAGCCAGACGGGACCTTGATACTGCTCAGGCATTCAAAAAAGATTTCCTTCTCTGCTTTAGTAAGAGCATAGCTGGCAGGAGTTAAGTGGCATCGTTTACCCTTCTCGTTCTCAGGATGCATAGGCTCTTCAGGGTCTTTCAGACGTTGCTGGTCCTGCCGTGCTTCCGGTGTATCTTTTGTCTTCCCATACACTCCTAGGAAGCCTAGCAGGTTCACGCAAACATTCTTCGTCATGTGCATCACGTCAATTGAATAGCGGACCTCTAAGACTTTCCAATAGGGTAGGTCCCAAAATATAGATTGCTTCTTCCACATGGGCGCGTGTCCGGCATCGTCATTCGGAACAGATAGACTGCCAGGACCTTTTCCAAAGATTACTTCTAGGTCCTTGACCATACCAAATACCTCCTCACGATGCACGGAGACAGCTTCCTCGGGTTACGCCAGACGTTTGAACTGCGTGCCTTTCTTTCTTACTGGATGCAGGTTCGGAAGAAATCGACGATACCCTAGGTACACAACCTTCTTACATTTATCCAAATATACACTTTCAGTCTCATCTAAACAGTGTGTGCATGCATTGTATCCCTTGTTTGTCTGCCCTGAAATGTTACTAAGAGCAGGCCAATCATTGATGGTTACGAAAAGCAATGCTCAGAGGTCAAATGGCTCCCCTTTGTGCTCATCCCACATACGTACACCTGGTTTGGCCCACACTGTAAAAAGTTCTTCAACTAATGGCCTTAGGTACACATCAATATTGTTGCGGGTTGCCTCGGCCTTGGATGAGCACTGCATCATAATGAACTTCCTCTTCATACACAACCAAGGAGGAAGGTTATAGATACATAGAGTCACATGCCGTGCTGTGTGCAGCTCTGCTCACCAAAAGGATTCATGCCATCTGTACTTAGACCAAACCTTAAGTTCCTTGCGCCACGTATGAAGTCCGGGTACTCTCGCCGACTTTTCTCCTTGTGACCCATCGGGGTGTCTCAACATCGCGTCTTTCTTATGGTCTTCCATGTGCCATCGCAACAACTTGGCATGCTCTTTATTTCGAAGAGCGTTTTAACCGTGGTATTATAGGAGCATACCACATAACCTTGGCAGGAACCTTCTTCCTAGGGGCCTCGCCTCAACATCGCCAGATCGCCTCGTCGATCTTATACGCAAGATGCAGTGCACGGGCATGCATCCAAATTCTCGTACTTCTCACACCGGTAGAGGATGCAATCATTAATGCAGCATGTATCTTCTACGCCTAATCCTAGAGGGCGACAACCTTCTTTGCTTGGTATGTCTTCGGGCAACTCATTATTTTTGGAAGAAGATTCTTCATTTTACCAATAACTTTGAAAATATGTCACCACACCGTTCTCGCCTTCCATTGCAACAAATCCAGTGGTACCTAGCTTTTGTGGCCATCTTCGCAAGTTGGGTACAACAATGTTTTGTGATCCTTTAACATCTGCTCCAGCTTCTCCTTCTCCTTTTTAGTTTCACATTCTTCCTTTGCATCAGTAATGGCCCGACCAAGATCGTCATCAGCGGGCCCATCTGCTGCCTCTTGATCTTCATTATCTACCCCTTGCAAAGATCATCATATTCAGGATACATATTATGATAGTTGTCATCATCCTCTTCTTCTTCGTTGTCTTCCATCACAACCCCTTTTTCTCCGTGCTTGGTCTAACAATTATAGCCGGGCATGAAACCGGATCGAAGCAGGTGGGTGTGAATGGTTCTGGTATTTGAGTAGTCTTTCTTGTTCTGACAGTGAACACATGGAGAGCACATAAAACCATTGTGACCACGATTTGCATTAGCCACAACGATGAAATTTTGGAGGCCCGTAATGTACTCGGAAGTGCGGCGGTCACCATACATCCATTGCCGGTTCATCTGCATTAATATATAGTATATATCAAAAAATAATAGGGAGATGACCATTTATATATATAGTACATCAATGACACATGAAAGGATAGTTGCCGACCTCGACCGAGAAGGAAAGAGCAACGAGAAAACTTATTTTGAGCTCTCTAGCATTTCACCGAACACCTCTTGTGCATACGAAAAAAACATAAACTAGCGCACTTCACACCCTCTTGCTAGGCTCCAAAATGAGATAGTGAAAAAATGGAAGAGTGGGGTGTGGGCTGCGGTGTCTTATATAGCCCCCCCTTTAACACCGGTTCAAGCCACGAACCGGTGTTAAAGGGGGGCTGAGCCATCGGTGTAGGTTTTTAACACCGGTTCGTGCCACGAACCGGTGTTAAAGGGGGGCTCCTTTTTGCTGCACGGGCCACGCTGGTACAGGCCCCCCCTTTAACACCGGTTCGTAGAAGAACCGGTGTTAAAGCCCATTTCCAGGATCAACCAAAGGCCTCGTTTCCACTAGTGAATGATAGTAGACAACATATAATTTCAATATAAAGCTTCTATGCATATCATCATTTTTTATTAATTCTTTCAGTATAAAGCTTAGCTTTGGATATTTGAGCATCCTTCTAGCATACCACATCATTTTTTATTCATTTGTTTCTGCTTATTCCAAGTTGCAACTTGCAAGTTAGGGCAATCATTAACTACTGTATCAATATATCAGGGCAATCTCTAATGCAGAAACTCACTAATATATCAAAGTCCAAGTGACATAGGTACTCCCTGTGGATACCTATTATTGGCCTATCTATTCCGACCCGACGGACGGTCCACATGACGATCTGATGTTGACAAAGAAGCCCATGCTAATTCGGGTGAAGCCAATCCCCGAAGGACTCTACTCCTTGGCGTTTACGGGAGGACTAGGTATGACGCTTTAGGGTTTCATCCTCAATCTGTAACCGACTCAGATGTCTCCCGGGACCTAGCCTCCCCATATAAAGGCCATGATGGAGCGATGAGAAGGGTAATCAATACTATCACACATACACCCGCCAGATCTCATATGCGCACCATTGCCATCTCGGTGGCCTTGTAACCTTCGGTTTATTAATTAATCAAGAACAGACAAGCAGGAGTAGGGTTTTTCCTCCGGGGGCCTGAACCTGGGTAAACCTCGTGTCCCTATGTGTTTGTGTGTTAACCAATGAATTCTCTAGCATGCCTCTCTTCCATAAACCCAAGTCCATTAAGCATGGGCATTGACATTATCACCCCACAACATACTAACATGAATGAATATATTTTCACATGTTCTGATTTCTTATACTTGTAGTAGATAAGGTACACTTGAGTACCTCTACTGTACAGATGATACAAGCGCCACAACCATTCACATAACAAGGATGTGCAAAGTTGGAGATGCAGATGACATCTTGTAACACACATGTTGTCTAACATGCTTGCTTCTACATTTTCTCTATTCATTTCTGTTGAAACGGGCAGGAGTTCTAGTTTCTATATTTGAAGTCCTTTCAGTAAAGTAGTTTTTAAATCACATTTATGTATGGTTTATACTATAGGTACAAGAAAATGGAAGCTTGTATAACAGCTATCCTAGATTGAGCACAACTACGACAGAAGTTTCTAGAGAGACTATTTGCAGTCCCTCCTAGCATTCTACAAGGTACCCTAGGTGTTACAGAAGAAGTGTATAAAGACGATAAGAAGTTCTAGAAGAAGCATGTTGATACATACAAGAAGATAAACAAGTTTCCCTTTACCAAGGATTGCTATTCAAGTTGACTGTAGGTTTTAATTGCTTGCAAAAACTAATGGTCAGTCTTGAATTGTTTTCCACATTTGTACGTTTTGACTTCAAAATTGAGATAAGATAACCAAATATCCATGTTTATTTTCCACATATGTGTCACATTTGTAGGTCTGGAATATATATTGTACTGATCCTTGTTCTAAACCAAATGCTATCATTGGAGTTGTTGTACAGGAAGATATATTGTACTGATCAAGATCACCTCGTCATGTATATTTAGCTTGGTGAGTACTGCGAGTCCATGTAACACTAGAAATTAAACTCTTTAACTGAAAAAGTACGTGCAGGATCACGGCGATGAGCACGGCGAGCTGCGGCGCTGCTGGTGGTGATCTCGTGCGGAGGATCACGATGAGCTGTTGCAGCCTCGGAGCGTGTTGCACATATGGGCGGAGGGCGCAGAGCTCCGGCAAGGATATAGAGGACGTAGATCGCTAGTAGGATGCGGAAGCGGAACTCTGGCAAGGATGCAGATGATGCAGAGCACCGGCAGGATGCGGACGTGGAAGACGCAGAGCACCGGCAGTACGCTGAGGATGCGGAAGCAGAGATCTAGCAAGGACGTGGAGGATAAAACAAGGACACAGAGCACCGGCGGGACGCGAACATGGAGCTCCGGTAAGGATGTGCGGAGTAGTAGGCCGACCAGCAGGAGCCCTCCAATGGCAGTCTGACAGGGAGCAGTGGGCGGTGGAAGAGGCCGGCAGGTCGGACGAGCGGAGGAGAGCAGAAACGACCGTCAGATGAGTAGAAGCCTACATCACGGGGAGGAGCGGCAGCCTACAGCCGGCGGACGAGCAAAATCCTACATCACGGGAAGGAATAGCGCTCGGAGGGAGCAGCAGCCTAAGCGCGGGAAGGAGCAGTGCATGGACGGAACAACAACCTACAACGCAGAAAGGAGCGTGGCTTGGGGCGGAGTTGCTGGGGGCCCAGGCCAGAGTTGCCGGCGATTACGTGTGGGAGAACGGAGGCGAGATAGATCGCGGGCAAATTTGAATCTCAGGCAACTTTTATGAAGATTTGAATTGCTCTGGTACTTTTTTGTAAATATCCATTTGTGAATGAGCCGTGGCTGTTAATTCGGGCTGGAGGGAGTAATGTTTTCTATTCCTAGACATTCGTTGTGGCGAAGCCAACCCGATAGCGATCTTGCTCACTACAGTGTTGTTGGAAACCGCATCATATTCCTATGAGAGATCGTATAAACCAAAATCCAATCTAGAAGATGCTAGTAACGAGAAAGAGAGATGTATCTTCATACCATTGAAGATACGGGCGAATTTTTTATTGAACGTGGTTGATGTAGATTTCCCCTCCACAATCCAACCGATCTGACCCCACAATGTGCAGTGCCTCTGAGATATCCACATGTACGGTATAACAACGACACCTTCTTCTTGATCCAAGAGAGATTGAGTGGTAGATGGGATCTAGGCTAGCACTACGACATGTGGTGGCTATGGTGGAGGTTTCCCGCGGACAGACTTCCGCCAGTGAGAAGGAGGAGGAGAAGGAAGAAATGCTACGGGAGTGCTGCTGGTGGCTAGGGCTGGGAGACCCCTTCCCCTTGCGCCTCCTCACCTTATATGGATGCGGGGTGCAGGGGACTGCCCCCAAGGGGTTTGGGGCGCCAAATAGGGGGGATAAACTTCATGCCCCTTCAATACACCCCCTGCCGCCGCCCCCACCCACTAGGGTTTTCCCTATGTAGGGAGCATGGGCCTTAGAGGTTCAATGTATCACACACGTAACAAAAGCAACCTTAGAGTTTCAGACAAGCTAACTGAATTATGTGTGATGTTCCTAAGGGTATGTTTGGTAGGATGGCCGAGGACTAGGCAGTCCATGTGCAGAAGAAGTTGGGTTGATTGCTTCCTGGCAGGCCTTTGCGTTGTTGCCAGTGCGAACTTTAAAGCACTCTAGAACAAGCCCGCTGGGAACTGCCAAATCAGCAATTTCCGTGGAGCCAGACCCGTTGTAGCTCAAGTGTGGCCCCCGCTGCACGCGTGGAGAAGGTGGGGGATGTCACGTCCCTTTAGGAACACGCGCCATAAATCCCCTCACTGCCCCTCACCCTCTCACTCCCCCGTCTCACTCTCACTCTTACTGACATGGGTATGACTAATCGGGTTCCTATGATTAGTTACCTTGGTTCATAAGGGCTTACGACCGACGAAGCCCATAAAGAATAAAGGAAAGTCTAGGAAGCATCCGACGGATAGAAATTGTGTATTGGCAATCAAGGAAGAGATAGAAACCAACATTGTATGAGTATTGTAACTCTAACTTGTAACCTATACATATACGGCCTCAGACCTAGCCTATTATATAAAGGCTGGGAGGAGCCAGCGGAGAGGTACCGAAAGCCTTGGGCAATCTGTAATCATATTGGTCATAAGCAATCATACGACTTCGACTCTCTTGTTTGTCTGATCAGCCAACGAAATCCCCAGCATTCTCTTTTCCAAGAAACTCTAAGTCCATCGTCATGGGCATTGTCGAGGTTACCCCTCGTCAATTGGCGCCGTCTATGGGAAATCTGAATGCTAGAGTCATGGATTCGGCGCCCCCCTCTTCACCAAGCAAAAGCTTGACAACAGCGGATCCACGGCCGCCCACCTCTGTTTCGGTTCCCGTTGACTTCAATGGTGGATCCAATCTCATAATCAGAAGTTTCCACTTTTGCGTGGAGGAACCCGACAATCTTTGCCTATCAGCCTCGATTTATTCGGATCCGTCAGTCGTAAAAGCAGCGCCTACGGCGATTCCTACATCTTCTATTGGCTCATCTGAATAAGCCGCACCCCTTCCGGTAAACGGCGAAGAAAATTCTGAAAACTCCATAGATCTAGGGGATCTAGCCGATCTATACGACGGTCTCTCCTTCGGGTAAGAATCCTAGCTAACTCCACCATGTGGCTCAAGTCCAGCAAACACTGAACCTGATGAAAGCAACAAAAGCATCGACTTCAGAATCAAGATGGCTGAAATCTACCCAGAGCAGAACCCGGGGGACTTCACTGATTTCTCGAATAGTGTCACCTATGGATTTGATGACGATGGTAGTAGTTCATACATGACGCATCACCAAGTATGCGTGATCATTGGCGAACCATCAACACCACGCGACTACAACGGTAACCTGATCCTCAATCCTAATGATATTTTATCGGGTGATGATGCAGAAAACCGCGGAAATGAAGGACATCCACCCAACAATCGCGTCATACAAGGGAGAGAAGGAACACATGATGGCGAACGGCTGATGCTTCGGCTACCAGCAGAAACATGGCAAAGAGCGAGGGACGCAGTCTCAGGCGCAGACCCCATGACAGCGGAAGCCACACGCGAGGATCTGATGGCATATCGGTACTTGATCCACCACAAGAAGAGGGATCTGCTCAAGATGCAAAGGAAACTCGACGAACAAAAAAGGATAACCGATGAATCTAGTATGCGGCGGGCATAATTAAGCTCCACCCGTGGATCCGGCAGTGTAACTGGAGGAGAACCATAGAGAGGAACCTCACAGCTACAGAATATTCCAAAAGCCGAGAAAACAAGCTAACTCGAGATCTGGACCTGTCCTTCATGTTAGTAGATCCGGCAGGACACATCAAAGCAAAAATAGTGCAAGCCGTGATGGTTGTCGCCCAGACCTACCTACTCACAACTCAACCCCCACCCTACGACCCCCAGGCTGCTCTCCATCGCTCCACTCTCATGAACCTCGGTATGGTGGGAGCATCCCTCGCATAGGGAGAACAAGGAATTACAAGGCAACTCAACAAATCACCACGTCGTCGAAACAGCCCTGAGCATTTGGGACACACCCGATGATCACGGTCGCCACATTGAGTACACTTTCCGTACTCCGAACGACGAGATGACGCAAGAAACGACATTACACAACACAGAGTCGATAGATCAAGGGAAGAGCAAAGCAGCCGGAGATACTATGATGGCAAAAGCGAGGATGAGAATGAATTATGCGGGGCTAGTTGGTTTACCCAGTGGGTTCGCAATACCCCAGTACCCAAGGATTTCAAACTTCCTCATGATCACCAAAAGTATGATGGTCTCCAGGAACCCGAAGCTTGGCTGCTAGATTACCTGGCAACCGTTAAATTACAGGGTGGCTCCAAGGCTACCGCAATGTAGTTCTTGCAATTGCACTTAAGTGACGCCGCCCAGTCATGGCTCAAGCAGCTACCCGAAGGATCCATCAGTAGATGGAATGACCTTGAATATAAGTTCATCCGGAACTTTACATCCACGTTCAAGCGACCTGCATCCTTTGAGCAATTATAGCCGTGCAAACAGAAATGTGGAGAACCAGTAAGGGCATTTATCCAATGGTGGAACATCATGAAAAACTTAGCTGTAGCTATATATAATGAAAGGACAATTAACGCGTTCAACGACGACTTATGATGATGAGAATTCATTGAGGAGATGGGATGGGTAAAACCTAAAACAATTTCACAGCTGATGGACATGGCAAATCACTGGGCTGGCGGCAAAGACACAATACACTACAAGTGAGGGCGCTCACCCGAGGAAGATCAGGACAGATGCAATAATGACAGGAGAAGGTGCAACAACGATGCACAAGGTGGGACAAGCTACGTAGCAACTGGCTTTTCAGGAGAGGACAGCCGAAGAAACGATGATCGTAATGGTGGATACCGCAGCAACAACGATGACGTGGGTGGAAGCCAATCAGCACAACAGTACCAGCCAAGAGATCGGGAGCCCCCAATGTCTCCAATGTAGATACTGGAAGGACCCTACAATATGCACTTCTACGTTGATTCGGCAGGAAGGAGGCGATCGAACCATCTCATGAAGGATTGATGCATGTTCCTAAAGATGTAGCAGGTATGTAATGCAAAGGCAACCGAAGCAGCAAACCAAGGGTACGCCACCGCACCTAGAACCCTACCTCTTGGTGCGTCACCACCACCACCAGTACAGCCGCCAGCAGGGCATCCACAACACGTAATGTCAACACCCGGATTTTTAATCCCAGATGCCTGTTATGTCATACATCGCAATCCTAGGATTACCATTTTTGCGAGACATAACAGATTGGATATCACAGTACATCATCCATTACAAACCATAATAAGGTCTTACATGAATAAAGGATCTCATGATCCAGTCTTAATACAACAAGCAGCGGAATAAATAATAAGCGTAGTGGTGGGGTCCATCTTCAGAGGCACATGCAATGCTGACGATGGAAGATAGTCCTAGTTATCATAGCCGTCCTGCTGTCCTTCATCTTGGTAGTCTCCTTCATAGTCTGGCCACGGGAATAGCCAGGGACAAAAGCCATGAGTACTCTTTAAGTACTCGCAAACTACCACTAACAAGTAGTATAGCTCTAGTGTAAATGCCAACTCTAAGTTTAACTATAAAGTTAAGTTTGAAACCTAAGCTGAGTTCTGAAACAAAGAAAGATAAAATAAAGTTCTAGAATCACTTAAGTTGGGAAGCTAGTATCATAGTCACAACCCTGTTGTGGTCAAGTCAAGATTCATCATTCATTTCATAAGTCATTTTGAAAATATCTGACAACGAAACAATATGGCCACTCCAACTGTCCATAACCGCGGACGTGGCTATTCAAATAGTTTGACACTCTGCAGAGGTGGTACACTTTCACCACAAGATTCGATATATCCATGGGGATAACCTCAATCATCATACTTAGTATGCAGATAATCAAACATAACCTTTCCTTTACACACCCTAGTATAAGCACCTCTCCTATGAGCATGGCCTCCCAACCATGACCATCTGTCATCTTGGGCACTGGATAGGTGGACAACATTGAGAGGTAGCCTTAGCTCAAACCTCTCCCGTGAGGGAACTAATACTAATGCATATAAACTTCCGGCTTAGCCTTACCCAATTTAGGTATTGTGGTTGTACGATAAATTGGAATGGTATCGCATCGGAATCCAACCATCAGTTTTTGTAAAAGGGCTAAGGCTCATGCCTCAAAATTTTCATCCTCATAAACCATTTGTGTTTCTCAACACATGTCAAAACATCTCAATAGAATGACTCATCATTCCAAGGTTTTCACAATTCATTTTCACCAAGTATTCCCATCTAAAGTGACTCAAGTTTTGATTTAGCTCTAAGCCACTAAGTTAAGAGTGTTCACTAAGGTGGGATGCTAATATCAATCTCATGCCATATAATGACATCTAAGTCTAACTAGATAGGTCAAGGTTTATACTCTTTCTGCTACCTTCAAAACAAGTAAAGGACTTTGGTAAAATTAAAGAAGTAAAGCTTGTAAATAAAACTTGGAGTAGGTATTAGTCAAGGTGGTATAACCAAAGCATGCCTAATGCATTTGCTTAGATTATCTAGCTTGCAAGGGTTAGCTTGCATTGTTAATGATGGCTTGCTAATATAATACTTGCAAGTGTTAGCTTGCTTAGTTTACTTGAAGTGCTAGGCTTGCAAGTAATCACTTGCATGGTTAACTTGTATAATGCTAGCTTTGCCTTGTGTAGTGCAGTGGTTGAAGTTTTCTTTCTCCTCCTCTTGGTAGAACTCCTCCTCGAAAGCTTGGTCGGTACTATCGTCTATAAATACATACGGGATACACAATCACCAAACAAAGCTTAAGTAGTCTACTTAGCACACTAAGGCACACATTTGATGATCTATTATCATCACAAGCATCACAAGGTTTAATGAACTAGTTTCATTTATTTTATTTGAGAAAAGTAATTTCTACTCATTGAAATTAACTAAGATTTAATATTCTCCAATTAAAATATGGGATCATGTGGAAACATGTCATCACCACATATTCTAACATATGGGAATGTGATTTAAATGTTGCATCACATTTTAATAAGTTTAAGTTTAATATTTAATGATTTAAAGTGACTAGAAATGCCTATATAGCATTATTTTGGTACTAGTCCAAAGTCACTACATGCAAACCTTAGTATTATTACATATTTAGATAGGTATGGTTAAATGATTTTTGAGAGTTGGAATCAACTCAAAAGCTATTAGGGTTGATTTTATAAAAATGTTTGAATGTGCAAATGCTTCTATCTTGTTATTTTTACTAGGAGAGATCTCTAACTCTAAATGAATTAAATCCAATGGGATTGGATAGATCTTTTCAGAAGCTTTTCAACAAAATTAGAACCACCCAATTTGGTTTAGTAAATCTTCCTAAATTGATTTTTAAACTAAGGGATAGAATTGAGTTTAAACCTAAATAGAAAAATCTATATTTGAATTAACTGGGTCGCGCGGGAAAGGAAATGGGCCGGCCCAGTGACGCCTAGCGGAGCAGAGGGCAGCTGACAGGTTGGTCCCACTTGTCAGCGAGACTTAAAACCCGAAACGGTATGGGACAATCTGGGCGCTACGATTAGAACCTAGATCAATGACTCACAGTCATCATCGATGATGGACTCGTCGCCAGCGAGACCGAACCCTAAACGGCCAGTGGGGGTATACTAAGGATGTACCAGGGCTCCAGCTAGTGCGGCGAGGCGGGCGATCAAACTGGACGGCGATGGCAGACTCAGGCGAGGTCACGGCAGGGGCTGCGGTGGACGAATCGACGACAGCGCCTCCTCCTCTACAGCAGGCTCCTCCGGTGCAATTCCGGCAAACTATGGCTCGAGCGGCTCCGGCGAGAGGTGGGGAAGGATTAGTGGTGAGAGGGGAGTTGAGTGGTGTGAAGAAATGGTGCTGGGGAGGGCTCCTTATATAGGCTCGATGAGGGGACCGAGAGGGCGACAGCGAGCTCATCGGTGACGACGATACAGGGTGCTATCGGCATGGGCGGCGTAGGCGGACGGTGGCTTGCCTCCTAGCGGTGCTCTATGGCTTAATGGCGCGGCTAATGGCGGTGGAATGTGGTCGGGAGCGTTTCACGCTCTAAGGCTTAGAGGCGGTGCTCGACGCGGCGCTTGGTGACTATGGGTCACGCGGCGGTGCACGACCGTGTCTAGCGGGGTGCTGGGGTCGAGGTGGAGCAGCGTGCGTGGTCTGCGATCGAGGCGCGGTCTATGGCGTGCTGGCGGTGAGGGCGCTCTGGCTACGCGCAGAGAGAAAGGGCGGCTAGGCTGGGGAGTGGTCCAGGGGTTAGCAGTGGTCGTGGGGTGGACCGTGGGCGGCGGTGAGGTCACGCCGTGCTTCCTGGAGCGGCAGAGAGGGGCTGGCGGTCTGCTACTGCGTTGGCAAGGTTGGCCGGCGAGCATGGCGTCGGGGCGGCATGGCACTGGCACCAGTGGCTAGAGATAGGGTTGGTTTTGGTTTGGTTGGACTTAGGGGAGACAAGGATGATCAATGCACACCAAATGGCTCGACAAGATTTGATCAAAAACAGTAATAGTTAGGCTAATTTGATTCTGCCCACAAGGTGTTTGACAAAATGGCCGAAAGAAACTTTTGTTTGGATTTTGGGCTGATTTTTGGTGGAGTGTTGTATCTTATGCTTGAGCTTCTAGGTGTTCTTGGGTTTTGAAAGTGGAGTTCATTTGAGTGGTTTTTGAATAAGTGTGATCTATACATATGAACTACATTCAATTTTCCAATGTCATTTAAATTTAGTGTTTGAAAGTTTTTGGGATGAAACAAAGTGGGCCTTGGCACATCACTACTTGTACTAGCAAGGGGTGCAAAGAACCACAATTGTTTCTGTTAAGATTTGAGTTCTAGAAAAAGCCAAAGTAGGCTAGGTGATTAAAATGGCAGAAATGACCATTTGCTTATTTTATTCTTTTTGATTTGTTTTTCTTTGGGATTTGTTTGGGAATGATCTAGGTGATGTTTAATTCACCTTAGAATCATTTTACAACCAATGGATCACTCAAACACGGCAATTCAAAACAACTCCTAATTTAAATGCATACACATATGAATGCTTAATCATTTTAAATGGAAAAGTTTTTGTTAACCCTAAATTAGGTAGATTTGATCTTGATTAACCTTGGATTAAGTTTTGGGATGTTACAAACCTTCCCCCCTTAAACAAAATCTCATCCCAAGATTTACGAAAGAAAACTAGGAACTAAAGAGATCTAGGAACTTTGTCCTAATGTAATCTTCTCGCTCCCAAGTGGCTTCTTCTTCGGTATGGTTGCTCCATTGAATCTTGAGAAACTTGATACTCCTGGTCCTGGTGGTTTTATAGGCTTCCTCTAGGATACGGATGGGCACTTCACAATACGTCAGGTCTTTGTTGATATCAACAGCTCGGTGATCGATGTTCTTGAAAACTTCGGTGTTCTCCGGCACTTCTAGGCATTTGCGAAGCAACGAGATATGGAACACATTGTGGATGGCTGACATCTCCTCTGGTAGTTCCAGTTGATAAGATACTTCTCCTCGACGGTTTAGAATCTTGAAGGGCCCGATATATCTGGGGGCTAACTTTCCTTTCAGACTAAAGCGTTGCGTTCCCTTCAATGGCGAAACCTTGAGATATACAAAATCTCCGACATTGAAAGTCAGGTCTCCCCTTCTCTTGTTAGCTTAACTCTTCTATCTGGATTGGGCGGTCTTGAGGTGCTCACGGACTTTGTGAACCTTCTCTTTGGCTTATCAGAGAATGTCGGGTCCAAAGATCTGACTCTCTCCTACTTGCAACCAATTCAAAGTGGTGCGGCACTTTCTACTGCATAGGAACTCAAATGGGGCCATTTGCAAACTAGCTTGATAAATGTTGTTATATGAGAATTCTGCAAAAGGCAGGCGAGAATTCTGCGAAAGGCAGGCAGTCTTCCCATTTTGATCCGTACTCTAACACACAAGCTCTTAACATATCTTCTAAGATTTGGTTGACTCTTTTAGTCTGTCCATCAGTTTGCGGGTGATACGCGGTGCTGAAATTCAACTTGGTTCCTAATCCTTCCTGGACTTTCTACCAAAATCTCGAGGTAAACTGGGTTCCTCGATCTGATACTATGGTCTTGGGGGTTCCATGCAGACTAACAATTCTAGCAATATACAACTCTGCTAGCTTCGAACTCTGGTAAGTTGTCTTGACAGGTATAAAGTGAGCTACATTGGACAGTCTATCAATGATGACCGAGGTTGAGTCATTTCCCCTACTCTAAGTAGGCAATCCGGTGATAAAGTTCATTCCAACAGAATCCCATTTCCATTCCGGAATCTGCAATGGTTACAACAGTCCTGCGGGTCTCTGATGCTCTGCTTTGACTCTTTGACAGATGTCACACTTGGCGATGTAGCTTCCGATTTATCTCTTCATCTTGTGCCACCAAAATTGCTCCTTCAAATCTTGATACATCTTCGTTCCTCCGGGGTGGATAGAATAAAGAGTATCATGAGCTTCCTACATGATAACTTGCTTCAGCTCTGAATCTACTGGCACACAGATACGGCCTTTGTACAACAAAACTCCTTCATCTTTAGTGAATCCAGGTACCTTTCCTGTACCAATACGACGTTTGATTTTGTCGATACTTTCATTTCCCTTCTAGGCTTCCTTGATTTGGCTAATCAAAGTGGGTTGAAGTTCAATGCTAGCTAAAAATCCATTGCTAACTAGCTCAGTTCTAAACTGCTCCAACTCCTCATACAAACTTGGTTGCTTCTCTTTGATCATGGTGTTTAGCCTACACGACAATTTGCTAAGAGCATCCGCTACCACATTGGCTTTGCCGGGGTGATAGTGAATGTCAAGGTCATAATCCTTGATTAACTCTATCCATCTCCTTTGCCTCATATTCAGCTCCTTCTGAGTGAAAATATATTTCAAGCTTTTGTGATCTGAGTAAATCTCACAGTGATTACCCATCAGATAATGACGCCATGTCTTCAAGGCCAAAACTACGGCTGCTAACTCAAGATCATGGGTCGGATAGTTCTGCTCATGCTGCTTCAGTTGTTGAGACATATAAGCGATGACTTTGCCTTCTTGCATCAATACACATCCGAGACCGATCTTGGATGCATCACAATACACATCAAATGGCTTCTTGATATCTGGCATGATCAATATTGGGGATGAAATCAATCTCTTCTTCAGTTCTTGGAAACTGGCTTCACATTTGTCGGTCCATTCAAACTTCTTGTCCTTCTTCAACAATTGGGTCATGGGTCTGGCGATGCTAGAAAATCCTTCCACGAACTTGCGGTAGTATCCCGCTAATCCGAGAAATGCATGGACTTGGGTTTGAGTGGTTGGGGCTTCCCATGCTTCGACATCTCTGATCTTGGTGGGATCAACAGAGACTCCTCCGGCAGACACAATATGTCCTAGGAATCCTACTTCTTTCAGCCAGCACTCACATTTACTGAACTTGGCATATAACCGATGCTCTCTCAGGGTTTCAAGGATGATTCTCAAATGTTGCTCATGCTCTTCTTTTGACTTGGAGTAGATAAGGATATCGTCGATAAACACAACGACAAACTTATCTAGGAAATTCATAAAGATCTTATTCATGAGATTCATGAAATAAGCAGGGGCATTGGTTAGTCCAAAAGACATGACCGTATACTCGTATAAACCATAGCAAGTAGTAAAGGCAGTCTTCGGAATATCCGTTGCACAAATTTTAAGTTGGTGATAACCAGTCCTAAGATCAATCTTTGAGAATACCTGGGCACCAGTCAATTGATCAAACAGATCTTCTATCTTTGGCAAGGGGTACTTGTTTTTGATGGTAACATCATTCAGCTTTCTGTAATCGGTGCACAAATGGTTGCCTCCATCTTTCTTGTCGACGAATAACACTGGTGATATCCATGGTGATGCGCTTGGTTGAATCAAGCCTGTTGCCAACATAGCATCCAACTGCTTCTTCAATTCTACTAACTCTGAGGGGTTCATGCTATAGGGTCTCTGGGCTATGAGTTCGGTTCCGGGGATTAGTTCGATAATGAACTCAATATCCCTATCCGGGGGCATACCGGACAATTCATCTGGGAATACATCGGGGTATTCATAGACTACTCTGACTTGGTCAATGGTGGGTAGGGCTAGACTCTTGTTGCACTTGAATTGACGAGGTAAGGTTTCAGATATATGCTCTACTGTTACTCCAGAGCTACTGGTCATGGTGATGGCTTTCTTGGCACAGTCTATCAGTCCTTTATGCCTTGACATCCAATCCATACCTAGTACTACTTCCAATCCTTTGGTTCCAAGTACTATTAGATTAGCATAAAAATCTATCCCATGTATTCTGATAGGCACAGCTTTGCAAATTTTTCTAGCTTTTGTAGTTGAACCGGGGATTTGAACTATCATGACATGCTTCAAGTTGGTTGGGTGAATCTTACTAGTGCATGCAAATTCTTCGGTGACAAATGAGTGCAATGCTCCGGAATCAAACAACACTCTTGCTAAAACTGAGTTGACAGAAAACATACCCAGCACTACATCTGGCGCTTCTTGAGCTTCTTCGGCGTTCACGTGGAAGAGACGACCATTGCGTTTGTGAGGGTTCCCTGGGGCGAATCTTCTTCGTGGTTGAACACGACACTGATGTTGAGCTGGGGCATTCACATTGGCAGTGGCGGCAATCTTCTTGGGGCACTCATTGGAATAGTGACCCTTCACTCCACACTTGAAACAAGTGATCTGAGACTTGTCTTTAGCTTCCACGGGCACAACATTGCTTCCAGTTCTAGGTGCAGTGTTGTTGTTGTTGTGGCTCTTGGGAGGGGCACAGTTGAAATTGCTGGTGTTGCCGGGGTTGTTGTTGTTTCCTCCGGAATTCACCTTTCCTCCGCTACGATTGGGGTAGCTTGGGCGAGACATTGGGGGTCAGTTGTTCCTTGGTGCATATCCTGTTGAGGGGTTGGGATGATACTTCTGGTGACTATTGGATCCAGATTGCTGCATCATACGATGTTTGCGGTTGTTGTTTGCCTAGTTAATCTTTCCTTCCATCTGAATTGCGGAGTCAACTAGCTCTTCGAGATCTTGGAAATGGATGTTGACGAGGACAGTCTGCATCTCATCATGCAGTCCATTCAAGAATCTCTCCTTCTTCTTGGCCTCCGTGTTGATCTCACTAGGTGCATACCTTGCAAGGGACAGGAATCTGTCACGGTACTCCACCACAGTCATTCTGCCTTGCTTCAAATCTTGGAATTCATCCCTCATTCTGGTGACTAGACCCTACGACATGTGGGTGCGGCTGAACTTGAGTTTGAAGGCTTCCCATGTCATCACTTGACCATGGTTCATCAGGCGGATGTTGTTCCACCATCCTCTTGCATCTCCTGCCAAATAGTGGGTGGCAAAGAGAACTTTCTCGTAGTCATCAACTCTGGCTACTTCCAAATTGTTCTCCATCGTCTGTAACCAGTCATCAACATCTAATGGGTTCTCCGAAGTGCTAAAGATTGGGGGATTGGTATTCTGGAAATTTTTCAGCTTGGATCCTTGATGATCCTGATTTCCATGGTTCTAGTTGTTGAGAGCCATCTAGGCGATCTGTTGCAGTGTTGCTAGATTAGCTTGGCGCTCTACCCTTCTTGCTTCTCTGTCTGCGATGAGATTCTGCAGGATCTGCAACATTGGGTCTTGCGATGAGCTGCTCCCTCCTTGGTTTCCACGAGTCATCTGAAGATTGAGGTAGATAAAGGGGTAAGAGGGAAAGTTCTAAGGTTCATGGTTTTGATTTCTAAGCTAAAACTTTGAGTTTGACTCAGGTTTTGCAACTAACTTCTTTTCATTTATTCAAGCAAAGCACACGATACAAACACACACCACAACATCAAAGGGAAAACATATGGTTTTAAGAACCATTCTGCAAGCTACGATACAATGGGACCGATACTCCTCATGCTACGATAGTGCTCTAGTGCATCTACTCATCATCGATGAAGTCGGAGTCGTCATCGTCGGTGTAGAAGTCCATGACATCTTCCTCCAGAAAGTCATCATCATTGTTGAGGTAAGAATCCATATCTCCCTGGATGTCTTCACCTTCCTCTTCTTCTTCCTTTGCTGCAAGCTGAGCTTCTTGCTCCTTGATGGTCTTCTCGAGGTCGGCCACCTTCTTGCAAAGACGAGTGATGGTGCCATCCTTCTTATCGTGCTGGAGGCGAAGAGACTGACGGTCCTTGACAACCAGTGAAAAAGTCTGGGCCTTCTGGGCGGCAATGGCACGGTTGTGGTTGGCAAACTCCCTAGCATTATCCAATTCCTTCTGGCGATCGTGCAGTAGGAAGTCAAGGTTCTCCACTTGACGCTTCAACTCCGGGTGACTTGGCATCTCCATTGGCATTCCCATGAAGTCACGCCTTGCATAGTGCGCAAAACGGGTTCCTTGGATTTGCTTGACACTGAGGGCACATAGACTTGCGAGAGCTTCATGCATTGCCCTGGCTAATTCATCTAGCCAGTTCTTCTCTCTTACGGAGAACTGGATTCTCCCGGACGTTGGTGCTTCTATGCTTCCTCAAAGATCAGCGTTGACTAGCCATTGTAAATCTCCTCCTGGGGGTCCAGGAAGTTGAGCTCCAAGAAACTCCGGATGTGGGTGTCCCAATAACTCAGACAGTGAATCTAGATCCCTCTCGAAGATCAGTTGTCCCCCGTTGCCCAACTGGTAGAACTTGCTGAACTGAGTCTCCATCTACAAGAATTTAGGATGAGGAAGTTAGTGAAGTGATCAAGTGTGTCAAATTTTTATGTAGTAATGTAAGAATTGGAGGAACATGAATTTTTGAGAAAGAATGAATTACCAAGGGTAAGAGAGGAAATAGTTTTTCATAAATACTCACTTTGGTTTTGAAATTAAGTTTTTGTTCGGACGTCCATTCTAACTAGGGTCTCCTATGGTCAGGATGGATCTGATACCAACTTGTCAACACCCGGATTTTTAATCCCAGATGCCTGTTATGTCATACATCGCAATCCCAGGATTACCATTTTTGCGAGACATAACAGATTGGATATCACAGTACATCATCCATTACAAACCATAATAAGGTCTTACACGAATAAAGGATCTCATGATCCAGTCTTAATACAACAAGCAGCGGAATAAATAATAAGCGTAGCGGTGGGGTCCATCTTTAGAGGTACAGGCAATGCTGACGATGGAAGATAGTCCTAGTTATCATAGCCGTCCTGTTGTCCTTCATCTTGGTAGTTTCCTTCATAGTCTGGCCACGGGAATAGCCAGGGACAAAAGCCACGAGTACTCTTTAAGTACTCGCAAACTACCACTAACAAGTAGTATGGCTCTAGTGTAAATGCGAACTCTAAGTTTAACTATAAAGTTAAGTTTGAAACCTAAGCTGAGTTCTGAAACAAAGAAAGATAAAATAAAGTTCTAGAATCACTTAAGTTGGGAAGCTAGTGTCATAGTCACAACCCTGTTGTGGTCAAGTCAAGATTCATCATTCATTTCATAAGTCATTTTGAAAATATCTGACAACGAAACAGTATGGCCACTCCAACTGTCCATAACCGCGGACGCGGCTATTCGAATAGTTTGACACTCTGCAGAGGTGGTACACTTTCACCACAAGATTCGATATTTCTGTCAGGGATAACCCTGAATCATCATACTTAGTATGCAGATAATCAAACATAACCTTTCCTTTACACACCCTAGTATAAGCACCTCTCCTATGAGCATGGCCTCCCAACCATGACCATCTGTCATCTTGGGCACTGGATAGGTGGACAACATTGAGAGGTAGCCTCAGCTCAAACCTCTCCTGCGAGGGAACTAATACTAATGCATATAAACTTCCGGCTAAGCCTTACCCAATTTAGGTATTGTGGTTGTACGGTAAAATTGGAATGGTATCGCATCGGAATCCAACCATCAGTTTTTGTAAAAGGGCTAAGGCTCATGCCTCAAAATTTTCATCCTCATAAACCATTTGTGTTTCTCAACACATGTCAAAACATCTCAATAGAATGACTCATCATTCCAAGGTTTTCACAATTCATTTTCACCAAGTATTCCCATCTAAAGTGACTCAAGTTTTGATTTAGCTCTAAGCCACTAAGTTAAGAGTGTTCACTAAGGTGGGATGCTAATCTCAATCTCATGCCATATAATGACATCTAAGTCTAACTAAATAGGTCAAGGTTTATACTCTTTTTGCTACCTTCAAAACAAGTAAAGGACTTTGGTAAAATTAAAAAAGTAAAGCTTGTAAATAAAACTTGGAGTAGGTATAAGTCAAGGTGGTATAACCAAAGCATGCCTAATGCATTTGCTTAGATTATCTAGCTTGCAAGGGTTAGCTTGCATTGTTATGATGGCTTGCTAATATAATACTTGCAAGTGTTAGCTTGCTCAGTTTACTTGAAGTGCTAGGCTTGCAAGTAATCACTTGCATGGTTAACTTGTATAATGCTAGCTTTGCCTTGTGTAGTGCAGTGGTTGAAGTTTTCTTCCTCCTCCTCTTGGTAGAACTCCTCCTCGAAAGCTTGGTCGGTACTATCGTCTATAAATACATACGGGATACACAATCACCAAACAAAGCTTAACTAGTCTACTTAGCACACTAAGGCACACATTTGATGATCTATTATCATCACAAGCATCACAAGGTTTAATGAACTAGTTTCAATTATTTTATTTGAGAAAAGTAATTTCTACTCACTGAAATTAACTAAGATTTAATATTCTCCAATTAAAATATGGGATCATGTGGACACATGTCATCACCACATATTCTAACATATGGGAATGTGATTTAAATGTTGGATCACATTTTAATAAGTTTAAGTTTAATATTTAATGATTTAAAGTGACTAGAAATGCCTATATAGCATTATTTTGGTACTAGTCCAAAGTCACTGCATGCAAACCTTAGTATTATTACATATTTAGATAGGTATGGTTAAATGTGATTTTTGAGAGTTGGAATCAACTCAAAAGCTATTAGGGTTGATTTTATAAAAATATTTGAATATGCAAATGCTTCTGTCTTGTTATTTTTACTAGGAGAGATCTCTAACTCTAAATGAATTAAATCCAACGGGCTTGGATAGATCTTTTCAGAAGCTTTTCAACAAAATTGGAATCACCCAATTTGGTTCAGTAAATCTTCCTGAATTGATTTTTAAACTAAGGGATAGAATTGAGTTTAAACCTAAATAGAAAAATCTATATTTGAATTAACTGGGTCGCGCGGGAAAGGAAATGGGCCGGCCCAGTGACGCTCAGCGGTGCAGAGGGCGACTAACAGGTTGGTCCCGCTTGTCAACGAGACTTAAAACCCGAAACGGTATGGGATGATCTGGGCGCTACGATTAGAACCTAGATCAACGGCTCACAGTCGTCATCGACGACGAACTCGTCGCCGATGATACCGAACCCTAAACAGCCAGTGGAGGTCTACTGGGGATGTACCAAGGCTCCAGCTAGTGCGGCGAGGCGGGCGATCGAACTGGACAGCAACGGCGGACTCAGGCGAGGTCGCGGTAGGGGCTGTGGTGGATGGAATCGACGGCAGTGTCTCCTCCTCTGCAGCGGGCTCCTCCGGTGCAATTCCGGCGAACTATGGCTCGAGCAACTCCGACGAGAGGTGGGGAAGGATCAGTGGTGAGAGAGGAGTTGAGTGGTGTGAAGAAATGGTGCTGGGGAGGGCTCCTTGTATAGGCTCGATGAGGGGACCGAGAGGGCGACGGCGAGCTTATCGGTGACGACGATACATGTCGCTATCGGCATGGGCGGCGTAGGCAGACGGTGGCTTGCCTCCTGGCGGTGCTCGGTGGCTTAATGGTGCGGCTAGGGGTGGTGGCATGTGGTCGGGAGCATCTCGCGCCCTGAGGGACAGAGGCGGTGCTCGACGCGGCGCTCGACGACTGTGGGTCGCGCGGCGGTGCACGACCATGTCTAGCGGGGTGCTGGGGTCGAGGCAGAGCGGCGTGCGTGGTCTGCGGTTGAGGCACGGTCTGTGGCGTGCTGGCGGCGAGGGTGCTCTGGCTGCGCGTAGAGAGAAACGGCGGCTGGGCTGGGGAGTGGTCCAAGGGTTAGCAGTGGCCGTGGGGTGGACCGTGGGCGGCGGTGAGGTCACGCCGTGCTTCCTAGAGCGGCGGAGAGGGGCTGGCGGTCTGCTGCTGCGTTGGCAAGTTTGGCCGGCGAGCATGGCGTCGGGCCGGCATGGCATTGGTGCCAGGGGCTAGAGATAGGGTTGGTTTTGGTCTGGCTGGACTTGGGGGAGACAAGGATGATCAATGCACACCAAATGGCTTGACAAGATTTGATCAAAAATAGTAATAGTTAGGCTAATTTGATTCTGCCCACAAGGTGTTTGACAAAATGGCTGAAAGAAACTTTTGTTTCAATTTTGGGCCGATTTTTGGTGGAGTGTTGTATCTTATGCTTGAGCTTCTAAGTGTGCTTGGGTTTTGAAAGTGCAGTTCATTTGAGTGGTTTTTGAATAACTGTGATATATACATATGAACTACATTCAATTTTCCAATGTCATTTAAATTTAGTGTTTGAAAGTTTTTGGGATGAAACAAAGTGGGCCTTGGCACATCACTACTTATACTAGCAAGGGGTGCAAAGAACCACAATTGTTTCTGTTAAGATTTGAGTTCTAGTAATAGCCAAAGTAGGCTAGGTGATTAAAATGGCACAAATGACCATTTGCTTATTTTATTCTTTTTGATTTGTTTTTCTTTTGGATTTGTTTGGGAATGATCTAGATGATGTTTAATTCATCTTAGAATCATTTTACAACCAATGGATCACTCAAACATGGCAATTCAAAACAACTCCTAATTTAAATGCATACACATATGAATGCTTAATCATTTTAAATGGAAAAGTTTTTGTTAACCCTAAATTGGGTAGATTTGATCTTGATTAACCTTGGATTAAGTTTTGGGATGTTACACGTAATAAACAGAAATCAAGAGCACGAGTATCCGAGGTCTAGGGGTGCAATGATTCAAAAAGGGCGCCTGTCCAACAGAATCCAGAAGCTAATCACATGACAAGTTAACATGGCGGTAATAGTGCCACGACCTACACCCGAATATATACATTGGTCGGAGCAAGAAATTACATTCAGTAGGGCCGATCACCCACTTCCAGTCCCACAACCAGGTCATTCAGCCCTGATAATGGAAGCCCAATTTAGCGTATTCGATATGAGCAAGGTTTTCTTGGATGCGGGAAGCAGCATCAATATAATCTATGCAAAAACGTCGTGGGCAATGAATTGGTCCTTGGTAAACCTGACACCAACAGATAGGACCGTCCACGACATAGTCCTAAGCAAAGCCGAGATTCCTTTAGGCAAAGTTTATATCGATGTCGACTTCGGATCAAGAAATAATTTCAGGCGTGAAAAGCTTGAGGTTGAAGTCATGGACTGGCCATCACAATACCACACGATCTTGGGATGCGCAGATTTTAAGAGATTCATGGCAGTACCTCACTATGCATATTTGGTATTGAAAATGCCAACATCCAATGGAATCATATCCGTGAAAGGCGGCTTCACCCGCTCTGATAATTGCGATCAGGAATTCAACAAAATCTCGGAATCTTTCAGGATGGAAACGGAGTTTGCCTAGCTAAAAATAGCAGACACAGAGCCCCTACCCGAAGGATGGGTCTCGATAACCAAACTTCTGACACTGCAAGAGAAAACCAGGTCTACCCTACAAACCCGAAGAATCTAGCCTCCAATATTGGCCCCGCATAGGAAAGCGCGCTCGTCGGGTTCCCCCATGAGAACTTGGAAATTTCTGCATGCGTACCAGCTGACATGCCAGGAATCCCCAAGGAACTTGATGAGCACGCACTCAAATCATATTCAGACGCCAAATTGAAGGCACAGTCGCCTCGATGAATCATAGAACCAGAACGCAGGGCCATTCCATAGAAGATCCATCGCCTCACAAACTCGTGACACATCACATAAATAATAAAAGCAACGTGGGTTGCCAACCCGGTATTCGCCCTAAAGAGAAACACAGAATTACGCATATGCATCGACTTCGCCACCCCAAGAAGCAACTCTTCCCTCTGGTCCACGACGCTAAAGCCTTCCTCTAGTCAAAGCAATTTATGGGCCCCTTCAGGTTAACAAGTATAACTTCTCGGAAGCACTCGAAGATGATGACAAGCGCCCCAACCCGGCAAATGTTGCGCAGCTGTGATGTTTTCTGCACTTAGGATTTTACCTTTTCTGCACTTTACAATAAGGTTAATGGCCAGGCGAGTACGCCAAAATATGTACATCCTACATTCGATGATAAATAAAATATAAGTTCCCGAAACTAAGTATCTGTCTTATTCACCAACCCAATATTCGGGGGCTACATCAACATTCATCCAAATAAAGGCATCCACCCGATACTTGGGGGCTTGGCCAAATAGAGCACGCTCAAACTTTCGGCTTCACCGACCAAAACAACACGCTTTTGACCTGAATAGCTGACTCGGCCCCAGGGCGTCAGGCAAACGAAAGGGTCTCGCATAAATACAATGTTCATCAGCCATGTCACATCAGGCATCATCAGAAAAATACAAGAACATAGGCAAAATACATATTTACCAATTATAGAACAGAAGTTTACATAATTTACATGTTCATTTTGAAGGGGTATAATGTTAGTTACATCGTGGAATTAAGGAAAAAAACTTCCTCTTCCTCCAAACACCTTCAGGCGATTCTGATGGCAGGCTTTCGAGCAGCCGCATAATGGGGCTCCATATTGATCATTCCCCCTCCAGGGGAAGGAGGCAGTCCTAGAGACACGACATCCAAGTCCATGATAGGGTGGTGAACCTACACCCAAGAAAGCACAAGTTTCGCACCCTCTATGAGTTACAGCTTCACGAATTGATAAATCCTCTTGCATTGCTAAAACGCCGCCATCAAATCGGCAAGACTTTGAGGTTGAGGATCCCGAGGAAACATGGCATTATATACAATGGCCAGAGAACAACGACAACACTCGACAAATTCCTACACCTCGGACACCCGATCTTGGAGAAGAGGCAATGCATAAGCACGAAGGTGGTTAATCCAGAAATTGTTACTCATACCCTCTGAATCCACCATCAAAGCATTCATTCGATTACGAAGATGCTGAGTTTCCTCCCATTGACATAATTGTATACCTAGAAGAAGCAAGGGGTTATTATGGTAAGTAAATAACAAGACTCGGGGGATCTGCGGAAAGCTTACAGAGCATTTTCTCGCTCGCTCGAGAGATTTCTTCCACAAGATATGCTTCACGATCCAAAGTTTTGCGCATCTTCGACTGAGATACATCTACCATCGCCTGAACGGTTCGAAGATTGTTCTGCAACCTCTTTATTTGGTCAATTTTTTCAGCATACAGCGGTGGATCAATGACGCAGACGATAGCACCTTCAGGTGTGACTATTTCGGTTAATGATGGGTGCACACCAGAAGTCTGAGGATTTGCCGAAGGAACAATTGGGTCAACAGTTATCTGATAGAACAAACGAAAAACAAGAGTTTACACGGAGCATGTGGATCAAATACAGAGAAATAGATGCAACAGAAATATTATATATACATTCGAAGATTGTTCTCCAACCTTAAGAAAAGTGAAGAGGAAATCATCAGGTTCATTATAGCAGAAACACAAACAGACATAAAAGCTAAACTACGAGGCATATTTCTCGACTGAGAGCATGGCAATAGCCGATGGATTACCGACTAGAGCAGTACTACCTGAGGGAGCTCGTGTCGAGGGATTGATAGTAGGCATCTCCTGACCCACACCTATTGCTAGAAGAAGCCGTGAATATTTCTTGGCCCTCTTAGTAAACAGGGTCAGGTCAACTTCCTTGCCATCTTGGGTGACTGGAGGAGAAGAGCTAACCTTCTTCCAGTCAACTTTCTCGCCGTGCGCCACTTCCAGGTCCATTGAAATCTCAGCACCACTCTTCGACTGGGTCATGTTGTAGCTTGTCAAAGGATTGGGGTCAGCACTGGAGATGGCAACAAGATCGTTAAGATCACCAGGAACTTACTTGTCCACAAACACTTCAGCATGAAGGCTCTTGAAGGCGCGTCATGAAAGGATCAAAAGATTCCTCACACGAACACTATTTGCCTCTAAGGTACCCACAACATCAGATAATGGATTAGTCTTTTTGTCCTCATCCAAAGTCAGGTACTAGCCAGTAATTTCTGTGATACAAAGGAATCAAAGATAAGGACAAAAAAATCAAGGGAAAATTCCAAAATAGTGGCATGACAGAAGATACCTTATGGGCCAAGGAAGTATAGAGAGATTCCAGTCGCTTTTGGAGATCTTCATCCCTTTCAGCGAGAGAGGCAACTTGTCTCTCTCCCTTTCTTCAGCATCAGATTCGGCTTTCCGCTTGGCCTCCTCCATTGCCTCCTCTGTGACCCGTTACTTGGCCTCCAGATCCTTAGCACGTTTCAATGCCTCGTCCCGAATAACTCTAGATTCCTTGGCAGTAGCTAGACAATTAAAATTACATCGAGTCAGAAGAAATCAAATTTTACAGGGAAGAATAGTATTTGGTTGACAAGACAGACCTTTAGATTCTTCGGCTTCATTACGGATTTTGATGAGGCGAGAAGCCATATCAACCATCTCATGCATATGCGGTTGAAACACAAAGATAAAATACTGGCATGCCGAGAATAAATGAGAGAAAGTCATGAAACAAAAAAGGGAGAACAAGCACTCACATCTGGCATGTCGACCTCTATGGTTTTTTCGGATATGGCCACTCCTTTACCTGCAAGTTTCCTCCTTTTTTGCGGTGAAGGCTTCAACAAAATGCCAGTATCTTTCTGGCTCATTTTCTCTGCATGTGACTTTTGCGGGTCCATCAATGGGATGGGTGATTTGGCAGGAGGAGATGCAAAAGAGGCACCATGGGGTGATACGGGAGGATCTTCTTCATTGTCGCCTCTTGATTAGTAAAACAAATAATCAGGAGTAGTTAGTAATATTCACCAGCCACGAAAATAGAAGTAAAAGCATGTGGTACTTACAAAGAAACGTTTTGGGTCATACGAAAGATACTAATCCTCGGAGGAGCAGAAGAGATGGGAACAACAAATTTTGGTTTTGAACCCGTCGAATCATCGGAATCTTCGACCGTTTCGACGGCTTTAGAGCGCTTTCGTTTTTTGGCAGCATGCGCCCTTTGAAAATCCTGGGATTGAGCAGAAGCAACATAATGGGTATCTGAAGAAGATTCATCAATGGATGCCTCCTATTCTTCATCGGGTGTAGCCCCAGCTCCAGTAAATTCTTTGGATACAGAGGCATTGTCCGACAGTTCACCACTTTCTGGAGGGGAGGAAGTGCGGAAAGATGATCATAATCCTACACAGCAATGAAATATAATAAGGTGACAAAGATTACAACATGTAAGGAAAGCATGAAAACTTACATCAGGGACAAGATTCTTCTTGCTGAAGGGTTCCACTCAACAACTCGAGGGAACGGGGCTTTTCTTTGTCAACATGGTGAACGAGCAAACCATTTTCTAATGAATATATTGATAGGAAGATTCTCCAGTGAAATCCTCATGGGGTCCTTCTTGCTAGTATAAGCCCACATACTAGAAAATCTAGCCTGGATAGGCTGGTGCGCACCCGAAGGAAGTAGGTCAAAATTAACAAACCTGAAAGCTCTTGGCCAACTTACAGTTTCTCGAGTCGTTTCAACAAAGGCTCGATCCCCTTCATTTCTTTAGGAATAGTATGTTGGTACCATGAGTGTAATACCTCAAACCCTATGCTAAGAAACAAGCCAGGAATGAACCCAAAAAGGGATAAGGGATTCTACCACGGAGGCCCAAGGCCACCCACGTGTAGGCCCGTAGAAGCGGAGCAGGGTACCGGCTAACCACCCTACCCACTTTCAAGAACATCGTGACAAGAGCGAGTGGCGTAGTCGATAGGTATGCGAACAAAACATAGACAAGTGTGTATACCAGCGACATACAATAGTACATCAGAGTCAGACCATCTAAAACAATAGAAACAGAAATATTCAATGCCATATGGAAAGATCCAATTATCCTAGATAGAGATAACAGTTTAGGAAACATCCTCATACATCACACATCAGAGTACCAAGCTGAAGCGAAAAACAAGATACGAGTACGGACAAGAAGCAACTTGGCATAAGATGCCCTGAAAATAAGCACATCCTGCCTACAGATCTCACGGATCTCTATCCCTGGAATCACCTAACAGTCATTGCCACCATCATCGGTCTCTTCGACCCAATATCCTTCCTATGTGTAAACCTGTTCATCTGAACCAAATATTCATCGTGTGAGACCAAAGGGGTACTTAGCAAGTCTTAATGCATCTAAAGGGAACAACCTGGGGTGACGCAATTGCAGATAAATATAATAGCTAAATAGTTCTATAGAGATACACTACAACATCCGCCCAACCAAATATGGATGGACGCTCGTTAATTAGAAACAACAGTTATATAAGCGACATAAATAAACATCGCTCGCCCTCCTTCTCGCTTACCGACGAGAAGGTAGAAGAACATCTCATCTATTGGTAATTTAATTAACCATTCCATGAGCGTTGCACTATTTATTAGTCATGCTTTAGTCAAGTTACATGGTATTTTAGTTATACTTGTCTATGATCGAGAAACTGTGCTCCAAGTCATCCATAACTGCGGACATGGCTTTCAGAAAGATTTACCCTACAGGGGTGCACAAATAGCAACACACGCACGATCAACCTCGTAAAGGACCAAATAAAATGCAACGGGGCCTCACGACAATGCATTCATAGGGTTCAAAAATAATTTCTGGGGCCACCCCATTAAGCTACCCACAACGAAGTTGGCTGGCTCCGAGATAGACCCAAGGTTTGCGCTAATGGTTGTAAACGACTGGGAACCCAAAAGTGTGTCTGGGCTTGTCGATACCGCGAAAACACTCCACAATCCTACACAATACATGCACTACATGCGCAATCATAAGTAAAGCAGTAAAGGATGGCATCAGTATAGGATAGTAATAAAGCCCCAAACTAGTTTGTGGCCCTAAGAAATAAAGTGTGAATCAAGCTCAGGCGAAGGGGATTCATAGTCCCACATACGGATAGTGTGATTGTCAAGGAACATGTATCAAGTACTCGGGGCCTACGAGACACAAGTGAGCATGGAAGAACCAAATAACAACTATTACCCACTGGTGCCTTTTTCATTAGTTATCCCATTACTACTCAGATTAAGTTGTTTAGGTACCTCGTTATCCAAAGACTCTCACAAATCCTACACATGCAGTTCTACGACTCGCATGGCTCAAACAACTCCTGTAGTAATGGTTTATAGGATTGAGGAACAAGTTTTGATGGGGTTCAAAAGTAAAGGCTATGCAGTACTTGGGATTCCAATTTGATGCAATCGCGACACAAATGATGCAAGAGTAAGATAGAAGCATAGGTGCTATATGTATGCAAGCATGGAGAATAGCTTTCATGTTGGATTAGCGGTCGGGTAACCGTGATATGGGTGGTACTCTTGGTTCTCCTAATAGTTCCCTTGCTCGGTTGTCTAGAATAAAAGTCAAATACACAAAGACCATAATAAATAAAGTGCGCAATCATATGAATAGATGCAAAAAAAGGTATGCCATGGTGGAGTGATTCATAATTGCATGGTATAACATAGCATGGCATGGGTAAGGTGTGAGAACAATAATAAAGCACTTTAGTTAATTTTTAGGCATGTTTTACTCCCATAAATAGTTCTGAATATTTAATATTTATATTATGCATGCTTCAAATAATATCATGGAATGCATAGTTAGAACATACTCGTCGTGCTAATCGATTTAGACATATTATTTGTCAAATTCGGAATTACGGAATTAAAATTATGAATTAATTAAGAAAAGGCATTTATTGACATTTAAATAATTTCGAAATTTTTAAATTGTTAAAAAAAATTGGATGGCATATTTGAATTCCTGGCATTTTTCTGATCAGAAAACATATACTCCCTCTCTTCCTTAATATAAGGTGTATAATTTTTTGTGAAAAAATTCATAATATAAGGTGTATAGATAATTTTGGGATTTGTTCCTCTTATTTAGGAGGCAATTAATCCGATCAAGAGAAAGAGGATACCCAAATTTTGTATGTTGTTCTATATCATGTCAATCACCTAGGGTATTCACGTCCTAAAGCAAATAAATTTTCCCTCCTAGCCTGTGTGCTAATATTCGTGCAAGAAAACTATACACCTTATATTAAGGAACAAAGGGAGTATCATTTGATTCATATTGAAATTTTTGTCAAATTCGAATTATTTAAAAAGGTATGAATTTCTTTAGATTTAATTAATTTCTAGAAATTTTTTATTTTGGAAATACTCTAGAAACTTTTTATACCAAAGCCGGTCTAGCCACAGCCACTGACGGCAGGGTCAGAGGCTCTTATGGACCCATGCGCACGCGGGCGAGCTGGGCCACGACACGTGGCCAGGATGGGGACGCGGTTGTGGGATTTCAAAAAGTGTAGGGTCCTTTCTAGAAAACCTTCTAGGGGTTGCTGAAATGGATACTGAATTTTGAAAAACGATTCCGTGCTATTTGCTCAACTTTCGATGAAGATTCCGAGAGCTTCTAATCTCTGATTTGAGCATGGTTCAGCTAGTTGGAAAGAGGGCACCAAGGGATACAAAACCTTGCAGACGACATGGCCACCGATGCTCTGTGATAGAAATGTAGTTGCAAAGAACAGAGGGGTTTTCGCTGTCGAAAACTGACAGAAGACTAGTAGAAGAACGATGAGATCTGTCTAACTTTGCGAGATAAAAGTGAGCGATGTACCTGACCTTTTTGCGTGTGGTTTGATCTGATCGAACGAGGGTTCCACAAGCTACAACCGGGTGCAAGAATCTCGGGCTGAGGTGACCTATGCGCTCGGCTAGATCATGCTAAACAAAGGTGCATGCATTAGCAACAACGCGTCTACGGCGATGCATCTATAGGTCCCTCGATGAAACTCAGAAGCGATCTACAGCATGAGCAAATGAGAGAGGATGTCTAGGAGTATAAGCTTCTCACCATCGACCAACAGGTGCAGAAAGATATGCTCGAGGTGGTGTATATCGACATAGAGAAGCGGGTCCAGAACAGCTCCTGGCGTCGAGGTCCATGACAACGCTGGTGCTGCTATGGCGAGGTCTTGGTTGGGCTTTGAGTACAAGTAGATGGAGAGGATGCAGTTGAGGTCCCTGGATATCTTGGTACCCTTCTAGCACAGCTCCAACCACCCACCTTCTAGTTTGGTCGATCTAGGGTTTAGAGGGGCATGGCCTTGCCATGCCCATGGGAGGAAGGTTAAGAAGGAGAAGGGGTCTGGGTTCCTCCCAGATGGGATCTCGATCTGGTGATGGACTTGCATCTGGTGGGTAGATAATAAGGAGGGTGAGTCTCACGTGGGGTCATCTAGCTTTTGCAAAAGAGGGTGCTCGGGGTGGTTGGATTGTACTCCCTCTTCTCTCTTCTTGTTGTCCACTAAGAGAGGAAAGAAGAGGGGGACCAGGGGAGGTGGTGGTGAAAGTTTTGGGTGCTTCCCAAGAATAGAAGGAGGATGGGGTGCTCGTGGCTGGTTGGTTGCTTTTGCAAGAAAGGGAGAGGGGAAGGGGTGGTGTACACGGCATGGGCATGTGCTCGGTTGGGGCTTGGCTCATGCATGTCCACTCCTTGATATGGTTGTAGCAGCGAGAGAGAGAGAGGAGAGGGTAGCTGGACCAAATGGGGTGGTGTAGATGGTTTTGATTTGGTTTGGCCAAACTACATGAGAGGGAATAGATCGGTAGGAAGGGTAGCTAGGTTTAGCATGCTTAGCTAGTTAGGTTTCAGGTGTAGTTTAGGTACATTCTTAGGTTTGGATTTTGTTTCCTTTATTTTTATTTGACCTTGTTTCAAAACAAGGCATGCCCAAAACTTCCCCAAAAGAACCAATGTAAGTAAGTAAGAAGGATGGATAGCATGGCTAGGTGGTCCTTTTTATTTGGTTTTATTTTCATTTGTTTGAATTCAAAACCAATCAATGGCCATGTAAAACCTCACAAAACTCAAATGGAAACAAGGAGAGATGAAGGACATGGCCTTGCATGGGCCATGCAAAAGCATTAAATGCATGCAACATGCTCTATTTTGTGAAAAGAAAATAGACATATGCATGGGAGCATATATAATACAATGGATCCATCTAGTATGTGGGCATGATTGAAAATCACAAATCCAAATAAAAGAATCCACATGTTATATGGATGGTGAACTACCCACAAGATCATGTAGGAAGGTGTAAATGAATAAAGGTGGCAAGAATCCACACATTATACATGGGCATGATTTAATATAAACAAAAAAAATTAGAAGCACACATATAGATGCATGGTAGAATATAGAGCAAGATTTATCACAAATGGCCATAGTATGAACATTAGTTAGAATGATTTAAAGATACATGCCCTCAACTCAACTTGGGAATCAGGAAATATATCAAGAAGCAACTACAATATATCAAGAGGCAAATACAACTAATGAGACAGATGCATATGAGATAAGAACCAAATGAACAAGGGTTTTATATGATGCTCAAATGCAAGGTGTCATGGTGACATGAGCATGATATAATGATTATGCGATGCAAGAATGATATGTAGGAAGTAGCACTATATAGACTAGGTAAGTAGCATTACAATTGTTAGACAATTGGGATGCTACAATGAGTCAAGTCTTCGGTAGGATTTCTTAGGGTCAAAAGGTGCCAACCTGAAGTTCTGACCCTTGTTTTTTGAGTACTTGATGTAAAACCACTTGGTTTTCCATCCCTTGGACAGAATCTGAAATTTTGAAGTCAACATAATCGACCTTAGGGCGAATAGAAATCATGGCACCCCAACATCATGGACAAAGGTGTTGGAGGTGTTACGATGAACATAGAAAATGTGTTTACACATGCCCCAATGGGGATGAATCCCAAGGAAACTCTCGCAATGAGTGATGAAACAAGCGACATGAAGAATGGAATTTCGCGTGAGCTGGTAAAGCTGCACGCCGTAAACAAAGAGCAAGCCACGAAGAAATTCGTTAATAGAAAGAGAAAGGTCATGATAGAGGAAGGAGAGAAACATTACCCACCATCCAGGTTCCAGCACAGGAGTTGCTTCATCCCCCGGAAGCTTGAAGGAACCTTCGTCCAAAAGGCAGTAGTTGCGGGCATCGCACAGATCTCGCTGACTGCACTTCATGGGAGCCCATCCAATGGCCCTTTTCTTCGTCGCCTTAGAGGCGACAGTGGAAGACCCTACCTTCGACTTGCCCATGGAGGATTTCAAGGAGAGGAGAAGAGCGTGTAAGGAAGGAAGGACAGGCAAGAACCCAATAAAAGTAGGGGTGGCGGAAGGAGGAAGAAGAAGTATGCAACAAAGGGGAATAGTAAACAGTAATATTCTCTTTGGGTTATAAGGGAGAGGAGCGCAAAGCTCAACCATTGGATAAGGACGGCAGAACATTAGGACACAAAGTATGAAGACATGTGGAAAGGTTCGTTAAAAGGATAAAAATCATGGGCAGCTATTACCATAGTAAACACGAAAGAAATCTGCACAGTGCCTCGATTCTCGTGTATAAATAGGGTCGTGCAGTAAAAAATCACCGCTGACACGCCGCTCAAGCGTCATCATTACTGCAGCATGGGCCCACCATTATAACATCCCATCGGGTCTTCTTTATCAAAAACTACAACACGTTATCTTCATTAGCACTAACGTCATGGATGGCCAAGGATGAAGAAATATTCGGGTATATACAAACACCTTTGTAACAATTTTTTGGGGTTAGACTTTTAGTCTATATTCAGATACAAGCATCCGAACATAGTCTCGGGGGCTACTCCCATCAGGAGTGCTGGTCGCGCACCCGATAAATTTTTAAGCTTGGGAATATTTCTAGTCAAGGACATTATTCTGAGCCTCTGTCCTGATGCAAGCATCCGAACATAGCCTCGAGGGTTACTCCCATCGGGAGCGTTATCGTGCACCCGATAGAAAAACACTACAAATAGAGCCAAGCAGGACCCAAAGAAATACTATCCTTGTGCATTGAAAGCGCACCCGATAAAATAAAAAGTCCAACGGAGTTGAAACAATATATGAACCTGTGAGTATTACATCTTTGTATCCTTAGACGGTTACTCCCATCAGGAGTGCCCATATGGTACCTGATAAAGCTGACAACTTCAGCAATTCTAGCAGCCAAACAAGGTAGTCGACAAAAAATCAAATAAATCCTCAGACCACGCTCGCTGCAATAATACATCTAAATGTCATGTTTATGATATGAAGGTAAGACCCCAGGATCCGTCTTGTGTGGCCTGGTAACCGCACACGAATGCGCTCTACTAGTAAATTATATGTATCCACGATACAATGAAAAATCCCGACAAATGCGTTGGGTAACCAAAATAATAGTACTAGAATTCAGTATTCTATAAGACCTCAACGGATCGAACTGAATTACGTCAGCAAATACCGAGTTCAGGCCTAGGGACTTAAATTTGACGTAGGTTCATGGTGTTTTTACCCAGGAACATTTATCCGATTCCCGATCTATCAGATGCATCAGACCCATTATATTGCATCCCTATGACAGTCAAATAAAGAATATTAGAATTATTTATTATGAAAATCTTTGGCTAAACAGCAGAAATTGTCATTGAGATTCAACCCGAATCTACGATTAGTGTAGAATCTTGGGGGGCTACTGACATGCGTATGACTAATTGGGTTCCTATGACTAGTTACCCTGGTTGCATAAGGGCTTACGACCCACGAAGCCCATAAATAATAAAGGAAGGTCCAAGAAGCATTCGACGGATTGAAAGCGCGTCTTGGCAATCAAGGAAGAGATAGAAACTGATATTGTATTAGTGTTGTAATTGTAACTTGTAACCTATCTGTATACGGCCTCGGGACCCAGCCTGTTATATAAAGGCTAGGAGAAGCCAACAGAGAGATACTGAAAGCCTTGAGCAATTTGTAACCATATTGTCCATAAGCAATCAGACGACTTCGACTCCCTTGTTTGTCTGGCCAGCCGACGAAATCCCCAGCGTTCTCTTTTCCCCGAAACCCTAAGTCCTTAACCATGGGCATTGTTGAGGTTACCCCTCATCACTTACTATCACATCACATTGGCGGTTCCTCTACTGCCAATCCATCATTCACGATGACACATGGAGGAAGACGAGGGTGGCAACTGCGACCGCGACCTATACATCCAATGGCCTCTTTGACATCCCCGTTAACTACCTCCTCGACTTCGTCCTCGGCAGGTCAACCATGGAGGTAAGCACTCATATGACACTTATGTACATCCGACCATGTTGGATCTGCGAGTAAATGACAAGTAATGGGTTATGCATGATATGGAGTGTAGATATGCTTAGATTAGTGTTCTGCCTAGGGTTTGTAATATTGAGGATTAGGATTACGATCTGATTTGGGCTATTTCTTGACCGATTGTAGGCTTGTTCTTGTATTACTCATGAATTTGACAACCTCCTACTAACCGAGTACAACTAGGGATGAAGTTTTCCCCCAATCAGAGTATGATTCACATGTTGTCCTTGTAGGGTCAATGATTAAAATTTGCTACAATGCATGTTTTTTCAGGGACATGTTACCGAATCTGGTGCAATGTACAACAACACATTGGGCTTGGCCCTTAATTTGCCAACCCCATCTCTGAAAGCTACAACGAAAGCTACAAATGTATGAGGCCCTTGTGCTAGTAGTTTGTTTTTTTCTTTGGCTGACGATTAGAAGGAGGCATCTATGTCCATGAGGTAATCTACATTTATCATGTGGCATGTACATCCTCTATGTATGTTCTTCTTATGATTTGTTAACTGTCCAATTATCTCCTGAGTATTGTGTGAAATATTTTATGTTATGAAGATTTCAATTTTCAGTTGGTAGTGTTACGTGTGGAATTTTTTGTTCTTCAATATCTTGCAGTGACCTATGCTTACATGTGATGTATGAGCCGCTTAGATATATGGATTGCAAGGGATGATCCTATCATACCTTGATCATTATACACGAACTTATCCTTGGACAATTATCTTGGTATGTTAGGACCATATCTTTGTAGTGTGTCCGACTGATCAATGGTATTTCACATTTTACAATGATGCATTTATTTATTTCTTAGTAAGAGCAAATGATGATAATGTATGTCAACAATCTGATCTCGGTAGCACCATCTCTATTAAACCGATGTGATTGTGCTATGCTGATGCTCTATTTTTTGTTGCAATTCTAACCATTATTGTTTTTTGTAGGCACTACAGCTTGGTAAACCCATGGAGGTAGAGGGGGAGGGATCCAACAAGAGACAGAGAGGAAGGTCTATCAATGTTGGGCAATTCCATGAAGAATGAAGCCCTAGGCACTTCATTGGTGCCTCTCTGCATCCAGTTGGGGGTGTTGCAAATCCCTCCTAGATTCAGGAAGTAACTGGGCACGCTACCACGAAAGGTGATCCTGAGGACTCACACTAGATGCAACTGGGAAGTGAAACTGAAGGAGTAGGGTGGCAAAGCCATCATCGATCAGGGTTGGGCGGATTTTTCCATTTCTCATGGCCTGATGGTGGGATACTTCATCACCTTCAAGAAGCTCAAATGAGAAGGAGTATTGTGTGTTCATCTTCGACTACTCCTGCTATGAGGTGGTGACGAAGTGTTCAGATCATGGCAATGACACCAGGAGGATCCTTGATGAGAATGAGTAGACTTGTTGTTGATGATGTGATGAATTTCAGTTTCTATACTACTAGCAAACAATCTATCGTAGATGATCATTGACTATGCTACAGTTATAAGTTAACTGCTATGCTACTACTAAGTATGATCATAGTACTATGATGTGTATGCTATTTTGTTGAGTGTTATGCTTGATGATGTGTGTTGTGCTTGTTGATGTGTTCTATGAGAGTAAGCTGGTAACCTCACCAGTCATGAGAAGAGGTGACAACACCTGCTACTTTGCATAGAACCAAACAACAACATATTGTTCTTGTAGGATGCAATGTGAGCAACCAAATATGTGTGAGTCCAATCTCCGTAGGGCCAGAAGTAGCCCATGTAGGCAACCAAATAAAATGCCCAACATGGATAAACCACAGTTTCTTTGTGTCCATACCCTCCAACACCTAGCCAGGACGAAACGAAAAGTAGAAAACATGCCCTAAACGTAGCTTGGTAGAACGTATGCCCAGATAATTTGTAGAGCAGAGATTGTCGACTATGTTATTAGTGGTCTTGTGAGTTGTGCAGACATATTTTGCCCCCAGTCGTTGTTTTTAGCAGGCCAAGACTTCCACTAGAAGCCCATGCCTCATCCTGCAAGATTGAATAATACAATTGTTCAATCTCATCTTGAACACAACAAGACGTCACCAATTCTTCAAATGTAGGTGCATAGCCTTTAGAACCAAGTAGAAACTTATCCGAAGTACTTCAAATTTCCAATAATAGCTCATTCTCAGCTCTAGCGGAACTAATCAAAGACTGTTCTGTGCCACAAATGGAAAAGAGAAACAATGGAGCGGAATTTGATTCCGTTATGCATTGATCACCTAGTCATTCTCATGCAGGAAGATAAGTTGCAATAAGGCGGGGGACACGGACTGAAATACAATGTCTTTGTATATGTTTCATTAGGAGTATGCCTAATAAAACATGTTATTGTTACTATGCTAGCTCCTATAGTTACCCAGTGCTGAAAGGTCACACACATTAAGGGGTGTAGGGAAGGGAATTTTTAGACAGTCTTTCCCTTGCTTTTATAAGAAGGATAGTTAAGAAATTTAAGTTGTACTTATATATATGAACCCTCGGAAGAAAAGAAACATAACCATCACAAAAATCTTAGACAATAATAGAAATGTTAACCATGACAAGTTTGGTATACATATTTCTGCCTTTTAAGAGGAGCTAAGAATTTTTTTAGTAGCCTTCTAGTTGTACCCAGAGTTTTCCTATCCTACAGAGTTACAATCAAAATAAAGGAGATCTTTTGAAAAGTCTCCAAAATAAATGTAAAACATGATTATAACAATACATATGATTCAAATATGATGGAATATGTCACAATAAACTACAAAGATCATGTATGCATTTTACATAAATCAAGCTATACATTACATTCTCCCATTTCTTGCAAGTCTCAATTTTGGTAATGATATGCATGAAAGGACACTCTTTTCTCTGTCGTTGTGCTTGTACATAGGTAATTCATCCTTCAACCAGCAAAACAAACAAACGTAAAACCATGTGAGAATCAATACATACTACATTGAGAAAATAGAACAAATATGGTTTTAGGTTTTACTTGATCTGCCATGGTTGTGGCACTAGTTTTCC
Organism: Avena insularis; assembly: GCA_023614405.1. Lineage (NCBI taxonomy): Eukaryota > Viridiplantae > Streptophyta > Magnoliopsida > Poales > Poaceae > Avena > Avena insularis. The sequence goes on from CM042694.1 coordinate 533,356,318, forward strand.
AATTTTTAATTATCTCTCGAAATTCATGAAATGCGTTGCACACCCTATGCGAGAATGCATTTTTGTTGTGGATCATGTGCATCTTCGAGTAATCTCCATAGAGATTATGTTCTTCAAATTATTCCAAGATCCTACTCATTAGTGATAGGGTCGAGGCTCACAACCTTCCATGCATCATTCAAACACTAATCCTCGACAATCTTCCACCTAATGCCCTTGTCTCTACAGACATGCTTCTTGTTCGACTTGCCCTTGGCATAAAGTTCGAACACATCCACTTCCTCCTCCTCCACCTCCACCCCCTCATCACCTTCCTCATCTTCCTCCTCTCCCTCCTCCTTACCACCGGTGTAGTATCCATCGTCACTATGGTTCATACCATACAAGGAGCTGATGCACTTGGTCTCAGCCATTATGTCGAGCACCTGGAGGGTGTCAGTGCTCTCAGAGCCGAACATGCTATGACCAACCTGGGAGGTACCTATGCCAGCATTGCCGAATGGGATTGGTTCTTGCCGTATGGCCGGTGACCCGGAATATGCATGATTTAGGTCAAGGTGGGTGCGTCCTTGGTTATGCTGAGGGCTATATGGAAACATTTGTGGGAACACATCAGTATGCTCTCCCCTCTCATCGAAGAAGGTGGGTGATGATGATGGCAATTTTACCCATGGGTACGGGTACCCGTGGATACCATACCCGCATGGGCAAGGTATGGGTATACTTTTATACCCATGGGTAGTACCCATATCCTACTCGTTAAGTAATGGGTAGGGCACGAGTATATCCTTCTACCCATGGGTATACCCATACCACTACAAGAAAAGTTAGCTTTTATAACGGATGATTTTCGTGGTTGAAGGTCCGTTTTTCGTGGTTAAAAAGTCTTCTACGACGGATGCCCTTCGCGGTAAAAGTCCTGTCATAAAAGAATCTACCATGATTTTTTCTGACCGTGGCGGATCATACCCTTCATCCACGAAAACTTGTTCCGTCATAGATCTGTTTGCCAGCCGCATTGAATGCTGACATCATGCAAAATGCCACGTGGCAAACACAGTTAACACCCAGTTACCGCTGTTAACGGTTATATAAACCATGGTAGAAGCCTGGCCCAGCCAAGGCCTGCTAATAGTTAAGTGGGCCAGCCCACAAGGAGAGTCCAATAAGATTACGGCCCTTTACTGTTTCACCATGTACTATTTGATGTGGGCCCATTAATGCAGCCATCCATGGCCCGTATGATTTTAGGCGCGTTACTGTTTCAGACTAAAGAAGGCCCACTTTGGTAGAATAATATGCGGCCCATTAGGGGCCTGCGCTAGTAGGTCAGGCACTGTTCAGGTTTGCCGCCGGCCCGTTATTATTCCTAGAGCCCGTAGGGTCCACTCCTGTTCTACCCATTTACTGTTATGGTCTTTTACATTTCTGGGTTGCCAGTGTTAGGATCCTTTACTGTTCTGGCTTTTCACTATTCTGGCCTTTTACTGTTCCGTCCATTCACTATTTAGGTATTTTACTTTTTTGGCCTTTTACTGTTCTGGGATTCCTGTTCTGGCCATTTACTATTCAGGACTTTTTACTCTTATCTTTGTTTTGCTCTTCTGGCCCAATATTATGCGGATCTTTTACTGTTCAGGCCTTTTACTGTTCATGCCTATTACTCTTCAGGCCTATTACTATTCAGACCTTTTACTGTTCTGGCCTATTGTTGTTTATCCCTACACGTTTTTAGGGCCTTCGCCGCTTATGAGGCCCACCAATATTCTGACCTGCCACTTATGATCTTTTACTGTTTATTGGGCCCATCTGCTGGCCAGCATATTTGCGTGTTCTATAACTATGACACAATTATGGTTTTAAACAGTATGTTAATATTCCGACCTGCTAATAACCGCACTAGGATCACCCTATTACATCAACAGAATTTTTTTAAAATTTATTACTAACCAGAATTTCAACAAAAACAAGATGAAGCATTACAGAGACATTGGCAGACATGGGTTAGAACAAGGTTTCTGCTACGGAGCTTACATACCCATACAAGTAACAACTGACATTACCATGACAGCTGCAGAAGAAATTATCAAGTAGACGATCTGTCCAATCTTGTCGATCATTCAGTTCATGTATCTGTTCACGTGTAATCGTGATTATTCCATCTATTTCCTCTGTTTCTTGTTCAATTAAATCAATTGTTTGGAGTCAACTGTAACACCTCTTTTTCCTAGAAAAACTAGAATAGTAGGCCGATGCAAGAAATAATCACTGTCACTGATGCGTTGTGAAATGACCTCAATACTTAACGTAGGATTCCACCCTTCTGCCCCCATAGCTTCATGTACAACCTAAAACAAAGAAAACAAGTCAGCACAGCGTACCAGCTAACTGGCGGCCATCTTATATGTAAAATAATTCTAATTCATCATTGGCCAGGAACAATCAATAATGTGCCTCGTACATCTCTTTCCGGAATAACAGGAATAGTCGATGTCCTGGACCAATGCGTACATGTGCCAGTATCATAGCCACTCTAGAAAAAACACTACAGATTATTTGCATGCTGAAACTAAGACATATTAAGTTAGAGCAGCAAAGCAGGCGAGAAACACCATATTTGTTGTCAAAGAATTTCAAAATTGGCATTGTCCTAATATAACAAATCAAGCCATCAACATGTGTCTCATGCAGACAAACTAAACTAGTGTGGCAATGAATGTAGGGAATCAAGCAACTCTACTCTTTCCCTCATAAACTAATCATATCACTGCATAATAGAAATATAGAAAATATAACAAAAATAGGTGCGTGAGATTCTTTCAGCTGCTTAGAACTGGTCAGGACAACAAAGCATTAACCTAAAATATAAAAATAGCGTTTAAAAATGGTCTATAGTATGAACTAGCCAAAAAGTGACCTCCAACCATAGAAGGTGGTATTGTTTTAATCATCAGGGAACTATGATAGTACCTTGGAAAAACAAGCAATAGATCAAGTGTGTCTTAAATAGACTACCAGCATCATTTCAGACAAACAAGATATCAACCATTGCTTTTCAGTAGCTAGATTATTCAAATATTTTGATCATCGGGCCAGTAAATAAAAAAAGAAGAGAAACAAAGAGATGGGTCATTTGCTACCAAAATAATAGTTGGATGCATCCAAAAAGTAGCACAAACCTTCTTTGTAATGCCTACAGCTATTGAATTTCCAACTACTAACAATAGCACTGTACATATAACTAGGCAAGAAAATCTAGTAGATAAACAAGCAAATGATACATTGTGCACCTTGCAAGGTCAATGAAGTATTTAAACAATGTATGTCTGGGAACCACGTCAGAATATAACATTGATGCAATCACAAGTCAACTAAAAATTCACTGAACCATAACCAATTGAACCATCTGGTGGCTAATATTAAACTCGCAAGATCATACGATCATGTATAGATGAAAATCTCTTGTTTATTATTAATCAAACATTGTATTTATCATAGAAATTGTTATCCCTAGTTTGGGACTAACGGGGCTCGAACCCGCAGCTTCCGCCTTGACAGGGCGGTGCTCTGACTGTTTAAGTTAAGAAAATCATTACATTGGTTTAATCATGAGCAAACTAAAGAACCAAATTGGAAATAGAATCTATATGTGCATCATGTAGAGTAGCTATTGAGGTAATGAATTAAGCAATCAAACACCAGGTGCACGATAGACTTACAGATCATATTAAGATGGTTGTAGTATATATAGTAACTAGGGATCATATTAGATGATACTATCTATGACAATCTCACTATGAGTAGTCTAGATAGAAGTGCCTCCGTTTCAAAATATAAGATGTCATGGCTTTTATGAAACGAATGTATCTAGACCCCCTTTAGTATTGGTAGAGTAACTTGGACTAGTATTGTATGCATTTTTACTAGTCCAAGTTACTCCCCACCCAGACCAAGTAATTTATACTTGTCTCATACATATAACACTAGACCATGTTACTACCTCTAGAGTGCATATAAGCTCAATCATGGTGGTGATCTCTAATATTATAATAGAATATATATTAGCATAAAAGTGGATATACTTCAATCACCACCACCTAATCATGGTTTAGTTAACGTATATATAGATAGAAGATTGATGGCTCAAAATATGTAGATCTCGTTGGGAACCCCAAGAGGAAGGTATGATGAGCACAGTAGCAAGGTTTTCCTCAGTTATGAAACCAAGGTTATCGAACCAGTAGGAGTAAGGAAACAACTCCAAGGTGTTGCTAGCAACTTGGAATCCTGCACAACACAACCAAAGAACTTTGCCCCAACTTACAATGAGGTTGTCAAGCTCACCGCTTTTGCTGAAAACAAAGGATTAAATGTATAGTGTGGAAGATAGTAATTGCTTGCAGAAAGTAAATAGTAAATAGTAAACAGTAGATGATATATCCATGGTAAAGGAATGGACTAGGGTCCACAGTTCACTAGAGGTGTTTATCCTTAAGATAAATAGCATGTTGGGTGAACAAATTACAGCGGGGCAATTGACAGATTGAGAAAGCATAACAATGCATATACTAGACATCTTGACTCCTATGAGATTTGATTGGGCATTACAACATAATACATAGACTGTATTCCAACTACATCTATGACTAATAATCCACCTTCAGGTTATCATCCGAACCCCTTCTAGTATTAAGTTGCAAGCAACATATAATTGCATTAAGCAAAGTGTGTAAAGTAAACAATATGATTTCCCCATGGACAAAGGTTTGTTGTTTTCTCCCTAGTAGCAGCAGCACATCTACAACCTTAGAGATTTCTGTCACTTCCCTAGATTACTAGAGGCATGAACCCACTATTGAGCATAAATACTCCCTCTTGGAGTTGCAAGCATCTACTTGGGCAAGATAGTTACTAACAACGGAGAGCATGCAAGATCACAAATAACATAGATATGATAGAATCAATAATCAATCTAACATAGTATCTCAATATCCATCGGATCCCTGCAAACACAACATGTAGGATTACAAATAGATGATCTTGATCATGAACGGAGCTCATAAGATCTAAACATGATAGCACAAAGGAGGAGAACCAACCATCTAGCTACTATATGGACCCATAGTCCATGGGTGAACAACTCACGCATCACTCCGGAGGCTGACATGGTGATGAAGAAGGCCTCCGGGATGATCTATCCCCTCTAGGAGGGTGCCGTGAAGAGCTTTGGATCCCCCTAATCTACGGATGGAGATGGAGGCGGCTACATGCTCTTTCGTGGATTTTTGATCGGGTCCCTAGGGTTTTCGTCCCGGGGTACTTTTATAGGCGAAGGGGCAAGGTCGGTGGAGGCCTGAGGGGGCCACACCACCTGGTGGCGCGCCCCTGGCCGTGCCGCCACAGGGTGTGGCCACCTCGTGGCCCTCCTTCAGACTCCATGTTGCTTCGGGTAAAATATTGACTTTGGCTTTTGTCGCGTCCAATTTCGAGAATATTTCTTTACTAGCTTTTCTAAAACCAAAAACAGCATAATACAGGCAACTTGCACTATGGCATCTTGTCAATAGGTTAGTTCCAGAAAATGTATAAAAATACCTCAAAGTGTGAACAAAACATAAGAAAGTTGATATAAAGCAAGCATGGAGCATCAAAAATTATAGATACGTTTACGACGTATGAAGCATCCCCAAGCCTAACTCCTGCTCGTCCTCGAGTAGGTAAGTGATAAAAAGAATAATTTTTGAGGTGACATGCACTATCACAATCTTGATCAAGATATTTGCAAAGCATTGATAGCTAGGATCAAAGTACTCTAAACATAAAAATGAAAGATAGAGTTCTAACAATAAGACATAGAAACTATGTTGTAACATGAAAAGGTACAAACAAAAGATCATGAATAACAATGCATTGAAAGACGTTTGTTTGTTTCACATATAGAAAACATAATAAGAGTGGTATTCAGCTTATCCCTCATGGTACAGCAAAACATAAATGCATAGGACACCTTCAAAGTTCATAAGGGTGACTAGATACAAATAATTTAAGAGCAAGCAATATCAAAGTTATGAATCAATCAACAAGTTTTGGGACAATGCACATTAAAATAAGAATGACCACTATGCTCTCTCAATTGGTGCATAAATATAGAAGATGGAGACTCAACATAAAAGTAAAAAAGAAAGGCCCTTCACAAAGGGAAGCAGGGATTCAAGTTTCATAAAGAGCTTCAAAAAATTATGGTACTTATTAGCTTTCAGCTCTCATTGCCCCTATCATAAGAATCTTGAGGTGATTAAGGTTAAAGTGACACAAATATGAAGATATGCTTGACAAGTTATAAGTTGAAAATATCATGCCCCTTGCTTACGAGTACCGAACCTCATGCTACTCAACTTTAGTCACAAGTAAGTTCTTATGATTTTAAGTACATGTGTATCATAGAGAACCGCCAACGGGGTACCCCTTGCCCCATGACACAGGAGCTATCCCATATCAAAATGACAAGGCAACAGACAATGAGCATCTCAGCAATCTTTTTATTTGCTATTTGCATAGGTTTTTATTGAGGATGCTTCACAGAATGCTCACTATGGTTATGCTGTAAGTTTCCACCATGATTAGGCATGGCTTAGGATAGCTGCCTAGGCGTTTCTCTAACACACATACAAACTCCATGAGCTTACAAGCTCCCCTTTTATTTCACACCGTGGGAATCCATAAACAAAAGAACATGGTATCAACTAAATAATAAGTGCAATGTTGAAAGCGTTCCCCATGACAACATGGTTCTGCTAATTCACAACTTATAAAGTGCAAGCATATAAACAACATAAATGGACACAATGGTTCAAGTTTATTAAGTGCAAGAAAGTAAAGTGTGCCATCAAGTTTATGAGATCTTTAATCACTAATTTGCACATAACAAATTTAATTTTGAAGGCAGATAAAAACATGAATATACTTGGAATGGTGTAACACACCATGCATAGGAATTTATAGTGGACTCTTTGAAATAACTTGGTTTTCTTGGAGGTTGGATGCATGAGTGGAACTCATGCTTGGTACAGGTGGAGGCTAGCAAAAGACTGGGAGCGACGAACTAAGAGAGCAATAATGGCCATAATCATGCAAAGCGACAAAACATTATTAATTAAAGCATAAAGTGATATTACAAGTCAAAAACTAAATGATCATAGAGGCTAAGGTGACTGGTTCATAGTCTTAGCATGGTGTAAGCATGTGCCAAGTCAACCCAAATAAAGCATCAAAGGAGAATACCACAATATTATGCTTTTGTTGCTAAAACAATGCATGATCCTTTCAAGGCACATTAAGAAATCTCAATTGTTTGGAACAAGTCATGCTACAGCAATAATCACTAAGCATAAGGTCAAAGCAATATCAAACATGACATGATAGACTCTAGGCCACAGTCAAAACAAGCTCCTTTTGTACCACTTATAAGCATGAAGCTTCCTACTCTTTTCCAACACCAATCAACTTATTGAAACCACATATGAATGCGGGGGTCCAACTAATTTATTTAAGCAAACCAAACAAAAGAAAACTAAAAACAAAAACAAAGACGCTCCAAGAACAACACAATTGTGCATGAAACAATAAAAATGAAGTGTTTTGGAAGAAAACCTGAGATTTTTATTGATAAAGAAGGGGATGCCTTGGGCATCCCCAAGCTTTGACGCTTGTACTTATTGAATATTTCTTGGGGTGACACGGGTGGCATCCCCAAGCTTGAGCTTTTGTCCATACTTCATCTCATCACATTATTCTTCCCTACACTTGAAAATTTCCTTCATACAAAACTTCACACAATCTTCATTAGCAACACCTAGTGTATTCAAGATAATAATTCTTTGGGTTTAGTTTCAACACAAGTAAAACTTCCATTAAAACACAAGCTACTGTAGCAATCCCTTCTAAAATCTCAAATGATCAAAGAGAACTCAAAGAGAAAGAGTTTAAGAGGCAAATGCAAATAATGGCAGAAATCTATCAAAACAAACCAACAGATAAAACCGATTTTTTTGAAGACCTTCTGTTGCTCAAATCGAAAAGTGCTACACTAACAAAAGTTAGATAAAAACCTGGGGCATAAGCATAGAAAATAACAGCTCACTCCGACGTACAGGGATTTTTCACGATTGTTTACAGTGAAGCACAAAAAATCTATTTTGGGACAGCAACTTTCCCAAGCTTGAGCAACATGTTTATTATCAGATTGTTTAAATTTCATTATTTCACTTCTCATACATATAGTCTTAGCAGGAGGATAATATTTTCCAATCAAAGCATCTTTCATTTAATCCAAGAATCAATACTATTTATAGATAGGGATAGCAACCATTCTTTAGCTTTTCCTCTCAAAGAGAAAGGAAACAATTTAAGCTTAATAATATCTCCATCTATATCCCTATATTTTTGCATCTCACAAAGTTCAACAAGTTATTAAGGTGAGCAGCAGCATTATCATTACCAGCACTAGAGAATTGTTCTTTCATAACAAGATTGCGCAAAGCAGGTTTAATTTCAAAGAAAGCAGCTTCAGGAACATGTGGATCAATGGGTGTGCACACGGAATCATTGTTGTTTGTGCTAGTGAAGTCACACAACTTAGTGTTTTCAAGAGTAGTCATTTTTTTAAGATTAAAGAAAGCCAACAGAAATAGAAACTGAAATAGGAACTAATTTTTTTTGTCTTTGTTATAAAAGAAGCAAACCAATACAACTAATTTTTTTTGTGTTTTTGTTAAAAAAGAAACAAGCAAACAAAGCAAAATAAACTAAGCAAAACAAAAACAAAGTAAAGAGATTGGTTGTGAGAGATTCCCCTTTCAAGAATCTTCTTTCTCCTTAAAAAGTGATTGACGAGGAGGAAGAGATTGAAGTTGTCCTTAACTCCCCGGCAACGGCGCTAGAAAAAGTGCTTGATGGCTCAAAATATGTAGAGCTTGTTGGGAACCCCAAGAGGAAGGTATGATGAGCACAGTAGCAAGTTTTCCCTCAGTTATGAAACCAAGGTTATCGAACCAGTAGGAGTAAGGAAACAACTCCAAGGTGTTGCTAGCAACTTGGAATCCTGCACAACGCAACCATAGAACTTTGACCCAACTTACAATGAGGTTGTCAATCTCACCGGTTTTGCTGAAAACACAGGATTAAATGTATAGTGTGGAAGATAGTAATTGCTTGCAGAAAGTAAATAGTAAACGATAAACAGTAGATGGTATATCAATGGTAAAGGAATGGACAGGGGTCCACAGTTCACTAGAGGTGTTTCTCCTTAAGATAAATAGCATGTTGGGTGAACAAATTATAGCGGGGCAATTGATAGATTGAGAAAGCATAACAATGCATATACTAGACATCTTGACTCCTATGAGATTTGATTGGGCATTACAACATAATACATAGACCGTAATCCAACTACATCTATGACTAATAATCCACCTTCAGGTTATCATCCGAACCCCTTCTAGTATTAAGTTGCAAGCAACAGATAATTGCATTAACAAAAGTGTGTAAAGTAAACAATACGATTGCCCCATGGACAAAGGATTGTTGTTTTCTCCCTAGTAGCAACAACACATCTACAACCTTAGAGATTTCTGTCACTTCCCTAGATTACTAGAGGCATGAACCCACCATCGATCATAAATACTCCCTTTTGGAGTTGCAAGCATCTACTTGGCCAAGATAGTTACTAACAACAGAGAGCATGCAAGATCACAAATAACATAGACATGATAGAATCAATAATTAATCTGACATAATATCTCAATATCCATCGGATCCCCGCAAACACAACATGTGGGATTACAAATAGATGATCTTGATCATGAACGGAGCTCACAAGATCTAAACATGATAACACAAAGGAGGAGGACCAACCATCTAGCTACTATATGGACCCATAGTCCATGGGTGAACTACTCACACATCACTCCGGAGGCTTGCATGGTGATGAAGAAGGCATCCAGGATGATCTCTCCCCTCTGGCAGTGTGCCGGGAAGAGCTTCGGATCCCCCCAATCTAGGGATGGAGATGGCGGCGGCTACAGACTCTTTCGTGGATTTTTATCGGGTCCCTAGGGTTTTCGTCCCGGGGTAATTTCATAGGCGAAGGGGCAAGGTCGGTGGAGGCCCGAGGGGCCCACACCACCTGGTGGCGTGCCCCTGGCCATGCCACCACAGGGTGTGGCCACCTCGTGGCCCCCCTTCGGCTGCCCTTCGGACTTCATGTTGCTTCGGGTAAAATATTGAATTTGGCTTTTGTCCCATCCAATTCCAAGAATATTTCTTTATTAGCTTTACTGAAACCAAAAACAGTAGAAAACAGGCAACTGGCACTATGGCATCTTGTCAACAGGTTAGTTCTGGAAATGTATAAAAATACCTCAAAGTGTGAACAAAACATAAGAAAGTTGATGTAAAGCAAGCATGGAGCATCAAAAATTATAGATACATTTACGACGTATCAAAGATCAACAGTCAAATATAGCAAAAAGAGATCTCTACCATGACTGAATGAGCAAATTGAATTATAAATCAAGGGATTTACGTTTGGTCTTTGTGCAGTACCGTTAAAGGTCATCTTGTTCTAATCATTGGCAAAATCATTTGGCGCCGATACTAGACAATGTGACTACCTCCAGAGTGCATACAAACTCTTAAACATAGTAGAAAAATACTATAATAGACTATAAATTAGCATAAAAGTGGATATACTTAAATTATCACCACATAATCATAGTCTAGTTGACGCATATATATAGATTGATATGATGATGAGGCAAATATATCAAAGAATAGATCATCACGATGATTGAGTGAGAAAAATGAATTATAAATCGAGAGATTTACAATTGGTCTTTGTTACATAGCAGAAAAATATAGCATAAAAATGGATATACTTAAATCACCACCATCTAATCATGATCTAGTTAACATATAGATAGATAGATAAATAGATAGATAGATAGATAGATAGATAGATAGGTAGATAGATAGATGAACACAAGTCAAATATAGAAAGAATAGATAATCACCAAAATCAAGTGAGCACATTGAATTATAAATCGAGGGATTTATGTTTGGTTTTTCTGTAGTCTTGTTTAAGGTCAACCTTATTCTAATCATCAGTAAAAACAAGAGACTTACTATTTCTCTTTGTGTAGTCCCGTTGGAGGACATCCTGTTGTCAGTTCGTTCTTTGAAGACATCCACCGCATCTAGTACTTGGATAGACAATCCATCTACTTTATTGTTGCCCCTCTGCATATAGGTTCAGGACACTCATTCACATAAAATAGGTTTGCTTTCAGCAATAAAAAGCAACAGGTACTTACAAGATTGTAGGGGCAATTCACTCTATGATTCTCTGTGTTCCCTGTGAGAGGAAATAATATTGGATAGTAGTTGTTGCTATTTACAAAGAACTAGATAGACATTATAGTATAATCACTTGTGAACATGTAGATCAACGAATGGCGGAATATAAACAAATATTTCAATGACATAAAGTTTGCTATGGCGACAAAATAAAATGCAGTCACAGTCACTCCTTAGCATGAACAAGAGAGAAATTACAATGATTTAACTTATGAAACGGGATTGAAAAGAAATATAAAAAGTGACATAAAATTTGTCACCATCTATAGAGCATGCAATTACTATACTAACGTTTGGACGAACAAGATAGACATTACAATGGTATATCTCATGAACTTATAGAGCAGGGAATGCTAACCCATATGTGAAGTGACTTAAAATGACATGAACTACATAATAGAAGGTAGATACTACTGCTACGGAAATTATAATTGAGAAACTTGAATTTATAGAGTAGGGCATGCAGATAACTATGTTAAGTGCCTTAAAACATGCCATGTAATATTACATCCAATCCAAAGTAAATAAGGCATATAAATTGTCCGCAAGTCAATCGACACAAAATTGGACCAAGTTTGTAGAACATACCAGGAACATCTACCATGCCAAACCAATGCCATTCGATACATCGGGGCATATATTTTCATAGATGCAAATTCTACAAATTAACCCTTAATATATTTTTCTATGTGCTTGGTAAAAGTCATCATTGTTTGACTTCAAAAAAGTATAGGCCTTATTTTACGGAACGGATGTACTCCTTCCGTTTCAAAATATAAGATGTTTTAGCCAATGTTCAGAATATCGCTTATCGGTAATTTATCAGCCGACTGAAACTTGGCGATTTTTTAGCATATCGCCGATTTATCGGGCGATAAATCAGAAAATCAATCGATAAACTAGAAAATCAGCATATCATCCACTCTTGAGTAGCGATAAATCGGGCAATTAATCAGTATATCGGCTGATTTTTGAACAGTGGTTTTAGCTTTGTGAAAGAAGTGTATCTAGACCACTTTTCAGTGTGTAGGTTCATGTAGCTAAAACATCTTATATTTTGAAACATAGGGAGTAATACACAATAGGCGATAACTAATGTTGGAGATTAATTGAAACAAATAATAATGGCATAACTTGTAGAGGGAATGCGAAACCAACAAGTTCAATGACATAAATTAGCGATGAATTACATAATAGAAGGAAGTTACTATGGTTTCTTAGTACAACCAGATTGAAATTAAAATAGCATAAATTCTGAATTTTTAGAGCAGGGAATGTTAGCCTACATGTTCAGTAGCTTAAAACTACCAATGAACTACAAAATTACATGCAATCAGTATTGTAGCAATGGACAAAGCAAATGCACATTATGATGACATAACTTCCTAACTTGTAGAACAAGTAGGCAGCTTCAGATGTTCAGTGAATTAACATTTGCCATGAACTACAAAATACCAATGAACTCTAATGATGTCAGTTTTGTACTACCAAAATTGTTTATATATATTAAGAGTAATTGTTGGTCAAAGAAAAAACACACAGAACAAGGACGCCTTATACCTCGAAACATAAGGAGTAGTTTAATGCCTAGATTTAACATCGACTACACCAAATTTATCAAGGGAGAGTGGGATATCAATATGGCCAGTATTGAGGTAGGAAATTACCACCAATACAGAAATGTAGTTCACTATCGCAGGCTTATACCTGCTATATTGAAATGAACAAGCAGATCTGGTTTATCTAGGACACGGCATCATCTACGCATACATGACATCTTTGCGGGTCACGTCAAGGATGCCAAGGGTGCCCGGTAGTGGTGAGTCGCGCTGAAGCAGATAGATCTCAGTGGCGTTTGTGAAGTAGATCTGTGGAGGTTGTTGATGGGTCTGACTTGCTTGACAAGATGGCCGGTGAAGGAGATCTAGTGTAGTGCACGGAGTTGTCGGTGAAGCAGATCTGTTACGACTGATTATGGATTCGAGGCGCTGCACAAGAGCATCGGTGAAGCAGATCTAGTGTAGTGGAATGTTGAGTCGGTGAAGTAGATCTAATGCAGCGCACACCAGCGTAGGTGAAGCAGGTCAGGTGATGTGGACGAGGGAGTCAACAAAATTAACACAGTTGTATGGAAGAGGGTGTTAGCGAACTAGGTTCGGTAAGGTGGACATCGGCTGATCCGGTAGATTAGTCAGGAGTATATGGTATCGAAGTATGGTGTGTAGGCCGGCGAAGTGCGGTGGTGCAGGAGCCGGAGGAGGGATAGGGGGTTTAGGATGGCGTGTGGGCGGGCGAAGTGCGGTGGTGCAGGAGTTGGAGGTGATATAGGGGTTGGGTGGTGTGTAGGACGGCGAAGTGCGACAAAGCTGATTACGGTGTGGTGGTGTACGTGCTGGAGGTGAGAGGGGATTGGGTGGCGTGTAGGCCGACGAAGTGCTGCGCGGATGCTCGGGTGCGGTAGTGCAGGAGCCGGAGGTGAGATAGGGGTTAGGGTTTTTCGGAGTGCTATGGGGGAAATGGCGTCGGTGGAAGGTGTACTACCTAGCTTCAGAGCTGTCGGGACCCCCCCTCGGGGGGATTACGAACCATACCCACGCCCCGACATTAGTATATAGGCCATTTTCAGGGGTACAAAAGGAATTTCGTACGGCTAAAACTTGGGCATGTGACCACTCGAAATATTTCGATGAAGGTGAGGCGGAAGAATTTGCTGCTCTGGGATTTTGAATTTGGCTATACAGTTCAAAAGATATAGAATAATAATATCCTATGCTAGGAGTAGGTATAGTCCAATGACTAGAAAAAATAGTTTACTGTAATGTTCTAGCCTTTCTAGGTACGAAGTATTTCCGGAGCCATTTCTGCAAAAATAGGATCTCTACCTTCGGCTCAAATTACGTACACACATGAAGGTAGTAACATGAACTAGTATGTTTCCCACTATGACCATCCTAAGAGCATCTCTAGTGGCTAGTGTATCCGGTAGTCTAAGCCAAATATAGACCATCATGGACCAAAAAATGTCTTCGGTGGCTTGTGTATCCGGTGGTCTAAAATTTAGACATCCTCCAAACTAGCTACTCATTGTCCATATTTGGACAACCGAGCCACCATGTCTAAAGCAAAGTTGGTCGCTCGCAAGCCTGCTTTGATGCCAAATCAGAGCATTTGTTGTACTGATTTGTTGTGTATATTGACTATTTGTATGCAGATGGACATATAGACTATCAAATTTAGACTATCCACTAGAAAACTAAAGTCGTGTAAAAGGAATCTTTTTACACCATTATCTATGTGAAGATATAAACTACCAAATTTAGACAAGCCACTAGAGATACTCTAAGAGACTACCAAATTTAGACAAGCCACTAGAGATCAAGCAAAAAATAATAGCATGCTATTTAATTTAGCGTGGATTTTCTCTAGACGATATGAAAGTTATAGCATGCTTATAACACGCTATTTTACAAAACATCGTTTTGTAAAAAATTAAAAATATAACAGGTAGGGAAACAGTGGCATGTCCATGGTGGCTACGGTGCATGGGGTATCCACCATCGGATCAGATTAAGAGAGCACACGATGTCAATGGAACAAACGGCAATACTGGACAGATGCTCTAACTCGATTTTTCTGAGAGCACGACGAAAACACATGCATGCCGCACGGATGAAGAGTCTCAATATTTCAACACACATGCATGTCGTACGGATAGAGTCTCGATATTTTCAACACACATGCTTGTCGCATGGATGTAATTTTCAACACACATGCATGCTGCTGGATGGAGAGTCTTAATTTTTCCAACACACATGCATGCCCTTGTCCAGCAGGTAAACTACTTGTATGCATTGTATTGTTGCTTTCGCACGGCAACGGTTGGATTTTTTATTTTTTCTTGGACGTACAGGGCCAATACTTGATAGCATCTTGAATCTTATTACTTGCATGCATGCTACTCTTCTATCTGTGGCTCACAACACTGATCTTGTTTCCTCTAGGCACTTAAAAACTTAGAAGAAATCCATGGCTAAACTGCAAACTACACAAGCTTGATTTTTTTTAGGGAAGTTGCTACTAGTGCTCAAATTTAAAACGAGGAGGTGAGTTGTTTCTAATTCTTTACACAGGTTATTTATGTCCAAGTATCTACTACCCGCGAGCCGTGCGAGACCGTGGAGTGCATATTTCATCCATGTTTACTCTCGGGCGCATGCACCATGGCCGTGTGAAGACATGCAAAAGTACCAGCATGTGCAGGTTGTCCACCGTCCACGGTCATATTCCATCCATGTTTACTCACACCGTGGTCGTGTGAAGACATGCAAAAGTATCAGCATGTGCAGGTTGTTCACCGTCCACGGCCATGCAACGCAAGGTGACAACAACTTCTTCCTGGCTACGGGCGAGACAACTCCGTTAATTGCACAGCAAAACGGAACTGGCATCATTGCATCAAGGGAGCAGATAAACCCCAAATCGGACGGTGTGCATGGTATGCACTGCGGCCACCATGGGCAGGAAATCCGTGTTGATAACATGTATATCATGAATATAAAGGATTTTAGCATCTAATGAATGGCCTAGAGTAATACTTGAACATGCATAATCAATTCCGGCGCTATCCAAGTTGGAGGAGAACCGGTAGGGCTGAATCTAGGTATAACACCGGGTGATGCAGGAGGAGGCAGTGGCTTGATGCGATCACTTAAGTTTAACAATCAAAATTTTCATCTTATGTTTGCTTACTCGACACATTCATCATATGCTATCTTACTCCACACCCGCCAACAAAAAAATAACATCCTATACTTCAAATAGCGCTAGCGCTATGATGTTTTAGCGTGATATAGCAAGCTATTTAAAAAATAGCGCCATAGCGAGCAAAATCTTGAAAAATATCGTGTACTCTCCAAATACGCTATATCACTCTAAATAGCGTGAAATAGCATGCTATTTTTTCCATGCTAGAGATGCTCTAAGGTTGGTCTAAGTGGTAAGTAACTTGGAGTAGTAATATGCATACATTGTGCTAAAGACTATCAAAAGTACTCTCTCCGTCCAGAAATAACTGAGTTGTTTTGTCTAGATTCGAATGTATTTAGACGCATTTTAGTGTATAGATACATTCGAATCTAGACAAACCCAAGTCAGTTATTTATGGACGGAGGGAGTAGTATCTTTTAGATACTAAAATGTAAAAGAAGATCCAACTGCTGGCAATGTTGGGATTCGAGAGTCTTGATCCAACGCTCAATATTCGAAGTTATTTATACACTGTATATAACTAGTAAATTGCACGTACCCTAAACGCGAGACTCAGATAATAGATATCTAACATATCATCACTATATAAAATTATAATAGATAATGGAGAAGAAATATAAATCTGATCAACATCTATAAAGTATGGGTGTATATTTGGTTCCTTTACTTTGTATATCATGTAGAAGTCAACGATTATTAGCTATCTAAAACTTGAAATTTTTGGTAATATGGTCTAGACAAAACGAGGGAGAAGATTCTAGAATGATGGAGAAGTGTGTTTTGAGTTTTGTGCATAGCATTCATTGTGATGAAGACTGTCAATAGAATCTTCTAGATGCTAGAATGAAAAATAATATCCAACGGCTGGAAATGTTGGGATTCACGAGTCTTGATCCAACGGCCAATATTCAAAGTTATTCGTACACTATATAGTGGTAAGATAAGATAAGACAAGATAAGATAAGATAAGATAAGAAATAACTACTTAGTTGCAAGTGCCTTACACGTGAGAATCAGATAATAGAAGTATGACATATCATTTTTTATATAAAATTATAATAGGTTAAACTCAAAAATATTTATAATTTCGAGCCACATTCATAAAGTATCGCGTGTGTTTGGTTCTTGTACTTTTTGTATTATCTAGAAATCAACCTATAGCTACCTAAATAATATGTGTCCGTAAAACTGATCCGTAAATAAATTCTATTCTATAGGAGTACGTGGGCGGGGCCGGGGGAAACTGCATGCCCTTTCGTCTCCAGAACCGCTCATACATGTATCTCCCGATCTTCCTAGCGGTTCCTTTGTTCTCGATTCCATTCATTTTCTGTCACCCGGCCAGACCTCTACAAAACAAAAGAAGGCGCCACTCACCATTCATGGTGCCGCCATTCGACAAGATGTACTACTTCCTGGACCTTGGCAACACCACACTACAGGTGGCGTATACCAACAAAGCATCGGTGGTGAACGATTACATCGAGAAAATCCAAAAGCTCCTGGAGGAAACGGACGACAAGATTATTGGCCTCGATGTCGAGTACACCAACGAGCAATCATCGATGTAGAAGGCTGATGTTATCCAGCTATGTGTGGGCATGGATTTCATGGTCTACCAGATCTGCCAGGTCAACCAGCCATGCTCCAAGCTAGCAGAATTCCTCGCTAACCCTAACATTTCCTTTGTAGGCGTCGACATCAGCAACGACGGTATCAGGCTTAGGCGTTCTCTAGTGCTAGTGACGAACTTCGTGGACATCCAGAAGAGGTGGAAGCCTGCAGGCTCCATGAATGAGAAGGATTGTTTGGCTGACTATGCGGTGGCCCTCATAGACATCCGTTACAAAGCCATGAAGAAGAAGAAGGATGTGGACCACAAGCAGTGGGGTAACATGCCCCTAACCAAAGAGCGGATCCAGTATGCAAGCCTCGACGCCTACATGATCTACGAGGTATATAGGCGGATAGTGAACTTTGAGAGGGGTTAACAAACTCTTGAAATGTTCAACAAATAAAAGAACTAAGGAAGAAGGGCAAGGGCAAGCACAAGCAGACCAAAGAAGAAGAAGAAGACGAAGACTTGGAATCGTACACCATGTGACCTACGAGTATATCTTTGTGTTTCGGTATATCCTTGCTTGATACTACTCCTACTTGTACTACTACTCGCAGAAGTTAATGCATGTATATACTATAGGCATGCAAGGGCGGACGCAAGAATTAATGCAAGGAATCGCAACTGTTTCTTTTATTTTCACTCCATAGTGATAGTAGGAGTAGGCATCATAGCATGCCAACAGCCCACCCCACCCAACCCCAACCCCACCCCACCTCAATGAATTGTCTTGTAAATCAATAACCGTGGCAGATTATAATTTTATAGTGGTAGAGAATTTCTTTGAGTAATTCTATTTATACTACTGAAGGACGGAGTACTGCTGAAAGACAAAGGGTGAATGCACACCTGAATAACTCCTAGTAGCACTGTAGCAGTAAAACCGCAAGATGAACTTTTGTCGATTGCCCGATGTATGTTGAGTAGTACAGTATAAACATATATAGTACTACTACCTGCTATGTACTAGTACTACTAGCAAAAAAAAACATTGCCCCACTACAGAAAGGATATGATCTCTTCCAACCAAACTAGTACTACTCCAAAATAGCTATATTTACTTGTCGCAAAAATGGATGTATCTAGACATGTTTTAGTGCTAGATACGAGTACATCTAATCCAGTAACAATTAACATGAATTGGAGGGGAGTGCTACTATTACCATACTCCACTATTATACTACTACTACATACTAGTACTCCCGAATGTATGTTGAGCAGTACTCCTACCTCTGTTTGGGATTATTAGGCCAAAGAGCTTTTTAAAATTGTTAGAAATTATAAGACCTATCTTCTTTATTATCTTAATTCCCGTGACTCAGTAACGTAGATATCTCTCTTTTCTCTAAGTCTCCCAATACATGTTGTTTCATCTCTCATCATGTCCCCTATTTTTTATCTAGCATCTCATGCATGTAAAACTAGTGGTGCATGCATAAATTAATTAGAGTGAATAATTCAACTACTTGGTAGTATTGCAAATTGTCCCTCTGGCCTTATAATACTAAATAGAGAGCCTTATAATCCTATTCAGCTTACTACTCAACAGAGTACATCCATCCAACCCATTGGAAGTTAAGACTTCATGAAAATACTCAGGAGAGTACATCCACCGAACTTATATACCTCCGTTTCAAGGAATAAGGCGCACGTGCACTCCAATTTAAAGTTTGACCGAATAAATAGAGCAACTAAAATTTACTTATATTGTGTAAATATCGTTGAATTCGTATTGAAACACACTTTCCAATGATGCTAATTTTTTACAGTACCAACATTCTTTATATATTTAGAGTAAATCTTAGTCAAACAAAAAACAAGAAAAACAAGGGAGCCTTATTTCTTGGGAAGGAGATAGAGTACTACTACAAAATCCACCATTCCTGGTATGCAAATGCACTTTCTACAGTTAAAGCAATTAACAACAGCTTACATCACCACTAAAACTCGATACGAAAGAAGAAACACAGCTGCTTTGACGTAGCAGGACCGAGCAGGTAATGCGACAGCACCGCCAGGTAAGACATAAGGTCCTCAAATGCGACGTCGCCCGGCTTAGCGGAGCTCGAGGCATCGATCTCCACCATCAAGGTGTCGGTCCTCCTCCCGCCGTCCGTCCAGGAGAGTAGTAGCAGGCATTCCACCCACATCCTCACCCTATACACTGGCAAGTCGCGCATCGTGGACCTAACACATACCACAGACACGAGGGGTACCATGCCTAACGTGCCAATCATCAGGACGAACACGGCGCTGTCCTGCTCCTCGAAGAGGATGAGCCGGTGGGACGCCTCTCCCGGCAACGGCACCAGCTCCTGGATTGCTTTGGTGGGGGCATACTGGATCTTGTGCACTTGGATCGAGTGGACCGCTTCGAGGGGGACGACGAGCGCTGGTGGCAGGGCGGCAAAGTCGCAGCCGGTCTTCGTGCAAATGCAAGGAGCGTACCGGCATGTGAATTCGTGTTCGTGGAGTTTGTAGTAGGGAAGCAAACTACTGCAGCCTTTGTGGGTGCACTCGACCCTAGCTGCTGATAGGACGGCGTCGACGACGGGCTCATGGGTGAATCTGCCGCTAGGGTGCTCGCACTTCTGGAAGGAGGTGATCTTGCGGATGCAGCGGTGGCAGACTAGATGAATATCCACGCACTGTAGAAATGGAAGTTTGAAAAATAAAATAGTTGCATAGATGAACCGACAAAAGAAAAAATCAATGGATTGTGAGGGAGAAATAGAGAGACCTTGTAGACCCGCCGTGGCTTGAGGGGTTCAGAGCATGAGGAACAATTGAGAATGGTGGCTTCCATCTTTAGAGTGACCATCCGAAGCATTGTTATTTGGGTGGGGGGAAATGAGGACTCTCTGATCTGGCCTCGAGCATTTTATATACCACCGCTGATAATCAATGAAGCTCTACCCGGTTGTGCCTTTCCTTTCTATACTAGGGTCCTTTTTGTATATTTTGAGGCCTTATCTACAAATTCCTAGTTTAGTTGGACAAGATTAGCGGCCTCTTTGTATTTGTGCACCATCTTTTATTAGTAAGTTGCATGTGCCATACACGTGAGACTCACATAATAATAAAGTATGACATATCATCACTATATAAAATTATGCTCTATAATAGGTAAAGCTCAAAAAAATATGAAAGAGCCACATCTATAAAGTAATAGTGTATGTTTGGTTCTTGTACTTTATATCATGTAGAAACAAACGTTTATTAGCTACCTAATACTTGAAAATTTTGGGACCATGGTCTAGAGAAATGACGGAGGAGATTCTAGAATGATCGAGAAGTGTGTTTTCAGGTTTGCGCATAGTCATTCTCCTAAACACTATCAATAGAATCTTCTAGATCCTAGACTAGAAAAGAAGATCCAACGGTTGGCAATGTTGGATTTGCGAGTCTTGATCCAACGTTGAATATTCAACGTTATGCGGTAAGATTTGATGTAGCTCCACAGCTAAAAACTAAATGTTTGTGTGATGTTCTATGTGATCTTATTCGAGAATAAAAGTCAAATATGAGGATTGGGAGATAAATTTTTGGATCATGCTAGATTTTATCTCGTAGAAAAACATGGCTCACACAATGGGGTATGCTTTCTCTCTAACGCTAGGCTTCATATGTAGTAGAACCGCCAGACTAGTACTTTTTGAACTATAATCATGCGTGAAATCACTATCCGTACCTGATCGGTGTTGTGAAGCTTTCTAAGAGGGGACGGGTAGAGAAGAGAGGGAAGAGCAGGGATATATGATGATTTTCCTTCAAGTTTGATAGCGAGGACATAATTATAGTGATTGTAAGGACGAATATGATGAATTTTATGTGCATAGAAATTGCAAGAAGTTGAATTTCAAACCTGATGGTGTTTTTTATATATTAAAATCTTGGGTACCTTAAACAATTCTGGAACCTATAACGCACTCGTCGTGAAAATTTGATATATATAATTTTAGTAGATCAACATGAAGTAGTTCCAATCGGAGAAAATAGCTACTAGACAGATTGGAAATTTATGTTATTACTTGAAAATAGCCCATAAACATGGTCTGCTATGTGCGAATAATGGGGTATTACCATTCTGGGCCTTATTCTTCATATACTAACTTAACAAATAAACATTGTCTATCACTTACAAAATTGAAAACTATTTTTTGTTCGTGAAAGTTGGAAACTACGATTGTAAACACATTCTCCCATACCGACATGCACTCATCTACTAAATATGGGCACAATATTCGTCTACTGGATTGTGGAAATAGCCATTACCCTAGTCATTTGATTTGGAAGCTAAGCATCTTCTCAACATGGTAGGCCATATTACGAAGCAAGATTTTCAAAAGTAATCAAAACTCATACTTATCACAAATAGTACGCTCAAGAGAATACGAAGCACAAGTTGTACATTATTTTGATTTTTCTTTATTTTCTTGAAAAAAATCGTAACTAATTCAAGCTTGTCAGCTGTTGTGTAATTCTTCGAAAGAACTTGATGGTTTCAAACCTCTAGTTGTTTTTTTATAGATTGACTACTCTAGTACCTTAAAGCGATTCTACGTGAAATTAGAGAGCTAGCAACCTACTCCCTCCGTCCCAAAATGTAAGGCGCCTAAGCTTTAGCTAAAAGTCAACATATTCTAAGTTTGACCAAGTTTATATGAAAAAATATGAATATCTACAATATTAATGGGCCGGCCCAGCTGCACTGTGTGGGCGCAGTAGGCTGCAGACAGGGGGGTCCTACGCGTCAGCGGCTGTTACTACGTGAAGCGATACGTTTCAAACCCATTCGTGCGATTAGACTACGATCGAACGGTTGTGGTTTGTCGTCCCCGGTGAACAGGTCTCCAGCAAGGACGAACCCTAGCGGCATGGTGGGGGTCTACGGGGGCTCACCTAGGCTCCATCTACGGTCAGCGGTGGGGGAGTTTGAGCTGGTAGACGACGGCTGTTCAAGGCGTGGTCGCGGCGTCTCCTAGGGCGGCTCCAATCGACGACACCTCTTCTCCTCTGCAGCGACAACCTCCGGTGAAATTCCGGCGGACTGAGGCTCGCCTTTCTCTGGGGAGAGTGTGGGAGGATCCGTGGTGAGAGGTGAGTGGAATGGTGTGAGGATTGGAGGCGGAGAGGGCCTCCTTTTATAGCTCGACGAAGGGACCAAGCGGCGTGGGTGCGGCTCGTCAGTGGCGATGCTACAGGCAGCTAGCGGCACGGCTAGAAATAGGGGACGGTGCGCGGTCTCCTGGCGGTCCTCTCTGGCTTAAAGGCGAGGCATGGGGCGGTCGCATTTGGTTGGGAAAGGGCGGTGCTCTGTGCGGAAGATGCGATGTTTGATGCGGTGCACAGGGGGCTACGGGTCAAGCGGCAGCAAACAGGGGTGTCTGGCGGCTGCTGGGTCATGGCGGAGCAGTGCGCGCGGGGTGAGGTCAAGGCGCAGCGCTCTAGCGCGTGCTCGGCATGGCGCAGACGCTCCGGGCGCGGCTTGGCTGAGGTGGTCCATGGTGTAGCTTTGCTCGGGGAGGGGACAGAGAGGGGCGGTGCGGTCTCGCCTACCTCATAGGCATGGTGGGAGAGAGTGGGGTGGTCCGGGGTGAGCGACCCATGGTCTACCAGCATGGGGGTGCTCGGGGTGGCTCGGCACTGGTGCAAACAACACAGGGGAGTGGTTCTATGGTGCTGGTTGGGACTGGGGGAGACTAGGGACAAGTTTTGGTGACACTTGGTAGACAAGGCATTGATCAAAAACAGTAAAAGTTTGGCAGCTGTTTCTGTGCTCACCAAGTGTTCGACACAATGCCCGCATGAGATTTAAGTTTGAATTTATGATTCAAACTTTTTGGGTGAACTTGACTTAAGCTTGAGAGACTAGGTTTGCATGGGATTGGCAAGGTGAATTGATTTGGTGGGTTTTTGAAAAAGTGGGATCTTCACATATGCATTGGATTCAATTTTAAAATGTCATTTAAATTGCTTTGCTAGATGTTTTTGTAAATGTGTAAAGTGGGACTTGGTACATCTTTACTTGGTCTAGCATGGGGTGAAAAGAAGTAGAAATGTTTCTGTTAGAAATTCTCTTCGAGGAACACTCAAAGTGTCCTAGTGGTTAATTTTGGTCAAAATGACCATTTGCCTTATTTAATCTTATTTGATTTCTTTTTCTTTTGATTTTGTTTGTAAATGGTCTAGATGATGTGGCATTCACCATTAAACCATTTCACAATATTTAGAACAATCAAGCATGGCATTTTTAAACAATTCTACACTGATGCAACACACACATGCATGCATAATCATTTGATTAATAAAAGTTTTTGTCGACCCTAAATTGGGTGATTTGAACTTGATAACCTTGATTAAAGTTTTGGGATGTTAGAAGAAGTGTGTTGTGAGGTTAGACATGAGTCTTACCGCTCCTGAGTCTAGTACAAGCTCAAGTCTAAGAACATAAATTATTAAAAGGGCACATAGTCGGTCTCTAGATCCTTTCTATGATGGCATCTCATGCAAATAGAAAAGCAAGATTGACTAGTATGTTTGCTAAGTAGTGGGTCCTACGAAAAAAATAGTTCTACTACCGACAACCTTTTTCTGACCTTTTTGACAATATTTCTTAGACTCAAGCTAAACGGTGTACACACTCTAATCTTCTAGACGCAAGAATGCAAAAGAAGAACCAACGCTTATGAATGTTGGGATTTGCCAGACTTGGTCCAACGGTGAATATTCAAATTTATTCGTACACTATATATCTAAGTTGCACATGCCTTGCACACGTGAGAATCGGATAGTAGAAGTATGACATATATTTTTTATATAAAATTCAAATAGGTGAATCTCATAATCTAATTATAATTTTGAGCCACATCCATAAAATATCCAGTGTATATTTGGTTCTTGTACTTTGTATCATGTGGAAATCAATCTATTAGCCTCCTAATACTCGACATGCTCTAGAGAATTAGCGAATAAAATTCTAGAATTATTGAGAAGTGTGTTTTGAGGTTTGTGCATAATGTTCATAACGGTAAATACTACCAGTAAAGTCTCCTATATGCATGCTAGAGTGGATACAAGACCCATGATTTGTAATGTTGGGATTTGCCAATCTTGATCCAAAGGTCAAAGTTCAAAGTTATTTATACACTATATACTACTAGTAAATTGCACGTGTCCTGCACGTGAACTCAGATAATAGATGTCTGACATATCATCACTATATAAAATTATAATAGGTAAAGCAGAAAAAATATAAATTTGATGAACATCTATAAAGTACGGGTGTATATTTAGTTCTTGTACTTTGTATATCATGTAGAAGTCAACGATTATTAGCTATCTAAAACTTGAAAATTTTGGTAACATGGTCTAGAGAAACGAGGGAGAAGATTCTAGAATGATGGATAAGTGTGTTTTGAGTTTTGTGCATAGCATTCATTGTGATGAAGACTATCAATAGAATCTTATAGATGCTAGAATGGAAAAGAAGATCCAACACCTAGAAATGTTGGGATTCGTGAGTCTTGATCCAACGGTCAATATTCAAAGTTATTCATACACTATATAGTGGTAAAATATACAAGTAAGATTATATAATAGGTAAATATCAAAAAAATAAAATTTGGATTGACATCCATAAAGTATGGGTGTATATTTGGTTCTTGTACTTTGTATCATGTAGAAGTCAAAGGTTATTAGCTATCTGACACTTGAAAATTTTAGTAAGATGGTCCAGGGAAACGAGGGAGAAGATTCTAGAATGATGGTGAAGTGTGTTTTGAGGTTTGTGCATAACATTCATTATGCTGAAGACTATCAATAGAATCTTCTAGATGCTAGAATGGAAAAGAAGATCCAATAGCAGGAAATGTTTGGATTCACTAGTCTTGATCGAATGGTCAATATTCAAAGTTATTTGTACATTATATATAGTGGTATGATACGATAATAAATAATATTGATAGTATCTTAAAGATGCTAGAATGGACTAGTAAAAGGCACGTGTCACACACGTATATACTGTATGAAATATGATTTAACAAAAATTAAGTCAATAGTCTTATTAGAGAAAAAATGCATACATTAAGTCTATTAATAACAACTATCTACACATATTGAGAATACAACCTATTGTACTATGAAATTTTGTGGGTGGTGACATGATGGTTCTAGAACATGGTGGAGTTTGCTCTAGGTACTATTCAACATGAATCCAGCTACTCTATACCATTGGATCTAATAGCCCAACGGTCGGGATTGGTGCTATGGATCCTATTCAAAATTGCTCCATTTCTTACCACTATATAGTGTACGAATAACTTCGAATAATGACCATTGGATCAAGACTCACGAATCCCAATATTTCTAGCCGTTGGATTTTCTTTTCCATTCTAGCATCTAGAAGATTCTGTTGACAGTATTCATCACAATGAATGCTATGCACAAAACTCAAAACACACTTCTCCATCATTCTAGAATCTTCTCCCTCGTTTCTCTAGACCATGTTACCAAAAATTTCCAGTTTTAGATAACTAATAATCATTGACTTATACATGATATACACCCATACTTTATAGATGTTGATCAAATTTATATTTTTTCTGCTTTACCTATTATAATTTAATATAGTGATGATATGTCAGACGTCTATTATTTGAGTCTCACGTGCAGGGCACGTGCAAGTTACTAGTTATATACAGTGTATATCTTCTCGATGCTAAAATGGAAAAGAAGATCCAACGGCTGGCAATGTTGGGATTCGTGCATCTTGATCCAACGGTGAATATTCAAAGTTATTATTACACTATATAGTGGTAAGATAAGATAACATAACAAAGACTATCAATAGTATCTTCTAGATGATGGAATGGAAAAGAGGATCCAACAGCTAGCATCAATTTTTGGATTCGTGGGTCATGATTCAATGGCAATATTCAAAGTTATCCTGGCCTATACTATATATATTAGTGGTAAGATAAGAAAAGAAAGACTATCAATAGTATCTTCTAGGTGATGAAATGGAAAAGAGGATCCAATAGCTAGCAGCAATGTTGGGATTCGTGGGACATGATTCAATAGTCAATATTCAAAGTTATCTATACACTATATATAATAGTGGTAAGATAAGATCAAATAAAGACTATCAATAACATCTTCTCGGTGCTATAAAGTGGAAAGAAGATCCAACGGCTAGTAATGTTGAGATTCATGAGTCTTGATCCAATAATGGTCATATTCAAAGTTATTTGTAGACTATATAGTGGTAAGATAAGATAAGATAAGATAAGATAAGATAAGATAAGATAAGATAAGATAAGATAAGATAAGATAAGATAAGAAAGACTATCAATTAATACTATTGATCTTCTAGATGCTGGAATGAAGAAGAATATCCAACGGCTGGTAATGTTGGGATTCACGAGTCTTGATCCAACACTCAACGAATAACTTCGAATATTGAGCATTGGATCAAGACTTGTGAATCCCAACATTTCTTGCCGTTGGATCTTCTTCTCCATTCTAGCATCTAAAAGATACTATTGATAGTCTTTAGCACAATAGACGCTATGCACAAACCTCAAAACGCACTTCTCCATCATTCTAGAATCTTCTCCCTCGTTTCTCTAGACCATGTTACCAAAATTTTCAAGTATATTAGGTATAGCTAATCAACGTTGATTTGTACATGATACAAATACAAGAACCTAATATACCCATACTTTATAGATGTCGATCAAATTTATAATTTTTTGAGCTTTACCAATTATATTATCTTACCACTATATAGTGTACGAATAACTTTGAACTTTGACTGTTGCATCAAGATTCATGGACCCAAACATTACAAACCGTTGGATCTTATTTTCTATCATAGCATCTAGAAGATTCTTTTTAGAGCAGCATCTAGAAGATTTTGTTGACATTCTTTAGAGCAAGTCCAGCAACACCCCTACATTTTATCTCCTATGTGTGTATGTAGGGGCCTTCCCTAAAAAAATCTTCTGCTAAATTTTGCTTATCTCTAGGAGCAACCTTAAATTAGCTCCCCTCTATCATAAAAACAATGTTTTAATAGGAAAGAGCTCACTTTATCAATTTGTTTTCACCCATCAACTTAGTCATCCACGTAGGGTCCACAGATTGGGGAGGTCACGGTCGCCTTGGACACACCACAAAATTATGACTCGGCCATCGAGTGCGGGAAGCAGAGTCAGCGTTCCGTTCAATCTCTTATCCTATTCATCATCATCGATATTTTCCACACGCATCAGCTTCATCAGCGACATTGATTGTCCCCTTGCTTCGGTAATCTGCCACATTAATCTCGGATCACCTCCTTCCTATTTATTCTCTCCCCTTACCCGCACCAAACCATCTCTAATCCCCTGCTTCCAACAACCATCTTTGTCCTCGTCTGCCATCCATGGCCACCTTCTGGCTGTCGCCCCCATACCGGAGCGCAAAGACCCCGACATCGCCGCATAGGAGGACAATGCCTTGCGCATTTGGGCCTTCTCCTCGTGGAGAACACCATGGCAGCTGGCGCGCCGTCCTTGATGTTGGGTACGGTCACCGCAAGTACCGTATGTACGGCCTCCACAACAATCCGGACGAGACATTCAAGGTCAAGTTCGTCAACTTCAGGGATGCCCATCCCCTCTACGGCCAGGCCTTCCACTACGGCTATGAGATGGTGGTGTTCACCGGCGCCAACATTTTCACCAACTACTGGGACCGGTTCCCCAACAATGGCAACTTCATCCACAGTGTCCTCCCGAAGCTACCGATGGCTCCGGACGTGCCACTGATGGCTTAGGAGGTGCCGTTGATGGCTTAGGAGGTGCCGCCTCCTTATCCGGGGGTGCTGAAGCGTTATCTGGAGGTGCCGATGAGTCAGGAGCTGGCTGTGTCACTGGATCTAGTGTTGGTGCCGATGTCTAACGAGCTGCCTCTGGCAGCGTGGACTAGGGGCTAGGAGGCGCCGGACCTGCACTAGTTCAACAGCGAGTCCTATATATGTAAACTCGTGATGTTATGTTTTTTAAAGTCAACTCGTGTTGTTATGTTAATGGTTGAATGAAATTTCTTTTGGTACTATCGTCAAAAAAAGTTTCTTTTGGTACTACTCACTGTACCCTGTAGTACTAGTAGTACTGCGAATGGCGATCTTTTGAATATCCTTCCCCGGATGTTTGTGAAGGAAGTGAAAATTTCGAAACCGGGAAAGTTTGAATTGCTACTCTATCCTTCCCCCGGAGTAGTAGTAATACTTTTGGCCGCCAAGGACCAAAATGGTTCCCACCAACACAGCTGACGAACACGCTAGACACAGACACAGAGCCGCCGACACAAGGCAGGTCATCGGTCGACACGCGTGCGCAGCGCCACGTTGTGAACGAGGGAGAGATCAGTCAGCCGGGGTGTGGGTGGTGATGAGGGAGTGAAGGAGAGAGAAAACACCATTTGTTTTACGTGCATATATATTGTAAAGGTCATGAAATTTCCTCTACTCACTATACCCTGTACCTCGTGTCAGGAACCCATCCCAGCTTTGCTCTAACATCGCACCGCCTTCAAATCCTCCACTTTACAGCTCTCTCGCTGTCTCCTCTGTGCTCATAGTCTCTTCTCCCTCTTTATTTTTTAACAGAAAAAAGGAAATAAATTCTTCATTCTTGCTTTTCAGAAAATAAATTCCTGTCACTTGGAAAATTGAAATTGATTATTTTTTGTTTTTAATATCTTCGATTGTTTTCAAAAGATGGACAAATTTGTCGGCATGCAAATTCTTGGATATGGGATCAGAAGCATAAAGTATGATGTATATATGACCTTGACCTTGGTCGTTCGTCTTGAAATCCAAGAATTTTTCATACACGTTGACAACTATGCTTAAATTTGTTTCAATCTCACCACTTACTTTTAGGTTAGAGTTTTACACGGGCGATGGGAGTACATTTTATATCAAGGACCTAAAAAGGGAAAATTACATTAAGGTCCATACATTTAACACAAAGGACCCTAAAATTGAGAAAAGAAAATAGTCACGTTTGGCTCCTTATCGAGAGAGTAGCTGATCGAGCCATATGTCTCATACTACTTCCTCTTCGATTGATTTCAAAATATGGTTGAATCTGTCACCGTGCAAATTCTTGGATATGGGATCATCAACATAAAGTATGATGTAGAGATATGGCCTTGACCTTGTGGTCGTTCGGCTTGAAATCCAAGAATTTTTCATACTCGTTGACAACTATGATTAAATTCGTTTAAATTTCACCACTTACTTTTAGGTTAGCATTTTACACGGTCGGTGGGAGTACATTCTACATCAAGGACCTAAAAAGGGAAAATTACATCGAGGTCCATACATTTAGCACAAAGGACCCTAAAATTGAGCAAAGAAAACAGACGGGTTTGGATCCTTCTTGAGAGAGCAGCTGATCGAGCCATACTCTTCATACTACTTCCTCTTTGATTGTTTTCAAAATATGGCCAAATCTGTTGCCATGAAAATTCTTGGATACTCGATCATCAGAATAAAGTATGATATATAGTGATATGGCCTTGACCTTGTGGTCGTTCGGCTTGAAATCCAAGAATGTTCATACTCATTGACAACTTTAAGCTGAAATTCTTTTAAATTTCGCCACTTACGTTCAGGTTAGAATTTTACATGGTCGGTAGGAGTACTTTTTACAACAAGGACCTAAAAAGGGGAAATTACATCGAGGTCCATATATTTAGCACAAAGGACCCTAAAATTAAGCAAGGAAAAAACGGGTTCGGATCCTTCTCGAGAGAGTAGTTGATCGAGCCATACTCTTCATACTACTTCATCTTCGATTATTTTCAAAATATGGCAAAATTTGTCGGCATGCAAATTCTTGGATATGGGTTCATCAGCATAAAGTATGATGTAGATATGGCCTTGACCTTGGTCGTTTGTCTTAAAATACTACTTCCTCTTCGATTGTTTTCAAAATATGGCAAAATCTATCGCCATGCAAATTCTTGGATATGGGATTATCAGCATAAAGTATGATGTAGAAATATGGCCTTGACTTTGTGGTTGTTCGGCTCGAAACCCAAGAATGTTCATACTCGTTGACAACTAAGATTAAATTCATTTAAATTTCACCACTTACTTATACATTAGCATTTTACACGGTCGGTGGGAGTACATTTGACATCAAGGACCTAAAAAAGGGGAAATTACATCGAGGTCCATACATTTAGCACAAAGGACCCTAAAATTGAGCAAAGAAAATAGTCGGGTTTAAATTTCATCACTTACTTTTAGGTTATAATTTTACACGGTCGGTCGGAGTACATTTTATATCAAGGACCTAAAAAGAGGGAAAATTACATCGAGGTCCATAGCACAAAGGACCCTAAGAGGAAAACTTTCTAGTTCTGCTCCTCGAGAGATCAGCTGATCTGAGCCAAACTCTTCATACTACTTCCTCTTCGATTGTTTTCAAAATATGGCCAAATCTATTGCCATGCGAATTCTTTGACATGGGAGCATGATAATTATGTATGATGTTAATATGACCTTAACCTTGGTCGTTCGGCTTCAAATCCAAGAATGTTCATACTCATTGACAAGTAATCTTAAATTCGTTCAAATTTCACCACATACACTTTTTGGTAAGAATTTTACATGGATGGTGGGAGTACATTTTACATGAAGGACCTAAAAAGGGGAAAATTACATCGAGGTCCATACATTTAGCACAACAAACCCTAAAATTGTGCAAATATAATAATTAGGTTCGGGTCCTTCTCCAGAGATCAGCTGATCGAGCCATACTCTTCATACTACTTCCTCTTCGATTGTTTTCAAAATATGGCCAAATTTGTCGCAATGCAAATTCTTGGATACTCGATCATCAGAATAAAGTATGATATGTAGAGATATAGCCTTGACCTTGTGGTCGTTCGGCTTGAAATCCAAGAATGTTTATACTCGTTGAATACTATAAGCTAAAATTCGTTTACATTTCACCACTTACTTTTAGATTAGAATACTATAAGCTAAAACATGGTTGGTGGGAGTACATTTTACAACAAGGACCTAAAAGGGGGAAATTACATCGAGGTCCATACATTTTGCACGAAAGGACCCTAAAATCAAGCAAGGAAAACAGTCGGGTTTGGCTCCTTCTTGAGAGAGTAGATGATCGAGCCATACTCTTCATACTACTTCATCTTCCATTGTTTTAAAAATATGGCCAAATTTGTCGGCATGCAATTTTTTGGATATAGGATCATGACCTTGGTCGTTCATCTTGAAATCCTAGAATGGTTCATACTTTTTGACAACTAAGCTTAGATTCATTTAAATTTCACCACTTACTTTTAGGTTAGATTTTTACATGGTTGGTCGGAGTACATTTTACATCAGGGACCTGAAAAAGCAAAAATTACATCAAGGTCCATACATTTATCATAAAGCTCCCTGATGAGTGCATATTTGCATCATGTTTCACATTATTATTTTACGTTGTAGATGTAGGATCTTGGTATTTTATGGCACTCGCGTGCACATTTTATGTCTGTTTTCACCAGGATTAGGACAGATGATGGATCCAATGGATACAATTCTTGAAGCAGTTGTACTATGGAGAAAAGGAGCCAAAAACAACGTAAATCGATTATTTGGGAAATATTAATAATATTAGAAGAAAACTAGAAGCGAACAAGGGAGGCGGAGAGTCCAACGACCAACTATACGACCGGAGCAACTTTTCCGGCCATATAGCTCCGGCCGTATAATTGGTGCCGCCTCGCCTCGTCAAATAGTTTCACCATGTGCAATTGGTTCGGGGAGGCGACATACAGAACACCCACAAATCATAGAAACCTCACCTCCAAAAGGGAGCTGGAGGGGGAACTCATCCACAAGGAATACATCTTCGCCCCGCGCAGATCTGGGAGGCTAAGGCATCGATCTTCATCATCCCCCGTTGCATCGCCACCATCTTGATGTCTACGCACTTCTATTCTTGTAGATAGTTGTTGGGCCTCCAAGTGCAGAGGTTTGTAGAACAGCAGCAAGTTTTCCCTTAAGTGGATCACCCAAGGTTTATCGAACTCAGGGAGGAAGTGGTCAAAGGTATCCCCTCTCAAGCAACCCTGCAATCAAGATACAAGAAGTCTCTTGTGTCCCCAACACACCCAATACACTTGTCAGGTGTATAGGTGCACTAGTGAAATACAAGTGGTATAGATAATTATAAGTGGTAACGGTGATAGAAAATAACTTGATGGCGTGGAAAAGACTAAAGGCAAACTGAAATAAAGAAGGAAGCAAACAAACATGTAACAGATCTAGTAGCAAACGGTGTTTCAATGCTAAGAAACAAGGCCTAGGGATCATACTTTCACTAGTGAACACTCTCATACAAATATCTTCTCTTTATGATACTACTCTTAACTACTCTCCGGTTGGACACTCTAATCATTGGTAGGGCTATAACAGCACACCTCAAAGTTCATCTTTCCCATCTAGAAAACCCCACACTATCACCTTGAGTACTAGATGAGTCCAACAAACACCACAATTTCATAAAGACATCCAACTCCAAATATAACTCATAACAAGTATTTGTAATCTCTAGCCTAAGTGCCACCATGGTGTGCACGCTATCACTTTCATACACATGGGGAGAGAAGAGATCTATTAAAGCACTTGAGTAGCAAGGTAGATCTATAGATTACAAGCTCATGATCTCAATAAGATCATGCATAGAGAGAGAGAGATGAACACATAGCTACCGGTAGAACCCTTAGCCTCGAGGAAGAACTACTCCCTCCTCATCATGGGAATCAGCAACGGTGATGGAGATGGTGGTGGAGATGGCTCCAGGGGCACTTCCTCGTCCCGGCAGGGTGCCGGAATAGAGACTTTCTGTCCCTCGAATCTCCCCTTCGGTGGCAGCGGCGCTGCGGAACTTTTCGTGGATTTCTGATTGATGATTTAGGGTTTTAGCCTCGGGAGGCTTCTTATAGGCCAAAGGGCAAGGTCGGTGGGTGGCCAGGGGGCCCACACCATGCCCTGGCATGGCCAAGGGGGACCCGCGCCTATGGGTGGTGTGGCCACCCTGTGTCCCCTCTCCGACTCTCCTTCTGGCTCCATGAGTCTTCCGGGAAAATAGGAACTTTGGCTTTTGTCCCGTCCAATTCCGAGAATATTCATTTTCTGACTTCCTAGAACCAAAAACAGGAGAAAACAGGCAACTGGCACTGTGGCATCTTATTAATAGGTTAGTCCAAGAAATCATATGAAAAGTACTCCAAAGTTGGAACAAAACACAAGAAAGTAGATAAAACCAAGCATGGAACATCAAAAATTATAGATACATTTGCAATGTATCAACATCCCCAAGCTTAACTCCTGCTCGTCCTCGAGTAGGTAAGTGATAAAAAGAAAGAATAATTTTTGAGGTGACATGCACCATCATAAACTTGATCAAAGTATTTGTAAAGCATTGAAAGCTGGGATCATAGTACTTCAATCATAACATGAAAGACAAAGTTCTAGCAATAAGGCAAAGCAACCATGTTGCAACATGAAAAGGCACAAACAAAAGATTCATGAATAACAATGCTTTGCAAGACGTTTGTTTGTTTCACATAAAGAAAACATAGCATAGTGGCATTCAACTTGTCCCTCATAGAGTAGCAAACATAAATGCATAGGACACCTTCAAAGTTTATAAGAGTGACTAGATACAAATAGTTTAAAACAAGCAATATCAAGGTATGCATCAATCAACTAGTCTTGGGACGATGCACATAGAACTAAGAATGGCCACTATGCTCTCAAAGTAGGTCCATAAAGATAGAAGGTGGAGACACAATATAATGGTGGAAGAAAGGCCTTCATAGAAGGAAGTAGGGATTCAAGTCTCATAAAGAGCTTCCAAAAATTATGGTACTTATAGCTTTCAGCTCTCATTGCCCCTATCATAAGAATCTTTAAGGTGATTAAGGTTAAAGTGACACAACTAAGAGGATATGCTTGACAAGTTATAAACCAAAATCTCATGCCCCTTACTTACGAAGACCGAACCTCATGCTACTCAACTTTAGTCACGATTAAGCTCTTGTCATTGTAAGTACATGTGTATCATAAAGAACCGCCAACGGGGTACCCCTTGCACATGATACGGGAGCTTTCCCATAATCAAAATGACAAGGCAAGCAGACAATGAGCATCTCAGCGATCTTTTTATTTGCTATTTGCATAGGTTTTTATTGAGGATGCTTCATAGAGTGCTCATTATGGTGATGCTGTAAGTTTCCACCATGATTAGGCATGGTTTAGGCTAGCGGCCCAGGCGTTTCTCTAACACACATACAAACTCCATGATCTTACAAGTTCCACTTTTATTTCACACCGCTGGGATCCGTAAGCAAAAGAACATGATATCTACGGGGTACAAAGTACAAGTGCAATGTTGAAAGCGTTCCCCATGAAACATGGTTCTGCTAATTTCAACTTATAAAGCGCAAGCATATACGCAACAAAGAAGGACCCAATGGTTCAAGTTTATTAAGGGCAAGAAAAGTAAAGCGTGCCATCCAGTTCGTGAGAGCTTTAATCACTAGTTTTCTCATAACAAGTTTAATTTGGAAGGTAAACAAAAGCATGAATATACTTGGAATAGCATAAGCTAGTAGGTAGGTATGGTGGACTCTTTGGAATAACTTGGTTTAGGGAGTTGGATGCATGAGTGGAACTCATACTTTGTTATGGAGGCTAGCAAAACACTGGGAGCGACAAACTAAGAGAGCAATAATGGTCATAATCATGCAGAGCGACAAAACATCATTGATCAAAGCATAAGGTGATACTACAAGTTTAAAACTAAAGGATCATAAAGGCTATGGTGACTTGATATAGTCATAACATGGTGTGAGCATGCGCCAAGTCAACCCAAATAAAGCATCAAAGGAGAATACCACTATACTATGCTTTAATATGCTAAAACAACGCATGATTCATCCAAGGCACATTAAGCAATCTCAATTGTTTATAACAAGTCATGCTACAGCAAAGAATACTAAGCATAAAGCCAAAACAATATCAAGCATGGCATGACAAATCATAGGCCACAGTCAAAAACGAGCTCTTTTTACCACATAAGCATGAACTGTCCTACTCTTTTCCAAACCAAACCAGACTATTTGCAAACCAATGTATGAGAGAGGGGGTCCAACCAATTTATTCAGAAAACTAAGCAAACAAAAGCAAACGAAAAACCAAAATGAAAACGAAAAAGAAGACGCTCCAAGAACAACACAACTGTGCATGAAACAATAAAAATGAAGCGTTTGGAAGAAACCTGGAATTTTTATTGATGAAGAAGGGGATGCCTTGGGCATCCCCAAGCTTTGAAGCTTGTACTTCTTGGATATTTATTGGGATGACACGCGTGGCATCCCCAAGCTTGACCTTTAGTCCATTCTTCATCTCATTACTCATTCCTTCCATACACCTGAAATTTTTCCTTCATACAAAACTTCACACAATCTTTATTAGCAACATTAGTGCACTCAAGATAATAGGTCTTAAGGTTCAGTTCTAACACCAATAAACTTCCATTAGAACACTAGCTACTGAAGCACTTCCCTCAAAAAGCTCAATTCCCCAAAAGAACTCAAGAAGGAACCAACAAGAAGAAAATGCAGAAAATGGCAGAAATCTGTCAAAACAGACCAGCAGGTAAAGACGAATTTTTTCAAAGACATTTTGTTGCTCAAATCAAAATGTGTTGAACTAAATTAAATTAGATAACAACCTGGGGCAGAATCACAAAAATTCACGCCTCAAAAAGACGTACAGAGATTTTACATGAATTTTTACGGTGAAGCACAGAAATCTGTTTCGGGACAACAACTTTCCCAATCATTACTTCTCTCTCATTAGAGGTTACTCTTGGCACAAAAAGCAAATAAAAAGGATAAGGAGCGGTTATTACTGAAGTAATAACTTCCAAGACTCAACTAAAACTTTTGGGTTATCTCCCAATAAGTACTTTTCTTTAACGCCTTTTAAGTTAGGCTTGATAGTTTGAGAAGATGATCACATAAGACATATGAATGGAAGAAAAAGAGAGCATCAAGAAGCAAATTCAAAACACATTTAAGTCTAACCCACTTCCTATGCATAGGAATCTTGTAAAGAAACAAGTCATCAAAGCACAAATCAACAAGCATAGGAAAGCAAAACAAGTGCAACTTCAAGACTTTCAACATAAAGAGGGAAAACTTAATAATGTTGAGATACATAAACCCATGTTTCCCTCTCTCATAATAACTTTCAGTAGCAACATGAATAAAATTAACAATATAACGATAACAACAAACATTCTTATCATGAGCCACATGCATAAAAGAATTAATACTCCCCACATAAACATAGTCATTCTTATTGATTATAGTGGGAGCAAATTCAACAAAATAGCTATCATTATTATTTTCATCACCATAATCATCAAATATAGGAGGCATATTGTAATCATTAATTTTCTCCTCAATAGTAGGTGGACTTAAAATATCATATTCATCATTCTAATCATCATATATTGGAGGTTTCGTATCATCATAAGCAATAGAATAGCTATCTTCCAAAGCTGGGGAACTAAAAAGATCATTTTCATAAAAACTAGCTTCCCCAAGCTTAGACTTTTCCATGGCATTAGCAATAATGGTGTCCAAAGAATTCATACTAACAACATTGCAATTTGCATGCAAATAAAGTTCCATAGGTTTTTTAATTTTCTCTTCAAACACTTCATGTCCTAACTCAAGATAAATACTATAAAGCTCTCTAATTTTTTTGTTGTTTTCCATTAAGCCTAACTAGTGAAAACAAGAAACAAAAAGACAAAATTGCAGAATCTAAAGGAAATAACTTCGAGCACTCACACCGGAGGATGTGAGTACCTTTTACCTTACCTCCCTGGCAACGGCGCCAGAAAATAGGCGTTTGCCGTGGGAGGTTCTTCTTCTTTAATCCTCCGGTGTGAATACCTTTTACCTTACCTCCCCGACAATGGCGCTAGAAAATAGCTTGATGTCTACGCACTTCTATTCTTGTAGACAGTTGTTGGTCCTCCAAGTGCAGAGGTTTGTAGAACAGCAGCAAGTTTTCCCTTAAGTGGATCACCCAAGGTTTATCGAACTCAGGGAGGAAGTGGTCAAAGGTATCCCCTCTCAAGCAACCCTGCAATCAAGATACAAGAAGTCTCTTGTGTCCCCAACACACCCAATACACTTGTCAGGTGTATAGGTGCACTAGTTCGGCGAAGAGATTGTGAAATACAAGTGGTATAGATAATTATAAGTGGTAACGGTGATAGAAAATAACTTGATGGCGTGGAAAAGACTAAAGGCAAACTGAAATAAAGAAGGAAGCAAGCAAACATGTAACAGATCTAGTAGCAAACGGTGTTTCAATGCTAAGAAACAAGGCCTAGGGATCATACTTTCACTAGTGAACACTCTCATACAAATATCTTCTCTTTATGATACTACTCTTAACTACTCTCCGGTTGGACACTCTAATCATTGGTAGGGCTATAACAGCACACCTCAAAGTTCATCTTTCCCATCTAGAAAACCCCACACTGTCACCTTGAGTACTAGATGAGTCCAACAAACACCACAATTTCATAAAGACATCCAACTCCAAATATAACTCATAACAAGTATTTGTAATCTCTAGCCTAAGTGCCACCATGGTGTGCACACTGTCACTTTCACAGACATGGGGAGAGAAGAGATCTATTAAAGCACTTGAGTAGCAAGGTAGATCTATAGATTACAAGCTCATGATCTCAATAAGATCATGCATAGAGAGAGAGAGAGAGATGAACACATAGCTACCGGTAGAACCCTTAGCCTCGAGGAAGAACTACTCCCTCCTCATCATGGGAATCAGCAACGGTGATGGAGATGGTGGTGGAGATCGATGGAGATGGCTCCGGGGGCACTTCCCCGTCCCGGCAGGGTGCCGGAACAGATACTTTATGTCCCCCGAATCTCCCCTTCGGTGGCGGCGACGCTGTGGAACTTTTCGTGGATTTCTGATTGACGATTTAGGGTTTTCGCCTCGGGAGGCTTCTTATAGGCCAGAGGGCAAGGTCGGTGGGTGGCCAGGGGGCCCACACCATGCCCTGGCACAGCCAAGGGGGACCCACACCTAGGGGTGGTGTGGCCACCCTGTGTCCCCTCTTCGACTCTCCTTCTGGTTCCGTGAGTCTTCCGGGAAAATAGGAACTTTGGCTTTTGTCCCGTCCAATTCCGAGAATATTCATTTTCTAACTTCCTGGAACCAAAAACAGCAGAAAACAGGCAACTGGCACTGTGGCATCTTTTTAATAGGTTAGTCCAAGAAATCATATGAAAAGTACTCCAAAGTTGGAACAAAACACAAGAAAGTAGATAAAACCAAGCATGGAATATCAAAAATTATAGATACATTTGCAATGTATCACATCTCCATCCATCCCATCTACATCTTGTCTAGATCTTGTTGTAATTCCCGTACTCGTTGTGGATTTATACAAGTACTATTCATCTATGATTGTTTCCATTACCATTTCTATGATGTTGATTGCCTCCATGTCTGAGTAGATCTCTAGTTCTTGGGGAGATGGAGAAACCCTAGCATATGACTGACATGAGATAGAGATTATTATGTTATACATCATTATGAGTACATGTTAATTGTCTTCATCTTGATGTTGGGAGTTGTGCACCTCCTTAACATTTGCCTCTTATGGGGACTCGATGAAGGTGATTACTTGTTGGTAGACGGAGGGATGATAGCACTTGCTATGACTATAAAGTTGTTATCATTATTTACGTAATAACTTGGGGAATGAAGGAGAACTCACAAAGCCATGTCCATGCCATGGGAAAAATCCCTTAATAGCGCAGTAATTCGTTTGATGTCGATTGCTATCTGTTGTGGTTATGAGGATGATGTGTGCAGCGGTTGCTAGCTATTCATCCATATATGGAGCTCCTCCCACATACATACACATTATGAGAATATTCGTTATAATAATCTCGATTACTTAGTCTAAATTGCTAGCGGTGTATCCACTATTCCCTGAGAACGCCTTTTCCCTATTGTAGTTCCAAAGTTCTATTACACAAGCGATTCTTACTTTTTGCATTAAGTTTTGCTTTACTTTAAATCATCTTGTTCAACCAAAAACTCAAAAACAACTTTACTTTACTTGCATCTTAAATTTATTTCTTGAGTACTTCGTTTAGTTATAGTTAAAAGCATTTTAGTCTTTTGCCTGCTGCTCCCTGTGGAATCGATATCTTTATTTCGAAACTAGCTACAACTGATCTATGCACTTGCATTTATCACTCTCTAAAAGGAAAATTTTCTGGTTCGGCTCCTTCTCGAGGGATCAGCTGATTTGAGCCAAACTCTACATACTACTTCCTCTTCGATTGTTTTCAAAATATGGCCAAATTTGTTGACATGCAAATTCTCTCATATGGGATCATCAACATAAAGTATGATGTTGATATGGCCTTGACCTTGGTCGTTCGGCTTGAAATCCAATAATGGTCATACTCGTTAACAAGTAAGCTTAAAATCGTCTAAATTTAACCACTTACACTTTTAGGTTAGAATATTACACGAGCAGTGGAAGTACATTTTACATCAAGGACCAAAAAAAGGGAAAATTACATCTAGGTCCATACATTTAACACAAAGTACCCTTAAATTAAGCAAGTAAAACTGTCGGGTTCGGCTCCTTCTCTAGAGAGCAGCTGATCGAGCCATACTCTTCATACTACTTCATCTTCGATCGTTATCAGAATATTGCCAAATTTGTCAGAATGCAAATTCTTAGATATGTGATCATATGCATAAAGTATGATGTATATATGGCCTTGACCTTGGTCGTTCGTCTTGAAATCCAAGAATGGTTCATACTTGTTGACAATTATGCTTAAATTAGTTTAAACTTCACAACTTACTTTTAGATTAGAATTTTACATGGTCAGTGGGAGTACATTTTACATCAAGGACCTAAAAAAGGGAAAATTACATCGAGGTCCATACATTTAGCACAAAGGACCCTACAAGTAAAACTTTCTGTTTCGGATCCTTCTCGAGAGATCAGCTGATCTGAGTCAAATTCTTCATACTACTCCCTCCGACCCATATCAGTTTACTCGAATTTGTCTAGATTCGGATGTATCTAGACATGTTTTAGTACTAGATACATCTGAATCTATATAAATCCAAGTCAACTAATATGGGGTTGAGAGAGTACTTCATCTTCGAATGATTTCAAAATATGGCCAAATCTGTTGCCATGTAGATTCTCTGATATGGGATCATCAGCATAATTATGATGTTTATATGGCCTTGACCTTGGTCTTTCAGCTGAAATCCAAGAATATTCATACTCGTTGACAAGTAAGCTTAAAATCGTCTAAATTTCACCACTTACACCTTTAGGTTAGAGTTTTACACGGGCGGTGGAAGTACATTTTACATAAAGGACCTAAAAAGGGAAAATTACATCAATGTCCATACATTTAGCACCCTCCTAAAATTAAGCAAGGAAAACAGTCATGTACGACTCCTCGAGAGAGGAGCTGATCGAGCATACTCTTCATACTACTTCCTCTTTGATTGTTTTCAAAATATGTCCAAATCTATCGGCATGCAAATTCTTGAACATGCGATCATCACCATAAAGTATGATGTTGATATGGCCTTTACCTTGGCCATTCTCCTTGAAATCCAAGAATGTTCATACTCGTTGACAACTAAGCTTAAATTCATTTAAATTTTACTACCCACACTTTTTGGTTTGAATTTTACACAGATGGTGGGGGTACATTTTACATCAAGGACCTAAAAAAAGGTAAAATTACACTAAGGTCCATACATTTAGCATAAAGGACCATAAAATTGAGCAAAGAAAACAATCGGGTTTGGCTCCTTCTCGAGAGAGAAGATGATCAGGCCCTACTCTTCATACTACTTCCTCTTCGATTGCTTTCAAAATATGTCCAAATTTGTCGCCACGCAAAATTCTTGGATATGGGATCATCGGCATAAAGTATCATGTAGATATGGCCTTGACCTTGGTCGTTTGGCTTGAAGTCCAAGAATGTTCATACTCACGTTTATCTTTAAACAGTTGTCAAAACTCATGTTTATCTTCACGGAAAGTAGTACATGAAGGAGAACATCGTGTGAATTCCTTTGTTATTAGTACTCATTATTTTGTATTTGATTGTTTTTAAAACAAGGACAATTTTTTGGCAGCCTTTCAAAAACCATGTTTCGCAATATGGCCTACTATATGTATTAACATTCCTTTGTTTCAAGCAAGATGACCGAGGCCAAATTCCATATATATTTCATAGTTTATGATAATGTGCCCATATTTTGTAGATGGG
Organism: Avena insularis; assembly: GCA_023614405.1. Lineage (NCBI taxonomy): Eukaryota > Viridiplantae > Streptophyta > Magnoliopsida > Poales > Poaceae > Avena > Avena insularis. Next base: position 533,398,583 of record CM042694.1, read on the forward strand.
TTCATCATGGAATGGTGAACAACATTTCCAGTGTATGGTTGGATCCTTTATGTCCAAAAATAGCATATTAAATTCCCAAGTGCAAAAAAATGTGTTGTTTTGTGAAGTAAGTATTAGTACAAATAAAACACATCGGAATCGCACCACATATTTTGTTTCAATCCGTATCTATGAAAATATTTCTTATAAATTGGCATGGCCATCAATTTGACCAGAAATTACACAAGAGTTTTTTTGTTGGAAACTAGTACCACAAAAGAGCTTGAGAACGGGAGAAATTATTATTACAGGTCGATCGCTACTCCTTCAGCTACCCCTACATTCTAGTCAGTAGTACTCCGTTTTCAATTTACAAGAAAGATTTATTATGGAGGGAACTGGAGTAGAGTAGTAATATTCTAAAGGGAACTGGAGTAGAGGAACATGCGTTTGTTTTCATTTTATTCAACCTCGCCTATAGGCTCTATCCCTAGTTCCCCATTACCCTACCTCTACGCCAAGCACCGCCGATCTTCTCCTCCACAATGCCGCTTTCTGATCCTGTTCACCGCATAGTATGAGAGTGTATGTTCTTATCCCTGTCCCACTCCCGCCTGCCGCCATCGATCTTCCCTATTTTCCAGAAAACCAAATCAAGCCACCATCCCAACTTCCATCAGCTCCCTTGTGATGGCAGGACCGAGCAAGGATAGTTATGATTCTGAGCTGTTCCAGGAGGTTTTTACCGAAGGCCCGCTTGAAGAACTCATAACCAGATGCGACGTCATCACCACCATGAGCCTCGCCGGTTCATACAAATATCTTCTTGACTCGGCAAAATATGGTGCAACTTTACATGCTTCTCAGCCGTTTGGCCTCCCCTATGTTCTTCATTCTCACCTGACTAAGAAACCATGGGAATACAATGAGTACTTCGAGGGAAAGGGCATGACATGCAAGCTGACGCTGCTGGACAGGTTCTCCTCTGATGTTGTGTTCCGAATTCTATGGGTAAGCAGTGGGTAGGTGCCAATGGAGATTGGATCGCCACCGTTGGGTCCGAGTGCAAGTGGGAGCTTGTCAATGTGTATACTCATCAACGCGTTCCTCTCCCACAAGTTAATGAGGTTGTACCCACCAAAGATCCGTTTACATTCATGCATAACGATCGCCCTATTCTCCTCTAGAAGATTGCTATTTTCCGAGCTCCCACAGCTGCAGCGGATTATTTTCTTTTTCTCTCTTGTTGTTATCTTCGACTACTCAATTGCTACCCTTGATGGCGATGAGTATGCATGGACAGTTCTTGAGAACCAGTTCTAGTGCTATTTTAGATACATCGATGCACTTATCCACAAGGGTCTGGTGTTTGCTGCCACTGAGAGTGGCAGTGTTTATGTCTGGAATCATCTGTATTTTGGTAAGTTTGATCATTTCATGTTCTAAACACTAGCTTTAGTTTTAATGATGTAAACTAGTGTTGGCTGATTTGGCCGTCATTTCTTTTTCAAGGTCCTATTCTGCTCCCGTCACCACCTAGCGCATATCTCGAGGAGGGCAACCTTGATGCCATAGATGATGACGAGCACGAACCTAGTTTAAGGTTCTTAGCAATATATGCTGATGAATCTCGCCTTCTTCTTATCCATACCATGGGTGTTACTGATGAGGAGTTTTATGGTGGTACTTATTATGGTCATGGCAATCATGTTGCTGATCATAGTGTTGATCTCTGCGGTCGCACTTGTGGCACCTATGCTATTGGGTTTGGCTGCAAAGTGTACTCAAAAGACACTGCTTACTTGTATCCACCTAAGCAATGGATAGCGATTGCAAACCTAGGAACATATTCCCTTTTCCTTGGATTGAACTATCTGATTAACATTGAAGTAGGCAGTCCAGATGTTGCCCTAGGATATCTGACGAGAAGCAACTGTTTACACCTCCTGCCATGCAATAGGACTTGGATATACGCCATTTCTTGAAATATGCTGCTTCAGTCTAAATACCGAAGAAGCAGTTGTTGGTTTCTCAACCAGCATTGCATGGAAATCTCTGAAGACTCCATTATGGTTCATCCCGAGCTTCGCCAATGCCCGTGATTGGAGCCAAACTACCGTAAGTAATAGTAGTATGTAATAGGATAGCTCAGTTTAGATCAAGTGCAGTAGATGGTCTTGCTTTTCTTTTGTAACTTGGCCTTGTCAAAAACTCATAATATAGATGAGGCTTTGGGCATTTTGAGTTGCCTATGGAGGTCACACACAAGCATTGATGTGAGAAGGAGGCATGCACACAAAAGCAGACTTGATCATCAGTTTTGTTTCTTCTAATAGCGAGTGTTCGGAGAAAAGGGAAAACTGAATCTGTCACTTTGAAATGATGTTGAATATGTCCAAGTGTCGCTGAATTTGAACTAGGAAGCTATCGATTTTTTCTTTATTATTATGTATTGCTGAATCTTTCAAATGCTACTGAACCTATCAAAAGTTTTGTTCGGTACTTGTTCAGATCGAACGGCCAAGTGTAGAATATGGTCTCGTTTTCCTTTTGAATCAAGCCTTACTACATATATTGAATTTCATTGTCCACATTGCTGAATCTGTCAATTCTTTTGGTCACTGTCTGTGTGCTGCCAACCAGTCACTTTGAATGTTGTGCTGACTCTGTCAAGTGCTACTGAATATGAACCGGGAATCTGTTTGATATTTTCACGGTCTTATTCTGTATTGCTGGATCTTTCAAATGCTACTGCATCTGTCAAATGCTCTATCGTTACTATTTGTAGAATATTATGTAGAATGAACTATGATGTACTGGTACTTGTTTAGATGAAGTGCATCAGATTGTACTGCTTTTCTTTTGGAACTTAGCATTGTCACAATTATCTAGATGAGTCTTGGGCAGTTTGGGTTGCATATGGGTGGTCACACATGCATTGACGTAAGAGGAGGTTTTCACATAGAAGCAGACTTGATCGTCGGTTTTTCTTGATCCGATGATCAAGTCTCTTCGGATAATAGGCCAAACTAATCGTGCGCTAAGTTTTTTTTAGATGGAACAAGAACTGATTCTCTCTGTACTACTATTGAATTTCAAGTAGGAAAGCTACTGAAACTCTCTCTGTCATTGCTATTACTAAAGCATTTTGTGGAACTAATACTGATGTACTGGTACTTGTTTAAATCAAGGGCAGTAGATAGTCTTGCTTTTCTTTTGAAACATGGCCGTGTCACGATCTAGATAAGACTTGGGCATTTTGGGTTGCATACGGGGGTCACACAGGCATTGACGTGAGAAGAAGGTACTCAAAGCAGACTTAATCGTTAGTTTTGCTTGCTCCAATGGTCGAGTGTGTTTGGTGAAAAGGACAAATTGATATCACGACAAGGTTTTTAGAGCTGAAATAAGAACAGGTTCTCTTTGTACTAATATTGTATTTCATTATCTGTATTGCTGAATTGGTCACTTTTGAAATGCTGCTGAATTGGTCAAGTGCTCCTGAATATGAACTTTGAATATGTTGATAATTTTTCTACCTTACTCTGTACTACTGAATTTTGACATGAATATCTGCCAAAAAGAATTATCGCTTTTCCCCTCCCTCTTTGAGGTCTTTGTTTCGAATCTGTCGAGAACATCACAATGCAATTTTTATTAACCAGGAGAAGAAATCTAGTAGCTCATTCGGCCCCTCTTTAGCCTAGAACATTTTTATTCGGTCTTTTCAGGGTCAGGGGACTGCTGATCACAGCCTAGTGAAATTTGAGAAAGGAGCCCATGGAGCATAGCCGAGAACATATTAATTCGTCCTTTTAGGGGTCAGGGGACTGCTGAGCACATCCTAGTGAAATTTGAGAATGAAGCCCATGGAGCATAGCCTATGGAGTATAACCCACATAGAGCATCCTACGTAGAATAGCCAAACTCTTTTTAATTCGGCCTTTTGGGCATTTCCCCCCACCTCTCAAAATAAAAAACTCTACCTACCCATGTTTTTAAGAAAATACTCCATTATGTGGCATTTTATAAATTGAGATGCCAGGAGCGCTACCCTTTTATATTTTAAAAGAGGTAAACATAGACACACAGAATATTTTTAAGAATACTAATACATAAGTTGTAGTACTAATAAAATTTTAATGATATTTTTTTCTATAAATATGTTTGTTGTAGTGGCAACGCACTCAGTTTACATTTATTTGATTTAAAGGTCTTTTGTTCGAATCGCCTGTATTTGTGTGTGTATCTACCTTGGCTTTATATTTTTTTCTAGCAATATCGCATTACGGAGAGGCTGACATCCCCACCAGCATGCAGCGTCCCTCTAGTTTTTTAGGGTGGGTTCGAAAAAAAGTTTAAATACTTGTATAGAGAGGCTGGCATCAGGGACCCACCAGACAGAACATACAAGGCTGCATCAGGGGCCCACAAGCCAGAACATACCAGAGAGGCTGACATAAGGGCCCTAGCAGTAAGACCATACACGGCTGCCACGGTGAAAACAGGACGTGGCCCAAAAAAGTCCATCATACATATGTTTCACTTACAGAGAAGCTGACATGTCGGACCTAGCAGGCCCAACCATAGCCCATGAAATTAGTCTATTAGCCCCGAGCATAGCCCAAAACCTTCTAATTTGGCCTTTTCGTGGTCCTATGGCTACCGACCATAGACCATTCAATTTAGGAGTGAGCCCATGGAATATAAGCCTTGACGAATAGGGCATCCGCCCCGAGTTAGCCCAGAATCTTTTTAATTCAGCCTTTATGAGCATTTTTTGTACTTTGGGGCTGACATCTGGGACCCGAAAAACAGTCCAACATACACACGTTTCTTTCAAATAGAGGTTGTCGTCTGGGACCCAACATAGACACGTTTCCTGCACATAGGAGGTTGACATCTGGGACTAAGCAAGTTGCCAAGGTCAAAATAGCGGACACGACCAAAAAAAGTCCATCATACACGCGTTCCATTTACAGAGAGGCTGATGTGTGGGACCCAGAAATGCGACCTTATATAGATGTTGCATCAAGCAACATTGCCAGTTCAAAACAGGGAGGTGCGAGCAAGAAAATAGTTCAGCATGCACACATTTCTTGTAGTGAGAGGCTGAAATGGGGGACCCAACAATGTGAGGAAACGGCAGAGTCATCGAGCAATGCTATCTAGTTCGGAACAGGGTAGCGCTAGAGAAAAAATTCCATCATACCCATGATTCTTCTAATGTGAGGCTGGCATAAGGGACCCACCAGCCCGAATAAACGGCTGATGCAGCGAGCAATGCTATCAAGTTCGAAACACGAAGACGTGACCGAGGGCAAAAAAATCTATCATACACACGTTTCTTCTAATGAGAGGACAACATGTGGGGCCCAGGAGGTTGATTAAATGGTATATGCATCGAGCAGAGCTATCAAGTTTGGAACATGGTAGTGCGAGTTAAGGAAAAAATTCAATCATACACATGTTTCTTCTAATGAGAGGATGACATGTGGGGCCTAGGAGGTTGATTAAACGGTAGATGCATAGAGCAACGCTATCAAGTTCGAAACACGAGGACGCGACCGAGGCAAAAATTCCATCATACACATATTTCTTCTAATGAGAGGATGACATGTGGGTCCCGGCAGCCTGATTAAACGGTAGATGCATCGAGTAACGTTATCAACTTCGGAAAAGGGTAGCACGAGCGAAGGAAAAAAATCCATCTTACACATGATTCTTCTAAAGAGAGGCTAACATGTGGGACCTAGCAGCCTGACTAAACAGCAGACACATCGAGCAACATTATCGAGTTCAAATCAGGGAGGCATGACCGAAAAGTATGGTCCGCTAGAGACACTAACGTCCGGGACCCACACGCCTCAAAAGACTTCGGCGAGTCAACATCACACGAGGAAACAAAAATCTTTCTTCTTCCACGCGCTAGCCCAGCTTCCTCCATGTTTTTAGCGGTTCTGTCATAGTAGAGGGCCGTGAAACCGAAAAAAGTTTTCCATCAGCCACGGTTGAGCCGAGAAATTTGTCGTGAAAGACGCGCCTTGTACGACGACCGTCGGGCCAAGTCGTTGCGGAAGGAAATATTTCTTGTAGTGTACCCTACCCATTTAAACTGACATGTGGAATTTACCTATGGAGCTGAGAAGCCTAGTAGCGCAAGGGACGATATGAGAGATTGTGATTTCTAAATTTTGATATTGTTATGTCCTCCTCTACCTATTGTTGAGTTGAGAGTTTTTTCCAATGTCCTATCGGTGAATGTAAAATTGTGAAAACAATTGTGTACTACTTGATCTACCCACCGGGTACCAACGGGTATGAGTACCCATCAGGTATGGGTACCCATCAGGTATGGGTATGGGTAAAGTTTCATACCCACAGGTACAAGTATGGGTAGACATTTATTTGTACCCATTGAATTTATGGGTATGGGTATGGTATTACTTTACCCTGTCCATACCCTACCTATTGCCATCCTTATATAGGTGCTCTGGCGGGACTGGACAGTGTTGCTGCTCCGTTGAGTCCCACTGTTGGCATGGTTTTCCATGTACACCGCCACTAAACTCTCATCATCCACAACCTTCTTATTCTCCTCGGCATGGTCATGCCAGCTATTGTGGTCAGCCCTGAGGAGCTTCCTCCATGCTAGATCCTCCACCCATTCCTTCGCCGTCATGTTTTCCATCTTCATCATCACGCGTGTAATATCCCAAAGAATAGGAAGGAGCTAAGGGTTGATACTGAAATTGTGCATTTCATTTTAGGACATGAAATTGAGGGTGAATTTCAAACTTTTGTTGATTGAAGAGTTTGTAAGTGGAAATTTTTGAATCTAGGAACTTTGACCTAAGTCAAACCCTAGGAATTGAAGTTTAAGCTAAACTTAGTTGTTTGAAAACATACGAAATTCAAGAAGAATTTAAATAACCAGAACATATAGCCAAAAATACCAAAGACAACATACATAAGTAACAACACACTTTGAATTCAAATTAGAAGTTTGAATTAAGTCAGACTTGAGATCATAGATTCATATACACAAAGAAAAACGAAGGAGTTTATAAGTAAATAAAGTCACACACACAAACTTGAGAACCGTTATTTAAAACCAACGAATACATGGAACCCTTACATGGTATATTAGGACAAAGAAGAAAGTACAAATAAATAAAATAAAAAGACCTAAGAACTAAACCTAAACTACATCTACTCTATCTTTTTATCTCCATCCCACTTATCCCACTTCACAATCAACAACCATTGATCTTGCAACCTACAAACACAAACTCACAAAAAAAATTATGTCAAAGTTAAAATGTAGGGTTTGCCCTAAGGCAAAACCAAATTAGTGTATAATCCAATTGACTAAGTCCAGGAACGAGTAATAAACTTAGAGCCCGAGTGTGGGAAAGTCAAATATTAGGGAAAATTAAAAAGGGAGGCAAGGATCACATGTAGAAACCTGAAGAGAACATCACCAAATAGTATCTTAGAACACAACCATCTCACAACACACCAATAGAAACCCAAATAGACCAAAACCTTAGGATTAGTAAACTATCCCATAATTTTTAAAAGAACAAGTGGAAATTCTAAACCAATAGGAATAACAACAACCACAATACAAGACTAATGGCCAAAGGAAAAGCCCATGCTTTGGATTCTATCAAGAACCAGAGAATACCAGAAATTTGAATCATGAAATATGAAATAAGTAGACCAATCAAATTTCACAGTAACCACAATACAAGACCATTGACCAAAGGAAATTTGAAGGCTTTGATTTCCAACTAGGAACAGAATAGTACCAGAATTAAAATGATGAGCAAACAAATAAGTAAACCAAACAAAGTACTCAGTAGATAACACTAAGAAGATTCATCCAAATGAAATTGTAAGGCTTCATCAGAAAAACACATACCTAAATCCACTAATAAACAAATGAAATTACACTTGTCATTGTCCAAGGCCAGTACATGAAAAAATCAAACTGACATGCATGTTTAGGCATATGAAGATACTAACCCCTACATATAAGAACAAAAGGATCATATGCCAAATTTTGCAATCACACATAAGTTAAAACTAGCATGGGCTTAACCACTAAAACTACCATGCCACCTTCACATATGTTAACACACAAAGACGGTTTCACACATACCCAAGCAGGTGAATCACCTAAATGCATGTCATAGGTGTCATCACCACATTAATTTGGGAACACTATAAATAGCTAACCACATCAGACCCTAGAGCTCACAACTCACTAGTCTAGATTAGAACAAAACACACACACACACACACACTAGTTAGAGAGAGATCTGAGAGGAAGCAGAAGCAAGAAGTAAGAACTTGAAGAACACTTTAAGAACCAGAGGAAGAAGAAAGTAGGATCTTATACAGATCTTCATCAAGAAAATTTAGGAAACTACAAAGGGTTATCTTAGAACTCTTAGGATGGGTAGAAGAATAATTAAATTAGTACCTAGGGATCATATAGATCTAGGGAGGGATAGGATTATAGCAATAGCACTAGTGATTAGCACCAACAGATCATGAAAGATAATGATCTTATTGTTAGGGAGCAAGCACAAAAAATTGATTACCATATGTGTACACTCAGCAAAGAGGCATCACATACCATAATCAAGGATATATACCCTATGCACAACCCTAAATAAGAATTGATGATTGATTGGATAAATTGATTGAATTAATATAGAATTTATTGTATTCCTAAAACAGAAATGAATGGATACAAAAATAAGTAAACACACTTTTCCACTAAGTATAATTTCCAATGGGAAACCAAAAGTTTTCCCATTGAAATTGCAGCTAGAGGAAAAGCATGGATATTAAAATAAAATATCAATCATCCATGCTAACAACCACTTAACAATGCTATAATAGTGATTGAGAAAGAATATACAAGTAACCAGTGAATTAGAACACACTACAATCTCCACTAGGGAGAAACTCTACTACGAATTAACCAGTAGAGGTTGTAGTTAGAGGAAAGGATGAATAATTAATTAACCATAAACAAGAACCCTAAATAAGAGAAGCACTTAAACCACAAAACTCAACTGAGATGTGGATTTTGACTCTATGTACATAAAGAACTATTGTAAACAGGACCACTAAATAATATTAACAGTAAAACCATAATAGAATTATGACAATATTGATGATGGAAATGAATGGATCAACACAGAAACCTAGAATTAGCACGTGTTATACACAAACACACCAGTTCATCACTAACATAAGCATATGTACTTAACCATGAGAACTGTAGAACCCTAGACTAAGCAACATGAACAAAACCCTCATAAACCAAGATCATGTCAAGTACTAAACACCCAATTAACTTACTATAACACACTAGAAACATCTAGAAACAACCAGAAACCCTAGAATCAAAACCACTAGGAAAGAACAGTAGAGGAGCCCTACAAATTTGGGAAAGTTCCCAAAGACGAACCATCAGTAGAAATTGTTGTAGAAGAAGGAGAGAGAGGAGAAGATTACCTTCAAAAGGTGGGAGCCCAGCTTACCACTGATTGAGTAGAGGTAGAGGAACGAGTCAAGCGATGACATGCGCTATAGGGAGTACCCTAGGGAGGGCGGATCGACCTACGCCTGCCTTGGCAGCAAGAGTAGCTAACCGGGGCAAATTCCTACATCGTCTCACCGATGGTAAGTACCAGAGTTGCTCTAGAGGCGACCACATTAACATCACTGAAACCCTAGTTAGGGTTAGGGTTGCAAGGCGGATAGTAGAGAGAGAGAGGCACCGACGAATCTAAGTGGTAGGATAGTGGAGTAAAGGAAGGAGAGTGATTTGAGCGGTAGCACTACGGTGGAGGCGGCCGGAGATGTCTGCCATGGCCGGCCGAAGCGACAGCAACGCTAGTCACCATCACCATCGCGCGCGAGAGAGAAACGAGTGAGGGAGAGGAAAGTGAGTGAGAGAGAATAGGCCGCGTGGTTGGGCTAGACCACGGGCCAGGACCTGGTTTTGACCCAGGGTTTGATCAGTGGGCCTAGGAACCCTAGAGTTTTTAGTCATTTCATAATTGAGAAAATTACCCAATTAACCAAAAACAACCCTAGACTATTTACAAAAATAAAATAAAATACCTCTACAAAGATAAAAATTATTAGAATCCAAAAAGTAATTTTTTGGATTTTTAGAAATAGTTATAAAGTGTTGAAAAATTGTACCCAATTAACAAAGGGTTAAACCATAAAAGAAATTACAAATTTGAAGAAACTAAAATAAAAATAGTTCCAAGTAGGGAAATGTATATGGAAAAAGGATTCCTATTTTCTGGAATTATAAAAATACTATGTTCGAAAATCCTCAAAAAAGGCTCAACACTAAATATTAATTATTCAGAAAGAAAGAAAATACTCCAAAATGTTAGAAAATCAATCATTGACATGAATTTAATGTTAATGTTTATTGAGTGTTAAATAAAATTCCAAATAATGGTGATATCAAATTCATTTATGAATAAAAGAAAACCTTGAAAGACATATGAAAATTCTAAAGTGAAACTAAAAGTAAAACTAGGAAATACTTTAATTAAACCTACAACACCTAAAATAGGAGGAGGGGAACAACCAACCAAAATAGAATTATTATCTAAAACCCTTAAGCACGCATTTGGATTTTGTACATTGTCCTTACTAGACAATGATGCTTATTTTCAGAAATAGGGTTCCGAATAGTTTACAATACTCAATTTTCCTTAATTCAAAAACTATAGACAAGTTCACTATTACATTACCTTGTGAGGTCAAACTTGCAATATATAATTGCAAGAGAATTCTTACATGTCCTTTGCCATATTTTAGAAAGGTTTTTCAAAACCTTATCTCCTGCATTTAAAAGCACAAAGTACTATTTTCATAATAAATGTGAAGTATGAATTGCCGGCTCAGAGTAGTCAGATAATCTAATAATGGAGGGTGATGGAATCATGGTTAACATATATGGTTAGGAAGTGGATATTTCATTGTACAGGGTATTCACTTAGGATTAACAATTAGTGTAGTCAGTGATTCTTGTGTCGTATAAAACACGCTGACCATAAGTTCTAAAATGGGACAGAGAAGTCAGTTGTACCATTTTTCTTTCGTATATCCTCGTATCCTAAGTCGGGTTGTGATCCAAAGTGGAGATCAGCAGGTAGAAGCCTGTGACGTCCCTCTCCTTTGTTCTAGGGTAACGACTTGGAATATTAGAAGGGAGGGTAATTGATTGTATGTCTCTTGACCGAAACTCGTTACAATGGGTGGACTACGGGGTCATGGCGAAGGACAATGATTGACTTGGGTCTTAATTGAGCCTCGAATCAGAAAGTTTGAACGGGAAGACGGGCCTTGTTATGCACTCAGACTTAAAATTATTTGTGAGAAAAGTACTGCCCCTCTCAAGAGTATATGAAACATTGACATGTTACTTTCTATCCCGAGAAAGGATTGCGAACACAGTAGAAAAGATATTCTGTGAAATCATGTACAACCCATGAAGACTGTGAAACATAGTTTTTGAAAGACTAAAACTTACCTTTTCTAAAAACCCGATTCCAAAAAACTACGCATATGCCAGAATTCTTATCCACGACTTTAGATAGAGCATCATAGAATAACCATAGAACTTGTTGAGTACGCCTGTATTCAGTCTATACTTTTTAAATCCCTTGCTTAGGTACCACAAAGACCGAAGAAATATCCACTCTAGGAGACATCACCGAAGAGGAGATTTATTATGAAGAACCCAACCTCTTAGGAGGAATTAAAGGCATAGACTATAGAATAAAATTTGGAACTAAGGAAGAAAGCGTAGAGTTAGAAGATTGGCATAGGATAGCTTGCTGAGAAACCTAGACCAATCCCAATAAAGTTGCAACGCTACAATGGTACTTAGCTTAAATGTGTCGTTGTTCCTTAAGCTAGTGGTTTTAAAATTTATTAGTAGGAGTGAATTATGTTATGAATAGGAAATAAAAAATAGTTGAACTCACAATGGTTCTGTTATACCACTCTGAGGGATGTAATATTTACGAAAGAGGACTTTCGTAAGTGTTATGCCAACGACCTGTACACTACAACATGCAGTGGTGTACGTGGGTCACCACAACGTGGTTCTTGCTCGGCTTTTGGAGCTGCAATATATGATGGTGGGGCATTGGTGGCGACGTAGGTGGCGATGACACGGATTGGACGGAAACCATAACGTCAGCGGAAGAGCTTGTGGGGAAATATGGGTGGGAAATGAAGAGGGGGTATAGGGTTTCTTTTGTGTGGCTAATAAAGGGGCCTCATGCGGCCAATCCAATGTGGCGCTGGTTGCAGGCATCCCGACCCGTTTCCTTTGTGTCGGGGCCACCCATCAACGTATATGTTTTCCTTATAAATCATGAAATTCATGTAATTTTAATGTTTCAGTGATTTTGTCATGATGAAAATGCTCATATAATTAAAATTGCTCCCGAGGGTTAAAATAATGTTCCTGTTATTCAACATAATTGTTCAAACGGCTTAATATAAATATTTGCATTAAAAATGCTTTTGTGTATTACACAAAAATATATAATTATAAAAAAGATGTAAAGAGAAAAGATAAACTAAAAAAATAGCATAATCAATAATATATAAAACTTATTTGAGCCGGACCATCTTATAGGAACGCGTGGCGCCTGTTGTATAGCGGATGATACAGTAATTGAAATGCACATTTGATCTCGTGTGCATATGCTCCCTTTATTAAAAACATATACTCTCTTCGTCCCAAAATAAGTGACTTGAGTTTATCTAGATTTGAATGTATCTATATACTAAAACGTGTCTAGATACATCTGAATCTAGACAAACCCACGTCACTTATTTTGGGACGGAGGGAGTATTTCAAAATATTAGAAAAATTCTAAAAAATATATATTTGTGTGTATCAAACCGATATGCTTTGTGGGTTGTTAAAAATGACAAAAATATGGCTCCTGGAGAGCCTATTTTAGCACCTAAATTTGTATATTTTACGGAAGCAACACAAAATGTCTATTTTTTCTTAAACGACTTTATGAGCACCTGAAATTTGGAGAAGTAAGCGCACGTATTTTTCAAAAAAAATAACATTTCAAAATTTGTTGTAAATTAAACTTAAATAAGGGAGCATATGCACGCCACAGCAAAATAGCAGCGTCCAATAGCGAAAATGCATCGAGTAGGGGTTTCCTTTTTCCTTTTTTGGAGAGATCAAGCATAATTCATTTGTCTGCTCAAGCAAGATAGAGGAAAAGCCACTACGTATTAGGTCCAATCTATGATGTTCATGGGCTCAGATAATAGGCGTGCAACGGTTGGGCCGTAGTAGGGCCGTTGACTATATGGGCTCGCATTTCATACTTCTCATTAAGCCTTGGAGCAATCATGCTATGCAATTTTATCCTTTAAATTGTGTTTGGGCCATCGAAGGAAACCCACTTTTGATTCTCGAGAATAACACGCACTGTTTAGGTTTGTGAATGATTTTTGAATCTTGATGTTAGAAAATACTTAGATCTGATTCCCTTAAAACTACGTATCTCGGTTCCAAATTAAGTGACACATCTTTGTGTAGATTAGGGTTGCAAAAGCGGGATCCCACATATCCTGCAAAGCACATAGATTAATATAAATTTTATAGAGGTCTCCATCCTCATTTAACACTACATCCAGATAAATTGTACTCCTAATAGATACTAGTCCCGCTTCCCTTCCCGCTTGCAACCTTATTGTAGATACATACGTGTGCATGTAGACAAAACTGGGTCACTTTATCGTGAAACCACAAACCTTGTTGCTTTACGATGATAACACATCCTGCTGTTTTCTCTTTTTTTCTGCTCGTTCACTGAATTTGCTCGAATTGCATGTGTCAGAGGGTCAACGAGGCGAAGCAGGCCTGATGCGTAGATAATGTTGTACTCCCGGATCGATATTGTTACGGAGTACTACTACTCTACTTTGGCCGGCGAGATAAGGTGCCTTTGGTTGAGACACGCAAGAAATTCGGATGGATTCCCAATCCACCCAAGTATCCAAATTCTTTCTCCGGAAGCACCCCTTTTCTCCTCCCGCATGAGCGGATACGACACGGGACACGCTCATGACATGGAAATTCGGCATACACGGCATCTATCAAGTCACCGCATGATCAGATATCATTTTTCATATCAGAGGATCAGATCAGATATGGATGGATGGATGGATGACCGAGTTAATCCTGGGAAAAGAACCGCATAGGTTGATCTGGGTACTATAGCAAAGAACCACTGGTGGATCGGATCTGAAGTAGCACTGGACGCCGGCTAGCTTGCGCCTAGCAGCTACACTAGCATCAAGCAACAAAGCGCGGATTCCCAGCGATCCTCTGTTCGAGAAGATCGCTCGCTCACTAGCTCGCCTTTCCTCGCAACACGGCGATGTGGTTGCGTCGAGCATCCCACATGTTGCCACCATACGCGTCCATAATTGGAGGCGCAGCGCGAGCGTGGTCACTCATCAGTCGGTCCCGTACTCACAAGCAAAGTCAGTGTTCGTAATTGGCGCTGCGATCGGCGCGCGACGCGAGTACCGCGACGCGACGTGAGAGATCCCGTGCCACCGAGTAGTAACGAATTGAATACTGATACGGGCCGATCTTTAGTGAACCGTACGTAGGTACGCGATGAGCACCGGCCTGGAGCGGTACCCAGTACTGGACGTACCGGGTGTCGAGTGCTTAATTTGGGCCGAATAATTGATTATTAGGCCCAACGCCAGAATTTACGCTCGCTACGAGCTGTACCACAATCAGCTTTGCTTTGCCACCGTCTGTCCCCTTCAATTTGTACGTACATAATAAAGCTCGGCTTAAAATGCAAAGATACGTCGAGATCGGCTGAGATTACAAGGACCTGATAGCCTTTTCCTTTTTCGAAAGTAAAAGAGGCGGAGTCAGAAGCATCAGAGGAGAGGAACAGCCCCGGGAAGCAGACAGAGAATGTGGGGAAGACTGGTACACCACGTCAAACTAAGCTTGGGACAAATAACAGTGGTCTGATACAACTGGCTGGGCTGGACAATGGTTCTGGAGAGGGGGATGTGATGATGGAGCAGGCAGCCAAACCAACTGAAGGCCATGGGATAGGTCTGGCACAACCCAACGTGCATGGCTCAGGATCGCACGGCCCCAATCTGCATGGCGCCATGGAGCACGTCAATCAAGGGGCTATTCAGAATGAAGATGAGTTGAGAGGTAAAAAGGATCAGAAGGGAGGCAAAGGAGGAACGTACAGGAAATTAAAAAATGATCGTAATGTAAAGGCTGATGGGAATGGACAGAACCTGAGTACTAATCCAAATGAAGGAAAGAAGCGTCAGTTAGAGGACGTGGTGATGAAGGAACAAGATGAGAATAAAAAGAAGCACAAGACGGATGTGAGTGTGAAGGAGAGTAGTGTGGTTGCGGTAGCCGAGAACCTGAACATGAGCGCGGAGCTGCAGGGACAGCTCCGCGAGTCCCAATGAGGATTAGTTCGCATAACTGCCGGGGGTTTGGGGAATGGCCCGGCAGTTAGTGGTCTTCTGGCTCTCCAGAAGAAGGAGGACCCCGACATTCTGTTCTTGTGCGAGACGAAGCTTGACGAGAAGAGGATGCAAAAATTCAGAATAAAACTAGGCATGCCCCATATGTTGGTGAAGGATTGCGATGGTCGGAGTGGTGGTTTAGCTTTGTTTTGGAAGAGAGGTTTGGATGTTACTCTTCGGTGGAAAAGCCGCATGCATATCGATGTAGAAATAAAGGAGGAGGATGGTTTCAAGTGGAGACTCACATGCATCTATGGAGAACCAAGACATGACAAGAGGGAGGAAACTTGGCGGTTGATGCGTACACTCAAGCACCAATCCGATTTACCGTGGATGTGTGTAGGTGATTTTAATGAGATATTATTCAGTTTTGAAAAGCAAGGTGGTGCCTCAAAACCACAAAGCCAGATGGACCGTTTTCGTGATGCACTTGATTTTTGTAGTCTGCAAGACCTTGGTTTCGAAGGAGATTGTTTCACCTGGCGTAATAATAACTACCGTATTGAAGGTTACATCCGTGAACGTTTGGATCGAGCAGTGGCATCTCCGACATGGAGGGCTCGCTTTCCAAACTATCGTGTAATAAATGGTGACACCTACAGGTCGGACCATAGGGCCATTCACGTGCATCTGCTGCCTAGTTACCGACCGAAGTGGACTGGTAATGGCGGACTAAACAAGCGTTTTGAGGCAAAATGACTATTAGAAGATGAATGCGACACTATAGTACATAATGCATGGGGCGCGGCGGGAGGCCGCGGGGAGGAGAGCCTGGCAGCAAAATTGACTGCGGTCTCGAGAGATCTTCATTCATGGAGTAAAGATGTGCTAGGAGACCTACAGAAAAGAATCAAAAAAATGAAGAAAGAATTGGAGGAGTGCCGGAGAGGAGACATCACAGTCGCTCAGCTGAAGAAGGAGGAAGTTGCCCGTTATAAATTGGAGAAGCTTGAGGACCAATGGGACTTATACTGGAAGCAACGAGCTCATGCTCATTGGTTCAAGGATGGAGACCGAAATTCCACCTATTTTCATGCCATGGCTTCAGAGAGGAAAAAACAAAACACCATTAAGAAGTTGAAGGATGATAGGGGGACGTGGTGGAAGGGGAGGAGGGCTTGCAGGCCCTCATTACTAACCATTTCTTTGGCTTGTTTACCCCCGTGGCAGGTATAAACATGAAGCGTGTTCTTGATAAAATTCCATCAAGAGTGACGGAACAAATGAATCAGCAACTTTCAGTAGATTATACAAGTGATGAAGTGAAGGCTGCGTTGGATAGCATCGGCGATCTTAAGGCCCCTGGGCCTGATGGCATGCCGGCTATATTCTATAAGAGATATTGGGGGACGATTGGTGACACGGTGGTCAATGAGGTGTTAAGCATGTTGCAGGGCGGCAGTATACCAGAAGGATGGAACGATACAGTCGTAGTACTCATCCCGAAGGTAAAGAACCCAGAAAGTATTAAAGACTTGCGCCCGATTAGCCTTTGCAATATGGTTTACAAGCTCATTTCCAAAGTGTTGGCTAACCGTCTAAAAGTCATTTTGGACGAGCTGATTTCGCCCAACCAAAGTGCCTTCGTACCTGGTCGTCTCATATCGGATAACACAATATTGGCCTATGAAATGTCACACTACATGAAGAGGAAGAGAAAAGGGAAAGTTTGCCATATGGCGGTAAAGCTGGACATGAGTAAAGCATATGACCGAGTAAAGTGGTCGTTCCTGGAAGAAGTGATGAAAAAGCTGGGGATTTGTCAAGCTTTTGTGGAGAGAGTAATGCTATGTGTCTGTACAGTATCCTATCGGTTTAAAGTTAATGGAAATATCACTGAAAGGATCCTACCAGGGAGAGGCTTACGGCAAGGGGCCCAATCTCGCTGTACCTTTTCTTATTATGTGCAAAGGGGTTCTCGTCCATGATTCAGGCAGCCGAGGCAGAGGGGCAAATCCAAGGCATTAAACTAGCAGAGTCGGCTCCAAGTGTAAATCACTTGCTGTTCGCCGATGATTCCTTGCTACTGCTAGAAGCTACAGAGCAAAGTGCAAGAACTATAAACTCAATTTTACAAACGTATGAGGAGGTCTCGGGTCAAGTAATAAATCGTGATAAATAAATACTACTATTCAGCACAAACACCCGAGCGAGAAGGACTGCGATTATGAGTATTCTTGAAACATAGCGAAACACAAGGAGGGAAATACCTTGGTTTACCCACATATATTGGCAGAGATCGAGCTAGGATTTTTCAGTATTTAAAGGAGAGGATTTGGAACAGAATTAAAGGATGGAAGGAAAAATTCCTTTCAAAGGCTGGGAAGGAAATCTTGATAAAAGCTGTAGCACAAGCGATACCTGCTTACGCAATGGCCTGTTTTGATTTGACAAAGGGTCTATGTGATGACATTGCAAAAATGATATGTAACTACTGGTGGTCTCAGAATGATGACGAACAGAGAGCGCATTGGGTAAGCTGGGAGAAGATGATGAAGCCAAAAGAGGAGGGAGGCCTTGGGTTTAGAGATTTGCACTCGTTCAATATAGCTATGCTAGCTAAGCAATGATGGCGTATTTTACAAGCTTCGGACTCTCTCTGTTCTAGAGTGCTCTGTGCGAAATATTTCAACGATGGCAATCTTCTTGATGCCAAGCCTGTTGCTGGGATGAGTTACGTGTGGAGAAGTATATTAAAAGGGGTACAAGTGCTGAAAAATGGGCTAATTTGGAGGGTGGGGAATGGACACAATATTAACATCTGGACAGATAGCTGGATTCCAAACGATGATATGAGAAAGCCTTGCACTCCAAAAGGACAAAACCTAGTCACAAAGGTTGCACACCTGATCGACCCAACAACAGAAACCTGGGATGAGGATCTAGTGAGACAGACTTTCCATGTGAACGACGCCAAGATCATTCTAGCTATACCCATTTGTGAGCTTGAGGAGGACCATCTTGCATGGCATTTTGATTCCAAGGGGATCTTCTCGGTTAAATCAGCGTACAAGGTGTATGTACGTATGTCCCACCCAGAATTCACGAGTGGCTCGTCAGATGGTCAGATTGGCAGCACGTGGCAAATGAATGTTTGGAAGAAAATGTGGAAAACAGAATGTCCAGCTAAAGTGCATCACTTCTTGTGGAGAGTAGGCCATGACAGCCTTCCGACTAGAATGAACATAGAAAGAAGACATGTGGAACTAGATACACGGTCTGATCATCATACTAGCTTTGAGGACGGTGGCCACCTTTTCCTCCGTTGCAAATCAGTTAAAAAGATGTGGAGGGCCTGCGGTATTGAGGAAATAAGGAAAAAACTATTGGATTGCAACTCAGCGATGCTTATGCTAGAACGAATTCTTGAATTTGCTGGGGACATGAAAGCAAAGGTTGTCGCCCTCTTGTGGTCTTGGTGGACTGAAAGAAACAAATCCAAAAGGGGAGAACGATGCTTCACTCCAGTTGAATTTGCAAACCAGATTGGCAGGTACTGTGGAGAATGGAAAGAATTCTACACTACCAAGACTGAACCAAAACCGAACAGAGTTGTGATGTGGCAGCCACCACCAGAAGGTTGGATCCTTATAAATACTGATGGTGCTTTCGATCAAAGAACAGCATCTGGAGGATGGGGCGCTATAGCAAGAGACAATAATGGACAGATCGTTTTTGCAGCAGCTGGAGCAATCCATGCTGCTTCAGCTTACACTAAGCTGAAGCGAAGCTCTCCTACATGCAGTAAAGATAGCAGATAATATGGGTATCGGAAGACCGCTCTTTGTCTCGGATTGTATGGGCCTCGTTCAGGCGATTCAGTCGACGCAATATGACCTCTCACTATTTGGAGCTTTATTCAGGGAAGCAAAAATACGTATGGCGTTGAATTTCATTGAATCTCGTGTCATTTATAAACCTCGTGATTGTAATAAGCCAGCACATGCTCTAGCAGGCCTAGGTGCAGCTGAAGTGAGGGGCTTCTATCATGTGTGGTTGGAAGATGTCCCAAATATTGTAAACATGGCTATGTCCGGCGATTCTGCCGACCCAGTTTAATGGAATACCAGTGTTCCATGTTAAAAAAAAAAGTAAAAGAGACGGTATCCTTCCTATCGTAAAACAGCCGTACCTTGCGGAGCCACAGCGGGGAGGGGGGAGAAGGCCACCCCAGCGGCCCAGCCCCACTTTCATCAAGCAGGAAAGACAAGAGAGCCGACAGGTGGGACCCGCCACCCTCCACTCAGCCGTTACTACAACGGAGATCGCGCCGTGCACAGCCATTGTCAACCGCTCGCGGCGCGCGTGCCTGTGCCTGTGCCGTTGCCGTCGGGCCGTTCATTCCTCCCCACGCCGCCGTGCCTGCCTGCAACTCTTTTTCCTGGCGCTGCTGCTGGCGCGTGCCTCGGATTCTCGGTGCCTGTGATTAACAACCGGCCTGCCAGTAACCACGCCTCCCGCGCTGCTGCCTCCCACGCCGAAACTGCCGAATCATTAAAACGCCACAGGACAGACGCGCACTTCTCCTAACCCCATCTTATGCGATGCGGTGCAGACAAGTCAGTCACGTTTTGCGCGGGATTTCAGCAATGCCGGCATCGCATCGAATGGACGTCACGCGAGTAGCGCTGGTGGTGGTTGCGATTACCTGCTAATATCGGGCAGGCTAACTACTGTGACATCGCCATTTCGTTCGCTATATCGGGTTTGCAGAGGCATACTAAGACGATCATCGCAGTTCGCAAGCAAACTAACTTGAGCATTGCCAGTGCCATGGGAAACGGAAGGCGAGCAGTAATCATCGGGAAAAGGAACGCCTAACTATGCATTCACCTTCTGCACTTGGACTCTGCCTGCGTATTACTACTACTCCCTCCTTCCCAAATTAGGATGCCTATTAGATTTTATCAAAGTCAAAGATTATAAACTTTGACCAAGTATATATGAAATAATATAAACTTCCACAACATAAACTTAATGTTATTAGAACCATGATGAAATATATTTTCTTATTATATGCATTTTGTATTCCAAAAGTTACTATGTTTTTATATATAGCTGGACAAATTTTAGAAAGATTGACTTTGACCAAAACTAATAGGCATCTTAATTTGGGAAGGAGGGAGTAACAATCAACTTATCAATTGAATTCTCCTAGAATAACACAGCGACTGCGAGGAGTATTTCCTCAGCAGTAAAAAAAAGGAGTAGAAAATATGAACAAAAACTCGAAAAAAAAAATTCTAAGGTTTCCAATCTTTTGGTCTATCTTCCATTCTTTGGAATAAGCTATGGTGGGTGAGGCATTGCTTCGAGCACTCACACGATGGACGACCGAGATGGGCCGTGGCCCACTCAGGTCTCAGGAGAGGATGGCCTCCACGCTGCCGGTCCTGACGCAATGGCACAGCGGGCACGCCAGGGAGACGTCCATGTCGCCGGCGGCGAAGCACCCGCCGCACAGGCTGAGGTGCCTGCAGGGGAGGAGCACCACTGTGGCCGGCCCGCGGCGGCAGGCGTGGCACGCGCGCTCCAACCCGGCGCGGCAAGGGTCCACGTACGCCGACGACGAGGACTCCGCCGGGCCGGCGTCGCCGTCGGCGAGCTCCTCGCAGGATGCCCGCGCCGCGGCGGCGGTCTGCTGGAGCTGCGCGTGGAGCGCCACCGCGGTCGCCTGCTCCGAGAGGGCCTTCGCCTGCCACGCCGCCGCCTCGCCGCGGAGCCGCGCCAGCCGCTCCTCCAGCTCGGCGCCGCGCCGAGCCTCGCGCTCCGCCTCCAACGTCTTCTCCCGGAGACGGCGCGATGCCGACTTGTCTGCCGCCACCAGAAGGGCCCGGTTGTGCTGCCGCACGCGATCGGCGATGGCGCGCCGGAGCTGCTCGCCCTGAACAATATAACACACATGAGGCCAAGATGATTGATCCACGCGCTCATCAGCTAGAACCAGTATCGAATTATTATGGCCGGAGCCAAGACTAGTTACCTGGTCGCGGATGAATTTGTCAAGCTCCTCGCCGTGCTGCTTTATCTGCCCGGCGAACTCGTCGGAGAAGGAACCGAACGGCGACGGCGAGGAGGACGCGTAGCACAGGGAATTAATCTGCCTCTGCTGCTGCTCATCCAATGCCAGCCGGAGGCCCGTGGACACCCGCGTGACCGGGGCAGGGGACGGGGACGACGCGACCCTGTTGCTGTGGAGCTGCGCCATGTTAAAAAACGGCGCCGACTGCTGCTGCTGCTGCGCCTGGAGCGCGAACAGGTTGATGTACTCCTCTTTGACCGGCGGCGGCGGCGCCATGGCCTCCCTCGATCGCTTCCTCCGATTGCCACCGGCTGCAAGAAACCAATCAAACCGGTGTCACAATCCACGAACGGCGCGCGCGGCGGCCACGCCCAATTTGTTGATAATCAGGCAGGCAAACGAACCTCCTCCACCGGCAAAATAGACAGCCGGCGAGACCCCGGTGAGCTGCTGCGGCTTGGGCAGGTCCATCTCCTTCCTCTCCGGCTCACCTCTGTAAACCAGACGAAGCAATGAGACGGACAGACCGATCACCAAAAACCAAAGCAGACGAACATGGAGCGTCGTCGACTGCAGTCGTGGAAGAGGAGAAGTAACCGAGAGAAGGGGCAGGACGTGAGGAGGCGCACCTATCGTGGAAGAGGAGATTGGAGGGGTACTGCGCCTGTACAGCCATTGTTATGTTAAGAAGAAGAGGAGAGGGGAGGGGAGGGGAGGGGAGGGGGGAGGAGAAGAAACGGACGACGGGTGGTGGGTTCGCCAAGCGGGAGGGTGACGGAGAGGAAAACTTCCACTCGTGGTTTTAATAGGAAGGAAGGAAGGGAAATAAATCCTATCAGACCGGGTCTATTTCTAGATCCTCTTCTATGCCTGCCATGTGTCTGTTTTTTTAGTTTTCTAGATTTTTTTTCATTAATGTCTTTTTCTAAACATCACGTGAAGGTGGTATCCTTCGGGAATATGTAAAGGTCTCATGGATTTTTTCCCGGAGGGGCCTCCTCCTCCTGAGCCGAGTCCAATTCCGCGCACCCACTTCGCACGCTCTCTTCCCTTCTTTAAAACCTCTCGATCGATGGATCACATGGAACGGGCGCGGCGCGGGACGGGCTCGATCTTGAAAACGGAAAACATGGGTAGCCTGAAATTACTCGCCTCGCTTGGCTCGGGGTAAAAGATTAGATTTAGAAGATACGTACGGTTAATATTAGCAGAATCCCGGAGGATGGTTGGATGGCGGATTAAAAGTGGGTAGCCGCGTTTCCTTCCCGATTTCATGACGTCAATGCAGCAAATTAAAATGGCGGTGGTTTTGGTTTTGGTTTTGGTCTGGGGTCGCCCCAGATTTGCTAACCAACGATGATGGCGTAGGGGTTTCGAAGAGTCAGCGGGTTAGTTTGGAGGATATCACGGTCACGGGAGAAGATATCATCCTTTGCAACGTTTTTATGATAGAGATCATTTGTGATTTGGCATCCATTCTTTCAATTTTTGGATTAAACGATCCATGCTTGATGTGGTGTGTGCATGTACGCAGTTTACCGCACAGTTCCTTTTTAGTGAATTACTACAACCTCCATCCCTGGAAAGATGTCGCAAATTTATCTACATTTGGTGAACGCGCGAAGGGGACAGGCACATGTTAGCCTCATCGATCACGTCAAGCATCCCCGCCCCGCCCCGCCCGTCGCCTTCCCCCCACAAAACCCCGCGCTTCAAAACCTCCATCTCGGCCAAACCCTAACCACCCCGCCCCAATACCTCCCTCCTCGCCGGAGGCCGGAAGCCGTGCCGCCGGTGAAGAAGCGGCGGGTTCGTTCTCGTCGTCTGGCGGCTCGGAGAAGCGGCGCCTCATGGCAGTGGTTTTCTCAGCCATGTGAGAGAGCTTAGCGGTGGCCCTCGGCGGCAAGCGGGCGTGGGCAGCGTGCCTTGGGCGGCCTGGCGGCGGCCTACTGGGCGTGGCCGCCGTGGTCTGGCGGCGTGTTTCCGGGAGGCCGACCGTGGTGGTCTGGCGGCGCGTGCTCCGGGGAGGCCGGCGAGGAGCGGGCCGCGGAGGGGCTGTCTGGCCCCGCCCATGTCGGGTCTGGACCTCCGGGTCTGGGCCCTTCCAGGCCCTGCTCTTGGTTGAAGATGGTAGGCTGCGGCGAGGCCACGTCCGCGGATCTCTGGCGGTGCTCTTGACGGGCGCTCGGCGTGGTCGGATGGCGGCGGGCCGAGGCTCTTGGTTGGTGGCGGTGGTGGCGGGGCCGAGATTGGCGTTGTCCCCAAACCCTAGATCTGGGCTCTTTGGGCTGGTGCAGGTTAGGCGGGCTAGCTTCGTTCTCGTGCCGCTTCTACTGGTTGGTCTAGAAACTCTTGAGACAGGAACGGCGTCGCCATGTCTGTTGCCGCAGCAGTGGTGGGAGCTTTATGGGCCGCTTTGGGTCCAGTAGGGCCTAGATTGGCTGTGTATGCTTCTTTGCTATGGCGGTGGAGGTTGGTCCCTCACGTGGCGATGGCGCTGTCCCTTGTCTTGGCGGGGTTTCTTGGTCCGCCAACCTCGCGGTGTTGCCATGGTGAGGCCATGATGAAGCTGCAAGACCGTTTTGGCGCATGTTGGTGGGCGGCAAGCTTGGTGGAGTGCAAGGGTTGGCCGGGGTTGTGGTTTGGGGGTCCGGGAGAAATCTTGGCCGGCTCGGCTGGATCCGACGCGGTGACATCTGCGGATGCCACCTTCCTTCTTGAAGGTTGTCGGATGTACCTCCCCCCACTCCCCCACGTGTACCGGGAGAAATCCTAGGGGTATTCCGGGCAGCAGCGTCGTCATCGTCGCCATCCTTCTTGAAGGTGTTGCTTGGTACACGACAATTCAGAGGCATAGGATCGGGGGTGGGTTTACTTGGTATGGCGATCTCGAGTCTTTGTCGTTTGTCGATCCGGCGTCGTTGTGCATTTTTTCTCTTTCTTTCTTTTGTATTTTCTCTTGGGCTTCTGCTTGTGTTGTTCGGCCCCAGCTGTGTTCGGTCATCCTTTGGGCGATGTGCTATCTGGCCCAGCAGCGGTCTCACCTATGTGCTTTATTTATAAAGCGGGGCGAAAGCCTATTTCGAGAGAGAGAGAATTTATCTACATTTACACGTATCTATAAAAAAATAGTGTTTAGATACATTTAAATTGGCAAATCCGCGACATCCTTTTTAGAACAGAGGGACTATATGTTTTGTATTCAAGTCAGATTTAACTTGTGACACTTCTTAGTTCTTTTTTAGTCCATGTACGCAGTTTACCGCATAGTTCGTTTTTTTAGTTTACCACGTGTACGCAGTTACCAAGGAGGAATCTAATGGGGGCGTCTCTCGTGATGAAGATCAGAAGGGCGACCTATGGCTTTTGACCGCTGCCGCCGTCAGATGCTTCCTTTGGTGTTTGCACAAGCACCATTCCCTCTCTTGTTGTTCTTACCAGGTTCAAGTTGTGTAGTTCTTTTGTCGATGGTTCCCTACCATGTTCCCTATGTCCAGATAGAGTTCTTCCCCAGATTGGGGTTTTGTTTTCGGAGAAAGTTTTCCCGGATTGGGGTTTGGTTTATTGAGAAAGTTTTCCCAAATTGGGGTTTTGGTTTGGTGCAATATTGGAACTATATATCGAGGGTTGGGAAAATCATCGAGAGTACATGTGCTCCTAGTAATCATGGAGCGTTTGAAACCAGATGTTCTTTTTCTATCCGAGACACATCTGAGTAGAGATCAGGCAGAAAATTTGAGGAGGAATTTATTGTTTGATCACTTTATTTTGCCTATTAGGCGTTTGTGATGGAAGAGGTGGTTGTCTAATTCCTTTTCAGAGGGTTGAACTGAAAGTACCTCATCCCTGGTTCGCGAGAATTGTCTAGATATATGTATTGATGAGAAAAGTGATGCGGCTACACTTAACTCGGGACTATGTTTGGGAGCTTAACGACATGTTTGATATCCTGTGGGTGCTTCCTGGTGACTTTAATGGAATTATGGATGGTTCAGAGAAGGAAGGGGGAACTTGAGACCCCAATGCTGCATGCAAGCTTTTATGGATGCCCTAACGGAGTGCAACTTGAAGGATATGGGGTACATGGGAGATAACTTCACTTGGCGTCGTGGCAGAATGAGGGGGTGCCTTGATCGTGTTTTCTGTAATCATAGATGGAATGACCTATACCCAATGGCGGGACTAATCCAGGAAGATTGTTCAAAATCAGACCATAGGTCGATTGGTAAAATACAATACTACTTTATACACAAGTGTAATTTGTGTGGCTTACAAAAAAATGTGGATGTACTCATATATGTGTGTGCCATGTCATCTTCTCTACCTTTTCACCAAACTACCTAGATCAAGTTAACAACCCCCTGATGCTCGGCCGCATCACTTGGCGTAATAGACATTACCACGCATTTTGTTGAATGCACCCTTCTTCCTCTTCGATGAACCTTATAATTTTTGTTCAAATATGAAACGAGCGTGGGAGGCTATAAAAGAGCGTGAGAGGAGACATGGTGGAGGGCAAGCGAGCAAGACAAAGTATCATGAACCGACAACAAGAGTAGCGTGAGAGATAATCTCGTGGGGGTGGGTAGAGCATGCTCGAGACACATGCTTTTGATGTATCATGTTAAGAAGGAATGGTCGCTATAGAGAGCTCGTAAGCGATAGTCCCACAAGAGAAGTGACAACAGTGATAAGTATGACATGACATAAGTAAGGTGTTAGGGTTGACAAAATGAGAAAAAATATCGATAATCCAATTTATATCTATCAAAATGAATGCCTTCTCTTTTCTTAGTGAACTAAAAGAGTAGTACTATAATGATAAACAGGATTTTCCAACATGCTACCTAACCTAAGCCAATGTCATATATGATATGCAGTGACGTGAGCAAATTAAGCGTGTAAATGTAGCATTGTCATCATACAATGTAATTTGTACGAGCATCTCAACCAATACCTGAAAAAAAACAAGGAACTCCCAACCATTTTTAGCTCATTAAGTTATTCGACGTTAGCAGAAATACGGTAACATGGAGAGCGTATTTGACAAGGATGAAATTAACATGCACAGTAAGAAGCTTCCAAAATTCTTGATTTTGAAGGCGCCTCTACAGCTGTCAGACGTATTTTGGAGTAGTATAAACCCAGAACAAAGCAAACACGTCGCGCGTTGCTTCTCTTTGGCAGATAACACGCATAAATACAAGGAAGCGATCGATCAGCCGTTGAATTTTCAGTGTGGCCTCATTTTCAGGTACGTGTTGTTGATAAGAAGGAAGGGAAATCGAGAGAAAACCGGTGCCTGCTTGTTCTAGCGTAGCGAGTAGTAGCTTGGTTTTATTTGGAGGCAATTCTCTGAACTTTCTTTCATTTTCTGAACTTTCATTGTCTTGGAATAGAAAGTTGGAACGGAAACGGAGGACTGAGGCATTCATCCAACCTACTCCTATTCTACTCTTGAGCGGTTGTCAAATGCTGTGATTTAGATTTCGGGATTGCCTGGTGAAAATGACAAAAACATTGCTGTAGAACTTACTCTAATTTAGCCAAAACATTTGGCAACCACTCAAGAGTAGTAGGTTGAATAATGGACGCCAATACTGACATTGGCTATCGGTGCACTTGATTTTTTTTTCCACGTTTTGTCACCACCAATAATTCCTCCCTCCAGGTTATGCATGATTCAGTCGATCTGTAGTTTAATATAGAGTCCTAGCTAATAGGATAATACTTACCAAAGTCGATGGCTTGTTTAGGAGATTTGTAAGGTCGCCAGTGGGATGTCGTGCTTGAATTGGGGATTAGTAACAGGCACGCATGCATAGCAGACATTATTGTTGCTTTCCTAATCCTATTATTTTGTATCGAGAACAAATTGTTGCTTTCCAAATGGTTCCTCGTCGCAGCGGCAATACATACTATTCTTTTACTAGTATCGAGAACAAATTGTACTACTAGTAGTATGTACATACCTTAACTGCCAAGTAGTAGTGGTGGTAGCAAGCGGTGGCGTGCGTAGGCCCCAAAGTTAGATGCGGGCAGGTTTTATTGACCACTACGCGATCAGTAGCTAGGCGTATACTAGTACAGTGGTTGATTGAGATTTGGTAAACATGAGCAGGACCAACCAGAATAAACCCCTCATCTGCTTTTCATCTTTAGTTAGAGGCATGGCGATTGAAGCAAGAGGGGAAAGAAAAAACTCCAGCCTCTAGAATATTGGTGGAGATCGAAAGATGCAAAGGAGAGAGCTGGCTAGAAAGAATCAAATGCCTGCTGCCATCTTTGTTCCCGAGGCGCCTGTCACTCGATGCGTCGTTGCGTCTACCTTCCTTCCTTGAGGACAACCTCCATCGGTGCCAATATTTCTGCCCGCCCCTTCAACCTCGCAAGCTTCTGGTTTGTTTTGTTCTCCTCGACGATGCACCTGCACGTGACCGCGATTGGCTCTGCGGGGGGAAGTTTACTCGTGCAGACATCTGGAGGTGGAGGCATAATAAAGTAATAATCAGCTAGGAGTAGTATGACAAGAAGATGCTAATTAATCTCCGGCCCGGTGGCTTTGAGTTAATCAGCGTTTTACTACTTTACCATCTCGATCGATCTTTTTTTTTTTAATTTGCAATCTAGAGGAGTAGTACCATCTGGCAAGCACAACACAAGCGATCGGCACCAAAACCCCTACTAGTAGTTGTCTGCGACGCTAGCCCATGACATAAGAACGCAGTTTCCGTTGGGAACACATGCATGGTCTGGTCAATCGCGCTGTTTCTGAATTGTCAATCACACCAAACCAATGCACTACCACCTCTGTCCGGCCCCAAGAGGACAAAGCTGCATCGCTGCTGCGAACGTGTAGACTGTGCAGTTGCACAGCGCCTAATTAGCTGATTGCTGCTCTCTGCATTGTTAATTAGGCCGGTCAAATCCGGCATGGCTAAAACGCGATCTCGCCACGCGGGCGGAGGCCGGAGGCAGTTTCGCAGCGACGTACGACCGGGCCGGGCGCGTGGTGACGATCGAGAGTGGAGTGGGGAGTGGAGAGGAGGGCCACCGATCGGTCCTCCATGCATGCAAGGTTCAAAGCTCCAAGTCTCCGAGCCCCAACGTACTCCGTACACGACATTAAGTGCGGGGAAAGGAAAGGCGAAGGTGGGGATGCCAAGGCCAACGCCAACGCCAACGCCAACGCCAACGCAGTGGCCATGCCTGCACGGCTGCACCCGCACCTCCCCCTTTGATGTCTTCACAAGTATTTCGGGTGGAGGAGGTCATGGATGGGGGCGCCACGTACTGGGCATGGCATGTGACGCTCACTCCTTTAATTTCGTATATTCGGGCTGGGCTGGGCTGGGCTGGGCCCCACCTTGGACGTGTAATTCTACTCGCGTAGCTAGCTCGTACTATAGCTCTTCTTCTTCTCGAGACGTGTGGGTAGTTGGTCGTGTGATCTTGTTCTCATGCTGGTGCATGCTAGTGGTTTGTTGCTGTCATGTCAGCAGGCAGGCCACCCACGCATGTACGTAGCGGCGCCTTCGTCGTTCGGACAGGCCGGATCAGATGCATCCGTTTGTGTTTGGTCTGATCGCCGATCGTTGAGTACAGTATAGCTGGCTACCTACGAGTAGTAACCGGTCTTTGTTTTGCCTTACTCAACAATGACCTTGTTTATATATGTACACACAAGGGAAAGCGTTGGGATAGGGACGGTAGCCGAACTGCAACGATCTCGTCGCCCTTCTTCTTCGTCCTCTTCTTTCTTGGAACGGATAGTTGGAACCATCTCATCTCTTCAACGCCGATGTATGTGGGTACCTTCACACGCGCTGGTTACTAACCACACGCGCTGGTTGTTTGGTAAATGGAACCAACCAATCAACCAAGAACCAACCGATACGGTTGCACCAAATTCCGGCGCTGATTACATGCACCGACTCTGAATTATAGCGTGTAGTACATGCATGCCTGTACAGAGAACCGTTCCATTCGGGAAAACGTGATGATGGCTGTGCCCATCCACGAACCGTGGTCACGTCAAATGTGACAACGGACTTGTCGCCTTGGCATCCGATCGAAGCTGGACCAAATCCCTACCTGCCACCAAAACCATGGAAGAGCCCGTTGCTTGCTCCACATGCATGCTTGTACCATACCATTGCCAAAGGGTTAGACACTTTGCAAACCGCACGTACATGCTGCCATACGATATACTACATGACCTACCGACAACGAACTAGCGACTCACATATGAGATTTACATAGACGAGCCACGACGCACAGCACCGAGTACATGACTACATGTGCGTGCATGTAAGCATTACTGAGAAAGAAAAGGCAAATCTGCATATGACTCACTGGACCTCATATCCGAGCTGGTATAGTGTACAGTATCAGTACCCAACACGGACACGCCATCCGACCTGTATTCGGAACAGTTCCGATGCATTGGATCGATGTCTAGCTAACATGCAAAACAGATAGATTCCATGTGCGTGCAACGGTTCATAATATAAGCCTTTTTAGTAAGCTTAGTTTTCATTTTTTGCGGGGTTAATTCGTAGCACTACTACGATTAAACCGCTGGGTCATCTAATCATTTTTCTTCGAAGCAGCTTTGATCCAAATATTCCTTTTTTCTCGAAGCCGCCCCTCCTTTTCCTGCCAGCCAGGCAGGCTCGATCGATCGGTTCCGCTACGCGCGTCACGACCAACGACTTCACGCAGGAGCGGATAAAGAAAAAACGTGAAAGGGAGGCGAGGGAAATTAATCAAATTAAAGAGGGGCGTCGACGTTGTGTGCACAGCAGCCAGCCCATCGAGAGAGTGCTCCGCTCGCCCACACCTCTCTTGTTTTGTCCCCCTCTCCTACTCCGTCGTCGTCCCTCTACATGCTCCCATGTCCTTACGTGTAGAGCTGAAATGTGAACGGAATCGCGTCCGTGCGCGGGCGCGTTGCATCAGCGCATGCGACATGGCTTTCGAGCACACCACCGAACCAACCAAAAAAGCGCTGGCTCGATCGTGGGTTCCTTCCAACTCCAGAGTGATCGGCGCTCGTGTCACGCAGGCAGCAGAGCTCGAGCCTTTGATTTCTCTAAATAGGCTTTCATTCCGTTTTATAAATAAAGCAACCAGGTGAAACAGCTGCTGGGTCAGACAGCACAACCCCTAAAGGAAGAGACACAACACGATACAAGAAGCACGGACGAACATACCTAAAAAGAAAAAAGAAACACGGATAGCAGTGAGTCGACTAAACAATGACGATCCGAGACCGCGGTGCCCACCGGCTATGCCCCACCACGCTCCAAGCCCCCCGATGCGCCCCGTACCAAGCATCACTCATGGAGGAGGTGTCGTCGACGACGTTAGCTACCGGACAGAACTGGTCCTAGGGTTTCCCCCGGTACTCAGGGCACATAGGGAGGAGGATCTCCGCGACGCCCTCCAAGAAGGAAAGGCGCCACTCGAAAGCGACACTACGGCGGTTTCGGCTAAGCCGGCAAGGATTTCTCCCGATCCCCTCCCCAGCAAGGCGCCCCGAGGCACACCGGAGCACCACCACCAACCTTGCCACCCACGAGCATGCGCCACCACGCTCTCGGAAACACCATCGCCGTCTCTTCCAGCACCTAGGAGAGCGTCTTGCAAGACAGAGGACTACGTCGTCGCTAGACGAGGGACCGCAACATCAAAGTCGTGTGGGAGGGACCAACCTCCACCGCAAGAGGTGGTAGTCGACCGGACAGGGTATCCGGGGCACACCAAGCCTCGGTGGGCCCGCCCGAGCCCGGAATGGGGGCGTGAAGCCCCAGTCACCCCGTTGCAACAGGTAGGGAAGGATATCGAGGTCCCAAGTCCCAGCGGTGTCGCCGCCTCCATCTCTAGGAGGTGAAGCACCACCCACAGATCGGCCCAGCCCGCATGGGGCCGAGCTGCCCGCGCCTCGCTGCGCAGCATCGCAGCCACCTCCCCGCCGTCATGGCCGACCGCCCGCCGTGAAGGGCCACCACTGCGCCCTGCTGCAGCAACGCCGCACCACCACAAGCCTCCGTCGCCGCCTCGAGGTGCGAGAGGTCGCCCTTAGCGTCACGCGTCGACCGTCGTCACACCAAGCCCCCGCCAACCTCCGCCGAATCAAGCTGCCCCCGGAGAGTGCCGCCCCGCCTCGATCTCCGCGTGCCAGGTAGAAGAGGGCCTGCCGCCGCCAGCACCCCACGAGCTTTGCCCGGGGGCACACGCCGGCGGCGGCCGGGAAGGGGGAGGAGGGGGTCGGGGAGGTCTAGGGTTTCCTCCAGCAAACAGTAGCTTAGTGCAAACATTTGTATCAGCTCTTGTTTTCTCTCGACCTAATTAAACCTCTTTGACAGCACAGCAATGAAGCAAGGCGTGAGCCACGTAGTACATACATAGCCGTCCAAGTACGCGCGCCGCACCGTCCTGTCTCGACGTCATTCGATTCTACCCAGATTTTCGACGTCATTTGGGTGGTTGGCTATGGCTTGGAGCAGATCAGAGCAGATCATCGGTGCGTGCGCGCTTGTGACGTCCGCCATATTTACTGCTAGCTACCCCTCTCAATTCGTCTTCTATCAATTTTGTGAAGCTGAAGTTTCTACTTGAGCCTGACTTCTAATGAACATCCGAGAAGAAACATGTACATGTGTCTTCAACGCTGGATGTATGTACTATGAGCAAAACGTTGTGTCAAATCTGTGAAATGAAAACCAACCAACTAACTCACCAGGGATTAAACCCCAGGTTTGACTCTGTCTAATTAAAAGTCGGATACTTTAGTGGAAGACGATGTTTTCATTGATAGCGAGGCGTTTGTGGTAATTTCGTCAATCTCAAGACCCGTCGGATCATCCAGTCTTTTTATAGGCAGGTGAGCCTAACTCAACTAGTTAGTGGAGTGGATGTACAAACCCAACAACTGAGTTCAAATCCTGAACGGGCGCAAATTAAGGTTTTTATTTATACTTCAGGATCTGGCTCTTATGGTACTCGTGCAATTTATTTTATGGACCATAATTGGTATTACCAAGTTTAAAAATCATGGTACTCATACTTAAACGGTCATGTGCAGTCTTAGTTGGCGCAGAGCTCGGGGGAGTAAAATTTTCCCCCAATTTTTAAAGAGCGAGCGGTCAGGGTCGGCCATACTTGTCAGGTTGCCCCTAGCGTTGCTCCCTCTGACCATTCGCGTCGCTCCCTAAGGCGGCGCCGGGGGTGACCCATGCACGCCGCCATAGGCCCTCCGCCGCCTACCTCTCAAGCCGCCACAACCTCGTCCCTTGCCGCGGTGGCGGCGGGCCCAGCCGCCGAAGGAGGCCTGGGGGTGGTGGATGCCGGATGTCGCCACCGGAACTGTTGGGGAAGGGAAGATCGGCTCGTCAACGTGCAGCGGCCAGGACGACGCCCTTGGTCGGGGTGGTGGTGGAGGCTCTCTCCTGGCGGCGCCATGGCTAGTACTGGTGGAGGCAGGGATGGGCTTGGTGGTTGTGGATGAAACCCTACATCTTTATCTGGGTATCTCTCGCGCCGCCCCCAATTCATCTCTGCTGCGTGGTTGGGCCGGATCCGGTGGAGTGTCGATCCTACTCTATCGCTGCCTTTCTCGATGCTGGCTAGCCCACTAGCTGCTGCTAGGGGTTGGAGCGACGGACCTTGCCGGTTGCCGGAGGGTGGCGTGGGGGATATCGGCTCGGCTTGAATAAACGTGGTGGTCCTCAGATCCCTCTCACACCAAGACAAAGATCTATTTGATGCGTGCTTTCATTGATCTGGCCGGAGTGTCCAGTTCCGGAAGGCTCCACCGATGAACTCCCGTGGGCGCATCATGTCTGGAGTTTGCTGGATCAAAAAGAATTCAGTCATGCGCACATGTGTTTTTTGTTGGCCGTTTGGTTTCAAAGGAAGCATTGCGAAGCTCTGCTATCTGTTACCAGCATGTGTCATGTCTTTAACGATCCATGGTGAAGTCAGATGCGAAGAATATCATGAAGACATGGACATAAAGGCTAGTTAAGATGGTTTGAGTCTTTGTGGCGATGAGGATCTGGCTTGGTCATCTGTGACTCGCAGCAGCGTCTGTTAGAGGGGGCGACAACACAAGAGAAATTCACAGTCTTACCTTGCAGAAAACTGAAGGTGCGTCCTTCATTTCTTGTGCCTAGCAATGGCCTTGCAGAAGGTATTGTTTTGCAAGCGAGGACTTTCTCCAGGGTGAAAAACTAGAATTTTTGATCGGGCAACGACAACTCTTGAACATTATTTCCTTCTTGAAGGCGTCGTTATTGAAGGGGCTGGGCTTCTGCTATTGTTTTGGTGGTGTTAGTGTCCCCGCTGCTAAGAATCTGATCACTATAGCGGGATTTTTCTTTTTTCTTTTTTTTCCAGCAGTGTGCATCCGTAATACCAATAGAATGCGTTGTTGTAGAGACTCAGTGTAATTGGTTTCTTTGCGATATTAATATATGCTCATTTTTTTAAACAAAGGTAAGGATTGCGTGCTCGTACGTTTATAGAGTGAGTGTACATTCGTATTTGCGAGCGTCTTCTGTCAATTTTGTGAAGCCGAAGTTTCTATTCTACCTGAGGCTGACTCCTAATGAACATCCGAGATGAAAAAGATGTTGGATAGATCTCTCCCACGTTCGGGCCCAACGGCCCGAACGGAGTCCCTCATCGCGCCCTAATCGGGGGCGCCCAACCCTATCCATGGTTGCGGGCCCCTGTCGCCAGTGCGTATATAAATAGGTGGGGGGGGGGGGACGCACACGGGACGAGGTTCACCGTGCGCCGCAGCTCCCCACAAACACACCCACCGATTAGGGTTCGCACTAGGCCGACGGGAAGCTCCGCCGCCACCGATCTCAACCACTCACGCTCACGCCGTCGCCCCCTTTCCCATGGCCAACGACGACGGGTCCAGCTCCGGCACCAGCTCGGGCATCCCCTCTGGCTCGTGCTTCTCGAGCCAGGGAGCAGGTGGTTCCTCTCCTCTCAGATCCCTTTCTCTCTCTCTCAGTTACATGTCTAGATATGCAGAGATAAAGAGCTATCGAATAGATCTAGACTAGTTGATGCAAATAGTGTTCTAACATTTGGTATCAGAGCCACTAGTGGCTAGTTTGTTCGGTGCAAAAGAAATTCAAAGGAAAAGAACTAGATCTAAAGAGCGCCTGCCCTATGGCCGCGCCTTTCCTCTCGATCTAGATGGGCATCCCTTTGGGAGACATCTAGAAGAAGAAATACTCCTTCGGGGCAAAGCAAAAGTGCAAGATCTAAACCTCAAAGAAATACCAAACCCAAATCCCCAGATCTATCCCCAGATACCCTCCACGATCCCGAAAAGAAAACCCCGAAAAAAAACCGCCGAAAGGCCGCAAAGGAGGCGCCCACGCTCGACGGTCAGGCGCCCACCCACGGTGGACGCCTTCAGGGGCTGGCGGGCGGGCGCCCGCCATGGCGGCACGCCACCAGCGAGCAAAGCTCGTGGGGGTGGCTTGGCGCGCGATCCACCACGCCGCCAGGAGCCAGTCATGGGGAGAGGAGGGCACGCCGCAAGACTGCCGCCAGCGGCTGCCACTCGCCACGCTGAGTTCGACGCGCCGCCGTCGGCGCACCCGACGCGGGGCCGCTGCAGAGGGGTGGAGCGGGTCGCACGCAGGGCAGCCGGCCCGAAGGACGCGGCGCCGCCGGACACGCTGTGCGGTGGAGGCGCGGGATGGGGGAGGCCACGGACCACGTGGGGCTGCCGGCGCGCGAGACGCGGCGCCGCCGCGGTGGCCACGCGGGAGAGGGTCTGGGGGAAAGTGGGCTAGGGTTTGGCTGGGGGCGCGGGCGGGGGGGTTTTTAACCCTCCGAAACGGGCGCCCCACCGCACGATCTAGGGTAACCCCGATCGACGGCCAGGATCGAACGGTGGGGGAGCGGGCGGCAGCAGGCCGAGGCGGCTGCGGGTCTGCTAGGCCGAGCCGGCAGGGCGAAAGGGTCACGGGCGCGGCAGTGGGCCAGCCAGCCGATTCTTTGTCAAGTAGAGCATGGCGGCATCTAACTAGGCAGGCGCATGGGCAGGCAAAGGTGCGGGCTAGGTGGGCCTCGGGCTGCTGGGCTGCTGCTTGCCAGCCAGGGAATGTTGGCCCAGTGGGGCGTTTTTTCTTTTACAGTTTTCTGTTTTATTTTTTACAGAGTTGATTTTAATTGTTTTGCTTAGAGTTTTTAAGCAATTTTTGCATAGTTTTCTCTAGTCATCTTATTGCAAGTATATTTTGACTAGAGAATGATTTAAAGGCAGAATTTTTTCTGTAAAGTTCAAAGTATAAAGAAAGTTATTATTAAGTTTCCGCTGCAAATAGATGGTTTAAATTGCAATAATGCAATAAAAGTTGTTTAAATTTTGATATAAAGATGTGATAAAGTGATTAAAGTGATTATGTCTCATGTTATTAATTGACCAACGTTATTAATAAACATGACCATAATCTTTTCCATTGAGTATTAAAGGTGCATTTAAATTTATTTCTGTCCAACGGTGATGTAATTTTAAATAGCACGAAATGATTGCATGCTTAATTTATACCAACGTTGAATTAACGCATACAGTTGTTTTACTTGGTGATCTCACATCTTTTGTGATTTTCAGGAGGTCTCAACCTCATGGCATGTTTGAAGGACATCCCGCTCCTAAGGGGGGACAACTACTCCGAATGGAGGAAGAAAGTTGACTTGGCGTTCGTATGCGCCGAAGTGGATTGGGTGGTTGACACCAAGCAACCAGTCAAGCCCGCTGACCCGGTCAGGGGGGCTGCTGAGGAAAGTGCTGACTTTGAGAAAAGGAAGAGGGACCATGCTCCGTTGGAGCTGGCCTACTCTATTGATAACCAGAAATGGGTGAACGCCAACAAGAAGACTCTGGCCTTCGTAAAGAACACAATTGAGAACGCAATAGTGGGCTCAATTGGAGAGTGTGCTACCGTGGGTGAGTATCTCGCCAAGATAAATAGCCGCCATCGCTCTTCAAAGATATGCACACCCAAATTGCTAAAGCAGCTGGTTACTGAAAAGTACACGGGAGGACCCCACGGAATAAGAGAGCACATCTTGAGGATGTCAAACATGGCAGCGAAACTCAAGCCCATGGATGAGGACCTCGAGCTAAAGCCAGCACTCTTGGTGCACCTTGTGATGGCCTCACTTCCACAGCCTTTTGAAAACTTTGTAATAAACTATAATATGTCCCCTGAAAAGTGGGACATAGAAAAGACCATTGGGATGTGCTCCCAGGAAGAGGAAAGGCTGAAAGCCCTTC
Source organism: Avena insularis (assembly GCA_023614405.1). Classification (NCBI taxonomy): domain Eukaryota; kingdom Viridiplantae; phylum Streptophyta; class Magnoliopsida; order Poales; family Poaceae; genus Avena; species Avena insularis. The sequence continues at coordinate 533,435,527 of CM042694.1, forward strand.
ACGGCGGTTCTCTGAACTTCGTGAAGGACAACAGGAAGAGAGGCTTCACAGGTGGCAACCATGGTGGCTCACCCTCCAAGCCCCATGGCAAGGGTCCAATGCAGACCAAGACCAAAGATCACCACCACCGGGGAGAAGGATCAGTGCCATCATCAAAAAGCCGGGCCACTACAAGAAAGACGCCCGATTTGGCTGAAGTACATCATGGCCAAAAATGGTAAAGATATTGTTTCTTTTGTTAATGAATCAGTATGAAAAGTTTACTAGATCCACTTGGTGGATTGATTCGAGCAACTGCTCATGTTGCCAACTCTTCTGGGGTTCCATTCGACAAGGACCACGCCAAGAAGAGAAAGACACATTGAAGTGGCGAATGGAATAGAAGCAGAAGTGGAGGCCATTGGTGACGTCCCTCTGGAGCTGGCTGATGGCTCTTTGCTTTTGCTCAAAGATGTGCTTTTCGTTCCTTCATTACATAGGAATTTAATAAGTGTTTCCTGTTTGGACAAAGATTCTTACGAATGTTATTTTGGAAATGGCAAGTGTGCCATTTGGTTGAAAGACAAATGTGTGGGTGTTGCTACATTATTTGATAAGTTATATTTGTTATCCCTGCATGAGAAAGTTCTTTCTGTGTGTGATGTGAATGAAAAGGTTTCCTTGTCGAACAAAGAACAAAAGAAAAGAAAGCGAACTCTTGACTCATCGAAACTATGGCACTGCAGACTAGGCCATATTTCGAGGGGAAGAATAGAAAACCTCGTTAAAAATGACATTCTTCCTCCGTTAGAGTTCTCCGACATAGAACAATGCATAGATTGCATTAAAGGAAAGTATGTCAAACAAATTAAAAAGGGTGCAAACCGAAGCATAGCTACACTAGAAATAATCCACACGGATATTTGTGGACCGTTTCCGGTGAAAAGTGTGGATGGCTATGATTCATTCATAACATTCACGGATGACCACTCCCGGTATGGTTACATTTATCCAATTAAAGAAAGATCGGAAGCATTGGATAAATTTAAAATTTTCAAAGCTGAAGTAGAAAATCAGCACGATAAAAGAATCAAAATAGTCCGGTCTGATCGTGGGGGGGAGTACTACGGTCGGCATACTCCATATGGAAAAGTACCAGGACCCTTTGCAAGGTTCCTGCAAGAAAATGGAATAGCCCAAAGATTCTATGCGAGGCGAACCTCAAAGAAAACGGAGTAGCTGAAAGGCGCAACCGTACCCTTATGGATATGGTGCGCAGCATGATGAGCTATTCCACCCTTCCATTGGGATTGTGGATGGAGGCGCTTAAAACCGCCATTCACATTCTCAACAGAGTACCAAGTAAGTCGGTGCCCAAAACACCGTATGAATTGTGGACAGGCAGAGTCCCCTCTCTGCACCACTTGAGGGTCTGGGGGAGCCCAGCTGAGGCAAAAGTTTTCAATCCAAACATCGCAAAGTTAGACCCCAAAACAGTATCTTGCCATTTTATTGGCTACCCAGATAAGTCCAAAGGCTATCGTTTCTACTGTCCCGACAGATACACAAAGTTTGTAGAAACGAGACATGCAGTCTTCTTGGAGGACGAACTGATGAGGGGGAGCACGGTAGCTAGGAAAATTGATCTTGAGGAGAAGAGGGTGCATGCACCTAATCCGATGACTCAGGAGCCATTTTTCTCGCTACCTGTTGTACCACCATCTACAACCCCTGAGGTTGTGGTGCGGCACTGTTAGACTCCACACGTGACAACAATGGGCGAAAGTTCGGAACCTGTCCATCAGGAGCCACCTGAACCCACTGTTGAGCACGAAAGGGAGCCAGAACAGCCACCTACTATAAATGTGCCTGAACCCGAGGCAAGAAATGAGCAAGAGTCTGATGAACTCAGACGGTCTAAAAGAGAACGAAGACCAGCCATTTCCAAAGACATCTACAAAGTTTACAATGTAGTTCATATGGAGGGCGATCCTACCTCATATGAAGAAGCCATGAGTAGCCCTCACTCAGCCAAGTGGGTGGAGGCAATGGAAGATGAAATGAAATCGATGAGTTCCAATAATGTTTGGAACTTAGAGGAAATTCCCAAAGGAGCCAAAACAGTAGGATGCAAGTGGGTCTACAAAACAAAGTATGACTCCAATGGGAATGTAGAAAAGTATAAAGCTAGACTCGTGGCAAAAGGCTTTACGCAAAGAGAAGGCGTAGATTACAATGAGACTTTTTCTCCGGTCTCATGTAAGGACTCCTTCAGAATCATCATGGCACTAGTTGCACATTTTGATTTAGAGTTACATCAAATGGATGTCAAGACGACATTTCTAAATAGAGATTTAGAAGAAAATGTTTACATGAAACAACCCAAGGGTTTTTTCATGGAGGGGAAGGAACATATGGGATGCCGCCTAAAGAAATCCATTTATGGGTTAAAGCAAGCCTCTAGGCAGTGGTATTTAAAGTTTAATGATACCATTAAAAGATTTGGATTCAAAGAAAATGTTGAAGACAACTGCATTTATGCAAAATTCAAAAGTGGGAAATATATTTTCCTAATTTTGTATGTGGATGACATTCTGCTTGCCAGCAGTGATGTTAGTCTACTACTAGAGACAAAAAAGTTCTTATCATCAAACTTTGACATGAAAGACCTTGGTGAAGCCTCTTATGTTTTGGGCATAGAAATTCACCGAGACAGAAAGAATGGAGTGTTAGGACTGTCGCAGAAAGCGTATTGTGAAAAGATTTTAAAGAAATACAATATGCATGCGAGTAATTCAACACCTGCTCCTATAGTTAAGGGCGATAGTTTTGGGAAATCCCAATGTCCAAAGAATCAATATGAGATCGATCAAATGAAGTCAGTACCATATGCTTCGGCTGTTGGAAGTTTATAGTATGCACAAGTGTGCACTTGTCCTGACTTAGCGTTTATCACCGGGGTACTCGATAGATATCAAGACAATCCAGGCATAGAGCACTGGAAGATGGTAAAGAAAGCTTTGCGTTATGTGCAAGGCACAAAAGGCCTCATGCTTACATATAGAAGATCTGATTCCCTAGAGATAAAAGGGTATTCAGATGCAGATTTTATGGAGATAAAGACGATCGAAAAGTCCAATGTGGTATGTCTTTACTCTCGCAGGAGGTGCTATTTCGTGGAGAAGCGTCAAACAGTCAATAGTTGCATCATCTACGATGTATGCAGAATTTATAGCATGTTATGAGGCCATGAGACAGACGTTATGGTTAAAGAAATTCTTACCCGACTTGAAAGTGGTTGACTGCATCAGCAGGCCACTAAAAATGTACTGTGACAACGAGCCCGCAGTATTTTATGCTCACAACAACAAGTCGAGTAATGCTTCAAAGTCTATAGATATAAAGTATTATGTTGTGAAGGACAAAGTCCAGGATCAAACTATAAGTCTCGAGCATATAAGGACAAAGGATATGCTTGCGGATCCGCTAACGAAAGGCTTACCACCCAATGTGTTCAAGGAACACATAGCCGGCATGGGTTTAACGGCAAGCCTATGATTCCTGGACCATAGAGGCCCAAAGGTAACAGAATTTGTTTCAGAACATGAAGGTATATAGTGGCTGTCTGATTCTATCGACAATTGAGCTGAGACGATGAAACATGCTCTAGGTATCATTCTATGATGAAATAAGTAAGGTACAAAGTTAAAAGTAAAGTCGAGATCTAGGGGGAGAATGTTGGATAGATCTCTCCCACGTTCGGGCCCAACGGCCCGAACGGAGTCCCTTGTCGCGCCCTAATCAGGGGCGCCCAACCTTATCCATGGTTGCGGGCCCCTGTCGCCAGTGCGTATATAAATAGGTGGGGGGGCCGGACGCACACGGGACGAGGTTCACCATGCGCCGCAGCTCCCCACAAACACACCCACCGATTAGGGTTCGCACTAGGCCGACGGGAAGCTCCGCCGCCATCGATCTCAACCACTCACGCTCACGCCGTCGCCCCCTTTCCCATGGCCAACGACGGCGGGTCCAGCTCCGGCACCAGCTCGGGCATCCCCTCTGGTTCGTGCTTCTCGAGCCAGGGAGCAGGTGGTTCCTCTCCTCTCAGATCCCTTTCTCTCTCTCTCAGTTACATGTCTAGATATGTAGAGATAAAGAGCTACCGAATAGATCTAGACTAGTTGATGCAAATAGTGTTCTAACAAAAGAAAACCATGTGTCTTGAACGCTGGATGCATGTGGTATGAGCAAAACATCCGATAAGTCTGTGAAACGTGCGGTTGTGTATACGAAGCTTTGACGCCGGCTGCTAGCCCCGCCACCTAATTAATTTGCTTTGACATTCGGATAACGCTGGTTGAATACGGACTATATACCCGGCCACCCCAGGCACGCGTATTGGAGAAATACCGATCGCTCGGGAATGAATACTGTTACAACTTCTTCTAGTTGACGTGAACGGCGGTACGCGCGTAACCATTATAAATGGTGCGCTGCACCTCACTTGATGGAGCTGTTTTTGAATACTACTACTAGCTTGGAATGCGCATTTGGTTGTCCGGTTCAAAGAACCGATGCACATCTGGTGGGTGGATATGGTATTTCTAATCTCTGTACGAGAGGAGAACACGTACAATACAAAGCGATCGTGCGTGATATTTGTCTGGAGATTTCTGGTCCCTCAGGCCGTATATACGTACGGCCGGTGGTTCTTATTGGCGAGCATCATATCTTTGTCAATTGTCATTTTCTTGGACAAGGTTCCTTCCAAGAGCGTGAACAAGAAAGCTGTACAATCGTCTGCTAGTCCTACTCCACCAACCTAACTCATAGGGTTTATCTCGCAACGACAGAAAGAGAGGTATCAAATGTTACATAAAACAATAGTTTTTTACTTAATCATCGAGGGGAAATCTCCTGATGGTGGTTGCGCAGCACGACCACTGTTGACGAAGCCTCGACCACGAGGACCGGAGCCATACCTCCCTCCGCCGCGACCCACGCCCGCCATTCTTACTACCTCCGCAAAGGTCGCTCTGCCCTTCTCTGCCCCCCACCAATCCTTGGAGAAGTTGAATCTCCGCGGAATCGATAGTCGATCTCCTCTCGCGGGGTAGCAGTCTTCAGGCTTGAACAATCGAGCCTCGAACAAATCCTTGCGAATCCACACCAGAGTTCCAGACGAAACCCTAGATCAAGTTGCGGGTGGAGCTCCTGCACAACGGCCTCCTTCCCCGGATGAGTTCAATCAAGGTATGTTTCAGAATTTTGGGGGTAATCAGGCACCGGGCATGTACCCGATGATGCAACCTGGGATGTTCAACTTCCCTATGGGACATTGGCCGCTATACTTTCCGCCGCATGCATTGATGCAGAATCAGATGTTAGGATTGACCGGCACCACTACTAGGAAACAACTTATAGGTAGACAAGTTACTCTGTGACGCATATATAAATCCATGCGCCACAAATACTTGTCAGTGGCGCATTAGGGAATATGCGCCACAACCACTAAAAACTTCTGTGGCGCATTTCATACAACATGCGCCACAGAAGTTTGGTGGGACCCGCCAGCCGGGGTGGGGCGATCCAAGTTCTGTGGCGCATAATGAGATATGCGCCACAGAAGAGGCAACATCTGTGACGCATATTTCATTATGCGCCACGGAACATGGAGGCGGTCCCCACCACGAAATCTATTTCACCCACGATCTGTCGCGCATTTGTGGATATGCGCCACATATATGTTTGACTCCTGTGGCGCATATCCACAAATGCGCCACAGAGACCTAACCCTGGGTCCCACCACTTTAACCTGCACCATATGTTCTGTGGCGCATATGGCAATATGCGCCACAGAAGTTTGAGCATCTGTGGCGTATTTCTGCCATATGCGCCACAGATAAGGGCGTCCAGATCCATGTGAAAAAGGTGGCAAGCTCCCACCCTATCTATCCATCACCACCCATTTCACATCTATTCTTCCTTTCTAACTCCTCTCAGCTCGTCTTCCTCCTCCCTCCCACCTCATGTTGCCCATAGTTTCTTCATTTTTTTTGTAACTAAACCTACCTTAGTCCATAGATTGGTAAGTGGAAGCTTCCCTCCAACTTATAGATCTAAAAGTTCCTTACTTTTTTCTCTCACGTCTCTATTTGGTTACTAATTTCCTCTCCACCAACTTGTAGATCTATTTGTCCACACTCTCTCGTCGCGCGGTCTCGTCTCGCTATTATTGAGTCTACTAGGTGAGTACTTGGCCATGAACATGTAGATGAAGCTTGTCGCGCGGGCGGTGTGTGTGCGATGCATGGCGAGATGATTCTTGTGTGGTGCATGAATGTTTGCATTGGGAGGAAGTTTTTTGTTGCTTGCTTGTTGTCCCGGCCGGTGTGGTGCATGGATGTTTGCCAAAATGTTGATTCATTTCGATTTCAGCAAATTTTTGCACTACCCATGTCCTAATTTTAGGAAAGGTCATGCCGAATTTTTCCGGCTAGCATTCATGCATGTGTGTGTGCATATGGTGTGGTTCTAACCTATACTCTCTGTTTTAACCGCTCAGGCAACCATGATCCTCACGAGGAGCGAAGGTCGAATTACTAGGTACAAGAAAGACGCGAAGGAGGTCATAATTCTAAACAACAAGACCATGATAAGATGTCCACACTACTAGGAAACATGTTATAGGTGAACCCCTATTCTGTGGCGCACGGAAGGCCATGCGCCACAAAAAATAATTCTGTGGCGCACGAAAGGCCATGCGCCACAGAAAGCAGCAAATTCTGTGGCGCACGGGCATGGATGCGCCACAGAAAGCGCCACTTCTATGGCGCATCTGTGCCCGTGCGCCACAAAATTCCAGAGGGCCCCACTCCAATCATTGCCGCTGGCCAGGCAGCCAACTTCTGTGGCGTATCTGGGCCAGTGCGCCACAAATATGTGGCTTTTCTGTGGCGCATATAACCACGTGCGCCACAGAAAAGTGCACTGTGGCATGACGATCTTGCGCCACGAATTTGTATGCGACATGGCCCAATATCTGTGGCATCTCCCACCTTCTCCCACCTACTCCATCCCCTTCTCCTACATACCTCTAGCTAGCTCGACCCCCTTCTCTCTCCTAGGCCATTTTGCTCATATTTTGCATTATTTTGTGTGTTTAACCTAGATTTGTTGGTATATATTTGGTGAGGGTGAGCCTCTCCATAATCTCCTCCTCTCCCACATCTCACCGACCGCGTTCTCGTCCGGGATCTACTAGGTGAGTATAGCTTGGAGAGACATGCATATGCATGTTTTGGCGTGGCGGTGTGTATGTATGTTTGTTGTAGGGGAAGAGCTTGTCGCGCGCGGGCGTTTTGCGCGACCGGATTCGTATGATGATACGATGTTTATGCTACGCAAGAAGCTTTTTGTCGTGGCGCATGCATATTTGGATATGTGCGAATATTCTTTTTGTTGTTGCTTGTGCCGGCGTGGTGCATGGATGTTTGCCGAAATGTTGATTCATTTCCGTTTCGGCAAATTTTTGCACCACCCATATGTCCTAGTTTTAGGGGAGGTCATGCCAAATTTTTCCGGCGACCATGCATATGCATGCATGTGTGTGTGTGCACACGCATGTTGCGGTATTAATAAACATACTTTCTCGCAGGCAATAATTAACCATGGTTCTCGTGATGGACTCCGGTCGAATCGCTAGATACAAGAAAGACGCGAAGGCAGACATGATTCGGCGGAACATGCGCCAGATAAGATGCCCCTGTCGATCATGCAAACTCGATAGGTGGATCGACCCTGATTCCGGAATACTGGAGCAGCACTTGCTTAGACACGGTTTCTTCGAGCCGACAGCAAATGGTGCGGGTGAAGATGAGGGCGGGCGGCGAGAAGACGAAGAGTCTCCCGGACAAGACCATAATAATGATGAAGGAGATGCCAGCGGAGAAGATCATCATGACGAAGAAGATGGATCCGCGGACACGGAGATCCCTCGATTGGCCTTTCAGGACATTCATGTTCAAGAACTGCTCCACAAGCAGACGAGCAACGCCAGGGCTGCTGAAAGGGAGAAAGCCAAGCTGGCGCAAATGAAGAAAGATGGGATGACTCCGTTGTTTCCTGGATGCCGGCCCCAGGATACACGTTTGCAAGTAACGCTTGATGCTCTGGAGCTGAAGGCGAATAACAAATGGACGGACACTAGCTTTAGCGAGAACATGGAATTCTGGCACGACCGTCTTCCGGAGGGGAACACATTGCCACGTAGTATCGAGGAGGCCAAGAAAGTCATGTTCCCTCTTGACCTACCTCACAAGAGATACCACGCCTGCATCAACGATTGCATAATGTATCGAGACGAGTATGAGAACAGTACGACATGTCCGAAGTGCGGCCACGGGCGGTACAAGGTTGGGAAAAAGAAGGTTCCTCGAAAGTTGGTATAGTACTTTCCTATCACTCCCCGTATGCAGCGGTATTACGTGAATCCTAAGGAAGCAAAGCTCATGCAATGGCACGCGGAAAGGGAGAAGCCCGAAGAGGATCCGGAGAAGGGCTATATCCTGACACACCCTGCAGACGCCACCTAGTGGCAAGCATTGGACCTCGCCTTCCGCCAGAAGTTCGGGGACGACGCAAGGAACGTCAGGCTGGGTATGAGCACTGATGGACTCAATCGTTTGGCAACCAGAGTAGCACGCATAGCACCTGGCCCGTGTTTGTATGGCCTTACAACCTTCCCCCGTGGTTGTGCACGAAGCAGAAGTACATACACATGTGTATTCTCATTGGGGCGAAACAACGGTGTGCCGACATACATCTGTATCTCGGGCTGCTGAAAGAGGAGTTAGAATTGTTGTGGAATAATCCACCCCGTACGTGGGACGCCTACAAGGAAGATTATTTTGATATGAGAGTCGCGTTGCTCACGACGGTGCACGACTATCCTGGTTACGCATATGTAGCTTGCCAGGTCGGCCACGGATTCTGCGGCTGTGTCAGGTGCATGGATAATACCCCGCATCTCCAGCTACCAAGGGATCCTGGGTCTTCGAAAACCGTGTTCCCAGGTGCTCGAAGGTGGCTTCGCTTGGATCACGCGTGGAGGAAAGGCGGTGATCTGTTCAATGGTAAAGAGGAGCCCGACAGAGCCCCGCTGCCGAGGAGTGGCGTAGAAATCAACGAGCTTTTGAAAAATTGGGAGGAGTGCCCTTTGCCAGGAAAAATGAAGCGACCGAGGGCGGTAGAGCCGTTGCTGGGTGTATGGAAAGCCAGGTCTGTTTTCCACGACTTGGAGTACTAGAAGTACCTCCACACGCCACATTCCCTCGATGTCATGCACATTACGAAGAACATTATGGAGAGTCTGCTTGGCACTCTTTGCAATTCGAAAAAGGGCAAGGATGGGGCGAAAGCAAGATACGACCTGAAATATCTTGGCATTAGGAAAGAACTACAGGCCCCCAGTAGTGGTGATGAAGCCGACGATGATGATGATGATCAGACGGAAGGGACTCAACGTCTCCGCAAAAGGGCTAAGAAGAACTCTGTGGTGCTTCCAGCTGCATGCTACACGCTTAGTCCGGAGGAGCTCGATCGGTTTTTCAGGTGCCTCCTAGGAGTCAAAGTTCCTCACGGTTACTCATCGAAGATAAGCAGATATCTCGACGCAGTGAAGAAGAGGTTCACCGGGATAAAGTCTCACGACTGTCACGTGCTGATGACGTAGATACTACCCGTCGCGATACGAGGGATAATGGACGAGCACGTACGTGATACGATGTTTGGCCTGTGCAACTTTTTCGACGTCATCACCAGGAAGTCGATCGGCGTGAGGCAACTCCAAAGGCTACAGGAAGAGATCGTGGTGATACTATGCGAGCTCGAAATTTACTTTCCGCCCGCATTCTGTGATATTTGCGTGCATCTATGTCTCCATGTCGTTGATGACATCAAGCATCTCGGCCCGACGTTCCTGCACAACATGATGCCGTTCGAAAGGCAAAACGGTGTCATGAAAGGATACGTTCGCAGCAGGTCCCGTCCAGACGCAAGCATGGCCAAGGGCTTCCTAACATACGAGTGCATCACCTTCTGCCAGAATTATATAAGGAGCGAGGACGAGGATGTTGGTCTGCCAACCAGGACACACCTCGGTAGGCTCGCTAGAGAGGGTCACCGCGAGGGGTCCCGCTCACTCCATGTCGGCATCGAGAATCGACGCGACGACTTTGACAGGGCTCACCGGGTCGTGCTACAACACTTGACATTGATCGAACCTTGGGTGAATGAGCACAAACGCGTAGTCGAGCAGAGTAACATCGACCTGGGCTGAACGAGGAAGAATGGAGACGTAACCAGAGAGCACAACTCGAGCTTCGGCCACTGGTTCAAGAAAACACAAGAGCTTCTCGCAAACACCTTAACACCGTCTACGGAAGAAGAAAAACTCATATTTGCCTTATCACGGGGCCCTAGGCAAAACGTAAAGACCTATCAAGCGTACGACATCAACGGTTACAGATTCAGCACCGAGGAAAAGGACAAGAATAGCGAATACCAAAACTCAGGAGTAACTATGCTATCTTTCACCGATGACGAGGCTACTATCAAGGAACGGTACTTCGGAAGGATCGAGGAGATTTGGGAGCTCAACTACTGTGGAGAGACGGTGCCAATGTTCCGTGTGAGATGGGCCAAGAACGTAAAAAAAAAGGCCGGTATTTCACCACCATGGTTATACCCAATGCCAAGTCAAAGAACGCATCCGCGAAAAATGAGCCATGGGTACTCGCCAGCCAAGTTGACCAATGCTTCTTCATCACCGACCCGTCAAGACCTAGCCGTGTTGTCATGAGGAGGGGCAAGAGGAGCATCATCGGAATGCAAGGAGACGCCAACAAGGAAGACTTGGATAAGAACGATGATCCAAAGATCGAGGAGGAATTCGACAAGCACTTTGACATGCCTACTACTAGTAAAGTAAGAAGGAAGACCTCCCTACCCACCAAAGGTTGTCCGTTCACACGAAGAAATCTCAAGGTGGTTGGCATAAAGTATTCAACCGCCAACAAGAAGGGCAAGAAGATTGCGAAGAGACGCTAAAGCTAGCTAGCTTGGAACCGGGACGAAGAAAGACTTTTTTGTGTATCACATGTGTGTCTATGTGAGAGAACAAGCATATATGTATGTGAGTGATATATGTATGTGAGTGATATTTAAGGATATGGAAATAGAAAATCCCTAGTGTTTTCTTTCATTAAATGTAATTAACTAAAATAATTTAAAAAAAGTTAAAAAAATGTGGGGCAACTAGGATTCGAACCTAGCCACCCCAGGTTCCAAGTTAACAGCAGCAAACCACTGGGTTAGTTCTCTGTTGTTGTCAATATAGCAGTGGCTTTCTTTTTATTTAATCTAGTCAAAGAATTCTGTGGCGCATCTATTGGTGGGATGCGTCACAGAAATCTACAATTCTGTGGCGCATCTGTTGGTTGGATGCGCCACAGAATGTTTACACTTAGCAAAAAGCGACACACTCTCCCTTCCCCTCCCCCTCTATCAACATTGCAACTCGATCTGTTGTGTCATCCCACGCCGCCGTCCCCCTCCCACGCCGCTGTCCCCCTCCCGCGCTGCACCGGAGGAGCACCGGAGCGGCCCACTACGCCGTCTACGCCGCCACCGGAGGAAGAGCACCACGCCAGGAGGAGGAGGCCCGCACCAGGAGGAGGCCCACGCCGTCGACCTCGCGCCCGCACCCGTGCAGGAGAGAGGAGGAGGAGGCCCGCACCAGGAGGAGGCCCACGCCGTCGACCTCGCGCCCGCAGCCAGAGCACCAGCCGGTAAGGCCCCCTCCCCCTTCCTCCTCCCCCTCCTCCTACTCATTGGCTAGGGTTCTTTAGGGTAGATTAGGTGATATGATTTCCTCCAAGATTTGCTTCAGTCTGTTTTCTAACACTTTGGCACCTCCATTCAATACAGCCATTCAGTACAAGATTTGATTTCATCAAAACAACACAAGTATCATTCCACCAGCAGTTCATCTCTGTAAAATCTTGCAATAAGCATTGCACCAGCAGTTCCATTGTTCAAGAATCTGTCTACCTGTGTCCTTTTCTTCTAAAAACAACAACCATATGGACCTGTACCAGAGTAATATAGTACCAGGGTCCCATACATAAGAGGCATTGATCACTTGACTTTGCCATGTATTCCATGAAATGATATCTGACACTGGCATTATACTTTCTAATAGTGCGAAGGCAGCCAATGAGTCCCCACAGCATATGTACATGTGCATCAGAGCATTAACAACTGAAACTGCACTACCAAATCCACACTTGAGGATAAAAGAGTGAACTGCTTTGCCAAAGTGCAGCTTAAACCTTCAGAAATCAGGTCTTTGAACATAGCTTGAGCTTCTATTCCCAGTGTGTCATCTCTTGAGTAACCAGAAAGCATTGTGTTCCAGGAGATCAAGTCTCTTATTGGCATTGTCCTGAATAAAAGGCTGGCAGTGGATGAGTCATCGCATTTCATATACAAATCAAGTAAGCTATTTCCTATAGAAGACTCCTCATGGAAAATGCCTTTTCTGATTATACATCAAGAAATTGTATCTATTCATGACCTGGGGTGCTACTGAGCACCATATGGGGTGATATATATATATATATGTTGGGGGGGATATGTTTTTGCAAGGATTTCATTGAGTCCGATTTCTCCCGGAATGTTGATTAACTTCCGTTTTGGTTGAGAAATGGGCACTCCTATGTAGTAGAAAAATTAGCAAAGGTCATGCCGAAATTTTGAATTTTTGGGCATGACCTTTGCTAATTATTCTACTACCTTGGAGTGCCCATTTCTCAACCAAATGGTTAATCAACATTCTGGGAGAAATTGGACTGTACTATATTTTTTTGCCTTTTGTGCTAACTTTTTGCCTCATTATATAAAGCGCAAATAAACATGTCGGGAAACGCGGATGAGCCCGGCACTTCTAAGCACATGAGCATTGAAGAACAAGCGAGAGAGCACAACAAGTCATTCTGGAACGAGGAGATGGAGGAGGCGGAGGCCGCCGCCGGAGCTGCTGGTTATGAGGGTGGCCGGGAGGAAGCCGCCGATGATTATGAGGGTGGCCGGGAGGAAACCACCGAGATTACGGCACCACCGATGGCCGGGAGGACGACGACACCACCGATGGCGGCGACCATGACGCAAGTGGTAGCGGCACCAATCCGACCGCCGGGAAGAAGGCGGCGAGGCCAAGGAGGCCCCGGAAGGCGCAAGTGCTCACCAACGTCACAGACGAGTTCACTTCTGTCTCGGAATCTGGCCTACCATTAGAGCCGAAGAAGGCGGCCTCCGGGTTCAGCATGCAAATAGGGTGCATCGTCCGGGAGAGTGTTTCAATCAACACTAAGGACATCAGAAGCCCGGAGAATACGGCTATACTCCAAACCATGCTCGATAAGCTTCACCAAAGATACAAGTTCCCGGACGAGGACTCCAAAAAAGGGCGGAAGCTAATGTCACGAAGATGAGCACCGCCTTGAGCAGCTGGAGATTCCGGGTGAAGAAGAAGATTAACAAGGGTGACAGTTGGGAGAAGATAAGTAAGGAAGAGCCGCATCTCCCTAGAGAAGACTTCGATGCATTGAAGGAGTCCTTCAACACGGAGGTGGCTCGAGAATGGACCACCTAGGGGAGGGAAATGCAAGAGCTGAACATATGTAAGCACCATCTCGGAAGCGGTGGCTACCGAGGAAAACAGCCAATTTGGGAGAAGGAGGACAACGAGTATATACGTCTGGGAAAAGACAACCCGTGGTACAAAATAACGAACGTACAGACGACGAACAATGTCCGGTCCCGCTACTTCCTCGACTGGAAGACCGGGGAATTTGTTACCAATGATCCGACCATGAAGGCCTTCGAGGAAAAGCTGGTAAGGAATTTCATTACCGCTTATATCTCGAGTTGATCTAATTAGATAACGGAGACAAAATTCTAATTGGGTTCACCTTAATTTCCTTTTCCCGAAGGACGAAGCGTTGAAGGATTTGGCTAAGAACCCGCAGTCGTCCGAGGGGTCTACGGAGCTGTGGGACACGACTTTCAACCGGGCGACGAACGCGATGAAGAAAAGGAAGTTAGATCTCCCGCCGACGTCAGCTGGCCGTGTGTCCGTCTTTGGTTTGAACATGAAGGTACGGGACTACTACGATTTGGACGCCAAGTCCAAAAAGGCGAGGAGGGTGACGGGTGCGGCACGCGCCGAGGTTGAGCAGCTGAAGAAGCAGGTGGAGGACCTACAACAGGTCAAAGCACAGTTGCCCGACATAGTGGCGTCCCAGGTCAACGAGACGATAAAGTCGTTGATCCCCCCTAATTTGTGGGAGGGGTTAAGTGCTTGGAATGCGAGAGGTCAACAGGGGCCGATACACGTGCCTGCCTACACCGGCAGCAACTCGAGCAGGAACAGGCCTGCCTTGCTGGGACTCGTGACCCCACAACCCAACGCCGCCGGGCCGCAGCCGCTCCTCCAGTTGGACGCACCCGACCAGTCGGCCGAGGATGATAGGGCGGCGATGCACGATGATGCACCCGAGCAGCCGAAGATTGATAGGCCGCCCGCCGCCCTTGTCTCCACATTAGCCGAGCTCGACGCCATCATAGTGGTAACTAATTAGTTGGTCTGCGCGTAATTTTTTTTAACTATGCCTTTGATGACTGTCATCTCATCATCCCAAACATGTTTTGACTCAGGACACGCCTTGCGTAGTGCTGCATAGCGTGGTGCCCGGCGGCGAGTTGAAGGAGGTTGCGGCGGGCCAGGTGGTTCGCCCAAAGAGCACGGAGGTTATGCACAACGTTAAAATGGGCAAAGACATCATGAGGGTCAGTTTGACTTACATAGTGCCGGAGTACCGCGACATCCTCCCGCCCTTTAACCCTCCGGGAGCCGAGGAAAACACTCCCCTCCACGAATGCACCAATTGGGTCATGCCATGGCCGAAGTCCTAGATTCGTCTTGGGGAGGGGCGGGGGATCTTGTGGGGCCAAAGCTTCCCGCAGGCGGCACCTCGGTCCGCCGGCCCATGCCCATCTGGCCCTCGGCGAAGCGCGCCCCAAAGGAACCAGCGGTCGCCGCCGCTACCACCACCCAGAAGAATCTTAAGGTACCGCTGGTCGTCTTCACCCGGGAGGAACCGGTTCTCGTCGCCAACACCAACCGCCACCAAGAACTGTTGGTACGAAAACCGTTACCGCGCCGACCATCCAAAACCAAGGCCGTTGCACCTCAACCGCCGGCATCGCAACCGCTGCCAGTAACTAAGGACGTTGACATGGCACCACTTGATCATGATGACGGCCACTACCATGACAATGATGACCACAACTATGACAATGATCAGGATGAGGATGTCGATGTCGATGCCTACATCAACACTGGCGCCTGCAGCAAGGATGTGTATATGCCTCCTATTGAGGTTGATGAAGAAGCCTTCCGTGGTCACGACGATGAACCTAGGCGTCCCAATGCAGTACCCTTGCAGCGCCAGCTAGTCTTCAAGGGTTTATCTCAGGAAGAAGACACGCCTTCAGAGGCCGGTGATGCAGCTATACAGAAACCGGCTACCATTTTCAGCCCTACCACGCTGAAAAAGACGGTCAACGAGATAGGGGTAGCACCCCCAGAACAAGCTGACAAGAAGAAGAAGGCCAGGAAGAGGAAACCTAAAACTGCCCCGGGTGCCTCTATGAGCCAGCCAGCTCAGAAGATACGGCATGACAGCGTGATCCCACCCGTCCGGATGGCTTGACGCGAGTTCATGAAGCTGGGAAACCGATACTACCTCCTGATCTGCTACGCTTGGCAAGTGGATCAATGCACTCTTTGCATAGTCATATCTTATATGTTGAGCAAACCCTTCTCAAGGAGAAAGATCCAACTTACCCGGTGCGTCGTCACGTGCGGAGGACCCAGACTTTGTCCATGAGGAACCCGCAAGTCTGTTCTTCATAGCGTACGAGGACGTCTTCAAACTGTTTCACCTCAGACGGCTGGACTATAACTTGGTCCGCCTATTCTCGATCAATCAACAGTTGAAGATCAAGAGAGAGTTACTCCCGCAAGTCGCGGTAGCGGATCCCTACTACATGCGCGACAGCCAGCTGGTGGAAGGATCAGCGACACGGACCCGGGCGGTGGAGTACCTTCAGAATTTCATGCTCAGATACAAAGAGAACACCATTCTTCTGTCCGTCTTTCCCGAGTAAGCACACACATCCGCTAATCGTCGTCAGAACTAATGCTTTCTTGTAGATTTCTTCCATTGCTTATCCTTTCCAACATTCGTTTCAATTGTGTTGAGCAGGGACTACTACTCTGTAACCATCGCCATTTACCCGACGTATTCAGTAGCCCAGTATTTCGACTCGTCGAATACCACGTACAAGAAAAACTGGGCCAGAATAAAAGCTGTTCTCGATGATGCTATGGAGGGATACTTCCAAAAGGGAGGCACCTTCGTAAAGAAAGGGGAATTTGTCAAGACGGATAAAAGACACGGGTTCAAGCACGTGACCGAGTTCCCCTGCATCAAGCAGCCGGCTGGCAGCGTGAGGGATAGCTTCTACGCCCTCCATCACCTTCACGGGTTGGTCCGGGATGCAGAGCAGATCAAGTGCCCAGACACTGTCCGAGAGTGGTCTGCAAGATATATAGGGGAAATCAGCGATGCTGATCTTAGAGAACACTTCCATCGCATCCAAAGGAAGTTATCGGAGATAATCAAGGAAGATGTCGAAACCATGGGGGGTGCTTAAACGTACGCTGGAAGCCGTCTAAGAGGGCGATCAAAAAACTCCTAGATGCGCAGGGTGATCGAAGGACGTGGACGACGAAAGACTGCTACAAACCGTTCCCGGCGCCATCCGGCAAGTAGGCTCATTGATCATGGACACATGTGTGTATTGTGTCGTGTTCCCAGGTGTCGTGAACTATAATTGCTTTGTAATAATTTGTATCGACGGACGTGTGTGTGTGTGTTTTGTCGTATTTTATCGTTGAACTTGCTTCTGTGATATCGATGCAATATGTCTTATATGTTGCATTATGCACTAATATATGCTTTGTGTCTATAGAGATGACGTACTATGTGGTGTTCGAGGGTCGGGTTCCAGGGATCTACGAGGAGTGGGAGGACTGTAAGAAACAGGTGCACAAGTTCAGCGGCAACTGCTACAAAGGATACGCGACTAGAGAGGAGGCGGAGGCCAAGTGGAGGAACTACCGGTCGAGGAAGAACAAGAACAAGATGAAGACCGCGGTCGTGATCATGCTCTTGCTCACCATCGTCGCGGCTCTACTATATTTCATCATAGTGTAGGCGGTGGTGACCACTTCATTTGTTACTTTAGATGATGAACTAATTTATACTTGTGTAAAAATGTGGCACTTATGACTATATGTATGCATGTATGTTGGGATCTAATATTTGATGACATAGTAATGTATATGTTTGCATCTACTGTTTGTCCAGATTATTATTTACTATCTATGTATAAATCCTGTATAAAACCTGTATATGCACTGTATTTTGGGCTGTGTTAGAAATTAAAAAAAAATATGGAAAAAATATTCTGTGGCGCATCTTGTAACGTTTCTGTGGCGCACAGCATTCTGTGGCGCATGTGTGCATATGCGCCACAGAAAGCACACTTCTGTGGTGCACGGGACCACATGCGCCACAGAAAGCCCAAATTCTGTGGCTCACGACTCGTGCGCCACAGAATTACCAATTTAGTGGCGCAAATTTTGTGGCGCACGAGGCATGCGCCACAGAAACCAATTTACGTGCGCCACAAATAAGGGTTTCCCTAGTAGTGCCATGTCGAACATGCAAACTCCAGCGCTGGATCGACCCTTTTTCTGGACAATTGGAGGGTCACCTGCTCAGGCGCGGTTTCATGCGCGATCTCAATGAGGCGCCGGCAGGACATGGTGGTCACGAAGACGTGGGCGGGCGAAAAGATGAAGAGTCTACCGGGCATGATCATCATGACGAAGGAGATGCCGGCGGGCATGAATCATCATGACGAAGGAGATGCCGGCTGGCATGGTCAACATGGAGAAGGAGATGGCAACGAGCATGATCATCATGAAGGAGAAGACGCGAACACACAGACACTGCTAACTTCGGCCTTACAGGACCCTCATGTTCAAGAACTGCTCCTCGAGGAGACAGCAACGACAAAGCTGCAGCCAGAGAGAAAGCCAAGCTGACCCAAATGGAGGTAGACAGGATGACTCCATTGTATCCTGGGTGTCGCCCCGAGGATACACGTTTGAGTGTAATGCTCAAGGCTCTGAAGATGAAGGCCGAACACAAATGGACCGATGTGAGCTTCAACGCGAACATGGAATACTGGCACGACCGACTTCCTAAGGGGAACACATTACCAACAAGTATCGAGGAGGCCAAGAAAATCGTGTGCCCTCTCGACCTACCACACATTAAATACCACACATGCATCAATGATTGCGCACTTTATCGGAACGAGTACGCGGATAGAACTACATGTCCGATGTGCGGCCAAGGACGGTACAAGAGAGGGAACAAGAAAGTTCCTCGAAAAGTAGTATGGTACTTTCCTATCACCCCCGTCTACAGCAATATTTCGTAGATTCTAAGGAAGCAAAGCTCATGCAATGGCACACGGAAAGAGAGAAACCCGAAGATGATCCAGAGAAGGGCAAGATCCTGACACACCCTTCAGACGCTAGCCAGTGGAATGCATTAGACATCGAGTTTGAAGAGTTCGGGGGAGATGCAAGGAACGTCGGGCTGGGTATGAGCACCGATGGACTCAATCCTTTTGGAAACCAGAGTAGCACACATAGCACCTGGTCCGTGTTTGTATGGCCGTACAACCTCCCCCCATGGCTATGCACGAAGCAAAGGTACCTACACATGAGCATTCTTATTCAGGGGCCAAAACAACCAGGTATCGATATGCATCTATATCTCGGGCTGTTGAGAGAGGAGTTAGCCAGCTTGTGGGAGACGTCGACCCGTACGTGGGACACCTATACTAAAGAATATTTCCATCTGAGAGCCGCGTTGCTTACGACGGTGCAGGACTATCTTGGTTATGCATATGTATCGACCTAGGTGAACCACGGACACAATGCATGCGTCAAGTGCATGGATGAGACACTGCATCTCCAGCTACCAAGGGATCCCGGGTCTTCGAAAACCGTGTTCCAAGGTACTCGAAAGTGGCTCCGCATGGATCACCCTTGGAGAAAACATGGTGACCTGTTCAATGGTAAGGACGAGCTCGAAAGAGCCCCGTGTCCGAGGAGCGACGAAGAAATCGAGGAGCTTTTGAATAATTGGGTAGATTGCCCTATGCCGGGAAAAAATGACCGAGGACAAAGCCATTGCTGGGTGTATGGAAAGCAAGGTCTGTTTTCTAGGACCTGCCGTATTGGAAGGTCCTCCACACTCCCCATAGCCTCGATGTAATGCACATCACGAAGAATGTTACCGAGAGTCTACTTGGCACTCTACTAAACATGCCGGAGAGGACCAAGGATGGGGCCAAAAGCAAGAAAGGACCTTAAATTGCTTGGCATCAAGAAAGATCTTCAGTACCCTGATAGTGATGATGATGATGATGATGATGATCAGACGGAAGGGACTCAAGGTCGCCGCAAAAGAGTTAAGAAGAATGAGGTGGTGCTTCGCGCTGCCTGCTTCACTCTGAGTCTGGAGGAGCTCGAGCAGTTTTTCAGGTGCCTCCTAGGAGTGAAAGTTCCTCATGGTTACTCAGGGAAGATAAGCAGATATCTAGACGTGGCGAAGAAGAGGTTCATCGGTATGAAGTCTCACGACTGTCATGTGTTGATGACGCAGATACTCCCCGTTGCGATCCACGGATAATGGACGAGCATGCCCGTGAGACACTGTTTGGCCTCTGTAACTTTTTCAACGTCATATCTAGGAAGTCGATCAGTGTGAAGTAGCTTGACAGGCTACAGGAAGAGATCGTGATGATACTATGTGAGCTTGAGATTTACTTCCCGCCCACATTCTTCGACATCATGGTGCATCTGCTTGTACATGTCGTGGATGACATCATCCAGCTCGGGCCGACATTCCTGCACAACATGATGCCGTTTCAAAGGCTAAACGGTGTCATCAAAGGATTCGTTCGCAACAGGTCCTGTCCAGATGGAAGCATAGCCAAGGGCTTTCTAATCTACGAGTGCATCTCCTTCTGCCAGAATTATCTAACCACCGAGAACGAGGATGTTGGAATACCCACCAAGAAGCACCTCGGCAGGCTCGGTGGATATGGTCATCGCGAGGGCTACCGCTCACTACATGTCGGCATTGATGGTCAATGCACCGACTTTGACAGGGCACACTGAGTCACGCTATAACACATTGAAGTGGTCGACCCTTGGGTCGAAGAGCACAAAATCTTAATCGAGTAGGAGTACGTCGACCAGGGCCGACCGAGGAAGAAGGGAGACGTAACCAGAGAGCACAACTCCAACTTCACGGGTTGGTTCAAGAAAAGGCAACTGGACAATCCCCCACAGACGCCTTCTACAGAAGATCAAAAAACCATATTCTCCTTGTCACAGGGCCCAGGGAACAACCTAAGGACCTATCAGTCATACGACATAAACGGTTACAGATTCTACACCGAGGAAAAGGACAGGAATAGCGAATATCAAAACTCAAGAGTAACTATGTTATCCTTTGCCGATGACGAGACTACTGTCATGGAAATATTCTACGGAAGGATCGAGGAGATATGGGAGCTCGACTACCATGGAGAGATCGTACCTATGTTCCTTGTTAGATGGGCCAAGAACATGGAAAAATAAGGCCGGTATTTCACCACAATGGTTATACCAGATACCAAATCGACGAAGAACACCTCTACAAAAAATGAACCTTGGGTACTCGCTAGCCAAGTTGATCAATGTTTTTTTATTACCGACCCATCAAAGCCCAACCGTGTTGTAGTTAGAAGGGGAAAGAGGAGCATCATCGGAATAGAAGGAGCCGCCAACGAGCAAAACTTCGACAAAAATGGCGACTCGAGGATCGAAGAGGAATTCGACAAGTACTTCGACATGCCTACTACTACTAAAGTAAGAAGGAAGACCACACTACCTACTAAAGATTGTTCATTCACAAGAAGAAATCTCAAAGTGCACGGGCTAAAGTATTCAACCACGACGAGAAAGGGCAAGAAGATTGTGAAGAGACGATAGCAATTGTGTGACTTTTTGGTATATTAATTCGTGTGGGTATAATGTGATATTAGTGTGGGTATTAGTTAGTGACTAAAACATATAATGTGATATTCGTGTGGGTATACAAATTCATATTTGTGCGTGACAAGCACACACATATATATATATATATATGATTCGGGAGTTTTTTTTGAATAAATATGCATATGTTCTTGCTTTTTTTTGAATAAATATGCATATATGTATATGTTCTTGCTTTTTTTTGAATAAATATGCATATGTGTGTGATTAAAAATATTTTTTAAAAAATAAAAAAATGTGTGAGAAAGCCGGGATTCGAACCTGGTTGCCCTAGGTGAGAGCTAGCGAGCAAGACCACTAGGACAAGTATCTGATCTTGTCATACTACGACGCCGTGCTTTTTTGTACTATGTCCAAAAGTTCTGTGGCGCATTCCCACAGAATGCGCCACGGAACTTTGACACTTAGCCAAATAAACGCCACATAATCTCCCCATAATCCCCCTTCTTTCTCACTCAGCCAAATTCACCTCTTTGTCATCGCCCGCGCACAAACCCTAGCGCCGCCCTCATCGCCGGAGCCCTAGCACCGCCCTCGCCACCAGAGCCCTAGCCACCGCCGTGCCGGAGCCTTAGCACCGCCCGACGAACCCGTGGAGGAGAGCCCTGCAGCAGCCGCCACGCCGGAGCGCTAGCGCCGCCTGACGAACCCGTGGAGGAGAGCCCTGCAGCCCATGGAGGAGGAGATGCCAGAGCCTGTCCACAACAGGAGGAGGAGGAGAAGGGAACCTTGCTGAACCACCGCCGTGCCGGAGCCCGCCACCCTCGTCGTCGCCGACCACCGCAGCAGCAGCACGCACGGTTCGTCCCCCCCTCTGAACTCTAAATTGACCACTATCCCTAGGTAATCCACCGTCCGCATCGTCCCTAGGAACCCTAGTATATGTTCAGTGAAGAACTAGTAGGAACCCTAGTAGGATTCCAATGTTCTGAGTATGCTAGGAATTTCTCCTTCATGGCCATGATTGCTGAGTAGATATTCTGCTACCTATTGAAAGATCAGTAGCATAAGGGACTTTAAAAGAGGATCTAATTTCTCTGTGAGGGACCCTTTCGCCGTCATCATCCAAGCTTAGTTTCTATGGAAATGGTTAGTGCTCAGTTGTAGTATCTACATGAAAGGCTCTGTTTTGTGCTTTTGTTGGTTCAATGCTCTATTGGTTCAATGCTCTGTGTTGGTTCTGAGTATGCTAGTGTTGATGAGATATGAACTAGTGCAGTCTATGTCCCCTGTCCCCCTTTTTTTTGCTATGTAGCTTTGGCCTGATGTTTATCATGTTACATCACACAACTTCTACTAAATATGAGGCTAGCTTGATTCTGTGAGAAACAGATATTTGAGCGTAATTATATGGTATCTATTTAGCCGTACTGATTGACTGGACCTATTTATTATATGTAGCCATCAAATTATGGCTTAAATGTCAAGCCTTGTCATTCACTCTCAGATATTCTCTCAAATTATGGCTTAAATGTCAAGCCTTGTCATTCTCTCATTCCTAGGGTCAAGATTAAACTATTATTAGGTACCCAAAATTTTCATTTTGCAGAATGCCCTTTCTTTACTGTTTTACATTGTTGGTCCTTGACATTATATGGTTACGCCATTGTATTGTGCATGATTCTGATCTTAAAAATCCAGCTAGCATAAATAGAAGAAAATGAAGCAACTTAAACAATCTTCACTTCAGTCAATTGCTGCAGCTTATTATTGGGGCAAAATAGATTCATTAGGTTCTCCTTATTATCTTCACTTTAGTCAGTTGATGGTTTAACTTTGTACCTGGAGCTTGCTTGCTATACCTGGAGCTTGCTTGCTGTAACATAACATAACTGGAGCTTGCTTGCTGTAACATAACATAACTGGAGCTTGCTTTGTACCTGGAGCTTGCTTGCTTGTACCTTGAGAAATCTTGTACCTGGAGCTTGCTTGCTTGCTTTTACCTGGGGCTTGCTTGCTGTAACATATCATAACTGGAGCTTGCTTATACCAGGAGCTTGCTTGCTTGTACCTGGAGCTTGCTTGTTGTAACATAACATAACTCAATTTAAGTTTTTAAGTTTGTTGTACCTTGCTATATCGACATTCTTCAAAAATACTGCAGCTGATGGTGTACCTAGAGTGTATTTATACATATGTATCTGTTATATATATATTGCATGTGGATGATGGATGATGGATGCTAGGATCAATATATGGGGCTGTCAATATGGGGATGGGGTGTTTTGTCTTGCAGGGATATATTTCTTCAATTGAGTTGCCCATTTCTCCCGAAGTGTCGATTCACTTCCGTTTCGGTTGAGAAATGGGCACTCCTAGGTCAAAAAATTAGCAAAGGTCATGCCGAATTTTTTGGCCGAGATTTGTGCTAACTTTTTGCCTCTTTTTAATAGAGTAGTGCAAACATGTCGGGCAACAATGAGGCCGGCCCTTCTAAGCACATGAGCGTCAAAGAACAAGCTAGACAGGCCAACGAGTCATTCTGGCCGGGGTCCCAACAGGAGGAGGAGGAGGAGGGGATGAGGATGACACCACCACCGGAGGAGGAGGCGACCGTCGCCTGAGCCGCTGGGGGCAATGAGGGAGGAGATCCTGATTATGAGGGGGACGAAACTTAGTATGATGGAACTGTGAAGGCGGCGGCTAAGAGGATGACACCACCGATGGCGGCGAGCGCACGGATGGCGGTAGCGGCAACTCGGCCGCTTCTCAGAAGAAGAAGAAGGAAAAGAAGGAGCGGAAGGTGCCAGTTCTTGCCACCGTCTGCGATGAGTTCACTGAGGTCACAGAAAGTGGCCAACCCATTGCGCCAGAGGCGTTTGCTAAAGGGTACGGCCTGCAACTCGGGTGCATCGTCCGGGAAAGCATGTCGATCTACACGAAGTACATCAGACATGCTGACAATGTAGCTTTGGTTGATAACCTCCTTAAGAAGCTTCACAAGCGATACAGATTCCCAGAGCGGTTTAGAAACCTCGATAGAAAGAACCCGGTGAACAAACTAGCCCTCACAAAGATGAGCAATGCCTTGAGCAGCTGGAAAACCCAGGTGAAGAATAGCATTGACAAAGGTGAAAGCTGGGAGGTTATTAGTAAGAAAAATCTGATGCTCGACAAAGAGGAGTTTAAGATATTCAAGGCGGATATAGCTACCGCTGACGCTATACATTGGACTAACTGGGGCAAGACTATGCGAGAACATAACATAGGTAACCACCACCTTGGAAGCGGCGGTTACAGGGGGAAACATGCCATTTGGGACAAGGAGGACGCCGAGCTTGAACGCCTTGGTAAAGGCAACCCTTGGCCTAAAATCACGGACTTGTAGCTTAGGCAATTTGTCCGGGCCCGCTACTACCTGGACAAGGAAATAGGGGAGTTCATCACCGATGATCTAGAGGTGAAGAACTTCGAGAAGAAGCTGGTAAGGAATTTATCGCCAATCTCAAGTCTATTGCATTCTAATTAAAATAATGAAGCCAAGAATCTAAATGGGTTCACCTTTCCTTGTCTCTGTAGGAGGAGGAACTGAACGCTCCTACCAAAGAGTCGTCCTAGGATTTGACGGAGCCATGGGACACGGTTTTCAACAGGGCGATGAATGCTTACAAGAAGAAGGACAAGGGGTTGCCGCCGTCCTTAGCTGGCCATGTGTCCGACTTCGATACAAGCATGAAATTCAAGGAGTACTACAAAGAGGACACCAAGAAAAGAAGGGAGAGGAAGAACCAGTCGGCAGCTAAGGATAAAGCCGTTGTTGAAGAGCTAAAGATGAAGGTGCAGACACTGGGGAGAAGGCAGTGGATGAGAAAACAGTGGACAAGTTAGTGGAAGAGAAGCTCCGCACGATGACCCTCCCTCCTGAGTTTTTCGAGGGGCTTACTGCTTAGAATGCGGGAGGTCGACAGGGGCCGATAGATCTGCCCAGCTTAAGTGGCAGCAACTCGGGCATCAATGTTAACATGTCGCCGGACCTGGTGACCCCGCCGACCGTCAACGTCGGGACGCAGTCGCTCGTTTTGGTCACACCGACGCCCCCTCCCGCCGAAGATACCAATAAGGCGCAACCGACAACGATGGTGCTTTGTGAGGCACCCGAGCGGGAGAATGCAGATGATGATAGGCCGGCCGCCGGCATCGGCCGTGACTCTACATTAGCCGAGCTCCACGCCATCACCAAGGTAACTAATTAGTTAGTGCACATCATCTCCTTTATGCCTTTGATGCATGACTGCTGCCATCTCATGATGCCCAACAACATGTTTTGCCTTAGGACACTTCTTGCATACTCCTGCTTAAAGATGTCGGTAGTGAGTTGAAGGATGTTGCCAAGGGCACTCTCATATAACCAATGAGCCGCACGATGCACAACAATCCAATGGATGATGACATGATGAGGGCCAGGTTAGCTCGGGTGTTGCCAGGGTGCGACTACATGGACCCCCCTTTCAACCTCAGGGAGCCGACGAACACAAGACCCTTGGAGAATGCTACAACTGGCCCTTGACATGGCCGAAGACCTAGATTCGTCTTGCAGGGGAGCACCGGCGCCACCTCTTGATCAATCGCCCGGCCACCACCTCGGAAGCCAGCAGCCGCCATCGTCGCCACCACCAGCCATCACCAGCAACTCTTGGCAACGTGTGTACCGCCCCATGGCAAAGACGTTGTGCCACAACCGTTATCGCCCCCACTACCACCACCACATGATGGCACCCATGAAGATGATGATGAATTGGTCAACGTTGATGACTTCATCAACACCGGCACCGACAAAGGATTGTATATGCCTTCTATGGACGAAGAACCCTTCACAGCTCGCGACCATCAAGCTGGTCGGCCCAATACATGCACGCAACGCCTGGTCTTCCATGGTCTTTCTCAAGAGACGCCTCCGGCTGCCGATCCACCACAGGAGAAACCGGGATTGGTTTTTAGCCCCAACACACTCCAAAAGGCAGTCGATGAGCAGATGGCAGTGGAGGACACTGTTGTGAAGAAGAAGCACTACAGGAAGAGAGGTAATAATAATAAGAAGGGTGCGATCCAGCCTCTTCTGAAGAGGATCCAGGCTTAGGACGCCGTCGCCGTACCATCCAAACAATATGGCTTGCCCCGAGTGCATGTAGCTGGTGATCTAATATTGACTCCGGATATGCTCCACATCGCGGTTGGACCCATGTTAACTTTGCACGAGGGTGTCAAGACACTAGAGGGCATCCTTCTTAAAGACAAAGATCCAAATTACCCGGTTTTCACGGCCAAGGTGCCATTGGATGTGGGATTCGTTGATGAACCCCCCGTGGATATATTCTTCATAGCGTACGAGGACATATTCAAGTTGTTTCTCACAAAACGGCTGGACTATAACTTGGTCCGCCTATACGCGCTCAATCTGGCGATCAAGATCAAGATCAAGAGAGAGAGAGAGAGAGTACCCCGGAAATCGCGATAGTGGATCCCTACTACATGTGGGACAGCCAGTTGGTCGAAGGATCAAAGACACAAACCAAGGCAACGGCGTACCTCGAGATGTTCATGGTGGACAACAAGGGGACGGACACACTTCTTTTGTGTTTCTTTCCCGAGTAAGTACACACTCGCTCATCACCGCCGTAACTTATGCATTTCTTATAGATTTCTTCCTTTGCTCTTTTTCCAACAATTTGTTCCAATTATGTTGCGTAGAGGCAAATACTACACACTCATCGTCCTTGCCCCGAGGTATTCGCTAGCCATGTATTTCGACTCGGGGAGTTTGACGAAGAAGAAAGACTACACCAAAATAAGGGTGTTCTCAATGAGGCTCTCGAGGGCTATGCCAAGAAGGGATGCACCTTCGTAGATAAGGGGGATTGTATCAAGGATGGCAAACACGTGTTCAAGCACGTGCTCGAGTTCCCCTGCGTCAAGCAGCCAACTACTGGTGGTGCCAAGGAGGCCTTCTACGTCCTCCATCACCTTAAAGGCTATGTTCGGGATTGCCAGAACCTAATGCTGCCATCTAGTCTCCGAGGATGGGCCGAAACTTTGGCGTGACTCAATGATGATGATCTTAGAGAAGACTTCCATTGCATTCAGATGAAGTTGTCGCAAATCATCATTGAAGATGTCAACACAAGGGGGAGGGGGGCTACAAAAAGCCAGAGGGTTGAGTAAGAGGGAGATCGAAGAATGCCTCCGTAAGCAGGGTGACACAAGGACATGGATGACGAAAGAGGGCTATCTACCGTTCTGAAGCCGAGCGAGAAGAAGAAGTCTTCATGATCGATGTGTGCCTATAGCATGATCCAGTGTGTGTATATTCTTGAAGGACGCCTATTGTAGTGTGTGTATCATAAACTTTACTATCTTGTGGTTGAAAAGGTAATTGTTGTTAGACTTAAACTATCTTGTGGTCGTGTTGTTGTTAAACTTATTACTTCTATGATGATCGCGAGATGCTATCTTTTAGGTTTATGGATCCTTTGTTTTATATTTTGTGAACATATATATATATATGGATGTGAACCCTTTATTAATTCTTTTCATTGTATTTTTACTAATATGCCTTGTCGTCTATAGAGATGGCGACGAGGTGGTATGTGGTGTACATGGGTAGGGTTCCAGGAGTCTACATGTAATTACCCGAACCTGTTAAGGTACAGATCCCTGTTATTACAGTGCTAGTCCCTGGATCGAATAGCTAGCACCCACAGTTTAAGATGTAATATCAAGATACAAAGGTCATATTGCATCGCATGATCCAGAATATGAATACTTATTACAAACTCATATCCCTAGGCTATCTTATTACAAAGCAGCAGAATACAAGTAAAGCATGGAGTCCTTGATCTTCATGTGCCATAGGCAAACATGTTGGGTGCAGATTCGTAACCTCTATCATCGTTCCTTACTCATCAATAGAATATACCTGCAACATGATAGGTTGTAGCCACAAAGGGTCAATACTTTGAATGTATTGGCAAGTGTCACTAGTTTGTGAATATAAGTTGGACTATCACTACATGCATATTTGGCTAAGTAGAGCTTAGGCTTATTTGCAGAAAGCAACATGGTTTTATCCTATCTTTGCAAAATAGTTTTGATCTTTCAACAACTTTCTGAACTCCTTGGCAAACTCCAAGTGCTTCTACTCCCTTGTTGACACCATCAAGTTTTACTTTGAGAAATTGGAATGTCAAGATCTTCCATAGCTTCAGGCCTTAGTTGCTCAGAGTTGTCCGTAACCGGGGACATGGCTAAGTACTTAGAATTTAATCTTCTACAGAAGTTATACACTTTACCCACAAGACACAATCTCGTCTTGACGCCACCAGTGTCCGCTGGATTAGTACTCACCAAGATGGAGTACCGGTAGATCGAGAATGTGACAAAGTCTTTCCATAGAAGTCCTCCCAATACATAATGCCAGCACATCCACCAGGCACCAATGCAAGGATATACCTCCAATACATAATTCAAGTTAACCTGAAGAGGTGCCAATGCATGGGTCTTCCACTATGTAATTGACTAAGCCAGAGCCCATTAAGCATGTGGCTGTACACGGAAGCCACTGTACGAGAAACATGTTCAATCTCTAAGTTCCTGGGTGGTATTCTTCTAGTGCACACACGAAAGAGATAGCCATAGATATGGTTCCCTTCGTTGCCACCTTATTCACAACTGAGTATCCACATTCCACCCAGGTGATTCATTGAGTACTTGTTTTATTATATAAAACATATATTTTCCAACACTTCATATAATCATAATATGGTATATTTCAAATCTATAGCAGGGATAAGCATACTACAACTATAGTATTTCCACTAAGGGATATATAAAGGATATCCTAATAGGACATAGCATAGCATAGTATCATAGTAGTCCTATCATGCATACTACAAAAATCCACTAAGTGTAATGAAAATAGTAGGACATGGAACATAGTGTTACTTTCCTTAGTAGTTGGTCATATTGGTACACTCTTCGCAGTAACACACTTGACAATCCACACAATCTATCAAACAAAACAACCAAGACAAAACATGCACAAAATCAACACTAGTGGCAACACAAAAATCATGCAAAATATGCAAGCATGCAAGATGGCAATTTTTATTGTACAAATTGTTATAACAAAGGTTTTGAACATTACTAAGTGCTTTCTGAACATTTTATAATTGCAAGATTACAAATGCAACCATTTGTGCAATTGTAATAATTAGCAATATTTTCTAGCATTGGAAAGGCCAAATCACTAAATAATTTCCATGTTATTATTTATAGTTAACTAAATTTATATTTTGGTTTTACTGGACAGAGGGTTCAATTTGCAATCCATAGCAAAAAGATTCACTCAAAACTAAGTTACAAAATAAATTTTATGGGTGAAATACTCCTAAAAAGGTTCTGCCTAAAACTCCTATTTTCCAGAAGCTAAAGGGTGAATTAAGGCCTCTATAGTGAAGCTCTCATTTTTCTGAATCCATGGACACCAAATTTGTATTTTTCTGAATTGTGGATCAAAAGTTATTGAATTTCTAAGTTAAATGTATTTTCTATCTATTTTCTAAATTAATCAGACTCTCAGGCCTACGTGGCGCAATCTTATTGGCCCGTACCGATTCGGTCGAATCGACCGCTGCGGGACGTTAGATTTTAAGTGGTAATGAACGAACCAGATCAGCCGATACCTCTTCGGCTAAGGATCTAATCTTAGCCGCTGGCTATAGATCCAACGGATCCTAGCGCTTGGCCAGGGACTGGCGGCGCTGGCGACTGCGCGTGGCAGCGGCGCGTAGGGAGGGTGGCGCTCCGGTGGTTCCAGAGGGGTAGGGGAAGCAGTGATCTTACCGAGGGTTTGCGGCGGTCTAGGTGGTCTCGATGGTGGTCGCGGTCGATGAAGGGGCGCTCGGCTTCGTCGAGGATTTGTCGCCGGAGTTCTGCCGACGGCGAAGCTCGCGTCTCCAAGACGGTGGCGTTGTCCTGGGGCTCGAGTAGACAAGGCAAATGGTCAGTGAGGTGTGCCAGGTCCAGTACAAGCGAGTGGTGGCTAGAAACGGGCGGCGAGAACCCGCGTCTCACGGGAAATCGCTGGTGAACAGCGGCGACAGAGGCGACTCAGGTGATGACCGTGGCAATGACCTAGGGCACGATAAAAATCAAAAAGGGTTAATCGGTGCGCCTGAGGATGGTGAAGCTAACAGGACAGAGGGGAGGGTGCGGGGCAGGCGGTTCTTGCCGGAATCATCGCCGGAGTCCGTCGGTGTCTGCGGCAGTCCGAGATCGAATTCGAGCAGCCTAGGGGCTCTCAGGTGGTAGGGTGTAAGGGGAAACGGAGAGGAGGGAGTGGCGTTTAAGAGGCCATGGTCGGAGTGGAGTATTAATCTCGCAAACGCTCGAATTTGCATCGATTTGGAAACGGTAGAGGAGGGAGAGGATCAGTTCGTCCCGCGTGGAAGAAGGTGAGGTGGAGGGTGACTGGGCAGTGGGGTCGCGGTGTCTCCGAGAGGGGGCGTGCAGAGGGTCAGTGAGAAACAGAGGGAGAAGGGGTAAGCCGGGTGGGCTTAGTGGGCTGGTTTAGTTGGGCCGAGCAGGCCAGATGTTGCTGCTGTTTTTTTCTCTTTTGCTTATTCTTTCAATTTTTCTTTTTCTTTTTCTGTTTTCTCCAAATTTTTTTGATTTAGTGATCCAATTTGAATCAAACAAATTTATAAAAATTTTTAAAACTCAAATTATGTTTTTAGGACATTATAGAACACATTTACTTTCCATCTCAAAATTTTCTAATCAAATTTATTCACTTTGGCTTTAATAGCTATTATTGTATTTTCTTAATTCTATTGTCAATTAATTCACATATTTTTATCCATGGCTTCAAATAGGATGAAACCAATCTCTATTTTTTTATTAATTTGTCCTTTTTCTTTTTAGCTCACAAAGAAGTTCTTTTGTATAATTTAAATATGGAGTATATCCATAGTATTATGTTGGTCTTAGTGTTAACAAATAATTAGAGTTTTAGGGTTTGAGATAATTTTCACTTCTCTTAGGTTTTAAAATGCAACCAAGTCAAGATGCTCATGCATGCTTCATGATTTTGGATTTTAAAACATGCACACCACTTTACAAACAAAAATCTTTTTTATGTGGCTTGGGTTTTGGAGGCATTATATTAAATGTTCCAAAAGTTTTTGTTCCTTCTGAATTTCAAGGAACTTAATTCTTCACTTGATTTAAGTTTTTTCACAATTCAAAATTTGGAAAATTTTGGGATGTGACAGACTACCACCCTTGAAAGGAATCTCGTCCTCGAGATTTGAGAAGGCTAGAAAGAATAGGTTGGGTTTTAGGATAACTTGGGTGCTACCACCCTTAAAAGGAAACTTTGTAGGGTTGCATTCGATGATTCACTTGGCTAAGGGTTCAATGCTTGATATCCAAAGGTTGTTAACATTTCTTCGTCTTGAGATTCTTATACCACTGAATTGAGCTAAAGCTTACCATCCACATCATCTAGTTCTTCAAGGGTTCCATACATGTTGATGTGGTTCACATGTCCTTTCTGGGTCACATTGGAATTGCTCCCATTAGAGTCTCCAACATTCTTATCCTTCTTCTCAGGACAGTCTGCTGCATAGTGTCCAAGTTGCTTACAATTGTTACACTGCAACTGGCTAATGTCCTTCTTGGGATCATTATGTTGGTTCTTACCAAGGTTATCTCCATTATTAGTACCATTCAAATTGTTACTACCACTTCCATTGTTGATGTGGTGATTCTTGTGATGATGGTGATTATGTACATTTCCTTCATGCTGATGCGATCCAGAATCTCCATTGTCCTTTCTGAATGAACGCATCTTCTGTGATGATCCTGAGTGATATTTGTCAAAGCTATGCTTCCTCTTCCTGTTCTCAACTTTATTCTTCTTACTCTCTAAAATTCTAGCTTTGTCACACAGCGATTGATAAGTTGGAACATAAGCAACTGATAATTGCATGGAAAGTTCATCATTCAGTTCATCTAGGAACTTTTCCTTCCTCTTAGCATCAGTATCAGTATCATCTAGAGCATAACATGACAGATTGCTGAAGTCCTCAATATATTCAGTAATGCTATGGTGATGCTGTTTAAGGTTGTGAAACTCCTTCTTCTTGAGACTCATCACACCTGAAGAGATATGATTAGTGCTAAAACCATCTTCAAATATTTCCCAAGTCACTTCTTCAATGGGGTGAGTGACTTGAAAGTTGTCCCACCATGTAGCTGCAGGGCCTTCAAGCAAGTGTGCCGCAAATCTCACTTTCTCAGCATCAGAGCATCCAACAGTCACTAGATCCCTGTTCACTGAACGTAACCAGTCATCGGCTACCATTGGATCAGAAGTACCAGAGAACTTTGCAGGTCTCAACCTCAGAAATCTAGTGAGCATATCTAGAGGTGGTGGATTGTTGTTGTTTTGGTTGTTATTGTTGTTGTTCTAATTCTGATTGTTGATGGTTGTCATGAATTGTGTCATCATCTGCATTAGCTGAGTCTGTGCAGTCATCATCTGTTGCATCTCATTTTCATTATTGTTGTTGTCTCCATTGTTATCGTGGTCGTTGGCGCGTCTTGGAGGCATCTGTTGGTTTAATAGGGATAAGTAATGATAGATAGATAGATCTAAGGAAGTTTTAACACACTCAACCCAAAACAAACTAGTTCAATCAATCATTCATCAAGCAACCAATCACTCAGCAACTTCTGAGTTTAACTCATTATAGAAGAAAACAACAAGTTCTCTTGAAACAAGCAACCTGGTATAGTCACACCACATAGGTCGGTATGATCCATACGCTAACACGATATCGATAACTCAAACATGATAATTGGTAGGCAATCTAATGTCTCATGGGTCGCACTATGATAACATCAGTGGGAGCTCTCTTTTGAGTTGGGCAATCATCAGTGAAGAGTCCTATCTTTCTGTAGCGATGGCAAAACACTTTTGTCATGTCTCGAGTCTTTTTCCTTGAAGTGTTGGTGAGGTTTTCTTGAAGTTCCTTCTCTGGGCATTCATTGAATTGTGTCCTTCTTTCTTGCATTTGAAGCAGGTGATATGGCTAAGGTTTTCTTCTATCTTCCTAAGAGCTTGATACATTCCATCATTGACTTGTTCTTTCACTTGTTGCACTATGAAGTCGAGGTGGCATTGAGCAGGATTGTGGTTGTTCCTTCACATAGGTAACAAGTGACTTGAGATGTGGGGCATTCTCCAACTAGATGGTTGTGATCACAAAAGGGACATTGATCTTGATGTTCCTGAGAGGTGTGGCCTACTTCTCCACATATTTTGCAAGCTCGAGGACTTGTCGCAACTTGTATCTTGAACTTCTTATTGGCATGATCCATCTTCAAAGTCCTTAGAAAAGGACAAGGCTGGTCTTCTACATATTAGAAGGAGAAGAGATTCAGTAAAGAATGATCAAGGTATACGAGAAAATCTACTAAGTATAAAATTATAAGTTCATTCCTAACAGGGGGTTTGTCCAATTCCTAGGGTTATGAACCTACAGGCAACACAGTGCTCTGATACCATCTGTAATGACCCGAACCTGTTAAGGTACAGATCCCTGTGATTAAAGTTCTAGTCCCTGGATCGAATAGCTAGCACCCACAGTTTAAGTTGTAATATCAAGATACAAAGGTCATATTGCATCGCATGATCCAGAATATGAATACTTATTACAAACTCATAGCCCTAGGCTATCTTATTACAAAGCAGCAGAATACAAGTAAAGCATGGAGTCCTTGATCTTCATGTGCCACAGGCAAACATGTTGGGTGCAGACTCGTAGCCTCTATCATTGTTCCTTACTCATCAATAGAATATACCTGCAACATGATAGGTTGTAGCCACAAAGGGTCAATACTTTGAATGTATTGGCAAGTGCCACTAGTTTGTGAATATAAGTTGGACTATCACTACATGCATATTTGGCTAAGTAGAGCTTAGGCTTATTTGCAGAAAGCAACATGATTTTATCCTATCTTTGCAAAATAGTTTTGATCTTTCAACAACTTTCTGAACTCCTTGGCAAACTCCAAGTGTTTCTACTCTCTTATTGACACCATCAAGTTTTACTTTGAGAAATTGGAATGTCGAGATCTTCCATAGCTTCAGGCCTTAGTTGCTCAAAGTTGTCCGTAACCGGGGAAACGGCTAAGTACTTAGAATTTAATCTTCTGCAGAAGCTCTACACTTTACCCACAAGACACAATCTTGTCTTGACGCCACTAGTGGCCGCTAGATTAGTACTCACCAAGATGGAGTACCGGCAGATCGAGAATGTGACAAAGTCTTTCCATAGAAGTCCTCCCAATACATAATGCCAACACATTTATCAGGCACCAATGCAAGGATATACCTCCAATACATAACTCAAGTTAACCTGAAGAGGTGCCAATGCATGGGTCTTCCACTATGTAATTGACTATGCTAGAGCCCATTTGGCATGTGGCTGTACACGGAAGCCACTGTACGAGAAACATGTTCAATCTCTAAGTTCCTGGGTGGTATTCTTCTAGTGCACACACGAAAGAGATAGCCATAGATATGGTTCCCTTCGTTGCCACCTTATTCACAACTGAGTATCCACATTCCACCCAGGTGATTCATTGAGTACTTGTTTTATTATATAAAACATATATTTTCCAACACTTCATATAATCATAATATGGTATATTCCACCCTGAATCTATAGCAGGGCTAAGCATACTACAACTAAAGTATTTACACTAAGGGATGTATAAAGGATATCCTAATAGGACATAACATAACATAGTATCATAGTAGTCCTATCATGCATACTACAAAAATCCACTAAGTGTAATGAAAATAGTAGGACATGGATGATAGTGTTACTTGCCTTAGTAGTTGGTCGTGTTGGTACACTCTTCGCAGTAACACACTTCACAATCCACACAATTTATCAAACAAAACAACCAAGACAACACATGCACAAAATCAACACTAGTGGCAATACAAAAATCATGCAAAATATGCAAGCATGCAAGATGGCAATTTTTATTGTACAAATTGTTATAACAAAGGTTTTTAACATTACTAAGTGCTTTCTGAACATTTTATAATTGCAAGATTACAAATGCAACCATTTGTGCAATTGTAATAATTAGCAATATTTTCTAGCATTGGAAAGGCCAAACTCACTAAATAATTTCCATGTTATTATGTATAGTTAACTAAATTTATATTTTGGTTTTACTGGACAGAGGGTTCAATTTAAAATCCATAGAAAAAAGATTCACTCAAAAATTATTTACAAAATAAATTTTATGGGTGAAATACTCCTAAAAAGGTTCTGCCTAAAGTCCTATTTTCCAGAAGCTAAAGGGTGAATTAAGGCCTCTACAGTGAAGCTCTCATTTTTCTGAATCCATGGACACCAAATTTGTATTTTTCTGAATTGTGGATCAGAAGTTATTGAATTTCTAAGTTAAATGTATTTTCTGTCTATTTTCTAAATTAATCGGACGTTCAGGCCTACGTGGCGCAATCTTATTGGCCCGTACCGATTTGGTCGGATCGACCGCTGCGAGCCGTTAGATTTTAAGTGGTAATGGATGAACCAGATTAGCCGATACCTCTTCGGCTAAGGATCTAATCTTAGCCGCTGGCTATAGATCCAACGGATCCTAGCGCTTGGCCAGAGACTGGCGGCGCTGGCGACTGTGCGCGGCGGCGGCGCGTCGGGAGGGTGGTGCTCCGGTGGTTCCAGAGGGGTAGGGGAAGTGGCGATCTTACCGAGGGTTTGCGGCGGTCTCGGTGGTCTCGATGGTGGTCACGGTCGATGAAGGGGCACTCGGCTTTGTCGAGGATTCCTCGCCGGAGTTCTGCCGACGGTAGAGCTCGCGTCTCCGAGACGGTGACGTCGTCCTGGGGCTCGAGCAGACAAGGCAAATGGTCAGTCAGGTGTGCCAGGTCTAGTACAAGCGAGTGGTGGCCAGAAATGGGTGGCGGGAACCCGCATCTCACCGGAAATCACCGGTGAACGGCGACGGCAGAGGCGGCTCAGGTGATGACCGTGGCGACGACCTAGGGCACGATAAAAATCGAAAAAAGGGTTAATCGGTGCGCCTAAGGATGGTGAAGCTAACAGGACAGAGGGGAGGGTGCGGGGCAGTCGGTTCTCACCGGAATCATTGCCGGAGTCCGTCGGTGTCTGCGGCGGTCCGAGCTCGAATTCGAGCAGCCTAGGGGCTCTCAGGTGGTGGGGTGTGAGGAGAAACGGAGAGGAGGGAGTGGCGTTTAAGAGGTCGTGGTCGGAGTGGAGTATTAATCTTGCAAACGCTCGAATTTGCATCGATTTGGAAACGGCAGACGAGGGAGAGGGTCAGTTCGTCCCGCGTGGAAGAAGGTGAGGTGGAGGGTGACTGGGCAGTGGGGCCGTGGTGTCAGCGAGAGGGGGCGTGCAGAGGGTCGGTGAGAAACAGAGGGAGAAGGGGTAAGCCGGGTGGGTTTAGTGGGTTGGTTTAGTTGGGCCGAGCAGGCCAGATGCTGCTGATGTGTTTTTTTCTCGTTTGCTTATTCTTTCAGTTTTTCTTTTTATTTTTCTGTTTTCTCCAAAAACTTTTGATTTAGTGATCCAATTTGAATCAAACAAATTTCTAAAAATTTGTAAAACTCAAATTATGTTTTTAGGATATTATAGAACACATTTACTTTCCATCTCAAAATTTGCTAATCAAATTTATTCACTTTGGCCTTAATAGCTAATATTGTATTTTCTTAATTCTATTGTCAATTAATTCACATTTTTTTATCCATGGCTTCAAATAGGATGAAACCAATCTCTATTGTTTTATTAATTTGTCCTTTTTCTTTTCAGCTCACAAAGAAGTTCTTTTGTATAATTTAAATATGGAGTATATCCATAGTATTATGTTGTTCTTAGTGTTAACAAATAATTAGAGTTTTAGGGTTTGAGATAATTTTCATTTCTCTTAGGTTTTAAAATGCAACCAAGTCAAGATGCTCATGCATGCTTCATGATTTGGGATTTTAAAACATGCACACCACTTTACAAACAAAAATCTTTTTTATTTGGCTTGGGTTTTGGAGGCATTATATTAAATGTTCCAAAAGTTTTGTTCCTTCTGAATTTCAAGGAACTTAATTCTTCACTTGATTTAAGTTTTTTCACATTTCAAAATTTGGAAAATTTTGGGATGTGACACTACGAGGAGTGGGAGGATTATCACAAACAAGTGAACAAGTTCAACAGCAACATCTACAAAGGATACGCAACTAGAGAGGAGGCGGTAGCCAAGTGGAGGAACCACCTGTGGAAGAAGAACCATATGAAGATATTGGTCAGGCTCATGCTCTTGCTCACCATCATCACAACTGTATTCTATTTGATCCTAGTGTAGGCGGCGGTGACCACTTCATATTTGTTATGTGAGATGATATGAACTTTGTATTTGTCACTTGTGTAAAAATTTGGCACTTGACACTATATATGTATCTCGATCGGCAGTGGCGGAGCTAGCCCGTACATGGAGCCGGGGCAAAGCAACGAAAGCCAGCTAGCTGACGGCCGTTTGACCATGGAACTACTAATCATCTTCTTCAACGTTATCATAATTTACATGAGATTCATGGCGAGAGCCCGGGCAGATGCCCGGGGCCACCGGGAGGTGGCTCCGCCACTGTCGTTCGGGCTCTAAGTGTTTGTATTATATATATGTCGGTTTT
Source organism: Avena insularis (assembly GCA_023614405.1). Taxonomy (NCBI): domain Eukaryota; kingdom Viridiplantae; phylum Streptophyta; class Magnoliopsida; order Poales; family Poaceae; genus Avena; species Avena insularis. Next base: position 533,473,632 of record CM042694.1, read on the forward strand.
CATGCATATACTACTTGTGCAATGTACTGTTTATACTCATCTGGATAAATACTGTATAAATCCTGTATAAATACCTGATTATACACCAGGAACGTATTTTACTTTGTGTTGGGTTCGTAGCATGGAAAACAAAAATTTTCTACCGCAAGAACGAACAAAACCCAGATCTAATCTAGATAAAAGCCAAGATCTAATCTACTAGACATGAGCAACGAGATAGATCGGTACTAACCCTCGTAGAACCGAAAGCGTTAACGAGATTAGATCTCGTGGATGATGTAGTCGATCACTTGCCGATCTCAAGATCGTGTGGACGATCCTTCCGGCGCCGCGTTCCTGCAGCGCTTCTGCAGACGGTCACACGTGAGTCGAAGCAGACCTTCCTCTCCCTGTTCCAGCGAGCAACGGAGGTAGTAGATCTTCTCCACAGAATCCCAGCAGCACGACGGTGTGGTGGTGGTGGAGTAGAGATTTCTGCAGGGCTTCGCCTAAGCCGGTGCAGAAGAAAGGTGGAGGAGAGAGGCGGCAGAGATTGGGAGTTGTGAGAGCCAGTGCAAGAGGGGGCGCCCCCTCCCTTCTATTTAAAGGAGGAAGGCGCGCCTGGGAAGGGGGTCCTAGTAGGACTCCCCTCCTTGGGCCGGCGGTGGGAAGTGGGGAGGAATCCTCCTCCCCCACGAATCCGTGTCTAGCCCCACTTGGACTCCCTTGATCCTTTCTTGGTTTTCAAGTAAACTCCAAGAAATCCTCTAGAACCTTCCAGAACATTCTGAAACCTTCTAGAATCTTCATACAAACACTCCGGAACATTTCCTAACTTATAAAATGATTCCCAATATATGAATCTTATTCTCCGGACCATTCCGGATCTCCTCGTGATGTCTCGGATCCATTCCGAGACTCCGAACAACATTCGGTCTCCAACGCAAATTCCATATCTACTTAAAACAACTTCGAACCTTAAGTGTGTCACCCTACGGTTCGTGAATATGCAGACATGATGAAGACACCTCTCCCATCAATAACCATCAGCGGGATCTGGAGATCCATAACGGCTCCCACATACTCAATGATTACTTCGTGATTGATTGAACCAATTAACATATGAAACCAATTCCCTTTGTCTCGCGATATTCTACTTATCCGAGGTTTGATCGTCGGTATCTTCATACCTAGTTCTTCCTCGTTACTGATAAGTACTCTTTACTCGTTCCATGTTATGTCATCCCTTGTGACCCAGTCACATGCTTGCAAGCTATCTTGATGACATTCCACCGAGAGGGCCCAGAGTATATCTATCCGTCATATGGATGGACAAATCCCAATCTTGGTCTATGCGCTTCAACACATACTTTCAGAATACCCAATGACACCTTTATAACCGCCCAGTTACGAAGCAGCGTTTGATGTCATCAAAGTACCCATCCGGTGATGGTGATTAACATAACCTCATGGTCGAAGGATTAGGTTACTATGTATTTCAAAGCTTACAGCAATACGAACTTAATGACTTGATCTTATGCTATGCTTACTATGGGTGTGTGTCCATCACATCATTCTCCTAATGATATAACCTTGTTATTAATGACATCCAATGTCCATGACCAGGAAACCATGATCATCTATTAAGCAACAAGCTAGTTTAACAAGAGGCTTACTAGGGACTCTTTTATGTTTACAAAACACACAAGTATTAATGTTTCCGGTTAATACAATTATAGCATGGGATGTAAACATTTATCATAAACATAAAGATATAATAATAACCACTTTATTATTGCCTCTTGGGCATATCTCCAACAGTCTCCCACTTGCACTAGAGTCAATAATCTAGTTAAAAAACTTGTGCATTTAACACCTATGGCTTTCTGCTGTTGTATAGACACTATAGCTAGTGGTAAACATAATCTTCAGATCTGACTCTTACAGGTCCGTGTGTATTTGCATGTCCTTGCATCTCTACGCATTACTCATTCTCCAATGAGATGGCATTGTATAAATTTGGTCCTTTGGTAAGACCTTTAGTTCCTTGGGATTAAATCATGTTGATACAATTGTCATACAATGTATCTTCATAGTATTATCCCGCTATGAACCACACCTAGTTTGATAACAAACTACTTGACGCAAATGCCCTCATTTGCTACTACAATAGTAGTCACATACTTAGCCTTTTGTTGTCGTATCTGTCACAATGTTTTAACTTTGGTACTCAACCAAATCCGTTATGGAACTTCCTTTCTATTACATTGTGCCACCCATAGTTTAAATTGAGATAAACTTAATTTGTGACAAAACTAGTATCAATGCAACAATTTACAATGAACTATTTTGTCACCACTATATAAGTAATATATTCTTAGTTCTTCCAAAGATCATAGGAATATCCCTACTATTGTCCAATGATCATCTTATGAGTCATTCTGGTATATGCTCATAACATTTAGAGCATAGGACATATCTGGATGTGTACATCTCAAAGAATGATTGATCAAAATATTCTTGTGATTTCACCAAGTGTCAAAACACTTGAATCTTGTGTCAATACACTTGAATCTTGATTCAGTCCTTTCCGTGCGTCAAGAACCTTTCTTGTTGTTTCCATATTGAACTCATTCAACATTTTATCTATGTACATTTGGCAAAACCATATTAGCGCCTCAATTTATCCATATAGACATTGATGCCTAATTCTTGGGTTATGCCTAAGTTTTTCATCGAAATGAAATTCTTAACCTGTGTCAATAAAATATACATTATTTCTAATCAACGATATGTCTTTCACATAATGTATTAGAAATATGTCTTAGCGCTCCCACTTAATTTCTTGCAAAATGCAAGCATCTTCATCGTCTCTGATGAAATTAAACCTTTTAACAGTTTCATCACGGTGAAGATTCCAACTCCGCGATGCTTACTTCAACCATTGAAGTTTTGCATACTCTTTTAGCATCCTTTGAATCAACAAAACCCTTTGGATCGTGTCGTGTACACGTCCTAGGTAACCATTCTATTAGAAGAACTTGTTTTGTTTGTTCAACTACCATATACCAAAATATATGTAGTGGTTGCTACATTAATCCGTCCAGACTAAATATCGCTATGAAAGATCAAATCTTATCATAGTAAATTCCTTGAACATTGTCGTAAACTCTTTCCGACATGTCGACTATTTCATAGATGTGAAACATCCATGTCTATTTCTTTATAGATCCATATACGACTGTAAGGTCTTGCACCTTTCCAGAGGGTCTTTCAAATTCAAAGCTTGATTTCTCGTGTATGGAATTATCACAGATTTTATGGCTTCAAGCCACTTAATGAAGTCAGGGCCCATCATTGCTTCTTTGTATGTAGTCGGTTCATCATTGTCAAACAACAATGATTTAACTCTCAAATCTTGGCATTTGATTACTTACCCGACCTACTTGGTTCAATAGTAACTTAGATCTCCGTGACCACAACCTTTGAGGCACGTGAGCCATGAGCATTATTCTGCCTCCGGACGCCATCGACGCCAACTCAGCACATATTAGCCAAGGTTCAACAACCTTATCAAAGTTCTATTGTCCTCCCACTTAACTTTTCACGAAAAATCCTCTCAAGAAACTTGACGTTCTAAGCGACAAACAATTTTGTCTTCGGTGTTATGGAGGAATACCCAATGGTTATTCGAAATAACCTACAAAGACATGCTCATCCGACTTTGGTTGTAAACACTTTACTTATGCCTAGCATACCAAAAAATTAAGAAAAGACAACCTGGGTTTTATCCCAAACCATGACTTATATGGTGTCATTTCAACGGATCACGATGGAGCTCTTTTCAGTGTAAAAGCGGTAGTCACTAAAGCTTTAATCTTTAAAATATAATGGCAGTTTTATAAATGACACCTTTGATCTTACCATGTCAAACAAGGTTTCATTACATATCTCGAACACTCCATACTCCTATGGTGTTTTGGGAAATGCAAATCCATGGAACGATTCCTCAAATCTTAGGTGTTTTGCTAAACTTGTAACTCAAACATCTTTCTTTATGATCCAATCATAAACTTTTTATTTTCTTGTTACAATAATTTTCCACTTCATCTTGAAAGTCTCTGAACATTTTTCAAATGTTTCATACTTCTTCCTTATTGAGTAAGTATATACATATACTCACTCAAATCTTCGGAGAAAGCATATGAAGTTGAAATCCATATACGACTACACATAATGGACTATATACATCAATATGTACAAATTCCAATCAGTTAGTCGTCCGTTCCTCTTTTGGCCTATGAACAGAGTTTTAATTATCTCCAGGAAAGTATCACAAGCGTCATTTGATCAAAATCAAAGATTCCAAAAATCCATCAACATGGAGTTTCTTCATGTATCCCTTTCAATATAATTTAAACGGCGATGTCACTTCGCAAGTGATCTTTCAATCATTTGTCTTTCGACATTTTAGCATTAGTTTTATGGATGTGATTTCTCCAACGAGATTTGTAAATCATCCATCTATTATGGAATACGGTAATTATTTGAAAAACCTTTTGTCGTCATAATACCTGATCAAAATAACAATTATTGAAACAAATCTTGAAGGTAAGCTTTGATGTTAACGAGCAACACAACAACCCTTTGTTTGTTTTCGATGAACATCATCACATATTCTCTTGCTAGTTACTTAGGCCATTGCAGTTCATGAATTGTGTTGTCCTGTATGACACTTCATACCAACCAATTCGGTATCCAATACCGCAGAACCACATTGTTGAACAACCAAGGAATACAGCCATAACATGTATCTTCTATATACCTAAGTTGGATATCTCCAATCTTTTCTTTTCTGCCAAATATTTTATAGATTCTCTTTCAACAGTTCCTTTTATTTTAAAAGAATCTATCAACATCAATAGTGGTGTCATTCACATGACACATAGTACAAAGTGTGTATAGTCAAATACTAATACCTTTGGACTTGCACTTTGAAGTGGATCACCTTCATCAAATGTTTGGCATTCTTTCAAAATTCCATTCTTTAGTAATCTTTTAGTGTAGTAAACATTTTACTTACATCTTCTATTCATCCTTATCATGACAACTTTCATGATCAAGCTGCTATAGCTTATAAAGGTGAATTGCGAGTATAATGTTTCTTTTCCAAAACCTTTTGGAGGACTAGGACGACTAACGTCTCCAACCTTCACAAATTCTCATCAAATATGAGGACATATACTCTATCATGTTGTAACCAACATATTGTTTTAGATATCGCAATACCTTTCACATATGATGGTTTCTGAAACATTGCTTTCATCTCTTAGATAAACTTGATATTAAAAACAATCTTTTGAGTATCAAGAATCATGGAGGCAAACATGATACATTAGATACTAACACTGGAATTGTTACTCTTGATTTAATACTGTTTATTAAACTTCACAGAGTAAACGGAGTTTGCTGAAAGTTTGCAATATGACTTTTAAACTTTAGATTGACACTCAAAACAATACGATACCAGTTCGTAAAGCAAATATCCAGAATTTCTATAGTTCTACTATCTCAACTATAACTAAGCGTAAGGTGGTGAACGGATGCCAATGACTACAACAAACTATGCAAATTCACTTTGATTGTGTTTATGATAAATTGAGTTTGACTAATCCAAATTACAAATAAACTCCCACTCAAAACAACATCCCTCGAGTTGTTTTTAGTGATTACACGAACCAAATCCACTACACCAAGTCCGATCATCACGTGAGATGATGTAGTTTCATCGGCGAACAATCTTCATGTTCATCATATCAATCATATGACTCATGCTCTACCTTTCGGTATTCCGTGTTCCGAGACCATGTCTGTACATGCTAGGCTCGTCAAGATTAACCTTAGTTTCCACATGTGCAAATCTGGCTTGCACCCGTTGTATGCACACGTAGAGTCTATCACACCTGATCATCACGAGATGCTTCGAAGCAGAGTCTTAGCGGTGCCTACTAAGGACGAACACTTTATTACTTGATATTTAGTGAGAGGGATCATCTTATAATGCTACCGTCGCGATCTAAGCAATACAAGATGCATAAAGGATTAACATCACAGGCAATTCATAATTAGTGTGATATGATATGGCCCTTTCTTCTTATGCCTTCGATCTCCATCTCCAAAGCACGGACATGATCTCCATCATCACCAGCATTGCGTCAAGGTCCGTGGCGCCGCTTCATGGTTGTCCATCATCACCAGCAACTATTACAACTACTTGGAATAAAGCTATTACAAGATGAATAGACACGCAGATCTTAACAGAATTAAAGACAACCATTAGGCTCCTGCCGGTTGCCATATTACAACAAGGATCATTGCATACATCAAATACAATCACAATCACATGAAGGCCATATCACATCACAAAACCCCTGCAAAAACAAGTGAGACGCTTCTAATTTCTTTGCAAGTTTTACGTGGCTTGGGGCTCTCGACTAAGAACAGATCTTACCTACGAAACTTAAGCACAACGTTGATACAAGTGCTATCAAGTGCAAAGTGTAGATTGGATCTATACTATGATGGGAGAGACAGACACGCGCAAAGCCACTTGTGCAAAGCAAGTTGCACGTCAAGCGTGGAGCAAGTCTCATGTGCGATGACATGTAATGTTAGCCCGAGCCGCTTCATCCCACCATACCGCAAGATGCAAAGTACACAAATAGCAAAAGACAGCACGAGTACCAACGCCCACAACATCATTGTGTTCTACTCGTGCAACAGATCTACGCATAGACAAGTCTCTGATACCACTGTTGGGTTCGTAGCATGGAAAACAAAAAATTTCTACCGCAAGAACGAACAAAACCCAGATCTAATCTAGATAAAAGCCAAGATCTAATCTACTAGACATGAGCAACGAGATAGATCGGTACTAACCCTCGTAGAACCGAAAGCGTTAACGAGATTAGATCTCGTGGATGATGTAGTCGATCACTTGCCGATCTCAAGATCGTGTGGACGATCCTTCCGGCGCCGCGTTCTGGCAGCGTTTCCGCAGACGGTCACACGTGCGGAGTCAAAGCAGACCTTCCTCTCCCCGTTCCAGCGAGCAGCGGAGGTAGTAGATCTTCTCCACGGAATCCTAGAGCACGACGGTGTGGTGGTGGTGGTGGAGATGAGAATTCTGCAGGGCTTCGCCTATGCCTGTGCCGAAGAAAGGTGGAGGAGAGAGGCGGCAGAGATTGGGAGTTGTGAGAGAGGGCAGAAGAGGCGCCTCCCTTCTATTTAAAGGAGGGAGGCGCGCTGGGAGGAGTCCTAGTAGGACTCCTCCTTAAGCCGGTGGGAAAGGGGGAAGGAGGAATCCTCCTCCCCCACGAATCCGTGTCTAGCCCCACTTGGACTCCCTTGATCCTTTCTTGGTTTTCAAGTAAACTCCAAGAAATCCTCTAGAACCTTCCAGAACATTCTGAAACCTTCTAGAATCTTCATACAAACACTCCGGAACATTTCCTAACTTAGAAAATGATTCCCAGTATATGAATCTTATTCTCCGGACCATTCCGGATCTCCTCGTGATGTCCCGGATCCATTCCGAGACTCCGAACAACATTCGGTCTCCAACGCAAATTCCATATCTACTTAAAACAACTTCGAACCTTAAGTGTGTCACCCTACGGTTCGTGAATATGCAGACATGATGAAGACACCTCTCCCATCAATAACCATCAGCGGGATATGGAGATCCATAACGGCTCCCACATACTCAACGATTACTTCGTGATCGATTGAACCAATTAACATATGAAACCAATTCCCTTTGTCTCGCGATATTCTACTTATCCGAGGTTTGATCGTCGGTATCTTCATACCTAGTTCTTCCTCGTTACTGATAAGTACTCTTTACTCGTTCCATGTTATGTCATCCCTTGTGACCCAGTCACATGCTTGCAAGCTATCTAGATGACATTCCACCGAGGGGGCCTAGAGTATATCTATCCGTCATATGGATGGACAAATCCCAATCTTGGTCTATGCGCTTCAAAACATACTTTCAGAATACCCAATGACACCTTTATAACCGCCCGATTCTGAGCGGCGTTTGATGTCATCAAAGTACCCATCCGGTGATGGTGATTAACATAACCTCATGGTCGAAGGATTAGGTTACTATGTATTTCAAAGCTTATAGCAATACGAACTTAATGACTTGATCTTATGCTATGCTTACTATGGGTGTGTGTCCATCACATCATTCTCCTAATGATATAACCTTGTTATTAATGACATCCAATGTCCATGACCAGGAAACCATGATCATCTATTAATCAACAAGCTAGTTTAACAAGAGGCTTACTAGGGACTCTTTTATGTTTATAAAACACACAAGTATTAATGTTTCCGGTTAATACAATTATAGCATGGGATGTAAACATTTATCATAAACATAAAGATATAATAATAACCACTTTATTATTGCCTCTTGGGCATATCTCCAACACTTTGAATACGTGTTATATAATCAGTGGTGCATATATAAGTGTAGTTACTGGCGCATGGGCTTTCTGTGGCGCATAAAAGGAAATGCGCCACTGAACTTCTTCCTATGGCGCATAGGAAGAAATGCGCCACATAATTCATATCTATATGCGCCACAGGAAGCAATTATCAGTGGCGAGGTAACATTGGCGACTGGCATATGCGCCACAGAAGGTGCATTTTCATGCGCCACAGATAAGCTATTTCCTAGTAGTACACTAGTTAGTTCAATCAGAGTGATATGCAGGGTACAACTAGCCAGACAAGCAGTGCAGGTGCTCAAGCTAAGTCGCAGCAACAGGTAGCTGGTACCAAGGATAAGAAGAAAAATCAGAAAGGGTTTGCTGGTCAAGGGGGTGATGGGGGTGTGATAGCTCAAACCTCTAGAGGTGGTGCTGGTAGCTCAGGCCCTGGACCTGCCTTAGATCCTAAGTACAGGAATGTTATCTGTTTCAATTGTGGTTAGCCTAGACATTATGTGGGTTTATGCACTAGACAGAAATGCTGCTTCATCTATGATAGGCCCGGACACCATATGGACTCCTGCTAAGCTTGGTATAAGCCACTGCCCATGGCTTAGTATTGGGGGAGTGCTAATCATGGGTTAGGTATCTTTCATGTGGATGTGGAAGGGACTTCTGCAGTTAAATGGCTAGACATAGATAATGTGGGGATTGTTGTGGTCAATGAAGGAGAGATGGATGAGAAGGAACTTGAGCAGAGTTCCAATGAGATGTGGAGAGTCAACTGGTTCTGGCAGATTAGGCAGTTGTCAGCCAAGAAGTTCTTGGTGATGTTTCCCCTTCCAAGAAAATCAAAGATCTTGTGGATTACCCATCCATTAACTTGAAGAAAAAAGGGGTTAATGTCAACACCCGGATTTTTAAGTCCAGATGCCTGTTATGTCGTACATCGCAATCCCAATATTACCATTTTTGCGAGACATAACAGAATTGGTACCACAGTACATCATCCATTACAAACCATAATAGTCTTACAAATAGAGGATCTCATGATCCAGTCTTAATACAATCAAAGCAGCGGAAAGTAAATGTAGTAAGGGCTCCATCTTTAGGGTCACAGGCAATGTTGACGATGGGCGACGATCCTAGTTATCATAGACCTCCTGCTGTCCATCTTCCGGGTAGTCTTCCTCATAGTCTGGCCATGGGAATAGCAGGGACAAAGCCATGAGTACTCTTTAAGTACTCACAAACTATCACTAACACAAGTAAGGTAATACTAGTAGGAATCCTAAGCTCTAGTCTTATTTGCCATAAGCCAATTTTATTTCATAAGTACTTCATGCTAAACCTATTTTAATTCTCTAGATTACTTAAGAGGGAACGTAGTTTTCATGACCACAACTCTGTTGTGGTCAAGTCAAAGTCATCTTTCAAGTCACAAGTCATTTTGAAAACATCTTACAACGGAACAGTATGGCCACTCCAACTGTCCATAACCGCGGGCGCGGCTATTCGAATAGTTTTACACTCTAAAGAGGTGCTACACTTTCTCCACAAAATTCGATATATCCGTTAGGGATAACCCTGAATCATCATACTTGGTATGTAGATAATCAATCCTAATCTTTCAATTACACACCCTAGTATAGGCACCTCCCCTATGAGCTTGGCCTCCCAGCCATGGCCACCTGCCATCCCGGGAACTGCATAGGTGGACATTAATACACGAGGCAGCCTCAGCTCAACCTCTTTTCGCAAGGGAACCCATACTAAGACATATAAACTTTTAGTTAAGCACTACTGATGTCTACGCACTTCTATTCTTGTAGACAGTTGTTGGGCCTCCAAGTGCAGAGGTTTGTAGAACAGCAGCAAGTTTTCCCTTAAGTGGATCACCCAAGGTTTATCGAACTCAGGGAGGAAGTGGTCAAAGGTATCCCCTCTCAAGCAACTCTGCAATCAAGATACAAGAAGTCTCTTGTGTCCCCAACACACCCAATACACTTGTCAGGTGTATAGGTGAACTAGTTCGGCGAAGAGATAGTGAAATACAAGTGGTATGGATATAAGATAACGGTGCTAGGAAATAGCTTGCTGGCGTAGAAGAGACTAAAGGCAAACTGAAATAAAGATGGAAGCAAGCAAACATGTAACAGATCTAATTGCAAACGGTGTTTCAATGCTTAGAAACAAGGCCTAGGGATCATACTTTCACTAGTGAACACTCTCATATAAATATATTCTCTTTATGATACTACTCTTAACTACTCTCCGGTTGGACACTCTAATCAACGGTAGGGCTATAACAGCACACCTCAAAGTAAGCCTTTCCCATCTAGAAAACCCCACACTGTCACCTTGAGCACTAGATAGGTCCAACAAACACCACAATTTCATAAAGACATCCAACTCCAAATATAACTCATAACAAGTATTTGTAATCTCTAGCCTAAGTGCCACCATGGTGTGCACGCTGTCACTTTCACACACATGGGGAGAGCAGAGATATATTAAGCACTTGAGTAGCAAGGTAGATATATAGATTACAAGCTCATGATCTCAATAAGATCATGCATAGAGAGAGAGATGAACACATAGCTACCGGTAGAACCCTTAGCCTCAAGAGAGAACTACTCCCTCCTCATCATGGGAATCAGCAACGGCGATGGAGATGGTGGTGGAGATCGATGGAGATGGCTCCGGGGGCACTTCCCGTCTCGTGGTCTGGACAGAGACTTCTGTCCCCGAATCTCCCCTTCGGTGGTGGCGTGGCTGCAGAACTTTTTAGGGTTTTGGCTTCGGGAGGCTTCTTATAGGCCAGAGGGCAAGGTCGATGGAGTGCCAGGGGGCCCACACCACCTGGTGGCACGGGTAGGGCTAGCCCATGCCTGGGGAGTGTGGCCAGGCCCTGGCCCTCCTCCGTCTCATATTCTGGCTCCGTGAGTCTTCCGGTAAAATAAGAACTTTGGCTTTTGTCCCGTCCAATTCTGAGAATATTCATTTTCTGACTTCCTGGAACCAAAAACAGCAGAAAACAGGCAACTAGCACTGTGGCATCTTGTTAATAGGTTGGTCCAAGAAATCATATGAAAAGTACTCCAAAGTTGGAACAAAACACAAGAAAGTAGATAAAACCAAGCATGGAACATTAAAAATTATAGATACATTTGCAATGTATCAACATGCCCAAGCTTAACTCCTGCTCGTCCTCGAGTAGGTAAGTGATAAAAAGAAAGAATAATTTTTGAGGTGACATGCACCATCAAAGACTTGATCAAAGTATTTGCAAAACATTCAAGGCTGGGATCATAGTACTTCAATTATAACATGAAAGACAAAGTTCTAGCAATAAGCAAAGAAAACATAGCATAATAGTATTCATGAATAACATGCTTTGCAAGACGTTTGTTTGTTTCACATAAAGAAAACATAGCATAATAGTATTCAGCTTGTCCCTCAATAGAGTAGCAAATATAAATGCATAGGACACCTTCAAAGTTCATAAGAGTGACTAGATACAATAGTTTCAAGCAAGCAATAAGAAGTTATGCATCAATCAAGTAGTCTTGGGAAAATGCACATAGAACTAAGAGTGGCCACTATGCTCTCAAAGTAGTGCACAAAGATAGAAGGTGGAGACTCAATGTAATGGTGGAAGAAAAGCCTTTTTGTAAAAAGGAAGTAGGCATTCAAGTCTCATAAAGAGCTTCCAAAAATTATGGTACTTGTAGCTTTCAGCTCTCATTGCCCCTATCATAAGCATCTTGAAGGTGATTAAGGTTAAAGTGACACAACTAAGAGGATATGCTTGACAAGTTATAAACCGGAATCTCATGCCCCTTACTTACGAAGACCGATCCTCATGCTACTCAACTTCAGTCACGAGTAAGCTCTTGTCATTGTAAGTATATGTGTATCATTAAGAACTGCCAACGGGGTACCGCTTGCACATGATACAGGAGCTTTCCCATAATCAAAATGACAAGGCAAGCAGACAATGAGCATCTCAACAATCTTTTTATTTGCTATTTGCATAGGTTTTTATTGAGGATGCTTCATAGAGTGCTCATTATGGTGATGCTGCAAGTTTCCACCATGGTTAGGCATGGCTTAGGCTAGTGGCCTAGGAGTTTCTCTAACACACATACAAACTCCATGATCTTACAAGTTCCACTTTTATTTCACACCGCCGGGATCCGTAAGTAAAAGAACATGATATCAACGGGGTACACAATACAAGTGCAATGTTGAAAGCGTTCCCCATGGTACATGGTTCTGCTAATTTCAACTTATAAAGCGCAAGCATATACGCAACAAAGAAGGACCCAATGGTTCAAGTTTATTAGAGGCAAAAAAGTAAAGTGTGCCATCAAGTTCGTGAGAGCTTTAATCACTAGTTTTCTCATAACAAGTGGAAGGTAAACAAAAGCATGAATATACTTGGAATAGCATAAGCTAGTAGGTAGGAATGGTGGACTCTTTGGAATAACTTGGTTTAGGGTGTTGGATGCATGAGTGGAACTCATACTTTGTTGTGGAGGCTAGCAAAAGTCTGGGAGCGACAAACTAAGAGAGCAATAATGGCCATAATCATGCAGAGCGACAAAACATTATTGATCAAAGCATAAAGTGATACTACAAGTTGAAAACTAAAGGATCATAAATGCTATGGTGACTTTGGATAGTCATAACATGGTGTGAGCATGTGCAAAGTCAACCCAAATAAAGCATCAAAGGAGAATACCACTATACTATGCTTTAATATGCTAAAACAACGCATGATTCATCCAAGGCACATTAAGCAATCTCAATTGTTTATAACAAGTCATGCTACAGCAAAGAATACTAAGCATAAAGCCAAAACAATATCAAGCATGGCATGACAAAGCATAGGCCACAGTCAAAAACAAGCTCTTTTTACCACTTAAGCATGAGCTTTCCTACTCTTTTCCAAACCAAACCAAACTATTTGAAAACCAATGCATGAAAGATGGGGTCCAACCAATTTATTCAGAGAACTAAGAAAACTAAAAACCAAAATGAAAACAAAAAAGAAGACGCTCCAAGAACAACACAACTGTGCATGAAACAATAAAAATGAAGTGTTTGGAAGAAACCTGAGATTTTTATTGATGAAGAGGGGGATGCCTTGGGCATCCCCAAGCTTTGACGCTTGTAATTCTTGGATATTTCTTGGGGTGACACGTGTGGCATCCCCAAGCTTGAGCTTTAGTCCATCCTTCATCTCATTACTCATTCCTTCCATACACCTGAAAATTTTCCTTCATACAAAACTTCACACAATCTTTATTAGCAACATTAGTGCACTCAAGATAAATAAGTATTAAGGTTCAGTTCTAACACCAAATAAACTTCCATTAGAACAATATCTACTGTAGCACTTCCTTCAAAAAGCTCAAATCCCCAAAAGAACTCAAGAAGGAACCAACAAGAAGCAAATGCAGAAAATGGCAGAAATCTGTCAAAACAGACCAGCAGGTAAAGACGAATTTTTTCGAAGACCTTCTGTTGCTCAATTCAAAAAGTATTGAACTAACGAAAGTTAGATAACAACCTGAGTCAGAAGCACAAAACATTACATCTCAGTTGGACATACAGAGCTCTCTCACGGATTTTTTTGGTGAAGCACAAAAATCTGTTTCGGGACAGCAACTTTCCCAATCATTACTTCACTCTCATTAGAGGTTACTCTTGGCACAAAAAGCATATAAAAAGGATAAGGAGCGGTTATTACTGAAGTAATAACTTCCAAGACTCATCTAAAACTCTTGGGTTATCTCCCAACAAGTACTTTTCTTCAATGGCTTTAAGTTAGGCATGATAGTTTGAGAAGATGCTCACATAAGAAATATGAATTGAAGTAAAAGAGAGCATCAAGAAGCAAATTCAAAGCACATTTAAGTCTAACCCACTTCCTATGCATAGGAATCTTGTAAAGAAACAATTCATGAAAGCACAAAGCAACAAGCATAGGAAAGCAAAACAAGTGCAAGACTTTCAACATAAAGAGGGGAAACTTAATATTATTGAGATGCATAAAACCATGTTTCCCTCTCTCATAATAACTTTCAGTAGCATCATGAATAAAATTAACAATATAACTATCACAAGAAACATTCTTATCATGAGCCACATGCATAAAAGAATTAATACTCCCCACATAAACATAGTCATTCTTATTGATTGTAGTGGGAGCAAATTCAACAAAATAGCTATCATTATTATTTTCATCACCATAATCATCAAATATAGGAGGCATATTGTAATCATAATTAATTTCCTTCTCAATAGTAGGTGGACTGAAAATATCATAATCATCATTGCAATCATCATATATTGGAGGTTTTGTATCATCATAAGCAATAGAATAGCTATCTTCCAAAGCTGGGGAACTAAAAAGATCATTTTCATAAAAAACTAGCTTCCCCAAGCTTAGACTTTTCCATAGCATTAGCAATAATGGTGTCCAAAGAATTCATACTAACAACATTGCTATTAGCATGCAAATAGAGTTCCATAGGTTTTTTAATTTTCTCTTCAAACACATCATGTCCTAACTCAAGATAAATACTATAAAGCTCTCTAATTTTTTTGTTGTTTTCCATTAAGCCTAACTAGTGAAAACAAGAAACCAAAAGACAAAATTGCAGAATCTAAAGGAAATAACTTCGAGTACTCACACCGGAGGATGTGAGTACCTTTTAGCTTACCTCCCCGGCAACGGCGCCAGAAAATAGCTTGATGTCTACGCTTGTCGCTTCGGTGAATCACTTGAGCCCTGAGACATTTTCGGTGCCATGGATCTAGACCAGTGAGCTATTACGCTTTCTTCAAAGGATGGCTGCTTCCAAGCCCACCTCTTTAATCCTCCGGTGTGAATACCTTTTACCTTACCTCCCCGGCAATGGTGCTAGAAAATAGCTTGATGTCTACGCACTTCTATTCTTGTAGACTGTTGTTGGGCCTCCAAGTGCAGAGGTTTGTAGAACAGCAGCAAGTTTTCCCTTAAGTGGATCACCCAAGGTTTATTGAACTTAGGGAGGAAGTGGTCAAAGGTATCCCCTCTCAAGCAACTCTGCAATCAAGATACAAGAAGTCTCTTGTGTCCCCAACACACCCAATACACTTGTCAGGTGTATAGGTGCACTAGTTCGGCGAAGAGATAGTGAAATACAAGTGGTATGGATATAAGATAACGGTGCTAGGAAATAGCTTGCTGGCGTAGAAGAGACTAAAGACAAACTGAAATAAAGATGGAAGCAAGCAAACATGTAACAGATCTAATTGCAAACGGTGTTTCAATGCTTAGAAACAAGGCCTAGGGATCATACTTTCACTAGTGAACACTCTCATATAAATATATTCTCTTTATGATACTACTCTTAACTACTCTCCGGTTGGACACTCTAATCAACGGTAGGGCTATAACAACACACCTCAAAGTAAGCCTTTCCCATCTAGAAAACCCCACACTGTCACCTTGAGCACTAGATAGGTCCAACAAACACCAAAATTTCATAAAGACATCCAACTCCAAATATAACTCATAACAAGTATTTGTAATCTCTAGCCTAAGTGCCACCATGGTGTGCACGCTGTCACTTTCACACACATGGGGAGGGCAGAGATCTATTAAGCACTTGAGTAGCAAGGTAGATCTATAGATTACAAGCTCATGATCTCAATAAGATCATGCATAGAGAGAGATGAACACATAGCTACCGGTAGAACCCTTAGCCTCGAGGAAGAACTACTCCCTCCTCATCATGGGAATCAGCAACGGCGATGGAGATGGTGGTGGAGATCGATGGAGATGGCTCCGGGGGCACTTCCCGTCGCAGTGCGAATAGAGACTTTCTGTCCCCAAATCTCCCTTGGTGGCGGCCATGGAACTTTTCATGGCTGGAGGCAGGACGATTTAGGGTTTTGGCTTCGGGAGGCTTCTTATAGGCCAGAGGGCAAGGTCGGTGGAGTGCCAGGGGGCCCACACCACCTGGTGGCGCGGGTAGGGCTAGCCCCCGCCTGGGGGGGGGGGTGGCCAGGCCCTGGCCCTCCTCCGTCTCGTATTCTTGCTCCATGAGTCTTTCGGTAAAATAGGAACTTTGGCTTTTGTCTCGTCCAATTCTGAGAATATTCATTTTCTGACTTCCTGGAACCAAAATCAGCAAAAAACAGGCAACTGGTATTGTGGCATCTTGTTAATAGGTTAGTCCAAGAAATCATATGAAAATTACTCCAAAGTTGGAACAAAACACAAGAAAGTAGATAAAACCAAGCATGGAACATCAAAAATTATAGATACATTTGCAATGTATCACCTACCCAACTCAGGTATTATGGTTGTACGGTAAATTTGGAATGGTATCGCATCCGAACCCAACCATCAGTTTTTATCAAAGTCAAGCATATGTTTCATTCAGTTTCATCATCAAACCATTGTGTTTCATAACACATGTCAAAACATTTCAATAGAATGAATCTTCATTCCAAGGTTTTGATGTCCCACAAGTATAGGGGGTGTATCGCAGTATTTTTGATAAGTAAGAGTGTTGAATCCAACGAGGAGCAGAAGGTGCTGGCGAGTGGCTAGGAGCAGGAATTCTCTGTAAATACTTAGTAAACAGTTTTTTAGGTTTTTTTTGATAATGCAGGTAAATAAAGTACGAGTAAATAGAAGACAATAAGAATAAATGTAGCAAGTGGCCCAATCCTTTCTTTAGCAAAGGACAAGCCGGTTGTATTACTTAAGATGACCAAACGTTCTCGAGGACACATGGGAATACCGTCAAGTGCTTTCGCTTCATATAGTCGATTAATCTTCTTTAGTTTGCTAAGTGTTGTGTGGGTGAACCTGTGCTAATGTACCGACCTTCCTAGGACTAATACATACTTGTGATTACGACAAAAGGAAGGTACTGGGAGAAAACGGGTCGGAGACGGAGTCCGGGGCGGCTACACCACCTGGTGGCGCGGCTAGGGGGGCCCGCGCCAGGGGGTGGTGTGAGCCACCCTGGCTCCGTTTCCGTCCCTCTTTTGCTTTGTAGCTTTCCTTGTTGGATGAAAACTCCAAAAATATAATTGGACAGAATTTTCGCGGAACTTTTCTTACCAGAACTGTTACCTATTCGAAAATGGACTCTACAGGTCTCTGAAGTTGGCATTTAGTAGATTCTTCCAGAGTCATTGCTTGAATAACATCAATATCTTCATCTTCATACTCATATTGCTCGAGTCATGAAACCTTTCACTTTCTTATTACACCATTTTCTCCAATAACCTAGAAATTTCTTCCACACAAAACTTCACACAATTCTCATTAGCAACATTAGTGTAAGCGAGGTAATAAGCCTTTTAAGTCCAATTTCAACTGAAATCCATAAAATCATAAGCTACTATATCAACTCCTTCTGAAAACCCAAAAAGAATTCAAAAAGGAAATCGATTTAAGAGGCAAATGCAAGAGTGGCAAAAATCTGTCAAAATAGACCAGCAGGTAAAGATCATTTTTTTAGAAAATCTTATGTTGCTCAAATAAAATAGTGCAAAACTAACGAAAGTTAAATAACAACCCGGGGCAGAAGCACAAAGAATTATAGCTCAATCTGACATACAGAGATCTCTCATGGATTTTTACGGTGAAGCACAAAAATCTGTTTCGGGACAACAACTTCCCCAAATCTTACTTCTCTCTCATTAGAGGTTGATCTTGACACAAAAACCAAATAAAAAGGATAAGGAGAGGTTATTATCGAAGTAATAACTTCCAAGACTCAAAGAAACAAAAACAACTAAAAACACAAATAAACTGGGTTGTCTCCCAAAAAGCTCTTTATTTATAGCCATTAAGATGCGTATGATAATTTCAATGATGCTCACATAAGAATATGAATTGAAGTGAAAGAGAGCATTAAGAAGCAAAAATACACATGTTTAAGTCTAACCCACTTCCTATGCAAGGGAATTTTGTAAACAAACAAATTGTTGAAACTAGAAGCTGCAAGCATAGGATGGCAAAACAAGTGCAATATAAAAACTTTCAGCATAAAACGAGGAAACTTGATACTATTGAGATGCATAAGAACAGTCATCCCTCTCTCATAATAACTTTCAGTATCATGCATAAATTTAATGATATAGCTATTACAAGAACCGTTGTATCAATGATCACTTATCCTAACAGAAAACACAGGGATACTAGCTCTCATAACACTACTTTGTGAAACAATATTAGGGCTATCCTTACAAAGGATAGTGTGTCCATCTTATTCATATTTAGTGACAAAGTCTTTCACATTTGCTATTATAGGTTCATCATTTTGTTCATCAGGTTCAACAACTTTACTTGTACTTTCATTAACCATACTAGCTATCATAGAATGTTCCTTTACTTTAACTGGGAAAGGTATTTTCTCAATGTAAGGTTCAAGTAAAACATGATTAGTAGTATAAACTTCAGTATTTCTTGTAGGAACACTACTAACAATGTCTTTATAGGGTGCATGATACTTGTTCCACTTCTTTTTAGGAACTTCAATATAGGAAGCAAAAGCCTTAAAATAAGATGCAATAGCTTGAGAGTCTAGACCATAAGCATTTTTAATATTTTGAAAGTCATCAGTTCCCATGAAAGATTCAATGCATTCATAATCATAATTTATACCTGAATTTCTTCCTTTGTGATTCTCCCATGCTTCAGCATTGTCTTGAATACGGTCCAGAAGATCCCATTTAGCTTATTCTTCCATGGGAGTGAATGATCCAGCACAAGAGGCATCCAATAAATCCTTATCATGAAGAGAAATCCTTGCATAAAAGTTATTGATAATAATATTGTTGGGGAGCTCATGAATGGGACATTTGAGCATTAGTAACTTCAATCTCCCCCAAGCTTGAGCTGTACTCTCTCCATCAAGAGGCTAAAAGTTGTATATTTGATTCCGATCTTTATGAATCTCACTAGGAGGATAAAACTTTGAATAAAAGAGAGGTACTATTTCCTCCCATTCAAGAGCTTGACCATTCTTCATCAGCTTATACCAGTCCTTAGCTCTTCCTTTTAGTGATAATGAGAATAACTTCTTCTTGACTTGATCTGTTGTAATACCTGTACACTTGAACAACCCGCATAATTCGTGTATAAAGAGCAAATGATCACCAGGATGGACAATTCCATCTCCAACATAATAGTTATCCATAACACGATCAATATTTCTTGTAGGTATTTTAAAAGTATCATTCTCAGCAGGTGGTGGTTCATCTACTACCTTAGCAGTGGTAGTAGCATTACGAAATAAGAAACTCAGCTAATTATCCATATTGAAAATAAAGCAACTAATAGAAGTAAACAATACTCACAGTAGAAGTTTCCTTTACCAGTTCCACTCTCCAATAGTGCTTCACTCCCCGGCAGTGATGCCAGAAAATAGTCTTGATGACCCACAAGTATAGGGGGTGTATCGCAGTATTTTCAATAAGTAAGAGTGTCGAACCCAACGAGGAGCAGAAGGTGCTGGCGAGTGGCTAGGAGCAGGAATTCTCTGTAAATACTTAGCAAATGGATTTTTAGGGGTTTTTGATAATGCAGGTAAATAAAGTACGAGTAAATAAAAGACAATAAGAATAAATGCATCAAGTGGCCCAATCCTTTCTTTAGCAAAGTACAAGCCGGTTGTATTACTTAAGATGACCAAACATTCTCGAGGACACATGGGAATACCGTCAAGTGCTTTCGCTTTATATAGTTGATTAATCTTCTTTAGTTTGCTAAGTGTTGTGTGGGTGAACCTGTGCTAATGTACCGACCTTCCTAGGACTAATACATACTTGTGATTATACCCCTTGCAAGCATCCGCAAGTACAAGAAAGTAATTAAGGTAGAAACCTAACCACAACTTTAAACTCTAAGACCCTAACGTCCCTTGTGCAAAGGTTTCCTAATGGGGGTTCAGGTTTCTGTCACTCCGGCAACCCCTATGATTAGTAGCCAAATACACAATGCATTCCCCTAGGCCCATATAGGTGAAGTGTTATGTATTCGATGTTCACATGACACCACTAGAAGAAATACACCACAAGTTAATATCAAACTATTGAATCTTTCTCAACACAATTCCAGTACTAACAACATGACTTCTCCCATGTCCTCAAGAACAAAACGAACTACTCACAAGACATCATATGGATCATGATCAGAGATGAAATAATGATAAGTAACAATCTGAACATAAACGATAATTCAACGGTTCACTCAATAGCATCAACTACAAGGAGTAATCAACATCGGGAAAGTTTCCCCTAAGAACTATGCAAGATTCAACCCAATTGTTACATCGATATGAGGTGGTGATGATGGTGCTGGTGGATATGATGGTGGTGATGATGATGATGATCCCGATGAAGTCCAGCTTGATGGTGGTGTTGATGGCGATGATCTCCCCTCTTCGAGAAGGAATTCCCCCGACAGAATTCTGTCTGCCGGAGAGATCTTTCTCTCTTGGTGTTTTCCGCCCCGTAGAGGCGGCGAAATCTTTCTGGTGGTCGCCCCCCTGAGTCTTAGGGTTTTGGGAGGATGATATACACTAGAGGGGAGAGGCTGGAGTGGACCAGGCCGGCCACACCACCTGGTGGCGCGGCCTGGGGTGGCCCACGCCAGGGGGTGGTGTGGGCCCCCTTGTGGCCCATCTCCACTTCCTTTTCTGGCATTCTTTGTCTTCTGGAAAAATAGGATTTTCCATGTATTTTCTCGGATTTTCCGATCTTCGCGAATTTTGCCTCCAAACAGCACCTTTTCCATCAGAATCCTGACTGCAGCGATCCATGCTCCAAAAGTCATCAACCATGAAAAAATAGATGAAATAACATAAGTGTCATCTCTTAATATGAAATATATCAATGAATAACAGTAAATTATGATATAGAATAGTGATGCAAAATGGACGTATCAGGGTTTCATAATCATTTTCACCAAGTGTCCCCATCCAAAGTGATCAAGTTTAGTTTAGCACTAGCCACTAGTATTGAGTATATCACTATTGCAGGGTGCTAATCAAGTATAAGTATCCAAGTCTAGTTCTATTATCTTGATGGTATCCATCCTATTTTCCACTAATCACAATTTATTAACTAGGTAAGAAACTTTAGTAAAGGGAAAAGTAAAGCTTGGAATAAAACTGGGAATTGGTAAAGTTGCATCTCAAAAGTTTGCATAGGTTATCTGCACAAGTCAACTGGCATAGCTAAGATTGCATGGATAGCTTGCATAGTGGGCTTGCATAGTGTAGCTTGCCTTGAGTAGTGCAATTGTTGAAGTTCTCTTCCTCTTCTTTGAAGTATTCCTCCTCGTCGTATCCCAGGTCGGTACTAGCATCTATAAATACATACAATATACACAATCACCAAACAACACTTAACTACTTCTATTTAGCACACATGGCTCACACTAGATGATCTAGCATCATCTCTATCATCACATGAAATATTCACACATTCTTATTTATCTTATTTTAGAAAAGTAATTTCTACTCATTGAAAAGTACTTAAGATTTAATATCCTCTAATTAGAATATGGGATCCTGTTGAAAAATGTCATCACCGCATATTCCAATACTTGAGAAAGTGATTTCAAATGGTGGTCATATATTACAAGATTTAATATTGCTATTTAATAATATTAAAGTGACTAGAAATGCCTATATAGCATTCTTTTAATACTAGTCCCTGATTAATGTATGTAGAACTAAATCTTTTTACATATTCATACAGAGCATGGCAAATGTGATTTTTGAGAGTTGGAATCAACTCAAAAGCATTTTTGGTTGATTTTATAAAAATGTTTGAAGTTGTGAAAGTCTCTGTCTTGTTATTTTTACTATAGGTGATCTATAATTTCAAATGGTTTGAATCCAATGGGAGAGATTAGATATTTTTAATACCTTTCTAACAAAATTGGAATCATGCAATTTGGTTTAATACATCTCTTTGAATTCAATTTTGATTAGAACTACTGAATAAGATTTTAAACTAAATGGAAACAATTCTATTTGAATCTTTGGGCTCATGAGGAACGAATCTGGCTGACCCAATTGACAACACAGACAATGGCTCTTGACAGGTTGGTCCCATGCGTCAGCGACTCTGTTTAACCGAAACGGTATCAACTAGTATCGGCCCTACGATTAGAACAAGATCAATGGTCCTAGTTCATCGTCTACGTCGCGGAGGGCGCGCGAGATTCTAAACCTAGCGGCACGGTGGGGGTCGTCAGGGGATTACCAGGGCTCTAGCTAGGTCCGGCGATAAGGGCGAATGGGATGGTAGACCATGACGAGTCGATTGGCGGTCGTGGAGTCTCCTGGGGTGTCTCCAATCGACGACGCCCTTCCTTCACTGCAGTGGTGGGCTCTAGCCAAATTCCGGCAGGGTGGTGTTCGCCTTGCTCCGAGGAAGGGTCTGAGGTGTTTCTGAGAGAGAGGGGAGTGAGATGGTGTGCCGTTTGAGGCTGGGGAAGGGGCCTATTTATACACCAGCGTTGGAGGCAGTGCGGCATGGCTCAGGCTCACCGGCGACGCTGCTACAGGTCGCTATAGGCATGGCGGAGGGCATAGGTTGACTAGGTGGACTGCGGCGATCGTCACACACGTAGTGGCCCGGAAAGCGGTGGTCTTAAATGGTCGGGTGACATCGGCGCTCTATGCAGGTACCGATGTGTTCATCATCGCGTACGGTGGTCACGGGGTGCGCAGCGGCGAATGATCATGTCTGGGGGGTTGCTGATGACGCGCGAGTGTGGGTACGAGCGGAGAGGGTGAGGCACTGCGTGGCTGCGCGAGGCGGCTATGGTGCTCTGGCGTGCGCTCGGCATGGCAGAGACATAAATGGGCGCGGTGATCCTGGCTCCTCCACTGCTCGCCGTTGATCAAGGGGTGGACAGAGAGGGGTGGTGAGGTCACGGCTAGCAGCTAGACTTTGTGGGAGAGGGCGGCACGGTCTGTGGCGTCGTGTCCATGGTCGACGGCATGGACATGCTCGGGTATGACATGGCACTGGTGCAGGGGGTGAGTGAGGGGTACCAGATGCACAGGCTGGTACTAGGAATGGTCGTGGGTTAGTTATTGGGTTGATTGCAGTACAAGAATGATCACAAGATTGATTCAAAAGAGTAGATAGTGGTTGAACTTGTACTTTGTCTGCTAAGTGCTCGACGAAATGGGCGCATGAACTAAACCTTTGAATTTTCAAATGATTTTTGGTGGGTGTGCTGGTCACATGCTTAGTAGTCTCTGGTTGCTGGGATTTGTCAAGTGGTGTTGGTTTGAGTGGTTTTTGAAAAAGTGCTACTAGGTACCTACACTTGATTCAATTTTGACTTGCCTCTTAAATAGATTTGAAATTAGCTTTTGTAAGTTTGTAAAGTTTGCTTGTGTTCATTTTCACTTGGTCTAGCAAGGGGTAAAAAGAAGTAGAATTGTTTCTGTTGGGAATCTTTTACAAGAGATGCCCAAAGTAGGCTAGTGGTTAACTTTGGCCAAAATGACCATTTGAGCATTATGCTTATAACTTGATTTTCTTTTGATTTGTTTCTATTTGAAAAAGACCTAGATGATCTTGTTTTCATCTTTAAGCTAATCCTTATCATTGAGAGCAATCAACATGGCATATCAAACAATCATACATTAATCATAAACAAACATGCATTCATATGGGTTTAATAATAAAAGTTTTTGTTAACCCTAAACTTGGGTGATCAGAACTTGATAAACTTGTTTAGCATTTTTGAGGTGTTACAGTTAATGTGTCCTTTGAGAATTGGAATGGGGAAGTTGTACCTTGTGAGGAGTTCCAAGAGGTTTGGATCAAATTTGAAGGTATACCACCAAAGTGGTTGTCATGGAAGGTTATATGCCAGGTTTCATCTACTCTGGGTGCGCTAATCAATGTGGATTGGCATGAGATCTTCAAAACCTTCTACAAAAATATAAGAGTGAGAGTCTCTATCAGGGATATTAATAAAATTCCTACAAACAAGTTATTTGAGATGGAACAAGGTTTTTATCTGGTCTACTTCTCTGTGGAGGAGATTGAAGATGGTGGGGATAACAATCGTGGGGATGATGATAATCTCTTAGAGGAAAACGATGGATAGAAAAAACAGTAAGGAGGAGGGGCTAGGTGATGATTTTTAGGATCAAATGTTAAAAGAGAATAACACAAGCAATTGCTTAATGGATGCTGAAGCTTCACACAGAACCCCTAAAATTAATAGAGGTAGAAGTAAGACAGTGGCTAGCACATTTAGCTCTGCTAGGCAGCTGGAATCAAGAGTGATGGAAAACATTGAAGGGGTAATGGTGACATTGCTATGACTATCCCACTGCTAACCTTCAGGGACCCCGAGGAAAACATTGGAGGGGGTAATGGTGACAGTGCTATGGCTGTCCCACTGCTAACCTTCAGGGACCCTGAGGAAAACATAGGAGAGCACTTGCTGAGCAGGCTGGATGAGGCTGCTAACGAAGGGATGATAAATGGTGGAAAAGATGCTAATCCAACAATTCAGATCTAGGTGGATGAATATGTTGGCAAATGCAGAAAGATAAAGAAAAAATACTTGGTGGGGGTCCTATTTTGGCTACCAGAATGAGCAGTAGAATTGCGAGGGATAGAAAAACTGCTATTGAGAGAGCTCATGATCTTAAAAAATCCAAGAACTTGAAGGCCCCTAAAGGTAAGGTCTATGGTTTTCAGAATTCTTTTGCTGCACTTTATAATGGTACTCTTATGAATAAAGCTAGATCTGATGGTATCCTGTTAGGATCTTCTAATGATGAGGTTGAAAATAATATCAATTTCATAAAATAATGTAGAGACTGATATACTTATTAATTTTCATTCTAATCATCCATACATGTTCCTCCCAATAACTTAGATATTATTGTTGAGAATGTGGATGGTGAGGGGCTGGCCAATTATGGCAGACAAGAAGTTGGGTATGAGGATCACATTAGTGACTCCGAGGTAGTAGAAGAACCTTGGACTGAGGTCTCTTCTAAGAGGAAGAGTAGGAAGAAATTAAATTTTGATCATGGTAGTTGCTCTAATTTGGAATCCTAGAGGACTCAACAGGCCTGATAAACTTACTAGAGTGCATGATATCATTAGAGAGACATGCCCTAATATTATTAGTTTCTCTGAGTCTAATAAAACGTATTTTACTCCTTTTCAACTCGGGCAACTAGACCCTTATGATAAATATCTCTGGAACTAGTTACCTGCCATAGAAACTGCTGGTGGTATCTTGGTAGGAATCAATAGAGATATGTTTGGGAATATCAAAAACACTACTGAACCAGCCACACAAACCATATCCATCAAATTAAACTGCCAAAAGATCACTAGTTTCACATGGATACTTAAACCAAAATCCACATCAGGAGCTAGTAGGAGAAGTATAAGTGGGAATCTGGAGTTAGGAGGAGAAGCCATCAAGATCAAGATCAAGTCAATGCTTAGAAAGAGCAGGCAAAATAGATCAAGGAGGATTAGTTTAGGTACAAGAAGAGCCAACTGATCAAGCATAATCTCAGGCACAACAATATCAAGCTTCCATACTAGGTTGCTATCCATCACCAAGCCAATAGGTGGTAATGGGTGTATGGGAATAGACTTCAGTATATGCAGTAGTGTGACATCACACTTATATCAGGTTAGAATCACAACATCAACATGTTTTCACAATACCTGGAGATCTATTTCTTCATGAGCATAAGCACCAACATCACCAATTCATGCTAAGCAAATATTTACCCTGTGCACACTCATGTGAGGCACCACAGGTGTAAATCCAGTCTAGCATAAGCACGTGGGCAGAAATGCAAGTAAAGCTAAGCAACCATTAGATCTTAAGCTCTCAAATAAGACCAGTAAATAAACTATGTCTAGAAGCGAGGCAATAAGTAAATATATCCTCCGCAACTTTCGGTTGTGAGGAGATGACTCTCAGTCTTTCAAAGAGTTGCTTTGCAAGATCATCACATAATATTATAAGCTATCAAAAATCAATATATGTTCTTATCCAAACAAAAAACCTAAGCCTTAGCATCATTGGCAGCCACACATGAGTTTTTATTTTTAGCTAATCAAGCCGTCAAAGCCAATAATATATTGTTTCCCACTGTGAACACTCTTAAAGGAGGCACCACAGTGAAGAACACAATAGTAAAAGCTTCTAATTATATCAGCAACATCAGTGTAGAATTCCCATAGTACAATATCATTTGTAATCCACCATAATCATCCCAAATTATTTTCCTAGCTAAATCAGACCCGAAATCAATTTTTGTGTGTTTGGTTATCTGTCATAGAGGACAGAACATATTCAAGAAGTATCCATTACCAATTCAGTAATTTAAGCTCAAATGTTAAAATTAAAAAGGACATGTCCATGCCTCAGTCTCTGCATCCCAGGCAAGATAGGAAACCAAAAGTGTAAAATACCTTCAGTTACACCCAAATAGTTAGCCATTTGGTCAAGCACATCTTGTGTTTTGCTGCAAAGAATTAGAAACAATTCTGGATCATCTTTTTTATCAAATGCTACAACACAAAAGGGTAATCCAAATCATAAGCTCAAGCATTGGATATGTCTATTCTTATTCAATATGCACATATCAGTTTAAAAGAGAACATTGCCTAGATTATCATATCAAATAGATCTTGCATCCATTTTTATTTCACCAACACAGGAATACTTCAAAGATAGAAAGAAAACACTAAAATGCTTGGAACTGAATGGTGAGCAGTCAGTTTCATCAGTAAGAGAGTAACCACATGCCACAAGCAAGCACAAGAACATACAACAACAACCATATATCACCCTAGTAAAAATAGGAGCTTGTTAGCAACGCACATAGACGCAGATCATCTTCACAGTCCCAATTTAAAAAACAAAACCTAAATCTAAATTCTGCACCTAGATTGTTCATCGGCTCGAAGGTCGGTCACATGAACATTACCTAGACCAGAGGTAGAATTGAAGAAATAGATAGGAGGGTCGATGTCGGTGTTACAAACACTATTGTCCCACTGGTGTTAGAGAAAGAAGCAATCCCATTAGTATCCCCACTGTCCACCATCACCATGACCACAACAAGCATAGTAGAAGCGACACAACAAGTACCACATCACCAGCACAGCGCCATCACCCGAACATGAACACCACTACTAGAATCACCGGGGTTGCGATCGAGTACCGCCGTCCTGTCGTTGCTTGGGCAGAAGGGGAATTAGGGTTCACTACAAGAAAAGTTTCCTTCCGCAACGACTTGGCCCGACGGTCATCATAGAAGGCGCGTCTTCCGCGATGAAATTGTCGTTTTTTTCCAGTTTCGTGGCCCTCTACTACAATGGAACCGCTAAAAACGTGAAGGAAGCTCGGTTGGCGTGTGACAAAAGCAAGATTTTCATTTACTCGCGCGATGTTGACTCACCAAAGTATTTTGAGGCGTGTGGATCCTAGACGTCAGTGTCTCTAGCGGACCATAATTTTCGGTCATGCCTCCCTGATTTGAACTCGATAACGTTGCTCGATGCGTCTACCATTTAGTTAGACTGCTTGGTCCCACATGTCAGCCTCTCATTAGAAGAATCATGTGTATGATGGAATTTTTTTCCTTTGCTCATGCTACCCTGCTCTGAAGTTGATAGCGCTGCTCGATGCATCTACCGTTTAATCAACCTCCTGGGACCCACATGTCATCCTCTCATTAGAAGAAATGTGTGTATGATGGAATTTTTTTCCTTCACTGGCGCTACCCTGTTCCGAAGTTGATAGCGCTGCTCGAGGCATCTACCATTTAACCAACCTCCTGAGCCCCACATGTCATCCTCTCATTAGAAGAAAGATGTGTATGATGGATTTTTTCCTTTGCTCTTGCTACCCTGTTCCGAACTTGATAGCGTTGTTCGATGCATCTACCATTTAATCATGCTGCTGGGCCCCACATGTCATCCTCTCATTAGATGAAACGTGTGTATGATGGATTTTTTACCCTCTATCGCGCCTTTATGTTCCGAACTTGATAGCATTGCTTGCTGCATCAGTCGTTTATTCAGGCTGGTGGGTCCCTTATATCAGCCTCACATTAGAAGAATCGTGGGTATGATGGAATTTTTTTCTTCTCTAGACCCCGTTCCGAACTAGATAGCGTTGCTCGACGAATCTGCCGTTTGCTCATGCTGCTGGGTCCCCCATTTCAGCCTCTCATTACAAGAAACGTGTGCATGTTGAATTTTTTTACTCGCTCACGCCTCCCTATTTCGAACTGGCAACTTTGCTCGATGGAGCATCTGTATAAGGTCGCGCTACTGGGTCCCACATATCAGCCTCTCTATAAATGAAACATTGATTGCTCGATGCAACATCTGTATAAGGTCTCTGCTGGGTCCAACATGTCAGCATCTCTGCAAATGCAACATGTGTATGATGGACTCCGTTGTTTTGACCTTGGCAATGTTGCTGGGTTCCAGATGTCAGCCTTCTCTGTGTAAGAAACGTGTGTACGCTGGAAAAAATGTAAAAGAACGACAAAGATTATACAATATATTATATATTTATATTGAAAAACCTAGGAATCAAACTCAAGACTTCAACAAATGGGAACCACGTGTGCTTCCACTATGCCAGAACCATCTATGCCACTACTAGTAAAGATTACATTTGGAAATGTTGAAATGACTTAAAATGAAAAGGCAGCGACCCTGACGACTTGCCATAAAAATGCTATATGCTCTGTACAAATACAACATGGGTAGGAGAAGATTGTCCTATACTTTATCATAATGGCACGGAAATACTAACTTAAGACGATTTTGGGTGATAAAAAAATAACTTGGGTCCAATCTTGTGAACCAATGGGCTTCTTATCGTGGGATCCTTACCGGAACTTCTTCAGTGTGGTTCATGCTTAAAAAACCAAGTAACAATGTGTTGACGGTTGGCGGACCATGGCAGACCTGAACCTGGAAGGATAAATTAGCGAGGTTTTGGGCTACAATTGGGTAGAATGTAGTACTATTTTCTAATAACCTCCTCACTGAAAATTCAGTGTACTCAATATGTCGAGGGTAGGCAGTCCACCTGACCTGGCAGGCTAAATTTGCAAGGTTTTGGGCCAGTGTTGGGTTGAATGTGCAATCTTTTCGCTAGGTCCTTAGTGAAAATTCAATGTAGTTCGTACCCCATCCTAAAAAAAATGCAGTTGGTACCCTAAAAAAATATATACTCTACTCACCACGAAAGGCTAATTAAGGGAATTTTTTGAAACAAGAATATGGGAAGTTTTTTGTCCGAAGTGGGGTTGAAATATTCATTTTCATAGGCTGAGTAGTAAAAGTACATTGTACTAAAGGTCTATGGTCCACCTGACCTGGCTGTACCTATGCTGGATCCAAAAGAATGAAGTTGGAAAGGGAGAAAAGTGACCAATATTGCGCCTTATTAAGAGTTTTACATAGCAAGGAACTTGGGCAGCGCAGGATTCAAATATGGAAAGTACTGGAGGGAGTTTGACTGATTGACATAAAATCGTGTCATATCGTCTTACAGTGCGCAATCATCTTTTCAGCAAAGGATATATTTCTAGATGGTTTGGGTGGCTTTGAATCAGCCTAAGTGTCCAATCAATTTGATGTACTCAAAACCTTGTAATCATGCCATATAAACTGTAGGCGACAGAGACACGGTGGCCTTGACTTGCCCAGCTTCAGACAGCTTAGGTAAGCACCAGCTTATACTGATTGCTCAAAGTTGTATGCTTCTGTACGATCAAATTAGTACATGCCGTAATTAGCGCCAACATGTGGCATTTTCATCATGCAAAGAGGCGTAGAATTCACACATTTAGTTCACAGTTTCGAACACAATAATACAACCAGTTTGTACACTAGCATAGACAGTACACTGTCAGCACATCAGAGCTTGACTTGTTCATGTCACATCAGAGCTTGACTTGTTCATTTCACATACAGAAGAATAAGCAAGAATACATACTGTATTGAACAAGTAATTTCACGGTAGTGCCAAAAGTATGCCATGTATCAGAGACAATATGGGGTCTGCGTAAACAATTTTTCTTTTTTAGAAGGGTGTGCATTATTTTTTAGGATATCGGCATAAATATTTGTGGCTATCATCCTAGGGCGTCTCAGCCTTCTTTGGCGTACTGAGCCAAGATCAATTACGGCCCAATTAAGGCCTGTTTCGTGGCCCTATAAGAAGCAGTGACCTACCTTTCCCTATTCGCTAAGAGGAAAGAAGGAATATTCCTCTCAAAACACAAAGCTGCACGAGGTGCGATGATTCAAAAAAGCTGCACGAGTCGCGTATATACAAGCCAGTAATAGTACTAAAAACTATAGTACAGAAATCACGCTACAAAATAAGCACCGCTACATGGATTATATCGTGGAAGGCAATACTAATTATAAAAGCATGGCAAGGCTTATATAAACTGATTCAAGATGGCCACTAAAACCAGTGTACTAACAGTCAACTATTGAACCACGATGCAAAAAAATATGACACAACGATACAGCATAAATATCCACAGCTCAATCTAGGGACGGCACAATAAGCATACCACACCTAAACTAGGCCTAAACCAAATTGCCGCTTGTCGCACATAGTTCCAACCATCTTTGGGAAGGCTGATAACTGCCACAGGCTCACCTTCAGTTGGCTGCAGGTTGCAGCGTTTAATCTGAGGGAATTGTATTCCGCGAAAGGTCATGTATTTTATGTACACACTGTTTTTCCTCATGAATGGGAACATTGTGCCATCAGCAGCCTTGCATCCGCGTTTGTTCATCATCTTATCAATGATTGGATAATTGAGAACGAGAAACAAAGAGTTGTCGCCCAGGGTATTAACCTGCCTCCAAACGATGATCCCTGGAGGTCCAACAGAGCTAGGATCCTCTTCAAAAATGTAGACACGAGAGGCATGATATAGGCATAGGTTAGTCAAATTTTGAGCATGGGGAATGATTTCACCCTCTTCGCCATGGGAAACCCCCATGCCATATGTTGTAATTATGATCATCAAGCGTTCACCATCAGCCGATGGAGCGAGGAACCACATGCCTGGCCGATCATTCAGAATAGGTGCTGGGATTACAAATGGAAGCTCCTTGTCTCCTACAACATCCGAATTCGAGACAAAAAGTGCATTACTAGCATACATATTCTAACACCAACATTCTTCATTGTTCATGCTAACAGTGTGAATAGGAAAATCCTGACAATAATATTACTCAATAAATTAACAACATTAGAAATTGCATTTCTTATTCTGCTATTCCGAATATTTGGATTTCTTGCTTATCTTAGTTTCCTAGTTGTTGTAAGTTTCAAAAGAGGATGCGCCACTTTTTATCGATATAGAGGCATGTCCACTTGAATCCTATAGGATTAGATGCCTACAGTATTTTGGATCAAGTGGTGTTTGATTGCATAGGAAAACCAAAGGAATTGTACAAAGAGGTTGGAGTGGATGGAAATTTTCCTCCAAAATAGAGTGAGAATCCTTTGAAGGAATTCCTAAGGATTATACTCTTTTGAATCAATTAGCATTTTATAGAAAAAATCCTAAATATCCAAATCCTACAAAAATCCTACACGATTCCTTTGAATCCCAAGGCAAAATCCAAAAAGGAAAGATTGGTGTCCTACAAAAATCCTATGTAATTCCTATAATCCGAGGAGGGCCTGAAAGTACAAACAGATAAAGAAACCCGAATTCATTGTGTTGGGATAACAATTGAGATGGTGGTTAATAATATCTTTCATATTCTGACAATGAACGAACTTACTAGTGCAGGGACACCGTCATACACTATATTTTTGGAAGGCATATTACTGGTACTAATTCATTACTGGAAACGGTTCATTCATTTTTTAGGACATAAAGCGTATGCTCATTCAGTCATATGAAAGGTAAAACATAAACAAGGTAGTTAAAGAACAACTTCACTGAATCACTCACAATGTATCATCATGGAACTAGAATTACCTCCGATGTGGAATCCCAGCAGTAGGTGCAGCCTTGACTTGCGACCACAAAAATGAGGCCACCGTGTTCAATGTCATCATAGTACTATCGTCTTCCATGACCTGAATGCTCCAGACATCTCCAAACTTGGCTACCGTCTTCCAGGTAGGCGATTTCACCATCGAACAACGCGAGGAGCTTATAGTCTGTGTAACCCCCAGCTTCTGTGGGTACTCTGCAAATTACGATCTTCAAAAGCTCAAGAGATCCATCCCATGACTTATTGAACTTTTCTCCATACCTGCGGATTCGCCAAAAATACTTTTGAAATATGCTTGAGTTCAGAAATGAGTACATGTAACTAGGGGAACCCTTGCTGGCTAGTAGAATTACACGTTATATACTAGAGGTGAAGTGGCCGAAATGCCACAAGTATCCGTCGATGGAAGTTCGATTACTCGATAGGTGTAGATGTTCGCTAGGCACCAGGCCTCGCGCTGGTCCATGGTGGTGAGCCAGTCGCCATTCATGCCAACCCAGAATTTTTCATGCATGAAGGGTAGGATGGCAGTGCGCCAAGGATGGTCGAGCGGCACCACGTCGTACACCATGTCATGCAGATGATGTACCCTCGTACCATCATAGTGCTTGTTGAACCAATAAGCAGGTTGGAGCATCAGTAGGCAAGGTTCATTCCAATGGTGAAAAGTCCATTTCATACCTTCGTTGTTGGGGACACAATCGTACAACAGCTTGCAACATGCGTCTAGCCTGACAGTGCTGGAAATGTCCAGACACTGAACAATAAGGTCGACATCGTCCGCACTACGTTGATCCCACTTGCATCGCCCACTGAGCTTCAAATCGGCCATCACAGCCAGATGGATTTAGGTGGATGCCAAGTGCGGCTAGGGTTTTCTGCAGGAGGAGGGGAGTGTTAGGAATGGGTGAGAAGAGAGAGCGTGGGGGAGATCGTGGGCGGAGTGGGAACTGGGGAAGAAGATGGAGAGGCAAAGAAAAAACGAGGGAGGAGATTTTACTTTCTTGCTCTGTCTAGTCAACAGCAGCATCGAGGATACCGTCGCCTAGACTTCACTATATGTTAGACTAGCACGCCACATAGCTAGTAATTTGACAATACGCCTACATACCACATATCGGAGGTGCAATATTGTCTAGTCACATTAGTTTGACTAGAGGATTTTGTTTTTATAGCTTTCATTTCAACATAGTATAGTATTTTCAACGGAAAATAGGAGGACGAACTAGTACTAGTAGTAGTAGCCGCGGCATGGACACATGTACTTTCATCTTATTCCCCTACATGCAGAACTCGTAGCACGGAATCAAAAATATATACACCGGATATAATGCACAGTACATGTGTGTCCGTGGTATTTTTGGCATGTTGCATGTGTTCATATATGTTCTAGTACAAGGTACATGGAATTACACGTGTACAACATGCAATCACGTAGCAAAATGAGAGACGTACCCAGGCACCAGATTTCGCTCAAGTCAGGCAACATGCATGACTCTGTGTGGCTCTGATTCACGGACATGTGGGCCCTATTTTTGTCAGCCCCACCTGCTAGTGATAATCTGCATGCATCATGCGCTTGGAGCTGTCCACGACGGAAATTACAATTTGCAACTAGTTGCACCGGCAACAAGCTGTTGCATGTGGCACTTCTAAGTTTTCAAAAAATGTGAAATAAATTATGAACATAAATCATATTTATATATTTCATCTATAAATTTCCATCCCAAAAATATTACTAGTACATGGTATGGCCACCACAAAATGAACAAATGAACACAAGATATTGTTTGCTTACGTTTTTTATTTTTCACTCACACAGGTCACATCAGATCTTATTATGGGATCGAATATTTTAGATGCACAAGATACGACATAGCCAATGTTCCGGATTTATTTCACATTTTGTGACAACTCGAAAGTGCAACAAATAATAAAGGGGTGCAGGCGCAACGAGTTGCAGAATATTCGACCCTGACTGACTAAAACTATGGCTTGCATACAGAAAGATTTTGATCAAATCGTAGGCCTTGCATTATATTGCGGCGAAATGAGTGTTAGAGTACAACAAGTTAACGGGTGAGGCTATACGATACAAATGAGGCGAAGGAAATAATTCAAGATACGCAAATCCCTATTCCATATGATCTCCCTTGAACTGTTAATTATGCCGGTTCCAATCCTTCGCGTTGGCCAAGATTGGGACGAAGCACAATAGAGTCTGACCGGCAATTCTAGCCAATGTTTTTTTGGAAGGAAATTCCAGCCAATGTTGGTTGAAAAACCAACAACGATGTCTTGAGCGTTCATACTGAAGCGACATATTTTAGGGCAAAGATTAAATCCACCGAGACTAACTGCATGCGGCGAGGTGTATACACAGTTTCTCCTCGTTAGATCTCCAGGGCCAAGTCCTGCCGCAACAACTGGAATAGTAATCGGATAGTTCATTCCAAGGAAGATAGAAAATGCTCCAAGGTCTAAAACCCTCTGCCATTGCCTCGACGGAAGTAACCTACTAGTGTCAATCGAGAACACATGGTAGAAAAACCCAGTGGAATAGGTGTGAATATTGCGGCCGTGATGATAACCAACATTTTCAATGACAGGATAACCACCATAAGTAGTGTCATACCGCCTATCACTAATGTCCACAGTATTGATCAGAATAAGGCTACCACCATTAGGAGATCTTGCTAAGCACCATAGATCAGGACCGTACTCACGATTACCAGCAAAATCAGGTGGCCCCGGAAGACGCATAGGACTTTGCAACGAAAGCACATTCAGAGGTCAGTTGAGCAAAATTTGAATGATGAAGCTTGAAAATTTAAGGATGGAAATTTTACCCCATGCCTAAGGATCCCATGCATAAACATTGCCAATCTGAGTTATAGCATAGACAACTCCCTTATGGATAATTGCATCATGGTAGATGAACATGCTGATCTGGTTCTCAAGAACCATCCACATACCATGAGAACCATCAAAGAAGGCAATTACCATGTCAAAGATGGTCAGGACAGGGAAATCCTTATAGTTCCTAGCAGTTGTGGGAACTCGGCAAATGGCTATCTTCAGTAGATTAGTAGGTTGACCAGCTGCCATTAACTTAAGTACCTCGGTTGTGGCCTCAAAATCGAACATCTCCGGTAGAGGAATCCGGCAACGAGTGAACACATTCATAAGCTCCCAGTTCCAGGCGAGGCCAACAGTGGCAATCAAATCTCCATGGGCGCATGCCCACTTCTTACCCTCACAATCTGGCATCACAACATCGGAGGAGGACCTATCCAGCGATGTCAGCTTGCACAAGGTCCACCTGAACTTCTTTTGTGGATTCTGCTTCCCCTGTTGCAATAGTAGCTGCCCCTGTAGAACTGCTTCATGCGATTGTCGCGGTAGAAGACATTGTAATCACGCGATTCCTAAGTTGGGTGAGTGTGAAGAACACATGTGAGACCAAATGGATGAGATTTCGACAGGGATGCACCATGTGTTGCTAAGAAAAGACAACGTTTGTAGCAGGCGACAAGGCTCGCAGCGATGATGACGTCGCATCTGGCTGAGATTTCTTCAAGGGGGGCATCGGAAAACACCCCAGAAGTGTCACTATCATCGATCAATTGGGCCATCATGAGGAAGAGCTCAAGTAGGTGGGGGGAAATAGCGTTTGGTTTTGATTGGGGTTTTGGAGGAGAGAGCGAGCGGCAGCTGGCTGGGCGAGACGGAAAACAGTCTATCAAACTAGGCGCCAGAGCTGATCCTAAAGCGGCATGGCAGCGTTGGCGCGTGCCTGTATTGGTGTGCGAGTGGGAATGGCCATCGCCAGGACGCTGGAGGTGAAGTGAGGATGAAGATCGAGGCAAAGAGAAATACGGAATGAAATAAAACCAAGCGTGCCTTCTTTGTCTCTGCTAAATCTACTGTGCCTATCGAACTGGGCTACGGAGATGCTCCAAAAGCGGCATGGCGGCATTGGCGTGTGCTAAAGGTGGGCGAGTGGGGATCAGTGAGAAGATGGAGAGGAAGAGGACGGAGAGCAAAGGAAAATAGAATAAATCGATTGAAATCATACCGCCTACCGAGCGTGGTTTTTCTCTCTTCTCTGTGTTTCCTGGTGCCTATCGAGTAAATAAGTCATGCCTTTCTAGTAGTACAACATAGCTAGCCTAGCACAGGACGGAGCTGTACTGTCCTGTCAAATAAATGGTCATGGCAGAGAGATGGTTTGGAGTATAGTCAGAGCTCCTCTTGCCAAACATAATAATCCTTGGATCTTCTACATTCATCATATTGTGCAGGCACATTTGGAACAAGTACTGTACTACTACTGTAACTAATAAACACATAAAAGTTCCACCGGTAATTAAGGAACAAAATCTGGAATACTACTCTCAAACTCTTGTAGTACAACAACAAAATGCTCACAAAATGGGCTACCAGTACCATCTGTACACCCACACGCTGCCACCTCAAATAAGCTTGTCTACCGCACCACCAATTTCCTCTCCCCTGTTGGCCTCTACACCCCCATTACCGGACCCCAAATCGAACATCTCTCCGTTCAATAAAGAAAAAAAGTCGACAATCTCTCAAAAAATCAACCATCCACCAAAAGAAAATCCATTGTCTAATACTTTCCATTCATTATGAATGGACGGTCGCAATTGCTCGAGCGCCAGGGAGTAGTCGTCTGAGCTACTAGTTGTAGCTCCGCGAAAGCATGCACCTAGAAGCAGCAGAAGAATTTATTCTCTATCAATGATGGAAGAAGATTGACAATATACAGTACCAAATCAACAAGTCAGTGGATTTATCTGTCTGACCAATGAGCGCCGACACGAGTGGTGAATGTCGGGGGGATGACCCCTGGGTAGTCCAAGACGGGACCAACTGGCTGGCTCTAAGGAGCACGGGCTGTCTGGACCCAGATGAAGGAATCATAGCCGGGTGGAATCCCCACCCGGTCAGCACTAAAGTTTCCCCGGTTGGCCCGTCTAGCCAGGTAGCCAGAAGAACCAGCTGGGAGGCCGCTCCTAGCCGGCCGCCTCGAATCCACTGGACATTGTACGGTGGGGATGGTGCTCCTTGCTGAGTGCACCCTTGACCGGATAGGCTGGCTGGCCTGGCCAGCGCTACTGGACAATTGTGCCAAAGCTGGAGGCTGACGAGCAAAGCAGGGGCTGACAGGGAAAGCCCCGGCTTATGCATAAAGAGCCGGCTGACGGATAAAGAGCCGGATGACAAGTAAAGCAGGGGCGCTGAGCACTAAAGCATGGTCCTCCCCTGTACTGGAGGCTTGACTGGACCCGGGCCTACCGTTTGGCCCTGTCCAGCCGGTCCACTTTGTAAAGCCCAAATCCAAACAGTAAACCCTAGACCCCACCTTGTAAGCTACCTCCTCGACCTGTATATAAAGGGGGTAGCGCTAGGGTTCTAGGTAAGCTCAGGCAGAAGGAAAATAGACACTAGAAGAAGGACTTAGAGAATTCTTAGCAAGAAGTAGCTAAGGAAACAGCTCAAGGAGCACTTGTATTGGGCATTTTCCCCCTTTGATAGTAGATCCTCGCAGGAGTAGGAGTTTTACCTCGCCAAGAGGGCTCTGAACCTGGGTACATCGCTGTGTTTGCACTATCTGTGCCTAACCCATTGTGAGTAGCCACCGATAGCAACCTGATTGTCCCCTTCAAGCTATCCCCGATGGCACTGCCGTGTTCCACACCACGACAGTTGGCGCCCACCATGGGGCACAGCGCTTCGGCTGGGATCATCTTTCACACGGGACTTCCACTCGTCGCTGGTGAGCGAGTAGCCTCTGGCCTTGTCCTCACTCTCGGCTCCTACGACTGCGTCCTCGACAACACGTCCTGCTTCGTTGGGGGGACTTTCCCAAGTAGAGGCTCCATCATGCGCTTCGGCGAGGACCGCGTCTACGTCCTCACCGTCCCTGAGGCCTTCCCTCGTGAGGTCGTCACCATCTTCGGCGCGCCCCCTGGCTTCTCTGCCTCGCGCATCGCCAGTGGCAGCATTGAGGTCATGATGGCAGGCTCGGTGGAGAACCGCCGCCCACCTCTAGAGCGCAACATGGACGTCCGCGCCACCAACTCACGCCTCCCGAACCCGGACTTGATCAACTCGTCCATCGAGCACCTCCGCAACCCCATCACCCCCATCAAGGCGGACCCAGCCGCAGCTGCGGCAACCCTGGAAACTACACGCCAGAACCTTCTGGAGGAAGCCATTAAGGTGGCATCCGCCCAACGGCGAATGAATGCCACCATGCGGGAGTACAACATCGTGCATGGCTTCACGCACCTACCCGGCACCAGCCGCCTGGCTCAGCCCCAAGGCCGGAACCTCGGTTTGGAGATGGATTGTGCCGCTGATCCGCGTACACCCGCGGTGCAGCCTATCTACAACACCCCTGCCAAAAACATGAGTGCCATGGAGGCAGCAGTTGCAGAACTCAGCCACCTGGAGGGCGAGGAACTGCTTCGCCAGCAAGTGCGCGTCCAGCTCCTCGCGATCATGGCAAACAAGCAGCAGGCCGAGGCAGAACTCAGCATGGCCGGCAACAGCAGAACCTAGCCAGCTCGCCGGATGGCAGACCCGGCTGCGGGCGGCAGCAAGGCATCTTCCCCGAATGGAGCAAGACAGAGCAACCGCCCATGCGGTGGATCTGCAGGCCGCAGGAACAATGCCTGCGCTGTGGCAGCTGTTACTAGCAAAAACCGTGAGCCGGCTGACGAAGCCGGAAAAGGCCAAGCGCTCCCCAAGTCCCGCCAATCTGGCCATCTGGGACCGCTCGAGCCAAACGAATAGCAAGACGTGCATGCACGGATCTACCTACTGGTCCAATCACGTGCGCTGAAGGAAGAAAGTCTAGCCGGACCAAGATGTTTCAGACCGCTCATCCGGAACAAACCGTTTCCGAAGGGATTTTCACTCCCAAGGGATACGCCAAAGTACAACGGCTCGGTCAAGCCGGAGGACTGGCTGGTGGACTATACCATCGTCGTGGGCATCGCCAACGGCAACCGCCGGGTAGCAGTGCGCTATGCCCCTCTCGTGCTCCTCGACTCAGCGAGAACGTGGCTAAATAGTCTCCCCGACAACAGCATCAACGCTTGGATCGATTTCGAGCAGGCATTTGTTCGCAACTTCACCGGCACCTACAAGCGCTCAGGCCGGCCTGGCGAGCTTGCTCTCTGTGTGTAGGGCCCGGATGAATCTGATCGCTCCTACATCACTCGATGGACGAGCATGCACAACTCCTGTGAGGGGGTACACGAACATGAGGCAGTTGATTTCTTCATCAATGGCTGCAGAGACGGCACTATGCTCAAGCATAAGCTTCATCGGGTGGATCCCACAACCATGGTACAGACCAT
Source organism: Avena insularis (assembly GCA_023614405.1). Lineage (NCBI taxonomy): Eukaryota > Viridiplantae > Streptophyta > Magnoliopsida > Poales > Poaceae > Avena > Avena insularis. The sequence goes on from CM042694.1 coordinate 533,513,614, forward strand.
GGCCATCGCGGACAAGTACGACACGGCCGACGCGACAATGAAAAGATCCATCCAGGTGGACGACCAAGGGAAAATAATCGCCGATGTCGCCGTAGATCGGTGCCAGCCGGAAGGGAATGGACACAACTCCAGGCGGCATGACAACCGCCATGGCAAGAGAAAGGACGACCAGCCAGATAACCAATATGGCTCCAGGAAGGTGGCAGCAGTGCAGGAGGATCCAGCTGCAGGCGGAAGCTAGAGACAGAAGCCTGATGACCGGCCTCCAAGGCCCAAGTACACCATTGATTCCATGCTTGATGGGCCATGCAAGTTCCACAGCAGGGGCAACAAGCCTGCTACGCACTCCACACGCCAGTGCACCTGTACGAAGAAGATGGCGGAAATTGCTGGCGCACCGGCTGGACAGGCGCCACCTCCTCTAGTCAGCGGGCCACCAGGCAATTGCAACAACCAACGTCGAAGGGAGGATGAGGACAACAACTACCCTCGCCAGGTGGGAAATTACCACATCTTCACCACGGAGCCGGACACCAAGCACAACAAAAGGCGTCGCGATGCGGAGGTGAACGCAATCGTTCCTCCCGTCCCCTAGTACCTCAACTGGTCGGAGCAAGAAGTTGCATGGAGCCGGAAGGACCAGCCGGCTGAGCTGCCTCACCCAGGCACCTACATGATGGTTCTGGATCCTATCATTTTCTCCTAGAAGCATTCCTGCAGATTCTCCCACGTCCTTGTAGACGGAGGGAGCAGCATCAACCTCCTGTACCGCAGCTCGCTCGACCGGCTCGGTATCAGTGAGTCGCAGCTAGAACCGTCAAGCACCTCCTTCCACGGAGCTGTCCCTGGCCCTTCGCACTCCCCTATCGGAAAAATCCGGCTGGACCTCATCTTCGGCCCGGAGGACAACTTCCGCCGCGAGCCCATCTGGTTCGAGGTGGTCAACCTCTGCAGTGCGTACCATGCAATCCTGGGGCATCCAGCGCTCACCAAGTTCATGGAGGTGCCACATTACACCTACCTCAAAATGAAGCTACTAGGGCCCAAAGGCGTCATCACCATGGTCGGCTGCTACAAACGGTCTGTAGAATGCGCCACAGACATATCCAAAATAGCTGAAGCCATGATCATCGCTGAAGAAAAACACGTAACAATGCAGAACATGGCGGCCCTGCAGAAGGACATGCCGGCTGGCGAGCCCAAGCCGGCCGGAGAGGCACAATTCAAGCCATCCAAGGGCACGTGAAAGATCCTGCTGAACGAGGCTGATCCGGACAAGTTCGTCTTGGTCGGAGACGGCCTTGACAGCAAATAGGAAAGCGCGCTCGTCGACTCCCTCCGTGAGAATCGGGATATCTTCGCATGGTCCCCCAAGGACATGCCAAGTGTTTTGAGGGAGCTCGCCGAGCAATCTTTACATGTCAGGACGGATGCAAAACCAGTCAAACAGTCACTGCGCCGCTTCGCGGAAGAAAAAAGAAGAACAATTGGGGAGGAGATAACCCGGCTGCTCGCAGCCGGATTCATCATGGAAGTTTTCCACCCGGAATGGCTGGCAAACCCAGTACTCATGCTGAAGAAGAACAAGACTTGGTGCATGTGTGTTGACTACACCAGTCTAAACAAAGCATGCCCCAAGGATCCATTCGCCTTGCCAAAGATAGACCAAGTGATCGATTCCATGACCGGCTACGAGTTGTTGTCATTTCTGGACACATATTCCGGCTACCACCAGATCCGGCTGAACCCCGCTGACCAAATAAAGACATCATTCATCACTCCTTACGGAGCATACTGCTACACCACAATGCCATTTAGATTGAAGAATGCTGGAGCAATGCACCAGCACTGCATGCAGAAGTGCTTGCAGACTTAGATTTGCAGAAACGTACACGCCTACATCGATGATGTGGTAGTCAAGACCAAGGAGCAGCAGACACTCCTTGAGGACCTGAAGGAAACATTCACTAACCTCCGCCAGTTCTAGATGAAGCTGAACCCGGAGAAGTGCGTATTCGGTGTCCCAGTCGGTCAGCTACTTGGTTTTCTCGTATCTAAGCGTGGAATCGAGGCAAACCCGGAGAAGGTCGGCGCAATCGAGCGCATGCAGCCGCCCAAGAACTTGAGAGATGTCCATAAGTTCACCGGCTGCCTGGCTTCGCTCAGCCGGTTCATCAGCCGGCTGGGCGAGAAAGCACTCCCACTGTACCAGCTCATGAAGAAAACATACAAGTTCGTCTGGACATCGCAGCCAGATGAAGCTTTCTGTGACCTCAAGCGCATGCTCACCTCGCCACCTATCCTAGCAGCACCAGCAGCAAAGGAACCCATGTTGATGTACTTCGCAGCAACAAACAGGGTTGTCAGTGTGGTGTTGGTAGTGGAGAGGCCGGAAGAAGGAAGGGTGCAGCCGGTGCAACGACCGGTGTACTACCTGAGTGAGGTACTCTCGCTCTCGAAACAGAACTACCCTCATTACCAGAAGCTGGTATACAGCGTGTACATGGCCGCCAAGAAACTGAAGCACTACTTCCAAGAACACTCCATCCGGGTGGTGGCACTAGCGCCACTTGCGGAGATCATCGGCAACAGAGATGCCACAGGCCGGGTGGCGAAATGGGCCATAGAGCTCGTTGTACACAACATACAGTACGAGCCAAGAACGGCGATCAAGTCTCAGGCCTTGGCGGATTTCCTCGTCGATTGGGCAGAAACACAGTACCTACCACCTTGCCCTGACTCCCCACATTGGAAGCTGCATTTCGACGGCTCCAAAATGTATGGTGGTCTCAAAGCCGGCGTGGTCATCACATCTCCAAAAGGAGACCGGCTGGAATACGTGCTACAGATCCACTTCCGCGCGTCCAATAACGTCGCCGAGTATGAAGCGCTTGTCCACGGCCTCAAAATGGCAAAGGAAATAGGCATCCGACGCATCCTATGCTTAGGCGATTCTGATCTGGTGGTGTAGCAAGTGTCAGGCGACTAGGACACGAGAGATGCAAACATGGCCCTATACTGCTTCTTCGTACATCAGCTATGTGCCTGTTTCAAAGGATGTGAGTTTCATCATGTTCCCAGGGTGAACAACGAGGCCGCAGACACGCTCGCCCACATCGGGTCGACAAGACAACCAATTCCGCCTGGAGTTTCCCTTGAGCACTTATGCAAGCCATCAATCACACCGTCTCCCGAATCTGCCTCCATCATATTGGACACGGACCCGGGGACTGCCGGCTCCAAGACCTCCACGATGGCTGCACCGCACCCGAAGACTGCCGGCTCCAAGACCTTCGCGACGGCTGCGCCGCACCCGAGGACTGCTCCTGCACGCCCGAGGACTGCCGCCTCCAAGAACTCCGCGACGACTGCACCGCACCCAGGGACTGCCGGCTCCAAGACCTCCGCGAGGGCTGCACCGCACCCGGGGACTGCTCCTGCACACCTGGGGACTGCCGCCTCCAGCCTAGCAGCTGCCGGCTCCGCCGCCCCAACCGGTCGGCCTCCGGACGAGCCTGACCCGGCCATCCAAGCAGAGGTGAATCTGCTAATGCAAGCGGTATGCGCCATCCGGGAAACACCAACATGGGCCAAACCGTTCATGGATTTCCTAGCCAACGGAGAGCTGCCCGAAGAGGAAGTGCAGGCAAGACAGATCAAGCACAGAGCCAACACATACACCATTATCAACAACGAGCTCTACAAGCGCATCGTTGGTGGCATCTATCAACGATGTGTGGGCCAGGAGGAAGGAATCCGGTTGCTAGTCGACATCCACCAGGGCTAGTGCGGCCACCACGCATCGTCACGAGCCATAGTGGCAAAAGCATTCCGCCACGGGTTCTACTGGCCCACGACACTAGAAGACACTGAGCAGATTGTCAAGGCATGCAATTGGTGTCCGCGGTTCAGCCAGCAGAAGCACACTCCGTCTGAAGCACTCAAGACTATTCCCATCACCTGGCCATTCGCCGTCTGGGGGCTGGCCATGGTTGGCCCCTTCAAAACGGCCAGATCTAGCATGACCCATTTGCTGGTGGCGGTGGACAAGTTCACCAAATGGATAGAGGTGAAGCCAATAAAGAAGCTGGATGGGCCAACGGTGGTCAAGTTCTTCACTAACATAATCACACGCTTTGGCTACCCCAACAGCATCATAACCGACAATGGAACAAATTTTGCCAAGGGAGCTTTCGCACGATTCTATGGAGATAAGGGCATCCGCCTGGACCTCGCATCTGTGGCACACCCCCAGTCCAATGGGCAGTGCGAGCGAGGAAATGGCCTGGTCCTAGCCAGAATCAAGCCACGGCTGATCGAACCACTGATGCAATCTCCCAGTTGCTGGATTGAGGAGCTCTCGGCTGTACTCTGGAGCCTGCGCACAACATCAAACCGATCCACCGGCTACACTCCTTTCTTCCTCATCTACGGGGCGGAGGCGGTTTTGTCCACTGACATCGAGTTCGACGCACCCCGCAAACTGCTCTACACAGAACAACAAGCCAAAGAAGCACGGGAGGACATCGTCGATCTCCTGGAAGAAGCACGTGAGCTGGCCTTATCCAGGTCCGCCATCTACTAGCAGAACCTGCGCCTCTATCACGCCAGCCGGATACGTAGCGTCTCGTTCTGCGAGGGTGATCTGGTGCTAAGGTTGGTCCAAGACACCAAGGGGATGCACAAGCTGTCTCCACCTTGGGAGGGCCCATTCATAATCAGCTAGGCACTGCAGAACAACTCGTACTACCTCATCGACGCCCGCACGCCTAAAAAGAACAAGATGGACTGCTCAGGCGAAGAAACTAAACGCCCGTGGAACGCGAGCCTGCTCCGCCCCTTTTACACTTGAACAAGAAGTCTATGTACCCTACCTTCATGTAATGAACAAGCATAGGAGCCTTGACACAGTCTCGGGGACTCCGCAATAAAATAAGCAAGTCAAGCTGCACAAGATGGTTTTTCCAGCTGCATTACTCTAACCCCGGAGCCGGCGACCCGCCTCGGGGACTCGCCGGTTGGCCCAGACGGCTGCGCGACCCACGCGGTAAAGTATTGTACACGGTTCCTAAAGCTTCTTCTTCGGTTCCGGCTAAAGACCGCAAGCCGGCTGACAGATCTGGCAAGAGCAGAACGCTCAAAGGCCCCTACACGAAAATGCTGCAAGGAAAACAAAAATGTCTGGACGACCCAGATGCGCTCGCTCGCTCAAAGGCAATGACACAAACCCGAAGTATCATGTAGTACGCCTACCAAGCTACCCCTTCAACTCTGGCTAAAAGCCAGCAAGGGAACACCACTGAAATTGGCCAATGCTCACTAAGAAAAGGGCAAAGACATTGAATTTGCGTGAAACAGCAAAAATGTGAAAACTAGTTCATCTAAGATTACAGTTTAGACTTGCATATGCTTAACCAGGAAAAAAACTTGTTTGTTTCTATGTTTGCATGAGCCAAAGTTCAACAATGAGCACCGCCAAGGCGGAGGCAGAAAAGTTTCCAGGCGGTAGTAGATCAGGTCAAGGAGCTTCGACCCGGCTGTATTCTCCAGCCGACCCGAAGCTTGGGGACTACACCCTATGGGTGCGCTTGCGCACCCCCACATAGAAACCTGCAAAACAAAGAACACAAAGGAGCTTCGACTCGGCTGTATTCTCCAGCCAGCCTGAACCTCGGGGACTACACCATATGGGTGCGCTTGCGTTCCCCCACACAGAAACCTGCAAAACAAAGAACACAAAGGAGCTTCGACCCGACTGTATTCTCCAACCGCCCGAACCTCGGGGACTACACCCTGTGGGTGTGCTTGCGCGCCCCCACAAAGAAACAGGCATGCAAAAGATGCAAATCAAAACAGAAGACCACGAGCAAATAGACGGAGGGAGGCGATGCTCCCGCATAAGTTCAGTATGTCACAGATGGACAATTGTTCTCACGACACACAGAAAAGGCAAAATTTTGACGTCACAAATACTCCCGGCATACCCGGGATCAAATTCACTGAGGGGCAAAAGGGTCGGAGGCGTCAGCTGGAGCGCGGCTGCAGGAAGCGACGTCCGTCGAGGCAGTCTGCGGTGCAGCCGGAGCTTCAGTGCGTGCCACATCTGGGCTATGGAAGTATCTCTCCGTGCCGGCTGGGTCGCTGAAGTCCCTGTCCAGCGCGACATAGCTCCCGATCGTCATAGCACAGGAGCGGATGTCAGGGACATCGACGCGAAGCTAGTCGTAGTTGGTCCCTTAGCAGAATCCATAGGAAAGGCTCCGCAGATCCACATCCGGGTACCAGGACTTCAGCAGTGCCATCACCATCTCCGCGCCACCACGAGGCGCCCACTCCCGGTCCACGTTCATGAGCTCCGGAGCGCCCTAGAGACGCTCAGCCAGGACATCCATGGTGGTAGGCGGGACGGCCTCGGGCCAGACATAGTCAAAGACCTCGAGAGCGGCAGCGCGGAGCTTGTTCGCCTCCTCGCTGATGACCGTCACCAGCTCCCCCGGGTGGAGATCCCCTTCCGGATGCGTCTCGGGAATCCAGCCCAGCGCCTGATCTGTTGCCTCAGGGTATTGAGCTGTAGCCAGAAAAGAGGGCAGCGGTCAGTATCAACCACAAAGGACAAATCCGCAAAAGGGGTCAAGTCAAAAGGACTTACTAACAACGATCTCAGCGATCTGGCAGAGCTCCGACAGTGCCGCCGCCTCCTTGGCCTTGGAGGACTTGAGGGCGTCCACCTGGGTGGCATAAAGCCCCTCTAGGTTCTTCAGCGCCTCAGTCCGGGCATCCGCAACCTTCTTGGCCCTACCAGCCTTGATCTCCATCTGCTGCTGCTGTGCAGTCAGCTTGGCGATCTAGTCCTGGCGGGTCTTGTTGGCCTCCTCTAGCTGGGCGACCTCATCCTTCAGCCGGGCCACCTCGTGGTCCCGGTCCGCCAGCAGAGCCGCAGGAGGGTAACCAATACTCAACAAGAAGCACGAGAAATCGCACAATTGGGAAGATACAGCAGAGCGAGTGATCTTACGGCCCAGGTCCCGTGAAGTCTTGGCAGCATTGGTAAGAGCCCTCTATGCAAGAAAAGAGAGATAAGAACCAAGAGAAACAACTACGTCGTGAGACGGTGACAAAACAACAAGACTGGTGACAGAGCACATACCTCGACAGAAGCTCCCAATGTCCTGGCTTGGCCGAGCCCCTGCTCTAGCGCTCCCACCAGCTGACGGATCTAGCCAACAGCCAGCGGCACCGCCTCCGACAATTGTGCTAGAAGGGCGTCTGGCTGAGGCGCGGCACGCGCCAGTGTCCAGCCGGTGACCTGGAGGTCATCGTCGCTCACCGCAGCCGTGGAGGTCCAACCTCTGGCTGGACAGGAGCAACCGGGGGTGGCACCTCCACCAGCTCCTCCACCCGGTAGGAGCTAGAGCCAGCACCCACCACCGAGCCAGTGGGAGGGACGGCCGCACCAACACGCTCGAAAGACAAACCCCCCACGAGCCGAGAGACAGCCCTGGCCCGGTGAAGCGTCGTGGGTTCAGCCGGCGGCACCACATCCGTCGCTGCCGCATCGGGGCCTGGAGCCGGCGCAGCCTCGGGAGCCAGAGCCAGCGGAACCTCGAACGCCGGAGCCGGAGCCGGCGTAGCCTCGGGGGCCAGAGCCAGCGTAGCTTTGGACGCCGAAGCCAGCCCAGCCTCGGATGCCAAAGCCGGCGCGCTCCCCTCGGCAGTAGGCGGAGGGGCGGACGCGGTGGCGACCGTCGTGGAGCCGGGCAAGGACATAGCCTCGCTGCAGAAACACAAGAAGTGAGAAACGCAAATACAAGTAAGGCAACACCAGCACCAAAATACCAAGAGCACCTACCCAGCAACGATCGGCATGATGGGCGCGATGCGGACGCGGAGCAACTTCTTGGCGCCACCTGCAGCCAGGGCGTGTTGGTAGGGGCGGCCCAGTTCCCCTGCCCCTGGCCGCGACAAGATCGGCCAGCTCCATGTCCTCACCGTGCGCAGCTATTCCAAGGACAAGCAAAAAGTCAAGATTACAACTACAAGCATGGCAAGTGCAAGCACGACAAAGGCAGGGAACAAATTCTCACCGGGTGGGAACTCACAGCCCTTGTTAGCCTGCATGGGGAACTGCTCTGCCTCTGCAGGCGGAGCCTTCACCGACTTGAAGTCCACGGCGAAGTTGGGGAGCTCGGTGTCCCCCATACTGTCCTCCGCTAGGTGCGCCATGAAAAGCTACTCAACAAGGGAAGATAAGAGGCACGAAACGGGAGTCCCTCAGGAAAATCCAGCCGGAGAAGAGCAAGAAAAAACATACCTTGGGCAGCAGCCGGCCGTGGTGGTACGGCCGGCAGGAAAACTGCCACTCCTCCTCCAGCGCCTCCTTCGAAATGGTGGTGAGCCATTCGCGGAGGGCAGCGTACGGCACGTCCAGCCGGGATACCCGGGTGGGATCCAGATGGCCGGAGAGGTGGCAATCTTGTGCGACTGGTGCTGCAGCGGGAGCACGTGGGTCGCCATCCAGGACAACAGAATGTCCCGGGCGGTGAGCCGCTCCTTCTCCACGAGGACGGCCAGCCGGGCACCCATCTGGTCGATGTCGCCCTAGGAACCCAAGTGCTGGACGGTCCAGGCCTTCCATCTAGAGGGGACGTTGGCGAAGGCAGGGACCTTTATGAAGTCCACCTTCGTGTTGTTGCGCACGTAAAAATACGAGCTCTGCCAGAGCTTGATGGTGTTAGGGATCTCTAGGCGGGGGATGGGCGCCGACGGCCGCGGGTAGATGGCACAGCAGCCCGTCTCCGTCAACGGGCCGCCCTTCCCCACCCCTGCACCTTGAAGTGGAAGAACTTCAAGAAATTCGCGGCGTCGGGTTATGGCCCAAAATATATCGAGCTTGTTGGGGAACCCCAAGAGGAAGGTATGATGACCACAGCAGCAAGTTTTCCCTCAGTACGAAACCAAGGTTATCAATAAAGTAGGAGCAAGGAAACACCCCAAAGGTGTTGCTAGCTGAACGTTGGCAGGGCACACTACCAGTGCCAGCAGCAACGTGGAATCCTGCACAACACAACCACAGAACTCTGTCCCCAACTTGCGATGAGGTTGTCAATCTCACCGGTTTTGCTGAAAACAAAGGATTAAACGTATCGAATGGAAGGAAGTAAAAGTTTGCAGAAAGTAAACACAAAGCGATGCATTGATTGTAGATTGAATGTAAAAGAAAGGACCAGGGTCCATAGTTCACTAGAGGTGGCTCTCCTTAAGAAAGATAACATGCTGGGTGAAAAAATTACAGCGGGGCAATTGACAAACATCAAGAAAGCATACAAGCATATACTACTCATCTTGACTCCTTTGAGATTCGATTGGGCATTACAACAGTATACATAGACCGCCATCCAACTGCATCTATGACTAATAATCCACCTTCAGGTTATCATCGAACCCCTCCGATTAAGTTGCAAGCAACAGATACTTGCATTACGATTTGCGTGTAAAGTAAACAATACGATTGTTCTATGAACAAAGGATTGTTGTTTTCTCCCTACTAGCAACAGCACATCTAGTACCTTAGAGATTTTTGTCACTTCCCTAGATTACCAGAGGCATGAACCCACTATCGAGCATAAATACTAACTCTTGGAGTTGCTAGCATCTACTTGGCCAAGATAGCTACTAACAATGGAAAGCATGCAAGATCACAAATAACAAAGACATGATAGAATCAGTAATCAATCTGAAATAGCATCTCAATATCCATCGGATCCCATAAACACAACATGCGAATTACAAATAGATGATCTTGATCATGAGCAGAGCTCACAAGATCTAAACATGAAAGCACAAAGGAGGAGAACCAGCCATCTAGCTACTACATGGACCCGTAGTCCGAGATGAACTACTCACGCATCACACGGAGGCTTGCATGATGATGAATAAGGCCTCGGGGTGAATTCCCTCTCCGGCGGGGTGACGGAAGAGCTTGATCCCTCGGTCTAGGGATGGAGATGACAGCGGCTGAACTCTTCGTGGAATTTTGATCGGGTACTTAGGGTTTCCGTATCGAGGCAATATATCGGCGGAAGGAGAGGGTGCACAGGGCGGCCAGACCACCCCTGGCGTGGGCCGGCAGCGTGGCAGGTGGTGTGGTGTGGCAGACCCCAGCCCCTCTCCGTCTCGTATTCTGGCTCTAGGTGTCCCTCGGTAAAATAATAACTTCAGATATTCTCCCGTCCAATTCCGAGAATATTCATTTTCTGACTTTCCTGGAACCAAAAACAGCAGAAAACAGGTAGCTGGCACTGTGGCTCTTGTTAATAGGTTAGTCCGAGAAATCATATGAAAAGTACTCCAAAGTGTGGACAAAACATAAGAAAGTAGATAAAACCAAGCATGGAACATCAAAAATTATAGATACATTTGTGATGTATCATCGGGGCAGACACTGAGGAACGCCTCGCAGCAAGCCGAGTGATGCGACAACATCGACACGGCGTTGGCTCTGAGGTGGTGAAGCTATAGATCAAAGGTGACCAGCAACTCCAAGACGAAGCGGCTCAGCGGCAGCCCGAGCATGGCGAAGGCGCGAAGGAAGACGGACTCGCTGGCTGGGGTAGGGCACCGCCGCCCTCGGCGGGGCGATGCTTCGCCACCCGCTCTGATGGCAGGAACTTCCCCTGCCGGTACTTCCTCACGAGCTCCTCCATGACATAAGAGCCGCACCAGCCGCCGGCGACCTTGGGCAGCATGTTGCCTGGAAAAGTAGCCGTGATGGAGGCACGAGGTCCCGTGGTCGAAGAAGAGGAGTGGCGCCGGCGACCAGGGAATGGTGGCACAGAAGAGCAGAGGGAGTCTACAGCGCGGGGAAGAGTAAGGATGGAAAGCGCAGGGAGGCGAAGTGAGGAACCACTGCTCCTCGCGCACATATTTATCAGCGAAGGGTAACTGCGCCGGTTCCCCTGCCTCCACACCACGTGGCAAAGCAACCACCCCACTACCCCGCGACGGTTCGAGGCAGATTGCGTGCACCAGCGCCACGCGCAAACAAGATCTCGCAGACGTTACTGTGGGAGGAAAACCGCTCCCACGATCTCCAAGGAGACACAATGATGGTGGCATGCGCACAGTTACCAAAAAATGCAGCGGCAGACCCAGAAGTCAAACTGACGTGACGCGCGCCAGAAATGGTAGGCATGGCTTACGCAAGCACCAATGAAAGCAGACTGGCCATCCATCTCCCGGCCGGCTGCAGCAGACGGTCAAGAAGATCACCCATCACACCCTGTGGGTGGGTCCATCGGCTCCATAGCCGGTGAACCCCAGCTGGGAAAACAACATAGAATCTAAAGCCGTTACAGGACAAAGACTACAAGACAAAGGATACAAGACAAACGAAAACGACAAGGCATCTGCGTCATCAATCATTTCAAATGAGCACGCAAGAACTTCTCCGCAAGGCCATGTCCTAACACGCTCGGGGACTAGTGTCGTGGGAATGACCCCCGAGTAGACCAAGACGGGACCAACTGGTCGGCTCCAAGGAGCACGGGCCGTCTGGACCCAGATGAAGGAACCACAGCCGGGTGGAATCCCCACCCGGTCAGCACTAAAGTTTCCCCGGCTAGCCCGTCTAGCCGGGTAGCCAGAAGAACCGGCTGCGAGGCCGCTCCTAACCGGCCGCCTCGGATCCGCTGGACATTGTACGGTGGGGATGACGCTCCTTGCTAAGCGCACCCTTGGCCAGACAGGCTAGCTGTCCTGGCCGGCGCTAGTGGACAACTGCGCCAAAGATGGAGGCTGACGAGCAAAGCAGGGGCTGACGAGAAAAGCCCGCCTTACGCATAAAGAGCCGGCTGACGGATAAAGAGCCGGATGACAAGTAAAGCAGGCGCGTTGAGTGCTAAACCATGGTCCTCCCTTGTACTGGAGGCTTGACTAGATCCGGCCCTACCGTTTGGCCTTGTCTAGCTGGCCCACTTTGTAAATCCCAAATCCAAACCCTAGAACCCACCTTGTAAGCTACCTCCTCGACCTTTATATAAAGGGGGTAACGCTAGGGTTCTAGGTAAGCTCAGGAAGAAGGAAAACAGACACCAGAAGAAGGACTCAGAGAATTCTTAGCAAGAAGTAGCTAAAGAAACGGTTCAAGGAGCACTTGTATTGGCATTCGCCCCCTTTGATAGTAGATCCTCACAGGAGTAGGAGTTTTACCTCGCCAAGAGGGCTCCGAACCTAGGTACATTGCTCTGTTTGCAGTATCTGTGCCCACCCCATTGCGAGTAGCCACCGATAGCAACCTGATTGTCCCCTTCAAGCCATCCCCGATGGCACTGCCGTGTTCCACACCACGAGAGTGAACATCTTGAAGCGCAGCGGAACAGGTGCCTTTAAGACATACAGTACGCACACCTCCATTCTCATTTAGGATGGTCACATAGTGATAAATAACTTAGACTAGTAAATTGCACATGTACCTTCCTAGTGAGTAATAACATGTGTATAGTGTCACACAAATGCCTAATTAATTAGGTTGTAGAATCATATACTAGTCTTGGTATGTGTGATGATATGGTAACTAGTTAAGTTATTATGTCACTTTCTTATTTCATTAATTAACTCTAAAAAGACATTTAAATCGAGACAAGTATATACGCTACCTTGTAGTTCAAGTTTGTCAAGATGCAAAATCTTAGGAAGAAGTTGAACCTCTTGTCAAAACTCTCTGTGGTTTCTGATAGTATATTAATTGACCATCCAATGGGTACCTCCAAAAGATTTTTCTTAAAACTTTCAAAGCATAGGAATTTGACCTAATTTTGATGGATCTACATAGAGTCATTCAAGTGGCAGAGTTAGCTAGGAAGTTTGAAAACTCATAAAACATAGGAATCGTTAGTACAACATGTTGGTCCACTATATATACTAGTAAGTTGCACGTGCCATGCACGTGAGGCTCAGATAATAGACGTCTGGCATATCATCACTATATAAAATTATAATAGGTATAGTGGAAAAAATATAAATTTGATCAACATCTATAAAGTATGGGTGTATATTTGGTTCTTCTACTTTGTATCATCATGTGTAGAAGTCAAATATTATTAGCTACCTAACACTTGAAATTTTTGGTAACATGGTCTAGAAAAACGAGGGAGAAGATTCTAGTATGATGGAGAAGTTTGTTTTGAGAGGTTTATGCATAGTGCATTCATTGTGTTCAAGACTATCAATAGAATCTTCTAGATGCTAGAATGGAAAAGAAGATCCAATGGCTGGAAATGTTTGGATTCACGGGTCTCGATCCAACGGTCAATATTCAAAGTTACTCTTACACTATATAGTGGTAAGATGTCTAAAAACATGGCTTGTGGCATTCAGATCCATACTCTTCAGACTGTCTTTACAGAAATAAACAATCTCGTCATCACTCGGAAAATTAAGAATGATATTTCCTGATATTTGGAAACTCACATCGACGACATTTTTTACTACAAGAAGACGTACCCGTCTACCTCCAAAAATACAATTAATTCAAGAGCAATCTATCTCATTTACTTGTAGCTCAAGTTTGACCTAATTTTGTTAAATTGTCAAGATGCAAAATCTTAGCAAGAAGTTGAACTTGTTGTAAAAACTATTGGTGGTGGCTTGTGATATATTAAATCAGCCCCCAATGGTTACCTCCAAAAAAGTAAAACTTTCAATGCAACCTACAATTTACTTGTATTTCAAAATTGACCTAATTTCAATAAATCGACATAAAATCACTTTCAATTGGGCAAAGTTAGCTATAGGAATAAGTTTGAAAACTCATAAAACACGGGAATCATAAGTACAACATGACATTCCACTATAGATGTCTGAAATCTTGGCTTGTGGCATTCAGATCCATATCCTTTGGACTTTGTGTAAGAAAACGAACAATAATCTCATCATCACTCAGAAAATTGAGAATGTTCTTTCCTGATAGTTGGAAACTCACAGCGACGGTACTGACTACTACAAGAATATGCATCCATCTACCTCCAAAGAGACATTTAATTAAAGAAAAATCTATCGCGCTTACTTGTAGCTCAAGTTTGAGCTAATTTTTGGTTAAATTGTCAAGATGCAAAATATTAATTAGAAAGGAATTAAAAACCTATTGTCAAAACTCTCGGTTGGTTTTTGATATATTAACTAACCCCCCAATGGGTACACCTCCAAATGTTTTTTGTAGTTCTTTAGAAGCAACCTACAATTTAGTTGTTGTAGTTCAAGTTTGACCAAATTTCGATAAATATAGGCATGAAGTCATTCAAGTGGGGCAAAGTTAATTAGCTATAGGGAGTTTGAAAACTCATAAAACATGAGAATCGTAAGTAAACGAAGTTGGTCCGCTTAATATGTCTAGAAGCTTGGCTTATGGCATTGAGATCCATATTTTTCAGACTTTCTTTACGGAAAAGAACCATATCGTCATCACTCGGAAAACTGAGAATTTTCTTTCCTCATAGTTAGAAACTCACACCGATGACATTGTTTACTACAAGAAGATGCACCCATCTACCTACGAAAATACATTTAATTCAAGAGAAATATGTTGTGCTTACTTGTAGCTCAAGTTTGACCTAATTTTGTTAAATCAACAAGAAGTCACTGAAGTGTGCAAAGTTTGCTAGGAAGCTTGAAAAATCCTAGTACTAAAAACTTGGGTATTACGTATAAGAAACCATTGGTCCAGTTTGTGTGATAATTGAGGCGGTTACAATTTCTTTTAACTACGGTAGGTCTCGTAGGAGCGAGGATCTTGAGAGTTAACACGATCGCTGGAAGTACAACTTACATCAAGGACCTCATAAAAAATGAAAATTGCATCCAAGTCCATGCATTTAACACAATGAATCTAAAACTGAGCAATGAAGTGTGTGTGTTTTGAGGTTTGCGCATACTAGCGTTCATCGTGCTAAAGACTATCAATAGAATCTTTCTCGATGCTAAGGGAAAATAGAAGATCTAACGGTTAGCAATGTTTGGATTTTCCAGTCTTGATCCAGCGGTCAATGTTCAAAGTTAATTCATACACTATACAATGGTGGTATGGTATTGTAAGAGATAAGACAAGATAAAGATAAGATAAGAAGTACTGTCAATGGCCGATCTAATGGTAGGTCTCATAGGAGCGAGGTGCTTGAGAGTTAACACGATCGGTGGAAGTACAGGTTACATCAAGGACCTCATAAAAAATGAAAATTGCATCCGAGTCCATGCATGCATTTAGCACAAGGACCCTGAAACAAAGCAATGAAGTGTGTGTTTTGAGGTTTGCGCATACTAGCTGCGGTGACCCAACATACCACTGCATGATGTAGTACACTATAGTCGTTGACATAACATCAATGAAACACCATTAACTAGTATTACATCCCTCAGAGTGGTACAACAGAAACGTAGCAGGTCCAAGACATGACTATAGATTACAACTCGACTCTTTACATAAGATCTAGAGAACACTCTAGGTTAAAGAGAGAGAAAGAAACTTCTTACAAAGAAGAACCAGAATTAATAACTCGGAACTATCTGGCTAATAAGACTAGCATCTAAACTAATTGGCTTGCAATTGCTGCTAGTGCATTGCTCTAGAGAAGTAGGTTTTATGGCTAGAGTATTTACTCCTATCTAATCAGAGACTTCGTCTTCACTTCAGTTGATGTATATGTTGACTTTATTGACTTAATTGAAGAACTTGAGGTGTCGATGATGGTTTCTTGAGCACAAGTTGGTGTTGACATTGTCTTCAACGACTTAGAACCTAGCAAGGGTTAAGAAGGTACGGTTGAGTACGAGCGTACTTAGCAAGTTCACTAAAAAGGAGTGTATGATGCACTATCTCTACAGCCACAGACCAAAGGTCGTAGGCAATGCATGTTTTCGTAAACATTTCTTCATAGGTTGCTTTTATTCTAAAAACTATGTCCGACAGCCTTCACAGGTTGACCAGAACTTTCATGGAGTTGCTTTCATGCCGCGTTCATTGCTCCTTCTCGGAACAGGGAGTAACATGTCACAGTTCTTACACTCTGCAGAGGTGCATTGCTTTACCCATGAGAGTCCTTAGCCTTGTTGCACATCCAAGTCTAGAGCTTGTCCATACTTCCTTGGTATGGGGCCTGGTCTAAGATCCAAGATAATCAATGCCCTTCTCCGTGACCCCACATGAATACACGATCCTCCAGGACATGCCCCACCTTTGTTAAGCCCCATATAGGACCATCTATAACTCTGGTAGGCACTCGAAGACTCTATGAGCCGGTTGTGCCCCTGGCAAGCCCCATAAAGGACCGGCTATACCTCTGGAAGGCCCTCATAGATAATATAGACACCAGTATCGCAGGGAACTAATGGGCCCCAGCCATGTTCTGGATTCTCCATGAGAAATCAACAGCCTCACGATAAGGTCATCCGTCCATGTGAAAGGAAGAAGATCCAACTGACTTCTTCGTCCCATTCCAAATCCCATGGTTAACGCGTAATATACGGTGCTAGAATGACTAGCGACATTAGTTGTTAAGTCCTAGATATTATGTTCCTTTACCACTAGAACTGTATCAATAAATTATTACCATTTGGCAAATAATCCATAATCGTATTATTATGAAAATAGTGTTTTATGACCTTTTTTAAATGCAAATGATGAAAACATTGGAGTTACAAGCATTTGATAGAAAATAATCAAAGGACATGAGCAAGTGTAAACTTGCCTTTTGTGATTGCAAGATTATGCAATCACGGTCTTCGAGATACTAGAAGATCGAAAATCTGGAAATAGCATCATTGGTCTAGTAAGGACTAATGTTTAAAGAAGCAAGATGCAATTATGCATAAGTAATGTAATGCAGTTTGATAAACGTGAATCCTTGGAATAATCGTATCTGATCTAGGGTTTGAAAGCTTGTGGTTACATCTTTAGATTGTGTTCCACTTTTATACCAGTTTCACACTTGTGCTTCTTGTTAAGGCTTGTGAGAGTGTGTGAAACAATATGTAAATATAACAAGTAGCATGCAATATTAAAGCACTCAGATGGGGCATAGTATCTAAAAGATTTCTTAAGCAAGATTATTAATCAAATAGAGCCTTTATAGAAATGATGAAGGATTATTTTTAATGTTTCTTAAAAGAATAACCTTTTAGGAAAAGATTACTTTACAAGGTAAAAGCATCTAAGTGTTTAACATGCAAAGTATATAAGTGGAGTATAATTACATTCTAAGATTGAGGTGAATTGCTATCTGGTAATTATGATGGGACTTATTATGTTAAGTTGTTAAGAGTTAAAGGACTTATTATAAAATTGTTTTTTGAAGTGGCAAGATGAATAATTTTTGAAGAAAAGATTTCTTTTACAGGATTAAACAATTCTTATGGTTAATAGAATGTGATTGATGTTGTTTGCGCTTATTCCATAAGCTTGGACTTGAAATTCTTTACGAATTAATTTGGAACCGACAAAAGTTAACTATAAAAACATAAATATACCTTAGGTATTATGCATGACTTGGTGCACCAAATTTTACTTTAAAACATAAGTAGATCTAGGGTGTGATGTGTTTAAAATTATTAATAAGTTTTAAACCTTGCAATAAGCATGTTTAAAAGTATGGGATCATTCACTTTCAGCTTAAGTGAATGATGAGTTTAAATGTGATTTGTTATTATGGATATAGTTTATCTTATTAAGGAAAATAAATTTGGATGATTTTAATAATCTAATAAAGTTCGAAATCGTGTTAAGAATGGTTAAAAATAATAAATAACATTCACTTTTATTATAAGTGAATGATGTTTAAAACTTACTTAAAATTGTTGGTTTAGTTTGGATTTATGATTTAAAAAGAGTTTTATAAGGTTAATAAGTTACACTTAATTTTTATTATTGATCCAAGTTATAGCTTTGGACTTAGTATTTAGTTATTAGGGATTTAAGGTTTTATACATAGAATTGTGATTATTTCTTATTTAAGAGATGTTTTTAAAGAATTTACAAACTAGGTCTTTTATAAAATAGGTAAGGATTTATTTCCTAAAGATCTTAAAAATCTTTAGGAAAATACTTTTAGTATTTTTCTAGTAAAATATATTTACTCAATATCTTAAAAGTGATTTTCACTTATTTATAAGTATTATTTGTATGAAAAATAAGTTATTACTTTTATAAAATAGTAGACTTATTTTTATATGCAAAAATGATTTTTATTCATTTTTAGGACTTTTCTTTATTTTACTAAATTTCATTTAGTGTTTTAGTGATTTTAATACTTAGTTAATTATTTCTTAACTTAAACAAGTAGTTTTATCTTTTTCTTAGGTTGGTATTATTTTTATGAGCATTTGGATATATTATATGTATTTTTTGGATTTTATATGAATTTTATATATTTTCTTCTAGTTTGGAAATATCTTATAGAATTTATTAAATAGAAAATTGATTTTTTGTGGGGTAAATAGCTGGGCTGCGGCCTGGTTGATGGGAATTGGACATGGTCCGATCAGGCCAAATGATTTTGGCCTAGTAGGCCGGCCCATCAAGGGTTGGGGTCAAATCCCCCACCTCGGCCCTCTCTCTCTCGCATCCCCTCACACGCTTGACCGCCGCCGCCTGCCTTCATCCCGGTGGTCCTTGCCATGGCTGGCTGCAACCAGCGCCCCAGGAGCTGCTCTACCTCTCTCTTCAACCTCGATTCCCCTCTACTGCGGTGCCCAGCACCCACATGCACACCCGGGCAAAACCCTAAGCTAGCGCCCATGATCTTCTCGGCCATCTCCGACTCTCCCGACGCCACGGCATGCCGGCGAGGCACCACCCGGTCCTCTCCACCATATCCACACTACCTCCAAACTCCCCTGCTCCTCCCTGCATGCCCCGGATGAAACCTAGGTTCATCGGTCGGGTTGCTGTCCATGGCGAGGTGGTATGGATCTTTCTGATCCCTACCGTCTCCACCACTCGGCTCTAGGTAGAGGCATGCCTCATGCTGCACTCTCCCGGCGACATGGTTTGATGTGACCGAGACATCACGGTGGTGGTGTGGGTGCTATGTCTGCTTCTACTACCTCAACCGTGACACTGGCAGGATGGCAGCAGTGGCTGCAACCTTGGCGTGTTTTGATACTCCGCCTTATGGCCTTACTTTGATGATGTTGTATAGGTGGGGCTATTGCTATTGTGACGATGATGCGGTGTTGTCCACTACTACTTCGACGCTAGTGGGATGGTGCTGCAGACGCAACTTCGGGCTCCATTCTTTGTTGCACCTATATGTATGGGCATAGTGAGTTCTTGTTGTGACCGGCTTTCAGGCCGATGTCCTGCTATGCTGGTCATAGGACTATGGTGATATCTTGGTTATGATGGTGTGCATGAGTGATACTAGTGGTGCCGATTTATGTTTGATGGAATGCTGCTAAGGGTGCTAACTAAATTTGGATGACTTAATCATGCCTGGCATGTGTGACTCTTATTGATACTCTAATTTTGCTAATTTGAATCTAGGCAAGATTGTAAATCTCAATGTTGTTTTGAGATGACATGCACTAGTGAGTTAATGGTTATATGATTATATCATGATACTTTGTGGCTATTTTCTATGGATTATAAGCTGGGTAAAATGATGTTTGAAATGAAATGATTCCTAGATTGGTAGCTAGGAAAATGATTTATGTTCCATTTGGAATTGCTTGCAAAGGTGGTTTGTATACAATATATTGTTAAATTCTGATCCTCTTGTTTAAGTGCTGGTGGATTATAGAATGATGGTTGCAGCTTTGCTGCATATTGGGAACTTGAGAAAAATCTAACTTCCTGTCATTGTTGACAGTGAAATGATGGTGCAATTGATTCCTAGTTTTTGGTACTAGGAAAATGATAAATCTACTTTGGCCAAAACAACTAGGTTGTTAACTAGTGTGACAATTTCCCTTAATGGCTTCTGTGACTGAGACTGCCACTGTGGTGCCTCCATATTGGAGTGTGCATAGTGGTAGATCTTGTTTGCATGATCTGCTACTATGGGTGTTCCTGATGGCTAGATCTGTCCATGGCCAGTGATGCAAAGACTGAGGCTTAAACTTATTTAGAACAAATTTCTGTATTTGATTCTTGGACTAACCTATGATTCAAAAGCTGAGGTATTACTTGGTCAGAGCAAACACTTATTTTTGGTGCCTTTAACCTCAATGATGATTTTGGCAAGGAAACCCTTTGCAATACTGAGAGTACCACTCCATCCAATCCTCCTAGACGAAAATCTAGTTGAAGGGTAGATGGAAGTGGTTGATGTGTATTATTTCCCTTGTGTTCCTAGATCTGTATGCAAGATATAAGAACAAATGCCGCATGATCTGGTGGTAATTTTATTTACCTTGCTACCTGATGTAGATAAGTTGATAGTAGATCTTGAGCAACTAATATGTGAGCTTCTCTTGCCCTTGATCAGCTACTGATGATATCCCTCTCCTTTTAGCTCCTGGCTTGATCTATTAGATATGCTACTACTCCTGTTTTGGTAAACTCCTTCCTCCTTATTGTTGGACCTGATCCCTAGTCTTCTCTAATCAGCCATGAGATTAAGATGGTGTTGGCTGATTGTTGAATATGCTCGGGTCATGAAGTAGAAATATTTAGTGGTATCCTTGCTGTTCTGGGAACAGTGCTCCTAGTGCTCCTTTGCTAATAAGAAAGAAGTGTGGTGCGGCTGGGACGAATAGAGAGGTGAAATGGTCTCTTGTGCTCCGATCCTGCTACCTTTATACTACTGTTGATGTTGCTACGGTGGTGACAACACATAAGCTGCATGTGGTGATAGTGCTGCTTGCAAGTAGCCCCTATTCTTATATAGGTTATCAACTTGGTTTTTTTTATGTCCTTGATTAAGGTTTGATGCTTATCCTGTTGAGATATTCTTTGACTCTGTCAAGTGTATTATTGCCATAGAACTTAACTGTTAGTTAAGTGTGATTACTGTTTATTCCAGTGACTTTACCCTTTAATCTGTTTAGTTGACTAGTGCTAAACTAGATTAATGCATGCTCTATTGGATTTCCTTTTGTCTAAGCTTAGCTAAGCCTAGGGGTATCATAGCTTGCTTAATATAGAACTTGGGATCAGTCTACTTTGCTGAAGATTTTTGCCTTCCTGTTGCCTCACTACATTCAGGTGTATAGCACAATCTCAAAGTTGATCCATGTCCCTGATACATTGGTTTGATTGGATGATACCCCTAGATTTAACATTTGGATATTGAGAGTTCTTCTCAATATTCCCAAGTTAAGCTTAAACATTAAATTGCCTCACCTATGGTGGGGCAAACATTTTAACCTCACAAAAGTTTTCCTTTTATATTTTTGTTGTTCCTTGCAGGAATCAAGAAACAAGACAAAGATCAAGAATATGAAGAATTGAGGGACAGAGGACACATGAATAGTTAGAAGATTAGCTAGGTTTTCCTTTTACCAAATATTGTAATATCTTGTCTGTTTGGATATTGTAAAGACCTTGTATTATTGTATATTATTAGTAAACTAGAAATTTAGACATTTGTAAACAATAATGTAATATTTGTATTATTGTAATAAAATGATTCTTTTCTACTACATTAGTCTTATTATCCCTTTTGTTCATAATTGTAAAAATAATATAATATTGTGTGATGTAAATAAAATTATCTTTATTAATTCTTGTACATTATTTATTTATTGTAATATCATATTACATTACTCAATTATTCATATCACTTCTATAAGTTTTGTTTTATTATCTGAGACTTCTAAATATTGTATCTTATTTATAAATAAGATTTCAATTCTTATTTCGTATTGCAATTCAATTTTCATTTATTATTCCATTTCAAATTCTTTTATTTTGGTACAGTAAATCTTGTAATATTTATATAACATTAATGAGTTCAATAACTCATTTCTTTATTTTTAAACCAATTTCAAATTTCTTTTGAATTCAAATAAATCATTTAAATCTTTTAAATTTAAAAATGATTTCCCCTCAAAACCGAAAGATACATTGGAGGTCATGTCAGAATCTATCGCACTCACCCGAATGTTTCTATCGAAACAAGAGAGATCCCGATCCCTCACTAGCTTCTTTAGTTTGCGTGAAATTTGTCCAGATTTTCTATGCATGAATGCAATGCACACACCTGAGCTCGGCTTATTTCTAAGCTCTAATGCTGGGATGTTACACTACCGTCCATCATGCTTAAGATCCAATAATTAGAAATGTTTGGATTTGCCAGTCTTGATCCAACGGTGACCGTTCAAAGTTAATCCGTACACTATATGAAGTGGTATGGTATTGTAAGAGATAATACAAGATAAAGATAAGTTAAGAAGTATAGTAGTGCGAATGGCCGGCCTTTTGAATAACCTTCCCTCCTTATGTTTGGGAAGCAAGTGAAAATTTTGAAAACCGGAAAAGTTTGAATTTTTGTGCCGCTAAGGACCAAAGTGGTTTCCTTCCTATGTAGTACTACTCCTTGTCCCTACTCCACACCAACGCGCGGCTGCCGAACACGCCAGAGATACAGAGCTGCCGTACCAAGGCACACGTGCGCAACGCCACGCTGTGGACGAGGGGAGAGAGATCAGGCCGGTGCGCAAGGGGAAAGGGGAGGAGAGATGGAGCTTAGTGAAAGAGAGAGAAACACACGATTTGTTTTGCGTGCATAGGTCCTAAAATTTACTACTAGTAGAGTGGCCACGGGAGTACCTCGTGTCAGGAACCCATCATTACTTTGCTCTAACATGGAACCGCCTTCAACTCCTCTTTGCTGCTGCCCTCTTCCCCTACCAACGTTTTATTCTCTCAGCATGTACAATGCTTGGACAGAGGTGAGCGTATGTCTAAGCAAAGAAAAATACTACTCCCGCATTGTGTAAACTAGTAAGTTACACATGACTTGCATGTGATACTCAGATAGTAGACATATGACATATCATCACTATATAAAATTATAATTGGTAAAGCACAATAAGTTATAAATTTGATCAACATCTATAAAGTATGGGTGTATATTTGGTCCTTGTACATTGTATCATCATGTAGGAGTCAAAGATTATTAGCTACCGAACACATGAAAATTTTGATAACATGGTCTAGAGAAACAAGGGAGAAGATTCTAGTATGATGGAGAAGTGTGTTTTGAGGTTTGAGCATAGCATTCATTATGCCGAAGACTATCAATAGAATCTTCCAGATACTAGAATGGAAAAGAAGATCCAATAGCCAGAAATGCTGAGATTCGCGAGTCTTGATCCAATGGTCAACATTCAAAGTTATTTGTACACTATATAATGGTAAGATAAGATAAGATAAGATCATGTAGAAGTCAACGATTATTATCTACGAGGGAGAAGATTCTAGTATAATTGAGAAGTGTGTTTTGAGATTTGTGCATCTCATTCATTATGCTAAAGACTATCTATAGAATCTTCTAGATTCTAGAATGGAAAAGAAGATCCAACGGTTGGAAATATTGGGATTCGCGAGTCTTGATCCAACAGTCAGCATTCAAAGTTATTCGTACACTATATAGTGGTTATATCTCTACTACTATAATGGAGTAATTTTGAATTGGATACATAGCACCAATCTTGTCCGTTGGGCTGTTAGATCCAATGGTCCAGAGAAGCTGAATTCGTGTTGAATAGTACCTAGAGCAAACTCCACCATGCATGTTCTAGAACCATCATGTCACCACCCCCAAAATTTCATAGCATAGTAGGTTGTATTATCTCTACTACTATAATGGAGCAGTTTTGAATTGGATCCATAACACCAATCCTGACCGTTGGGCTGTTAGATCCAATGGTTCAGAGCAGCTGGATTCATGTTGAATAGTACGTACCTAGAGCAAACTCCACCATGTTCTAGCACATTAGGCTATATTCTCAATATGTGTAGATAGTTATTATTAATAGACTCAATGTATGCATTTTTTCTGTAACAAGACTATTGGTTAATAACAACTTAATGTTTGTTAAATCACATTTCATACATTAGAGAAAAATTGCGTAAATTAAGTCTATTAATAATAACTATCTAAACATATTGAGAATACAACCTACTGTGCTATGAAATTTTGGGAGTGGTGACATGATGGTTCTAGAACATGGTGGAGTTTTCTCTAGGTACTATTAAACACGAATCCAGCTGCTCTAAACCATTGGATCTAATAGCCCAACAATCAGGATTGGTGCTATGGATCCAATTCAAAACTGCTCCATTATAGTAGTAGAGATAGAGATTAATAATAACTGTCTACACATATTGAGAATACATCCTACAGTGCTATGGATTTTTTGGGAAGGGGTGTAACATGATGGTTCTAGAACATGGTGAAGTTTGCAATATGTACTGTTCGACATGAATCTAGATGCTCCAAACCATTGATCTAACAGTCCAACGGTCAGGATTGATGATATGTATCCAATTCAAAACTGCTCCATTATAGTAGTAGAGACTAGTAAGTTGCACGTGCCTTGCACGTGAGACTCAGATAGTAGACGTATGACATATCATCACTATATAAAATTATAATTGGTAAATCACAATAAATTATAAATTAGATCAACATCTATAAAGTATAGGTGTATATTTGGTCCTTATACTTTGTATCATCATGTAGAAGGCAAAGATTATTAGCTACCTAACACATGAAATTTTTGATAACATAGTATAGAGAAACAAAGGAGAAGATTCTAGTATGATGGAGAAGTGTGTTTTGAGGTTTGTGCATAGCATTCATTATGCCGAAGACTATCAATAGAATCTTCTAGATGCTAGAGTGGAAAATAAGATCCAACGGCTAGAAAATGTCGGGATTCGTGAATCTTGATCCAATGGTTAACATTCAAAGTTATTCGTACACTATATAGTGGTAAGATAAGATAAGATAAGATCATGCAGAATTCAACGATTATTAGCTACGAGGGAGAAGATTCTAGTATGATGGAGAAGTGTGTTTTGAGGTTTGTGCATAACATTCATTATGCTGAAGACTATCAATAGAATCTTCTAGATGCCAGAATGGAAAAGAAGATCCAATGGCTGGAAATGTTGGGATTCGCGAGTCTTGATCCGACGATCAATATTCAAAGTTATTCATACACTATATAGGGGTAAGATATCTTTACTACTATAATGGAGCAGTTTTGAATTGGATCTATAGCACCAATCCTGACCATTGGGCAGTTAGATCTAATGGTTCAGAGAAGCTGGATTTGTGTTGAATAGTACCTAGAGCAAACTCCACCATGAATGTTCTAGAACCATCATGTCACCACCCCCAAAATTCCATAGTATAGTAGGTTGTATTCTCTCTACTACTATAGTGGAGCAGTTTTGAATTGGATCCATAGCACCAATCCTGACCGTTGGGCTGTTAGATCCAATGGTTCAGAGCAACTGGATTCGTGTTGTATAGTACGTACCTAGAGCAAACTCCACCATGTTCTAGAACCATCATGTCACCACCGCCAAAATGCATAAATTAAGTCTATTAATAAATAACTATCTACAAATATTGAGGATACAACCTACTGCGCTATTCAATTTTGGGGGTGGTGACATGATGGTTCTAGAACATGGTGGAGTTTGCTCTAGGTACTATTCAACATGAATCCAGCTGCTCTGAACCATTGATCTAACATCCCAACGATCAGGATTGGTGCTATGGATCCAATTCAAAGCTGATCCATTATAGAAGTAGAGAAAAAGCACACCTCAATAAGGCCTAGTATGTGGCATCCACTAAGGTTCACCTTATACATAGTGGAAAAAATAAAGTTATCTTTAAGCCTACTTGTAGTTCAAATTTGACCCTTTATTTCGATACATCGACATAAAGTCATTCAACAAGTGGGCGAGGTCAGCTAGGAACCTTGAAAACTCATAAAACATGGGAATTGTAAGTAAAACACATTGGTCCACCTAGCTAATATGTCTAGAAGCTTGGCTTATGGCATTGACATCCATATTCTTCGGACTTTCTTTACGAAAAAGAATCATCTCGTCATCACTTAGAAAACTAAGATTTTCTTTCCTGATAGTTGGAAACTCACATCGACGACATTGTTTACTACAAGAAGATGCACACATCTACCTCCGAAAAGACATTTAATTCAACAGCAATCTATCACATGTTTGTAGCTAAAGTTTGACTTAATTTCGTTAAATTGACAAGAAGTCAGCAAAGTGTGCGAAGTTAGCTAGGAAGCTTGAAAAATCCTAGTACTAGAAACTTGGGTATTACGTATAAGAAACTGTGGTCCAGTTTGTGTGATAATTGGGGCGGTTGCATTTTCATTTAACCTTGGTAGGTCTCGTAGGAGCGAGGTGCTTGAGAGTTAACACGATCGGTGGAAGTACATGTTACATCAAGGACCTCATAAAGAATGAAAATTGCATCCAAGTCCATGCATTTAGCATAAGGACCCTAAAACTGAGCAATAAAGTGTGTGTTTTGAGGTTTGCGCATACTAGCGTCCATTGTGCTAAAGACTATCAGTAGAATATTTCTAGATGCTAAGAATGGAAAAGAAGATACAACAGTTAGCAATGTTTGGATTTGCCAGTCTTGATCCAATGGTCAATGTTCAAAGTTAATCCGTACACTATATGAAGTTGTATGGTATTGTAAGAGATAAGACAAGATAAAGATAAGATAAGAAGTACTACGAATGACCAATCTAATGGTAGGTCTTGTAGGAGCGAGGTGCTTGATAGTTAACACGGTCGGTGGAAGTACAAGTTACATCAAGGACCTCATAAAAATGAAAATTGTATCCAAAGTCCATGCATTTAGCACAAGGACCCTGAAACTGAGCAATGAAGTGTGTGTTTTAGGTTTGCGCATACTAGCATTCATCATGCTAAAGACTACATGTAGAATCTTTCAAGATGCTAAGAATGGAAAGAAGATCAAACGGTTAGCAATGTTTGGATTTGCTAGTCCTGATCTAACAATCAATGTTCAAAGTTAATCAGTTAGCAAAGTTGGACCTAATTTCATGAAACGGTTAGCAAAGTTTGACCTAATTTCATTAAACAGTTAGGATGCAAAATCTTAGCAAGAAGATGAACCTGTCATCAAAACTCTCGATGGTTTCTGATATATATTAATTGACCCCCTGATGGGTACCTCTAAGAGATTTTTTGTAAAACTTTCAAAGCAACCTACAATTTACCTGTAGTAGTCCAAATTTTACCTAATTTAGATAAATCGACATAAAATCATTAGGGTGGGTGAAGTTAGCTAGGAAATTTGAGAACTCATAAAACATGGGAAATCGTAAGTGCGTCATGTTGGTCCACTATATATGTGTGAAAACTTGGCTTGTGGCATTCAGATCCATAGTCTTTGGACTTTCTTTACGGGAAAGAACAATCTAGTCATCACTCAAAAAATTAAGAATATCCTTTCCTAAGATAGTTGGAAACTCACACTGGCGGCATTGTTTACTACAAGAAGATGCACCAATATCTACCTCTGAAAAGACTTTTAAATCAAGAGGAATCTATTGCGCTTACTTATAACTAAAGTTTGGCCTAATTTTGTTAAACTGACAATATGGAAAATCTTAGCAAGAAGGTGAATTTGTCGTCAAAAATCTCGTTGGATGGTTTATCATATATTAATTGTGACCCCATGATGGGTACCTTCAAAAGCTTTTTCGTAAAACTTTCACAGTAACCTACAATTTACTTGTAGTAGTTCAAATTTGACCTAATTTTGATTAATCGACATAAGGTCATTCAAGTGGGTGGAGTTAGGTGAGTTTGAGAACTCATAAAACATGGGAAATCATAAGTACAATATGTTAGTCCGCTATATATATATGTGTGTGTGAAAACTTGGCTTCTGGCATTTAGATCGATATTCTTCGAACTTCTTTACGAGAGAGAATAATCTTGACATCACTCGGAAAATTGAGAATGGTCTTTCCTGATAGTTGGAAACTGATGACTGCAAGTGCACAAATCGTTTGCAGCTAGTTTCGAAATAAATATATCGACCCCATAGGGAGCAGGAGTCTGAAGTCTAATAATTCTTGAAATAGATATTACGATAGAAATGCTAGATAAAGTTCTATGTGACAAGATAAAATGCGAGTATTGTGTAAAAAGGTGTTTTGGGTTTTGGGTATAAGAGCAATAAAGTAAAGTAAAATAACTGAGTACAGAAAGTAAGTATCGTGTATGTAAGAAAGATTAGAACTGCAGTCGGGAAAAGGCATTCTCAGGGAGTAGCGGATACACCACTAGTATTGTATAGATTTAAGATAAAGATTATCATCATGAACATTCTCAACTATGTATGTGCGGGAGTAACTCCGTATTTGGACGAATAGGCAATAAGCGCTGCTCACATCATCCTCATAACCACAACAATCAGCAATCGACATCAATCAAATTACTGTGCTATTAAGGGACGTAATCCCGTAGGACGTATCCAATGGCATGGATAGTGTTCCGTGAGTTTCCTCGGTTTCCCAAGTTGATATGTAAGGGGTGCCAACAGCTTTATAGTCACTATAAGTGCTAACACGCCTCCGTCTACCAACAAGTAGTTTCCTCCATCAAGTCCCCACAAGAGGAAAATATTGAGAGGTCGACTTCTCTCAACATCAAGATGTAGAAAATATAACACATGGTCACAGTGATGAATATCATAATAGACTTTATCTTATTTCAATCTCATACTAGGGTTTCTCCATCTACCCAAGAACTAATGATCTACTCAGAGATGGAGGCAATAAACATCATGGCAATGGTAATGGAAACAATCATAGATGAATAGTACTTGTATAAATCCACAATGAGTATAGGAATTACAACAAGATCTAAACGAGATGTAGGTGGGATGGATGTAGCTGGTGGTGATGTAGTGGTTGATGATGAAGATCGATGCCTTAGCCTCCCAGATCTTCTTAGGGCGAAGATGGATCCCTTGGTGGATGAGTTCCCCCTCTAGATGCCTTCCGGAGGTGAGGTTTCTACAATTTCTGGTGTTCTGTATGCCGTCTCCTCGAACCAATTGCACGGGCAGAAACTATTTGACAAGGCGGAGGTGGTGCCAACTATACGGCCGGAGCTATACGTCCAGAAAATTGCTCCGCCCGTATAGTTGGTCGTCGAGCTCTGTGCCTTCCTTGTTCGCTTCTGGTTTTCTTCTAGTATTATTAATATTTCCCAAATAAGCGATTTACATTGTTTTTTACTCCTTTTCTCCACAGTACAACTGCTCCAAGAATTATATCCATTAGATACATCATCTGTCCTGATCCTGGTGAAAACAAACATAAAATGTGCGCGCGAAGGCTGTAAAATACCAAGATCTTACATCTACAATGCAAAATAATAATGTAAAACATGATGCAAATATGCACTCATCAACTTCCCCAAGATTAGACTCTTGATCGTCCCGAGCAAGCTCTAGCTTAATGGATGTGATTCTCATGTTCATGAAGCTGAGTCGATAAAATAAATGAGGCAATTGCAGCATGTGTTTATCATGTACGATACATAGGAATAAGTTCATGAATAGTACCTTACTCGAACCATCGGAATAGTATTTAGAAGGCTTCCACACCTTAGTGATCAATAGTTCATAAAATATGAATCTCAACATAATGTAAAAGAATCTGGTTCAACCGAATGAGTTAACGAGGAAGTCTCAAGTGTTTTAGGATCAACATATTCACTTGGGATTTAGAATCTCAAAAGTATCTCTTTGTCATGCTACAACTGAGTGGTATATGCCTACTTGCTGTTTGCACACTCGCTCTTTTTATTCTTGTTTTTGTTTTCTTTTGTATATATATGCTCACACTTTTCTTTAAGTGTTGTGCAAAGGAGCTAGCCATATATTCCACTTCATTTAGGAATTCAAAGTTTAATGATCTCAATTACCAAATTCCAACTGTATATGAAGCATTCTTATGAATTGGAGATTCTACCTCGACTTGTTCCCACTCTATTTTGATAGCACTTTATTTTCCTTTGTTCAAGGTTTTTTCTTCAACTTAATTGTGTAGATAATTTTTCTTTGTAAATCAAACCATAGACTTACAACATATTGACTAAATTATATTTAGGTGTTCTAGTAATACCAATGGTGTGCAAGACTCCTATTGCTATCATCAAGTGCAAGTAAAATTATACTCAAGCCATTCATATATCAAATAAAGCAGACACAATATCAATATTGCTCCATATATAATAATAAACTCAGAATTTCATAAAAGGGATCAACTATTCCTAAAGGGAATTCTAATGATGCAAACTTTATTTCTAGTTTGAACTAATGCAAAAATAGTAATAAAACTTATAAGATAGATTACAAGGTCTTAAAGATCTCCCCAAGCTTGGAATCAAGCCAAACGGGATCAAATAATCCCTTGCGATTATTTGATACCGTGATTGTTGTATATCACTGTGGCGCCATGACACATGGTATCTTCTCCTCACGGGCCAGCCTGAGGCGGAAGGATTGATTGACAACTTCTAATTCTTTAACGCGTAGCTTGTAGAAAAGATTGTTCCTCTCCAGCACCTTCACTTGTTCCTTAATGAACTCATTGTCATCCTAAAGTGTTTGTAGCGCCTTAAGACTCATAGAAAAACCTGCTTCGGTTGTGCGCTTGATATATTTATCTAATTTATCAAGATAAAGTCATAGCAATCGAAGGTATTTGGGTGTCCCTGGCTTCTCCTTGCCCAACTCTTCAATCTTCAGCTCTAGGGCCTTGAAATCCCTCTTCTAGCACCCATGGTCGGTGTTGAGGAACTCTATAGGGATAGCCTTGATCTCCTTCCCTTGCTCGCTACTGCTCCTGGTCTCCATGGGAGCTTTTATTCTTGACCTCTATCCCTTGGTTGAGAGTCCTCCCGTGTGAATAAGAGGTAGATCTATTTCTGGAGATTATGATTATAGAGGGAGACAATGGTAGTATATAAGGGGGTCAGTGGTCGGTAAAACTCGCGATAAACAACAAATTGTCGCCCAAGAAAAGAATCTGAACAAAACAGGGAAAGAAATTACGGATTTGGAAGTGTCCTGCCGCGTAACAACTAACTATACGAGCGCGGTTCGTATAGCTCCGGCTGTATATTTGGTTCCGGATAGATATTTACAAATATCTCGAGTCCAGGTCGATTAAATCACGACTCAGAACCGACAATAACGTTTTTTTAGATAAATAATAAGCAACAGATCGAACGAAAAGTGTCTGAGAGTTTAACGACCAACTATACGGCCGAAATCTTTGCTTCCGGTCGTATAGTTGCGACCGTATAGATACAGACATCAAAACCAAAAGTGTCTGAGAGTTTAACGACCAACTATACGGCCAGAATTTTTGGTTCTGGTCATATAGTTGCGACCGTATGGATACAGACATCAAAAGCAAAACTATCTGAGAGTTTAATGACCAACTATATGACCAGAATTTTTGGTTCCGATCGTATATTTGTGACCGTATAGGCTCAGATAGCGAAAACAATTTCGCGAAGATGATACAGAAAGTTTAACGACCAACTATACGATGGGATCTCTCTCTCCGGTCGTATAGCTCCACCCGTATAGTTGTAAAAACCCCTCTAAAACTTCAGAAAAATACAAGGAATTCAAAGGCAGAATTTTTAAGAGTAAGAATTGTGAAAATAAATCACTTATTTGGGTAAGAACACTTACGTTGCACTTACCTTTGTTTATTCGGGGATGAAAAGTTCTTCTGATAACAAAGACTTCTTCTCTTTTGGAGGAATTGACCTTAGTTCATTGAATAATTCCTGTAGACGAAAATTACCAGGACTAAAGTTCCTCTCAATAAGATTAGTGTCTTGCAAGGCAAACATGGACACTGCATATAACATCTTTATTTCTTTCCTTTGCATAATCTGCAGCTCAAATTCTTGAAGTGAAAGAATCCAACGGATCAGCCTTGGCTTATGGTCTTTCCTTTCAAGGAGTTCTTTTAAGCCATCACAATCTGTATGAACTCTTACCTTTGCATCAACTATATAGGAACGTAATTTATCACAAGAGAAAAATACAGCAAAAAGTTCCTTTTCTTCCTTAGGGTAGTTCTTTTGAGCACCATTGAGAGTTCTACTAGCATGATGTATAATATTAAATCTACAACCAATATGTTGTCCTAGAGTTACTCCTACAACATCATCACTAGTTTTGCATATTAAATCAAAGGTTGTATCCCAGATAGGTGGTTTAATAATAGGAGCGTGAGATAAGGCATTTTTGAGTTTATCAAAGGCTTAAAGACACTTATCATCAAAATTAAACCTCATTCCCTTTTGCAAAAGGTTTGTCAACAGTTTAGATATTCCAGAGAAATTTCTAATGAACCTTCTATAAAAACCCACATGACTAAGAAAACTTCTTATACCTTTAATATCCCTAGGTGGTGGCATTCTCTCTATTGCTTCAACCTTAGCTCTATCAACTTCAATTCCCTTACCTGATACCTAGTGTCCAATGACTATACCTTCTTTGACCATAAAATGGCACTTCTCCAAGTTTAGAATGAGATTAGTTTCTTCACAATGGTGTAAAACTCTTTTGAGATTATCTAAACAACTAGTAAAGAAGTTCCATAGATAGAAAAGTCATCCATAAATACTTCTTATAAGTTCTATAAAATTAGCAAAAATAGCAGTCATGCATCTTTGAAAAGTAGCTAGAGCATTACATAAGCCAAAGGGCATACGTTAGTAAGCATGTAAACCGTAAGGACTAATGAAAGTTGTTTTAAGTTGGTCATCCGGATGAACAGCTATTTGAGAGAAACCAGAGTATCCGTCCAAGTAGCAATAATGAGTATGGTTTGCTAACCTTTCTAAAGTTTGATCTATGAACAGTAATGTATAGTGATCTTTCCTAGTTTCTTTGTTTAATTTCCTGAAGTCTATGCACATCCTATGCCCAACAACAGTTCTAGTAGGTACCAATTCATTGTTTTCATTAGGAACAACAGTAAAACCGCCCTTCCTAGGAACACAGTGAACATGACTTACCCGTTCACATTCTTTAACAAGATAGATTATACCTGCATCCAATAGGCGTACAATTTCTTTTCTTACCACTTCTTTCATTTTAGGCTTCAGTCTTGTATTGAATTCTGCAACTAGTTTAGCACCTTCTTCCATAAATATTCGATGGATGGTTATCATGGGACTAATGCCCTTCAAGTCATCCATTTAGTACCCAAAGGCTTGGCGATGCTCCTTAAGTATCCTCATGAGTTCTTCTTCTTCTCCTGAAAGTTTAGCACTAATAATAGGGAATTTATTGGTATCATCTAAAATCCTGTATTTAAGATTTTCTGGTAGAGTCTTCAACTCTGGGGGGTTGTAATTCCTCATCCCCTCTCTTTTGTGGCTCTTCAAAAGCCTCATCAGTTGGAGGTCCCAAAATGGGAGGTGAATCGAATTCATTTTCTAGTTCTCCTAGAGAATTGTCCTCCATAACTATTTCTTCATAATTTGGATCTTCATCTATCTCTTCTTCTTGATTACTAAAGAAAAGAGCCACCATTTCCTCAATAGTTCTCACTTCTTCTTGTATTTGTGGAGGTCTATCTTTAAATTTGGAGAAATGGAATTTGTTTTCCGTTCCCCCACGCTTAAGAGACACAATCTCCTTCTTGAAGTTAACATAGGCACCTACATCACCCAAAAAGTTCCTTCCAAATATAATTGGGCAAAGAGTGTCAGCTGGCATATCAACAACTACAAAATCAATAGGAAAGTCTTTGTTGCCAATTGTAACAGTTGCATTGTCAACTACTCCCATTGCAACTCTGAGGTTTTTATTGGCTAACATAATTTTTATATCAGTATTTTCAATTGTAGCCAGTTCTATTTCTTATTTTATTTCTAAGTAGAAATCATAAGATATAACATTAACTTCGGTGCCAAGATCACATAAATCATAATGAGAGGTTTCTTTGAATATGCAGGGAAGAATATGCTTACCCACATCTTTTACCTTTGTTTTACCTTCAACTAATACAGAAGTCTCTTCATCAAGTTCAACTATGTTATAGTGTGAGTACATAGCCATAAGTGCTTCCTTGGTTACCTCTTCATCTTTGGTTTCTTCCAGATGTTCCACGACTTCTGGCATGCTTTCTTATTCCCTCTTTTCCTGTAATGCTCTGACCTTCTCATATTCATAAATATGCTTTTGTGCAGTCTTAGGTAAAGGCACTTCATATATTGGTTCTATGGAGGCCAGTGTTGATTCATCTTCTGTTTTCTTTTCTGGTTCGGGTGGTGGATCATACTTGACTGGACCCTCCTTTGGAGCTTTATTATGTTC
This sequence comes from Avena insularis, assembly GCA_023614405.1. NCBI lineage: Eukaryota > Viridiplantae > Streptophyta > Magnoliopsida > Poales > Poaceae > Avena > Avena insularis. Next base: position 533,548,002 of record CM042694.1, read on the forward strand.
TCTAAAATCTTTAACAACTTGCAACACAAGATCTGAATCTAAATAAAGTTATTTTGATGATTCTTTAACATGGTCCTTTTTATTATAGTCATGAATACAATCATGCTCTATTTATACGCCTCCTTCACTTCCTAGACCAAAATTCCATGAGACTCTGTGATCGCAAATTCTATTAAGTAAGGCCCAAGCTTTAGGTATAGGAAGATTCATAAAGGCTCCTTCAGCAAAAGAGTCTAGTTAGATTTTATTAGGTTTAATTAAACCGCCATAAAATATATGTAGTAAATACCATTCAAGCAAATCATGACGAGGACATAGTCATAGTAAATCTTTATATCTAATATAAGCTCTTACTAGTGCTTCATTAGAATGATTCTTCCAAGTCATTATAAGACGCCTAATTGTAAAGGATTTTGATAATGGATAATATTTTGATAGAAATTCACAAGCTAGATTATCCCAAGTAGTAGTGGCTTCAGAGGGTAGAGATCTATACCATGAGAGAGCTATACTTGTCAAAGTTTGACTAAAAAGTTTAACCCTTACCTCATCAGCGGTATATCCTGTCTATAGAAAAGTGCCACATATATCTTTAAAACATGCAATATGCTCATATGGATCAGGATCTTCTTCATCTCTAGTAAATTGCTTCTTATGTAGAATACTAAGTAGTAGAGGATTTATTTCAAACCCCCTTGTCTTCTCATTGGAGTTGTCTCTTTTATAAATATCATAGAGCTTCCCAAAGTGGGTTAGCACTAGTCATATGCTCATACTCCATCATGTTGGTGGATACGTGTAACTCAAAACAAAATTTAGCAAGACAAAAATAAATAAGCAAAAACTAAAAGACACTACAAGAAAAGTTTCCTTCCGCAACGAATTGGCCCGACGGTTGTCGTAGAAGGCGCGTCTCCCGCGACGACATTCTCGGCTTAGCCGTGGCCGATGGAAAACTCTTTTTCCGGTTTCACGGCCCTCTACTATGACGGATCTGCTAAAAACATGGAGAAGCTCGGCTGGCACGTGGCAGAAGAAGGATTTCCGTTTCCTCGCGCGATGTTGACTCGCCGAAGTCTTTTCAGGCGTGTGGGTCCGGGACGTCACTATCTCTAGCGGACCATACTTTTCGGTCGCGCCTCCTTGATTTGAACTCGATAATGTTGCTCGAGGCGCCTGCCGTTTAGTCAGGCTGCTAGGTCCCACATGTCAGCCTCTCATTAGAAGGATCGTGTGCATGATGGAATTTTTTTCCTTCGCTCGCGCTACCCTGTTCCGAAGTTGATAGCGCTGCTCCATGCATCTACCATTTAATCAACCTCCTGGGACCCACATGTCATCCTGTCATTAGAAGAAACGTGTGTATGATCGATATTTTTCCTTCGCTGGCTCTACCCCGTTCCGAGTTGATAGCGCTGCTCGACGCATCTACCGTTTAACCAACCTCCTGAGCCCCACATGCCATCCTCTCATTAGAAGAAACGTGTGTATGATGGATTTTTTTCCTTCACTCGGGCTACCCTATGATGTCTACGCACTTCTATTCTTGTAGACAGTTGTTGGGCCTCCAAGTGTAGAGGTTTGTAGAACATCAGGAAGTTTTCCCTTAAGTGGATCACCCAAGGTTTATCGAACTCAGAGAGGAAGTGGTCAAAGGTATCCCTCTCAAGCAATCCTGCAATCAAGATACAAGAAGTCTCTTGTGTCCCCAACACACCCAATACACTTGTCAGGTGTATAGGTGCACTAGTTCGGCGAAGATATAGTGAAATACAAGTGGTATGGATATAAGACAACGGTGCCAGAAAATACTTTGATGGCATGGAAGAGACTAAAGGCAAACTGGAATAAAGATGGAAGCAAGCAAACATGTAACAGATCTAGTTGCAAACGGTGTTTCAATGTTTAGAAACAAGGCCTAGGGATCATACTTTCACTAGTGAACACTCTCATATAAATATCTTCTCTTTATGATACTACTCTCCGGTTGGACACTCTAATCCATGGTAGGGCTATAACAACACTCCTCAAAGTTCGCTTTCCCCATCTAGATAACCCCACACTGTCACCTTGAGCGCTAGATGGTTCCAACAAACACCACAATTTCATAGAGACATCCAACTCCAAATATAACTCATAACAAGTATTTGTAATCTCTAGCCTAAGTGCCACCATGGTGTGCACGCTGTCACTTTCACACACATGGGGAGAGCAGAGATCTATTAAAGCACTTGAGTAGCAAAGTAGATCTACTTGATTACAAAGCTCATGATCGCAATATAATCATGCATAGAGAGAGATGAACACATAGCTACCGGTAGAACCCTTAGCCTCGAGGAAGAACTACTCCCTCCTCATCATGGGAATCAGCAACGACGATAGAGATGGTGGTGGAGATCGATGGAGATGGCGGTGAAGATGGTGAAGAGGCGGTGGCAACGCCGGCGGTGGTGCGGAGGACTCCTTCCCCGCCGCCGGTATCACAGGGGAGCACCGCTCCTTAGCCCCCTTCCTTCATGGCTTATTGGGAGCCTTCTCCCATGGAGATAGGATCTATAGGAAGGCAAAAACTTTGCTTTGGTGGCTGCAAATTCGTGGGTGGAGGTGTCTCCCACGAATTAGGTTTCCTCCCTTTATATAGCTTCTCGGATTCCCGTCATCCCATCTTGGGCTGCAGTAAATCGGGTCTATCGGGCCCGTATGGACTCGAAATCAGCTAAATTTTATGTCCAGATCATTTGTTGCAAAATTTCCAACAACTTCGTAGTTGAAGAGTTTTCTGTTTGATGCCGTTTTCGACCCAAAATGTGACCATCTTCAAAAAGAGTTCTGAGACAGATTTTTGGAAAATCCCAATTTGACTCCAACAAGGTGTCCACTTATATTCTTGGTAATTCCTACACATTAAAGTGTAAAACAAGAACATTGTGAACTTTTGCAACTATTAGTAGGTTAGTCCAAATAAATCATAAATTTTATATAAAAAGGAGTATCAAAAGCATATTATTAGCATAAAACCATCAAAAATTATAGATACGTTATGGACGTATCAACATCCCCAAGCTTAGTTCCTGCTCGTCCTCGAGTAGGTAAATGATAAAAACAATATATTTTTTGAGCTGACACACATCCAACACAATCTTGATCATCATTATTGTAAAAGCATTGATAGCTGGGATCAAGGTACTCTAAACATGAACATGGAAGATAGAGTTCTAACAATAAGACATAACAACTATGTTGTAACATGAAAAGGTACAAATAAAAGATTCATGAATAACAATGCTTTACAAGAAGTTTGTTTTTTTCACATAAAGAAAACATAGCATAGTGGTATTCAGCTTTTCCCTCATAGAGTAGCAAACATGGATGCATAGGACACCTTCAAAGTTCATAAGGGTGACTAGATACAAATAGTTTAAGAACAAGCAATATCAAAGTTATGCATCAATCAACAAGTCTTGGGACAATGCACATAGAACTAAGAATGGCCACTATGCTCTCAAAGTAGGTGCATAAAGATAGAAGGTGGAGACTCAACATAAAAGTAAAAGAAAGGCCTTCATAGAAGGAAGTAGGGATTCAAGTCTCATAAAGAGCTTCCAAAAATTATGGTACTTATTAGTTTTCATCTCTCATTGCCCCTATCATAAGCATCTTGAAGTGATTAAGGTTAAAATGAACAAACTATGGAGTATATGCTTGACAAAGTACAAGTTGGAAATCTCATGTCCCTTGAATACGAGGGCCGCTCCTCATGCTACTCAAGTTTAGTTACCGGTAAGTTCTTGTCATAGTAAGTACATGTGTATCATAGAGAACCGCCAACGGGGTACCCCTTGCCTGATAATACAGAAGAATCCCCATATCAAAATGACAAGGCAAGCAGACAACGAGCATCTCAGCAATCTTCTTATTTACCATGGGAAAATGGTGCCTTTTTCTCTCTTTCCTCTTTTCTCATATCTCTTTTTTTCTCTTTTTCTCAATATCTGTCTCTTTTTTTATAAGAAGAATGCTTTATAGATTGCTCATTGTGGTTACGCTGCAGGTTTCCTCCATGATTAGGCATAGATTAGGCATAGATTACACTTCATTTCACACCGACGACATCCATAGACAAAAGAGCATGATATCAACTAGGTACAAAGTACAAGTGCAATGTTGAAAGCGTTCCCCATGACAGCATGGTTCTGCTAATCCCCAACATATAAGTGCAAGCATATACAACATAGATGACACAATGGTTAAAGTTTATTAGGTGCAAGAAAAGTAAAGCGTGCCATCAAGTTCGTGAGAGCTTTAATCACTAATTTTCACATAACAAGTTTAATTCGGAAGGTAGATAAAAACATGAATATACTTGGAATAGCAAATGCCAATAGGTAGGTATGGTGGACTCTTTGGAATAGCTTGGTTTTATTTGGAGTTGGATGCATGAGTGGAATTCATACTTGGTATGAAGGCTAGCAAAAGACTGGGAGCGACCAACTAAAAGAGCAATAATGGACATAATCATGCAGAGCGACAAAACATCATTAATCAAAGCATAAAGTGATATTACAAGTTGAAAACTAAAGGATCATAAAGGCTATGGTGACTTGGAATAGTCATAACATGGTGTGAGAATGTGCCAAGTCAACCCAAATAAAGCATCAAAGGAGAATACCACAATACTATGCTTTAATATGCTAAAACAATGCATGATTCTTCCAAGGCACATGAAGCAATCTCAATTGTTTATAACATGTCATGCTACAGCAAAGATCACTAAGCATAAATCCAAAACAATATCAAGCATGGCATGAAAAAGCATAGGCCACAGTCAAAAATAAGCTCTCTTTACCACTTAAGCATGAACTTTCCTACCCTTTTCCAATCCAAACCAAATTATTTGAAAACCAATGCATGAAAGAGGGGGTCCAACCAATTTATTCAGCAAACTAAGAAAACCAAGAAAAAAAAATGAAAAAGAAGATGCTCCACGAACAACAAAACTGTGAATGAAACAATAAAAATGAAGTGTTTGGAAGAAACCTGGGATTTTTATTGATGAAGAAGGGGATGCCTTGGGCATCCCCAAGCTTTGACGCTTGTACTTCTTGGATATTTCTTGGGGTGACACGGGTGGCATCCCCAAGCTTGAGCTTTAGTCCATTCTTCATATCATTACATCATTCTCTCCATACACCTGAAAATTTTCCTTCATACAAAACTTCACACAATCTTTATTAGCAACATTAGTGCACTCAAGATAATAAGTCTTTGGGTTCAGTTTAAACACCAATAAAAGTTCCATTAAAACACAAGCTACTGTAACACTTCCCTCAAAAAGCTCAATTCCCCAAAAGAACTCAAAAAGGAATCAACAAGAAGCAAATGAAAATAATGGCAGAAATCTGTCAAAACAGACCAGCAGGTAAAAACCAATTTTTTCGAAGACCTTCTGTTGCTCAAATAGAAAAGTGTTGAACTAACGAATGTTAGATAACAACCTGGAGCAGAAGCACGAAAATTCACGTCTCAAAAGAATGTACAGAGATTTTACACGAATTTTTAAAGCGAAGCACAAAAATCTGTTTTAGGACAGCAACTTTCCCAAGCATTACTTCTCTCTCATTATAGGTTACTCTTGGCACAAAAACCACACAAAAATGATATGGAGTGGTTATTACTGAAGCAATAACTTCCAAGTACTTTTCTTTAACGCCTTTAAGTTAGACTTGATAGTTTAAGAAGATGCTCACATAAGAAATATGAATTGAAGTAAAAGAGAGCATCAAGCAGAAATTCAAAGCACATTTAAGTCTAACCCACTTCCTATGCATAGGAATTTTGTAAATAAACAAGTCATGAAAGCACAAAGCAACAAACAAAGTAAAGCAAAACAATTGCAACTTCAAGACTTTCAACATAAAGAGGGGAAACCTAATATTATTGAGATGCATAAAACCATATTTCCCTCTCTCATAATAACTTTTAGTAGCATCATAAATAAAATTAACAATATAACAATCACATAAAACATTCTTATCATGAGCCACATGCCTATAATAATTATTACTCTCCACATAAGCATAGTCATTCTTATTAATTGTAGTGGGAGCAAATTCAACAAAATAGCTATCATTATTATTCTCATCACCATAATCATCAAATATAGGAGGCATATTGTAATCATAATTAATTTTCTCCTCAATAGTAGGTGGACTTAAAATATCATATTCGTTATTGCAATCATCATATATTGGAGGTATATTATCATCAAAGTAAATTTACTCCTCTATGCTTGGGGGACTAAAAAGATCATTCTCATAAAAACTAGCTTCCCCAAGCTTAGACTTTTCCATAGCATTAGCAATAATGGTGTCCAAAGAATTCATACTAACAACATTGCTATTAGCATGCAAATAAAGTTCCAAAGGTTTTTTAATTTTCTCTTCAAACACTTCATGTCCTAACTCAAGATAAATACTATAAATCTCTCTAATTTTTTGTTGTTTTCCGTTAAACCTAACTAGTGAAAACAAGAAACAAAAAGACAAAATTGCAGAATCTAAAGGAAATAACTTCGAGCACTCACACCGGAGGATGTGAGTACCTTTTACCTTACCTCCCCAGCAATGGCGCTAGAAAATAGCTGCTGGCGCGTGGTTGATGTGGGAGCTTCTTCTTCAGTCCCCGGCAACAGCGCCAGAAAATAGCTTAATGTCTACGCACTTCTATTCTTGTAGACAGTTGTTGGGCCTCCAAGTGCAGAGGTTTGTAGAACAGCAGGAAGTTTTCCCTTAAGTGGATCACCCAAGGTTTATCGAACTCAGGGAGGAAGTGGTCAAAGGTATCCCTCTCAAGCAATCCTGCAATCAAGATACAAGAAGTCTCTTGTGTCCCCAACACTCCCAATACACTTCTCAGGTGTATAGGTGCACTAGTTCGGCGAAGATATAGTGAAATACAAGTGGTATGGATATAAGACAACGGTGCCAGAAAATACTTTGATGGCGTGGAAGAGACTAAAGGCAAACTGGAATAAAGATGGAAGCAAGCAAACATGTAACAGATCTAGTTGCAAACGGTGTTTCAATGTTTAGAAACAAGGCCTAGGGATCATACTTTCACTAGTGAACACTCTCATATAAATATCTTCTCTTTATGATACTACTCTCCGGTTGGACACTCTAATCCATGGTAGGGATATAACAGCACTCCTCAAAGTTCGCTTTCCCCATCTAGATAACCCCACGTTGTCACCCCATCTAGATATTATTAGCATAAAACCATCAAAAATTATAGATACGTTATGGACGTATCACCCTATTCCGAACTTGATAGCGCTGTTCAATGCATCTACCGTTTAATCACGATATTGGGCCCCACATGTCATCCTCTCATTAGAAGAAACGTGTGTATGATGGATTTTTTACCCATTGTCGCGCCTTCGTGTTCCGAACTTGATAGCGTTGCTTGCTGCTTCAGCCGTTTATACAGGCTGGTGGGCCCGACATGTCATCCTCCTCTGTGCAGGAAACGTGTGCATGCTAGACCTTTTTTCTTCTCTCGCACCTCCCCGTTTGGAACTTGTCAACGTTGCTCGATACATCACCCGTATAATGTCTCCCTGCTGGGTCCACATGTCAGCCGCCTATGTAGAGGAAACATGTATGTTGGACATTTTTTTTGGTCGCGTCCGCCAGTTTGACCTTGGTAACATTGTTCCATGCGGCAGGCATGTATGGTCTTGCTGCTGGGGCCCACGTGTCAGCCTCTCTCAACAAGAAATTGTCGATCTTGGTCTTCTTTTTTCTGGTCGATACTGTTGTACAAGTACTTTTTAAACGCGCTTGTTAAACTTTATCTCTTGTATGGTAAGGTTGATGGGTGCTAGCTGCAGGCAGGTGGGTCGGCCATGTCAGCCTCTCAGTACAAAAATATTGCTATAGATAAACTGCATGCCTTGCCACTACACAAGAAAATTGTTATCCTTTTATAAAACATAAAAAGTGTATACTAACATCGTTTATACCTATTTATTTTTCTTCTTAAAAAATTGCTTGTCCATCTGCTATGCGTGATTGCTAGCAGCTCAACTAAAAAATGTTAAGTATAAATAATGTAGTAGGTAGTATTTAAAAAATAGATAGGCCGAGTTTTTTTAGGGGTGGATGGACGGTGCCCAAAAAGGCCGAATTGAAGAAAAATGGGCCAAGGGATTGCTAGGCTATTTTTCATGGGCTCTCGCCCAATCTAACTAGGCTATTTGCACGGCCAAATGACCCAAAACATGGCCGAGTTAGAAGGTCTTGGGCTATAATGAGGCCGGATGGGATAATTTTTGGGCTCGATAGTTAAAATCCCAAGGTACATGTTGGGGCTCGGCCGGATTCAAAACAAAGCCGTCAACAAGGGGAAAAGGTATAAAATATGAGCGCCTAGATCCCAGGCGCCTGAGAACATGTTATGTTAAGGAGCTGACGTCACCCTACTAATTGTGCCAATACTCAGTTGTAACCTAGTAGTTGCAACTCATTAAATCCCAGTTACAAGCTGTTGCAATAAATGTGTAACCCTCACGTTGCACCAATCGCGAGGTAAATCCAAGGGCGAGAGAGGTGACTCTTGAGAACTGGCAAATCCGATAAAATATTCATAGATATTTCTGTGAAAATTGTGGACAAACACCCCGTGCCTGCCAAAACTTTTTGCCGAGACCCTAAACTTTCCTAAGCCCGCCCTAAATCGAGCGACCAGCCCCTGTCTCTTCAAATTTTGCGCCGTTCTTATGGGAGATGCACCGGATTAGAACCAGGCCGCAAACTTATCCACGTCGTAAAAAAACTTATCGATGCCTTTCTATCAATAGTGTCGGCCTACCACCATTGGCTGCGCCGTTCTTCACGAGACGAACCGGCTAGCGGTCAGCTGGGCGATCCCCATGCTTTGCCTGCTAGATTCAAGCACTGGACATTATTCTTGGCTTTGGTTTGTTCTCCACCTCTCCTAGAAATAGTTAAAGCTTGTGACCATCTAGATTTACAAGGTGCTTGCAGATTTGGGTAGGTACATTCTTTAGGTAAATCTATAGTAAAGCTCTAGAAAGAAGAGTTCGAAAACATCTTAAAAAGGACTTGGCAGAGATCCTGTGCAAGTTTTTACCTGATATATTCCCCATCCTTCTTGGATACGATGGAGCATTTGGATGTTGATGTACCTGACGAGGAAGTACTTAGAGGTACAGTACTATATAGATGGATGTACCCTATAGAACATCGACTTCACATTTCCCAGGAGCGGGAAGATATCCGTAGACAATTTGATAATTGAGTGTTATGCAAAGATATCTTCACATATAAGACTATAGAAAAGTTAGATATATTTAGATGTCTAACTTGGCTATGTTTTGTAGGTTCTTCACAGAAATAAAAGTACCAGCAAATTTCATTCCACCAATAAAAAGACCAGATGGACTAAGATCTAAGGATCATGAAGACGCTCAAATTGCACTGTGAATTGTCTATGAATTGTCTAGATGGGGTAACCTCTTGTCTCTTTTGTAACACTAGATTTTGGTGCTTGAATTTCTGTCCCTTATCTGTGGTCCTGATAGGAGTATAACAAAAGCTTTAGCTTGCATTTCCAATGGTGTCTTCCATAGCGTTGATGTACCTTCTGTGGAGACAGGCACAACTGGAGATTGTCCTAATGAACCTGCACTAGATTGCGTTTAGATTCGAAATCCTGCACTTGACATTGTCGTCCCAAGGAAAAGAAGGTTGTGGACTAGTAATAACGCCTTTTGTAGAACAAGATGATGGAGGTGATGATTTATGAATTGCATGTCCCTCTCTATCAATGAAAATGGCATATCGTTTGCCTTGTTTAAAAAATAAATAAATATTTGCATGTCTCCTTGTGTTAGCCGATGCAAAGAAGATACTATTTTCTGTTCAAGTCATGTGAACAAATATGTTTGTATGTAGAGACATAAATGCGGATTGGGTGACAAAATCAACATAAAATTGCCAGATCAACAACATAAGCATAATGGCATTGCAAGAAAAGGATCAGAACCATCTTTTAACTATGCTTGTGAAAAGGAGATGAGCTAGGAACCACGCCTGCAAGTGGCAGAGGCCAATTCTCGTGCAGCTCAGCTAGCATTGGTTTATCATCGATAATACTCAAGCATCCGAATATTATGATTACATACTAGGAGTAGTTCCAGTTCCACACTACAGTTCAATAGGCAAAAGTGTAAGAAATGCGTAAGGTAGCTCCATAATACAGGTTCCAGATAAAATCATACAAATCATAAGAAAGAAAGCTCCGCATCACAGTTCACCACCTTCAGGTGCAACAGTTTCTACATATTGTAAACCCAAATCACCGCCTCCTTCAGGTGCCACGATAATTTCAGGAGCGGGATCAGCAACACCAACAGCAGCGCCAGCACCAGTAGCATGAGTCTCCACAATAGACGAACTATCGAGCACCACAATGTCCCGTGAAGGCTCTTCACTACCAGCTCTAGCCGCACAAGTCTCCGCGGATGGTAAAACCAATCCACCACCTCCATCATCTGGCACGACGATGGCAGGTGCAGGCTCATCAGTACCAGCTGCAGCTGCAACTGCATCAGTCTCCACAGAAGGTAAACAAGGAGGCGTCTTAGGTGTAGCGATCTGACATCCATTTTCTACTCCGTCATCAGGAAACTGAGAGTCTTCTTCAACTTTGTGCTTCTGCGGTTACAAGATAAACAGAGATTACAGCGAAAGCATCTATGCGCAACGACAAGAACATATGTCATTCTGTTGATTTACCTTGTCATATGGGATAGCAGAAGTCACAGGATTGGAACCTAATTCATCGAGAATCCTCTTTTTCGCTCCTTCCCCTATCTCCTTCTGCAGCAAGTTGTAATATTGATTACATGATGTTGATTGACATATATGCAAATGTTCAAAAATTTGCGTTGTTGAACTACCAACTTCGAACAGATCCCCACTATTCTTAGTTATGGGATCTAGCCTAGAAAACAAGCTTCTGTGGAATCCTAGTCTACAAAAAAGGATGCATACCCGGGATACGAACTACTCTACACATGACAATGCTGCGCAATCGACAATAAAAATATAACCGCATCATCAACTCTATCATGTAAGTTCGGAGTGAATCTAGATACACTCATTTCACATAAGCTAAAACATCTTATATTATGAAACGGAGGGAATATGTATGAGTGTTCTAGTATTTCACAAACCACCATTGCTGCTGCGGGACAGAGATGACGGGTGCTCCACCTCCCTACAGAAGGTTGCTGCGCTGATCTCGCCGCCACCTATAGAGGACGGAGCCAAGGAGCTGGTCGACAACAATATGGAGCGAGAGGATAGGTGTGGTAGTGGATGGGAAGAAGGGACTGAGTAAAAGAGGTTTTGTGTGCATGGGGGGAGGCCAGTGGAGGAGTTAAATCTAGCTTGTCTCGGAAGGAACGCGTTGCCACGTGCACCGGCATGTGCAAAACTCCCTCCCTCTCTCTTCTGCGGTAGCTACTGACAGTAGTACTCCATCTAGCTTCATCGAGTTCTCTGGTACTCCTACTAGTAGACCTTTACTACTACTACTAGGGTAGACAAGGAGTACTTGTTCAGAAGAAGAAAAAAACTAGACTAGCACACCGTCGTACAGTATTACCTTGTCAAATCACTGGTGATGCCATGATGAGGGACATGTTTTTCCTGGTAAACCTAGAAACATCATGTTCCTTCCACCGCGTGCAGTTTCTGAGCGAAGTACTTACCAACACGTCCAACTTAGGCTTATAGGACCCAAACTGCAGTGAAAAAGAAACAAAACTATAGACCTGCAAGGAGTAATACTAACAGTACTACTATTATACAACATTCTGGAAGAAATTATGTACGAAATAGTACTAGTAGAGTACAACTGTACTCCTAATAAGGTTCTTTACAAGCTTGGTGAAATATACATACTAGAGAAACTACCAACTGTACAAAAGGGGTTTTTGGTCATACAGAGTATTTTACAAGCCGGACCGGGTGCAAAACTAAATGCTGAGTACTCGTACATCAGCTAAAAACTAGCCAAAAGAAAGAGTTCAACGGAAGGCCGATACCAAATGAGCTATCCTTGAACAGGCTCGTTCCACTCCAAGGCGTTTGAGAAGCTTGGGATGAACCAAAATGGAGTCTCCGACCATGTCCAGCGAGTGTTGGTGTGGAAACCAACAGCTGCGTCACCATTCAAACTGAAGCGGCAAATTTCAAGACGTGGCATGTACTCGTAGCCAATTTCTTGGTGTGATGTGTAAACACAGTTCCTTCTCGTCAGATGTCCTGGCGGATCATTTGCATCGCCTACTGCAATGATAATCGGATAGTTCACACCAAGGAAAAGAGAATATGATCCAAGGTTAGTAACCCTTTTCCATCGGTTAGTTGCAGTTAACTGGCTTATGTCCATCGAGAACACCATGCACTCAAACCTAGAAGGCTAGGTGCGAACGATGCGACCATAGTGAACAACACTAGTATCATCAGCAATTTCATTGCCTGAGACACCATATTTGTAGACCAGAAGAAGTCTTAAAACCACCGGCATATCTTGCTAACCACCACCTACCAGGATCATTCTCCTCATCGTCCTCAACAAACCCATGTGTTAGGTATAGCACATCGCATGGCGACAGGATAAGGATAAGACCTTCAAAGGGAAAGGAAATGTAATATGGAAATAATATTGATATTGACTGACATTGTAGAAGTTGATATACAGTACTATTTTCAAAAATCTTGATTATACTTAAGATGTTTGATTGCGTAAAAAATAGCCAACCTAGGGAGATGCTATGGAAATTTTAATTCTTTCTCGAAATGGGGATATGCTATGGAAATTCTCCTAGAGACACGGTTTGATTCATGGGATCAAATGAAATAGCAAAATAATCCTATAGTATCTTGAATGTAAAGTTCATAGGGAAAAAAGCAAGGTTGGATCCTACAAGATTTTGGTATCTTATATACCAAAGGAAAAGCAACAAGGATTATTTCTAGGAGGTTTAATATCTTATCTTATCATATATTACCACTATATAGTGTATGAATAACTTTGAACATTCACTGTTGGATCAGGACTTGCGAATCCCAACATTGCCAGTAGTTGGATCTTCTTTTCCATTCTAGCATCTACTTGAAGATTCTATTGATAGTCTTTAGCATAATGAACACTATGCAGAATCCTCAAAACACACTTCTCTATCATTCTAGAATCTTCTCCTTCATTTCTCAAGACCATTTAACAAAATTTACAAGTACTAGTACCTAATAAACATCGACTTCTACATGATAGAAAATACAAGAACTAAATATGCGCCCATACTTTATAGATGTCGATCAAATTTCTAATTTTTTGAGCTTTACCTAGTATTATAATTCTATATAGTTATGATATGTCATATGTCTAGTATCTGAGTCTCACATAAATACTACTAGCAGATACCATATTTTCCATGGATGTACTAGTACTAGGAGACAAGGCAATACTATTAGCAGAACTCAATCCTATGAATCAAATTATTATATGTAAGAAAACTTAGTAAGGATTGCATTCCTCTGAAATTCCTAGGGAATTCGTATGAATCAAAGAGGCTAAAATTCCTATGATATCCCTACTAACCAAAGAAACTTCAAAAAAAATAACTTAGATTGGTTCAGGAATAATATCTGGGTCTCACATAAGTACTTACTACTACGCAGTAGATACCATAGTTTTTATGGGATGTACTAGGAAAGGAAGCAATACTATCAGCAGAACTCAATCATATTAAACAAACTACTTATATGTAAGAAAACCTCCTAACGATTGCATTCCTCTGAAATTCCTAGGAAATTCCTTCGAATCAAAGAAACTAAAATTTTAATGGAATTCCTACTAACCAATGAAAATTCAGAAAAAATAGCTTGCATCGATTCAGGAACAAAGCTAATAAAATACGTAGGGAGGAGAATTTACCAAGTTTCAGAGACTTCCATGCATAAACACAGCCGTTTTCGATCACAGCGAACACACGATCATGTTGGATAATAGCATCACAGTATCTGAAGTAGCCCTGGAACTCGTTCACACAAACTGACCATCCATGACTATCATTCCCGTTGATGACAGCAATCTTGAATTTGAAAATGGCGACTAGAGAGAAATCTTTGTATCCCCCAGCAGCTATCGGAACTTGGCAAATGACTATCTTCTACAGTTTAGTACGTCAACCTTCATCAGCATCATCCTGAAATATAAGTGCAGAACCTTCGGTCGGTTCAAACCCCGACACTTGCAGAATAACAATCTTGCAACAAGTGTACACGTTGACAAGGTCCCACATGAAATCGGGCCAACTGTGACGATCCAATCTCCATTGTCGCCTGGTCGCTGATCATCAAAACCATTTGGCATCACAACATCAGAGGAGAACCTGTCCAGCGGCGTCATCTTGTACGGGCTGCCCGCCACTTCGAAGCAGTCTTTGGATTCCCACGGTCTCACCGTCAGGTGAGAATGAAGAACACATGGGAGGCCAAACATATGAGAAGAAGGCGTAGTTCCCCTCTCTTTTGCTGATTGAAGAATATGTTTGGACGAACCGACGAGGCTCACGGTGATGGTGTCATCGCAATGGTTGATGAGTACTTGAAGAGGGCCTTCAGTGAACACCTTCTGAAACTGCTCAGGATCTTTACAGACCTTGATCGATCTCACCATGGTAGGAGGCTGCGAATGGTGTTTTGGGGGCTTACTTTGGGGTGGGGAGGGGTGGGGGAGGGAGGGAAGATCGTTGGCGTGAGCTGGTGGCCGGGGTGCGATGGAGAAGACAAAGGCAGATGGTGCGTTACTCTACTACTAGTAGTACTGCAGAAGGTGGGCAAGTGGGGGAGGGGCTCCAATTGAGGCTAGTTGCAGAAACCTCCAACAATTAGAGACGTAGTTGCAAAGAGCTCCAACTGTTGAGCCCCGCGTATGTAAGAAATAATACTAAGAGGGATAATCTAGAATTTTGTGCTATGTGTAGCATTTGTACCCAAAAGTAATTGTAGTACAGTAGTTTCTTGCAACTAGACTATCCTGATTATCTGGAGTTCCCTGCAATTTCGAATCCAATTGTTGGAGGTTTATGCAATTTCCACCCTCCTCGTGTTCCGAGGAAGCTCTATGACCCTATGTTCAAACAAAAAAAATGATCAAAGACAGACCATCTCTCAGGGCTCATTTGATTTGTAGGATTCTCAAAACATAAGAAGAGGAAACTACAGGAATTTGGATTAAGTATGTGTTTGAATCACAGGAAAAGCAAAGGAATACTTTGAAGGAATCTCAATTCCCGTGTTTTTCCTATTCCTATATTTTTTCTATCTTGCGTTCCAAACGAGACATAATTCCTACATATTGGAATCCTATGAATCAATCCAAACAACGTAGGATTATTTCCTAAGGGACAAGATCCTTCACAAAAACTTTGAATTTTTTTTGAATCAAAGAAGGAATAAAAAAGGTTTCCTCTCTCAGGAAAAAAGGAACTCCACCTCTTGGAGAAAAAAGGAAATCTACCTCTTGGAGAAAAAAAAGGAACTCCACCTCTTGGACAATTCACTGTGACGAGAGTAGCTACTAAAGTCTATGTCTAGTACTAGGTGTAGGGCACAACCGTAGCACGTTATTTACAAGTAGTACTACTAGTACAGTACAATATCAGTCTTTGTAGGTGCCTAGAAGGAAAAAAATAAAGCTCTGCAGGTAATAAATGGCCATCGCAATTTCCAAGATACACAATCTTTTGCTTGTTCATTTTGATCTGGGCGACAGCAGGAGGATAGAGGAGTACTAGCTGCTTCGTGTCTTGAGCCATCGAGCTAGAGTACAAATTTGGATATCTAAAAACATTAATTGTCTTGTCAAACCAATGCTCGCTGCATGCAGCTTGACCAAACAGACTTACTACACTACTTTATTGCGTGTCCAAAAAACTAGGGAGTACAAGTACTAGTACACTAATGTTACACAGAGATTTTTTTTGAACAGACACAGAGAGTTCCACATTCATCTTGTAGCGCCAAAAGCAGAAGTTGTGCTAATATAGTACTGTAGTAGTCACGTCCAGGTTGCCTTACAGGAAAAAAAATAGTACGATGAGCAACAAGATCTATCTATTTTTGTACTCCTATTTGCGTATACTAGTAGTACTACTACTTACTCAGGAACGGTACGAGCATGTGTTCCACTAGTGCGCCTCCACACGTAGGGAAATCGAGTACAGAGTAGATCGTCACCGCATGGTCGCGTGATTATTATGCATTGGTCCATGCTCTAGTCGTGGGCATGTGCCGTAGTAGTATAAAATTTGTGAAAAATAGATTCCTCATAAATAATTACTCCCTCCATCCTAAAATAGTAGTTACTGACTTGGCTATATCTAGATACACATGTATTTCGATGCATTTTAGTACTTAGATGCTCCCTCATTTCCAAATTAGAAAGCATACTAGGTTTTGTCGAAGTCAATATTTTAAAGTTTGACCAACTATATGTACAAACATACTAACTTACATAATGCCAAACGGATATAATATAAAAACATGGTTCATGATGATTCTGATAACATTGAGTTGATGTCATAGATGTCTATATTATTGTCTAGATATTTAGGATAAATTCCAGAGCAGCCTATCCTGCACGCTGGACCCACGTCGATGCGTTGTCCACACCAGTGCAATTTCGACATCAATCTTGGTTCAAGACATAAATCAAGTCGAATTGACAAGTTTGGGCATAAAATTCCGTAATCAGTGAGTTAGATAACTAAAATCAAAGCACCGTAAGAACAGTTAGTGTGTTTATCTCTGGTCCATGTCGTAGAAGTGAACATTTACATAAAAGTCATACTAAACCCCTAAATACTCCATAATAACATTAGCAACAAACTTAGTTTATATCCAAAATGCATCCTTCCTAGTACCAAAAGAGAACCTACATGTGACTACTACTAGTAAACTGGAGTAGTAAAATAGTACTACTAGTAGTACTATTTATCTGCTAATACACCATTACAGTCTTGATCATCAGCCATAGTTTAAGATCATTTTTCCTATCGATGCAAATCCAGAAAGATACATGGGCGGACTGTTCAACCTTCATCAGGAACCACGGCGGCACCCAGAGGTACGTCCTGAGCTTGTCGGACGGGAGGTTGGCCGGTGACGAGCTGCTCGTTAGATCGATTACCGCATTAAGGCTCTCGACCATCGACAAGTCCACCGACCCCGGCGGGCCAAGCGCACACAGTTTCACTGTGTACCGCGGCCACAAGCACCTGTCATGCCTGATGCACACCAAAGACATGACGGCGGCCGGGCCGAGCGTGCTGATGGTCAGTCCGAACACGGCACCATCATCCCCACAAAGAAAGCGCGTGAATCCCCTCGTGCTTGTTGGTGGTGGAGTCGGGATGAGGCAAAATAAGGCGCTGTCGTAGATGGTCCTGGTTACTATGACCCCGTGGGCCTCCTTCATGTGGGGAAGGAGCCCTACTGTCGAGGCAATGAAATCACAGGTGGAATCAATGCAGGAGCATAGGCCGTGCGAGCACGCGATCTTGTGCTCGTCGAGCTTGTTGAAGGCGACCAAGCTAAAGCAGCCGTCGTAGGGACACTCAATCATCGCCTCAGACTAGACGGCGCCCATAGCAGCCGGCTCACGGTTAAATCTGCCGACACGGTACATGAACTTATGAGAGTGATTACAGAGGGAAGATCGTCTCGCCGACGTAGTGCCCGCCGGCCAGAAACCCGGGTTGGATGGGTATACTGAAGAGTATACTGATTGACTTTCGTATTGTACTGGTACGATTGTACAGGGATACGTAAGGCATGGGCACACCGGCGATAGCTGCACTTGGCCACTTTTTTTTCTTAGACAGTGTCCACACGCTGTACATGCTTTGTCAAAATAAAAAGGCTGCAGAAAGTTGACAGGTGAGTAATAAAGCAGGTGTCATGCTGTACTTGCATAAGACGATGCATGAAGGAGAGACCAAGGCAAGAAGATCCAGGTGAGTGAGAGGCAAGAAGATCTCCTAGAGAGAGACGAAAAGCCTGCGGCCTGCTGCAGGGTGTACATGCTGCAGGGGAGAGACCGAGGACTGCATGCATGTCTTCGACACCAACCTATAATTAACTATTTTGGTTTTATCAAATTTAAATAGCCTTAATAATCCCAGACAGAGGGAGTACTAGTAATAGTAGTAGTACTACATCTTACAACAAATCAGACAAACCAGTACTGTATTTATTAGTGGTACTTTTTTTTGAAAAATTATAATTAGTAGTAGTACTTAGATATGTGAAAAACCAATCCAAGTTACTACTCCAATAGAGAGTACGATCACTCTGTTTTATGGATTCTTGTTTACTATACATACTAATAGTAAAAGTTAGAATGTAGATTATTTCAGAGCAAATTTTGGCTCTACAATATCTAGCATACGTGCAAATATCAAAAGACACTTCATTGCTTAGTTTCAGAGATCTTGTGCTAAATGCATGGACTTGGATATAATTTTCGTTTTTATGAGGTTCTTGATATAACTTGTACTTCCACCGATCGCGTGTTAACTAATAAAGCACCTCGCTCCTACAGGACCTACCACAATTAAAAAATAATTACACTGCCTCGATTATCAGACAAAGTGGAACATGGTTTCTTATAATTCCAAAGTTTTAAGAAATAGGAAGTTTCAAGCTTCCCAGCTAACTTTGCACACTTTAGTGACTTTTTGCCGATTTAACAAAATTAGGTCAAACATTTTCTACACAAGTAAGGGCAATTGATGCTATTGAATTAAATGTATTTTTAGAGGTAGATGGGTGATGTAGTAAACAATGTCGTCGGTGTTAATTTCCAACTATCATGAAAGAACATTTAATTCTCAATTTTTTGAGTGATGACGAGATTGTTCTTTTACGTAAAGAAACTCCGAAGAATATGGATCTAAATACCACAAGACAAGTTTTCAGACATAAAGAGTGGACCAACATGTTGTGCTGACGATATTCATGTTTTATGAGCTTTCAAACTTCCAACCTAAGTCCGCCAACTTGAATGACTTTATCCCAATTCTTTATCGAATATAGGTCAAATTTAAACTACAAGTAAATTGTAGGTTGCTTTGAAAGTTTTATGAAAACTCTTCTGGAGGTACCTATTCAGGGGACAATTAATATATCATAAACCACCGAGAGTTTTGACGACACGTTCAACTTCATGCTAATATTTTGCATCTTCACAGTTTAACAAAATTAGGTCAAACTTAAGATACAAGTAAGCACGAAAGATCGCTCTTGAATTAAATGTTTGTCGATATTTGAATGACTTCCTAGCTAACTCTTCCCATTTAAATGACTTTGTGTCGATTTATCGAAATTAGGTCAAATTTGAAACTACAAGTAAATTGTAGGCTGCTTCGAAAGTTCTACGAAAAAGCTTTTGGGGGCACCCATTGAGGGGTCACAATCAATATGTCAGAAACCACCGAGATTTTTGATGATAGTTTCAACTTTTTGCTAAGATTTTGCATCTTGACTATTTAACGAAATTAGGTCAAACTTGAGCTACACGCAGTAAGCGCGATAGATTTCTCTTGAATTAAATGTCTTTTCTAGGATAGATGGGTGCATCTTCTTGTAGTAAACAATGCTGTCAGTGTGAGTTTACAACTATCGGGAAAGAACATTCTCAATTTTTCGACTGATATCGAGATTATTCTCTCATATAAAGGAAGTCCGAAGAATAAGGATCTAAATGCCACAAGCCAAGTTTTCACACATATATAGTGGACCAACATATTGTACTTATGATTTCCCGTGTTTTTTGAGTTCTCAAACTTCCTATAGCTTATCGCTCTGCCCACTTGAATGACTTTATATGACGATTAATCAAAATTAGGTGAAATTTGAACTATATACTACAAGTTTTGTAGGTTGCTATGAAAGTTATACGAAAAATCTTTTGGAGGTACCCATCAGGGGTTCACAATCAATATATGAGAAACAACCGAGAGTTTTGACAACTGGTTTGACTTTATGCTAAGATTTTGCATCATGACACTATTTAACGAAATTGGGTCAAACTTGAGCTACAAATTAAGCGCGATAGATTGCTCTTGAAATATATGACTTTTTAGAGGTAGATGGGTGTATTTTCCTGTAGTAAATAATGTCATCGGTGTGATTTCCCAACTATCAGGAAAGAACATTCAATTCTCAATTTTTCGAGTGATGACGAGCGAGGTTGTTCTTTTTCGTCAAGAAATGTCTAAAGAATATTGGATCTGAATGCCAGAAGCCAAGTTTCCGACATATTAGTGCACCAACATGTTGTACCAACGATTCCCATGTTTTATGAGTTTTCAAACTTCCTAGCTAACTCTGCCCATTTGACCGAATGACTTTATGTCGATTTATCAAAATTAGGTCAAATTTGAAACTTCAAGTACATTATAGGTTGCTTTGGTAGTTTTACAAAAAAACTTTTGGAGGTACTGATACGTCCAAAACGTATCTACTTTCCCGAACACTTTTGCTATTGTTTCTCCTCTAAACTTGTGTGATTTGGATGCAACTAACACGGACTGACGCTGTTTTCAGCAGAATTGCCTTGGTGTCTAGTTTTTGTGCAAAAAATCAACTATCAGGAAAAATATCGGAAAATATGCCAAAAATCCTATTTCACCAGAAGACTCCCGGAGCCAGAATACGAGACAGAGGGGAGGATAGGCCCAGGCCACACCACCTGGCCGTGCGGGCTCGGTCACGCCAAGGGCCAAGGGTGGTCCGCCTGCACACCCCCTCGGTCTCCCTCTTCGCCTATAATATGCCTTCTGACCTAAAAACTAAGGGGGGGTTCAACGTTTTTCCAGAAAGAGTTCCTCTCCGCCGCCACCACCAGATTCCACGATTCGAAACCAGAAACTCCATTCTGGCACCCTGTCGGGACGGGGAATTGGAGGAGATCATCGCCATCATCATCACCATCGCTTCTCCATCGACCATCCATGTTTCCCCCATCTATGAGTGAGTAATCCCCCGCTGTAGGCTATGGGGATGGTAGGGATTGGATGAGATCGTTCATGTAATGGCATCATCTTGTTAGGGCATGGTGCCTAGTATCTTCTATTAGTGCTTTCTAACTTTGTTGCAACTTGCTATGCTTAATGCTTGTTACTAGGGACCGAGTGCCAAGATTTCAGATCTGAACATGTTATTGATTCATTATGATAGTATTGTTTATGGTCTTACCTGTAAGTTGTATACACACGTTGTTGTCCGGAACCAATGGCCCCGAAGTGACAGAAATCGGGATAACCGAAGGGAATGGCTTTGATGTGAGGATCACATGTGTTCACGGAGTGTTAATGCTTTACTCCGGTGCTCTATTAAAAGGAGCATCTTAATTGACAGTAGTTCCCTTGAGGCCCCGCTGCAAACGGGCTGGCAGGACAAAAGATGTTGTGCAAGTTCTCATTGCGACCATGTATGACTATATATGGAACACATGCCTAGGATTATCTAGTACTTAGATGCTTCATCTTATTTTATCTGCAATTTCCCTATGTTCTGATTGCCATGTGAATTGTCTTGTCCATGAAACGCCCGTCCATCCATCCCTATGCCTACCGCACTCGAATCCTACTACTTGCTGCTATTGTTACTACTGTCTTTACTTTACTACTACTGTTAATTTACTATTCCTACTACAAAACTGTTGCTACTGATAAACTGCTGTGAGCAAGATTGTTTCCAGGTGCAGCTGAATTGACAACTCAGTTGTTAAGGCTTATAAATATTCTTTGGCTCCCCTTGTATCGAATCAATAAATTTTGTTTCACTTCCCTCAAAAATACTGCGATACACCCCCTATACTTGTGGGTCATCAGGTACATATCGACGGGTCACAGTTAATATATCATAAAACACCGAGAGTTTTGACGATAGGTTCAACTTCTTGCTAAGATTTTGCATCTTGGCAATTTAACGAAATTAGGTCAAACCTGATCTACTAGTAATTAAGCGTGATAGATTGCTCTTGAAATTAAATGTATTTTCAGAGGTAGATCGGTGTATCTTGTTGTAGTAAACAATGTCGTCAATGTGAGTTTCCAACTATCAGGAAAGAATATTCAATTCTACATTTTCCAAGTGAAGATGAGCGAGGTTGTTCTTTTTCGTAAGAAGTCCGGAGCATATTGGATGTGAATGCCACGCCAAGTTTACAGACATATATAGTGGACCAACATGTTGTACCAACGATTCCCATGTTTTATTTATGAGTTTTCAAACTTCCTAGCTAACTCTGCCCATTTAACCGAATGCCTATATGTCGATTTATCAAAATTAGGTCAAATTTGAAACTACAAGTAAATTGTAGGTTACTTTGAAAGTTTTAAGAAAAATCTTGTGGAGGTACCCATTGAGGGGTCATAATTAATATATCTGAAAAAACGAGAGTTTTGAAGATAGGTTCAAATTCTTGCTAAGATTTTGCATCTTGACAATTTAACGAAATTAATTAGGTCAAACTTGAGAAACAAGTAAGCGTGATAGATAGCTCTTGAATTAAATGTCATTTCAGAGGTAGATGGGTGCATTTTCTAGTAGTAAGCAGTGTCGTGGGTGTGAGTGTCCAACTACCTGAAAAGAACATTGAATTGTACGTTTTCCGAGTGAAGACGAACAAGGTTAGTTGTTCTTTTCCATAAAGAGAAGTCCAAAGAATATTGGATGTGGATGCCACAAGCCAAGTTAACAGACCTATATATATATAGTGGATCAACAACATGTTGTACTTGTAATTCCCATGTTTTATGGGTTTTGAAGCTTCCTATAGCTAACCTTGCACATTTAAATAACTTTATGTCGATATCTCGTAATTAGGTCAAATTTGAAACTACAAGTAAATTGTAGGTTTTTCTTTGATGGATGTACCCATCGAGGGTTCAAAATTAATATACCAGAAACCAGCGAGAGTTTCGACGATAGGTTCAACTTCTTGCTAAGAATTTGCATATTGGTAATTTAACGAAATTAGGTCAAACTTGAGCTAGCTACAAGTAAACGCCATAGATTGCTCTTGAATTAAATGTCTTTTCATAGGTAGATGATCGGTGCATCTTCTTGTAGTAAAAAGTGTCGTCGGTGTCAGTTTCCAAGTATCAAGAAAGAACATTCAATTCTATATTTTCCGAGTGAAGAATACGAGCGAGGTTGCTCTTTTTCCTAAAGAAAAGTCTGAAGAATATTGGATCTGAATGCCACAAGCCAAGTTTACATACATATATATTGGACCAACATGTTGTACCAACGATTCCTATGTTTTATGAGTTTTCAAACTTCCTAGCTAACTCTGCCCATTAGAATGACTTTATGTCGATTTATCAAAATTAGGTCAAATTTGAAACTACAAGTACTAGTAAATTGCACGTGTCCTGCAAGTGAGACTCAGATAATAGACATCTGGCATATCATCACTATATAAAATTACAATAGGCAAAGCGGAAAAAATATAATAGGTAAAATTTAAACTACTACAAGTAAACCGTATAGGTTGCTTTAAAGTTTTACGGAAAAGCTCTTAGAGATACCCATCGGAGGGGCGCGCGGGGGGGGGAATTAATATGCAAATTTTTTTTAAATAGCGCACTTTTTTTATTTAATTCCAGAACTGTCGCGCGAATTTAAAGTTTTACAGATCTAGGCATTTGTCGGTCACGGCCAGACCGAGTGGTCCACTCGGCCTGAGCGTAGCCGAATAAAATCGCACTTGGCGACAGCCTGGCCGAGAGCAGGCGGTGGCGGGCCCGCGGTGACCGAGAAAACCAATCGGCGAGACCGAGGCCGAGTGGGCCTTTCGGCCAGATCAACGCCGAGTGAGGCTTTCAGCGACAGCCTGGCCGAGTGGAACCTAACTAGGACCACGCCCCGCGCGAGCCCGTCTCGCTCTCCTTCTTTCTCGCGTCGCTGCTGCGCCTCTCTCTCTCCACTGCGACGAACACGCGTTATTTTCACCATATTTCTCAGATTCAGCCTAGTTTAGCCACTAAAAACTCTATCTAAAATCACTATAGAGATAGGGGAACCCTGATCTACTGATGGGTTAGCTCAGGACTGGATTTAGTAGTGGTTTTTTGGAGGAATGGTGGTGGAGCTTGGTGGAGCAATGGCAATGGTGGTGGAGCTGCTGTGGAGCTTGGAGCTAGGGCGTTTGTGAGCTGCCCCGTACTGCTTCTTTGGTGAACCGAGCGTGCTGTACGGTTCTCACGCTTCGAAGGTAAACTCTAATCACTCGTTAATCATAGTTATTGTATATGGTTATGCGGCTACACGGGCTGTCGTTAGCAGGCTATTAGAATAGTTAGGATGGTTCTAGTATATTATTTAGAATAGTTGTATATAGTTTAATAGAATAGGTGGGTTTGTAGAAAAAATTGGTGGATTTGTAGAAATATTAGCCAGACTATTATTTAGAATATTAGCGGGTAGTTGTACATAGTTTTATTTAGAATAGGTGGATTTGTAGAATGATTTGGCAGGTGAAAATTAGCCAGACTATTAGTATATTATTTAGAGTATTTACTATGGATAATTAATTATTTAGATTGATTTTTTCATGTCAGCAGAGATGTCGAATGTAGTGAAGTTCGTGTTTTACTATGGTCCTGGTAATGTCCAATACTATGAATATGGAGCAGATTTGCGTGAGTTTCATTCTACGGAGTTGGATTTGACTGCCCCTCAAACCTGGAGTGTTAGTCAGTTGAAGGAATGGTTGACGGACTGTTTAGGATATAATCTCGAAACATACACCGCCGTCCAAGCATTGTGGACAAAGTCTACCAAGAAAATTTTCTGGATTTTGAAGGATGTAGATCATAACCGAGATTGGTTTAAATGGTTAAAAGGTTGCCAGGACAGGCAAATACACCCTGTTGCACTAGTGCTTCCTGTCATGAAGGAGATCAATCCGCAAGCATCTGAAGGTGGACACGGTCCTGGCCATAGTGTTGAATATGGTGGCGGAACATACTCTATGTCCAATGCTGGAGGTGGTGGTTATGAATCAGAGCAGAGCAGTCAGATAGGAGGAGGTGGTGGTGGTTACGAACCAGGGCAGAGCAGTCAGGATGTAGGTGGGGGATACGAAAGTGGAGAGGTAGATGGGGACGAGGAAAGTGGGCACATGCAGGACACGATGGAGGATAAGGATTCCATGGATGGTGAAAGTGGTGATTCTGATGATTCAGATAGTTCCGATGAAGAAGGCAATGGAGAAGACGTAACGATTCCTGCATCCTGGAATCAAGACAACTCCGGCGTCATGACCATTAACGACTGTCATGATTCTGCCTGGGAATATCACAAAAATAAAATTGCACAGGGCGCCAGATATCCAGACAAGAAACATTTGCAAGCTACAGTCATTGCTTGGGAATTATCTATATAGAGGGTTCTCAGTACAACTGTGTCAAATAAGAGATACTTGACAATGGAATGCGTGGATATTAATTGTCCAGCCAGGGTCCATGGATATCTTCCTAAATATGACACAAGTTGGTTGGTGAGTGACATGGTGATGCACACATGTCAGCTTTCATCTATCCCTACAGATCATCATAACCTCTCGTCCGCGCTTCTAGCACGGTTGTTTTACACGGAGATAGTGAAGAGCAAAGCGGTGGAAGTGAAGGCTATAATAAATAAAGTAAGGGTCAGGTTTAATTACGACATTTTGTACGGTAAGGCTTGGAGGGCAAAGCAGAGGGCTCTTGAGGACAGGTTTGGTTCTTTCAGAGACGCGTATGACTCTGTGGTGAGACAGCTCCTTACACTGCAGGCAAGGAACCCAGGCACCTATGTCAACATCCAACACTATGTGATACCTGATGATCCATCCGTAAAGGTGCTTCATCGAGTGTTCTTCTCTTTCTCTGTGTGCATCCAAGCTTTCACTTATTGCTGACCAGTTATATGTGTGGACGGCACGTTTCTCACTGGAAAGTATAAGGGACAGATCCTTACTGCCATAGGTCAAGACAGCAACAATAAAATTGTCCCACTCGCCTTTGCTTTTGTTGAGGGAGAAAACACTGAAAGTTGGACATGGTTCTTCAGGCAGCTCAAGATAGCAGTTGTCAAAGATAAGCCCAATGTGTGCATCATTCATGATAGGCATGCAGGTATACTAAATGCAGTTAAACGTTTGACAAAGCCTGGGCCTGAAGAACAAACCCCTTGGCTCAACATGTAGAGCCGTTGGTGCATGCGCCATTTGGGAGCTAATTTTTTCTCACAGTTCAGGAACAAGAATCTGATGAATCTTTTCAAAAAACTATGCAAGCATAACCAAGAATGGAAGTATGATTTCATACGTGCACATCTCGATGACTTTACTCAGAAACATGTCAGAGCTAGGAAAGCGGCCCAAACGGCAGCTATAGCTGCACATCAAGCAGCAGTTGCTGCCTAGGCTGCTACTGGAGAAGCACATCTTGAAGAAGAGCCTATAGGGCTTTGTGACTTGCCTGGATTTGATCCGCCTGGTACAAGGAGAAAGTCTGGGAGACAGATTAAAAATTTTCAACAGTGGATAGAGCACGAACCTTTGGAGAGGTGGTCTTTGCTACACGACACCCATGGAGCTAGGTATGGTGTGATGACTACAAACCTTGCTGAGTCATATAACTTTGTCCTTAGAGGTAATAGGGCTCTGCCACTTACAGCCATTGTCAAGGGTATTCTGTATGGCACGATCACATATTTCAGAGACAGACGACAGAAAGCTCAGTTGCATATATTAAACAATCCGAACACACGCTTCTGCAAAAAAATTATGGAGTACATGGATAAAAAGATGGCAAAAGCTCGGACACACACTGTCGTGGCTGTTGGAAATGCGGAGAGAAGGTTTGAGGTGCGGTTACCTACTGATAAGTTTGGCTGTGGTAATGAGCTAAGGACACACGAGGTGAAGATTGGAAATGAGCAATGGCCAACCTGTGAGTGCACATGCAACAAACTAAAATTGCTCCATCTCCCATGCTCGCATGTGCTTGCTGCGTGTGGACAGCTGGGGTTGGACGCAATCTCGTTCGTGTCTCTGTACTATCTAAAAGAAGCCGTGATTAATACTTGGACAGGTGAGATGTCAGGATTTCGAGTAGTTGGTAATTTCAACAAGGTAAACCCTGGTGAAAGGCAGTACATCCCCCACCCTGCTCTAATGCGAACAGACAGAGGAAGACGTCAGTGTAGGCGCATCTGGAATGACATGGATGAATCATAAGCTGGAGGTCCAACACGACAATGTTTTCTATGCAATGATTTTGGCCATAGGGCAAGGTGTTGTCCCAAGTTTGGAACAGGCGTAGTACCTACGCGAGGCCGTGGTACCCGGGCTCGAAGAGGTAGAGGTCGCGGGCGAACTTAGGTTATGATGAACTATGTTTAATTTGTAATGCGTGATGAACTCTGTTTTAATTTGTAATGCGTGATGAACTATGTTCCATTTGTAATACGTGATGAACTATGTTTAATTTGTAATACGTGATAAACTATGTTTAATTTGTAATACGTGATGAACTATGGTTAATTTGTAATACGTGATGAACTCTGTTTTAATTTGTAATGCGTGATGAACTATGTTTTAATTTGTAATGCGTGATGAACTATGTTCCATTTGTAATACGTGATGAACTATGTTTAATTTGTAATACGTGATGAACTATGTTTAATTTGTAGTACGTGATAAACTATGGTTAATTTGTAATACGTGATGAACTCTGTTTTAATTTGTAATACGTGATAAACTATGTTTTAATTTGTAATACGTGATGAACTATGTTTAATTTGTAATACGTGATGAACTCTGTTTTAATTTGTAATACGTGATGAACTATGTTTAATTTGTAATACGTGATGAACTCTGTTTTATTTGTAATATTGTGCAGAAATGGCGAGAAGATACAGTTTGCTCAGTGAAGATATTGAGAAGAAACATCGTGCTAGAATCTTGGAGGATGAACCTAACTCCCTCGAGCCCTTGGTCACTCGCACTCCCAACGTAAATTGGAGGATACACCCGGCTTGGGTTCCTAGGTACGATTTTGTTTTAATCATGCATTATAACAATTAAGCTTTCATCTTTTGTCGCACTACGTCTTTTGTCGACTCTATTTCGATATGCAGGCTGAAGTGGGCTGGGCTTTTACCTTTTGCTCGTCTGTTGAGGACAGTGGAGACTCTACACGTCTATTATATGACCAGTCGTTGCTGAGCTGCTTGGTTGACCGATAGAGGCCTGAGACACACACTTTTCACTTCTGTTGCGGTGAAATGGCTCCTACTCTCCAGGATGTGTCTTACCTGTTGGGACTTCCCTTGGCAGGCCAGCCCATTGGGCCGCTTGATGCACCAGCCAGTTGGAGCACCAATATGGCCCAACGTTTTGAGGGTATTACTGTCGTTCCATTTGACCACGATGAGCACGGGCCAAAGTTCGACTGGTTACTAGGATTTCAGGTGTGTTTGATAACTTGTTAGTCCAATTGTCTTTACGCATCGCACCATTCATTTCTTGTTTGTACTAAACTATCTTTGCGTTAATGCAGATCCAACGGTTAGGCTATCCAGAGCTCCAGTTGACTGAGCCACAGATCACTCGGTGCTTGGAGGCGTACTTACTTTGGCTTCTCGGGAAGGTGATGTTCACCGAGAACCATGTCACCACTATCACCGCTCGCTACATCCCTATTGCATTGCAGATTGCTAATGCAACAAGCGCATACATGATTACACAAAAGAGTTGGGGTTCTGCGGTCTTGGCAGCTACGTACAGAGGTATGTGCAGCGGTTGTCAGCGTAAAGCTCCTAGGTTAGGCTTGCTTGGATGCCCTTTACTGTTGCAGCTTTGGTCCTGGGAGCGGTTTCCTATTGGACGACCGGACGTAGTTGTTGAGACGGCCTACCCATCACATGCATTGGGTGACCCTCCGACAGGACTGTTCGACGCAGACCGCATCGACCTACCGACTTTTGGTACAGTTTGGACACATCGCAAGGTATGTGCAAATTTTTTAATTAGTTCATGTACTATATGACTAGAAATGACATGTGTTCTTTGGCAGAGACGCTTTTCTCATGCTCAGGTGAGGGGTTGCTACCCCGCTTTCTCCGAGCAGTTTGACGTGCTGCTCGCGAGCTCGGTGATGTGGGAGCCCTACACGGATGAAGCCGTTGGTGCTAGATTCCGCAAGGATGGGGACGACGTGGAAGCCGTCACACTGATTTCTACTCTCTGTACCAGAGACGCGGCATATTGGCTTACAAAATCGAAGATCATCTTCGACATGCAGGTAGAGGAGATGAGCCTACATAGAGTAATGAGGCAGTTCGGCCTTCGCCAGTTGGCCGACCCTCGTCCTACTGAGAGTGCCGTACCTTCGGTGGTCCACACGTAAGTTTATTGACTTATCTAGTTTACTGACTTATCTGGTTTATTGACTTATAGCAATCACTCTCAAATTGTAGGTTGTCAAGGAAGAGAAGCAACAAGACCGTCACAGGCTGGCTCCATAGAGTTGGGACATACGTAGAGGAGTGGAACAGCGCAACAACACGAGTCTGGGACTCGGATGCCCCATTTGATATGGACGAGTTCAACCACTATCTGCGAAGCTACATGAGCGCCACACGTCTATGCATCGCACAACAGAGTGACCCAGGGGCGATGCCGAGCGCGGCTACTTGGGATAGTTATCCGAGCCAGTCTACTACGGGCAGCAGACAGCACTACGTAACACATTGTCTTCATCTTATGCACCTACTTGGGATAGTTTTGTAACACCCCGTCAACTCCTGGGCCTGGGGGTGTCACTCCTGGTAGCTTAATAGGATATCTAGACTGGCCCCACAGACCAACACTAGTCTTTTCTACGCACTTTGTCCTCACTCGTGCACACCCGGTTACCCACTTCCCAGTCGGTCACCCATCCTAGAATTGCTCTAGGCCAATCACGCTTAACCTTAGAGTTATTTTTGAATGAGCTTCCGAAAAAGAAGTTGCAACTTGTTGATATGAGTATCCTATCAATCTTATTAAGCCATGTGCCGGATCTCACATACACCCACCCTTTAGAAGATCGATGCCCTCATCGATCAAGCACACCCCAGGAACGTTCCCTCTTGGCGCAGCGTCTCATGCGTCAGGTCTTGCGCACATGTGCCATGCCGTGTCCACTCCGGGCCACATGCGCCATGCTCCACATGTCCCGCCACTGACCCGCACACACCCGTGTAATCGCAAGGGTCGGCTCTGATACCACTTGTAACACCCCGTCCACTCCTGTGCCTGGGGGGTGTCACTCCTGGTAGCTTAATAGGATATCTAGACTGGCCCCACAGACCAACACTAGTCTTTTCTGCGCACTTTGTCCTCACTCGTGCACACCCGGTTACCCACTTCCCAGTCGGTCACCCATCCTAGAATTGCTCTAGGCCAAGCACGCTTAACCTTAGAGTTCTTTTCGAATGAGCTTCTTGAAAAGAAGTTGCAACTTGTTGATATGAGTATCCTATCAATCGTATTAAGCCATGTGCCGGATCTCACAAGTTTCTATTCCATTTTTCACCCTAGTGGTTCAAATTGTAGGCACAGTTGCTACTCGATCTTGAGACGGATAGTGCTGATTACAGACGGTCCCTTTCGTCTGGACCTCTTCTTATACCACGGGAGCAGCAGCAAACCTGGCTGAGTCGCCTAGAAGAGAAGATCCGACGTATCCACGGAGTTCTCACGTGCACCCGCTCTTCGGACGTTGCTCACCAGCCGGGACCACAGCGGCCTCCACGTCACTCGACACAGCAGAGGCAGCACCAGCAGCAGCCACGTCCACCCTCGCCCGTACGACAGTATCCTCGTCCACGGCTTACACCACAGGCAACACCGAGGCCTCCCCCTCTAGACCAGCCTGGAGGTTCGTCATGGCAGCAGCAGAGTTCTTTCGACTGGTGGCAGCAGCAGCAGCCACCTTTTCAAGGTGGAGGTCCGTCGTGGCAGCCTCAGCAGCAGCCACCTTTTTAGGGTGGAGGTCCGTCGTGGCAGCCTCAGCAGCAGCAGCCACCTTTTGGCCAGTCTCCCGCGCCGAACTACGGCTTTCGTCCTGACCGCACAGGTATCGTCTTACACAATACCGAAACTAGCTTCATATCATATCAATTTCTTATATACTTCGGTATTCATATGCAGGAGCCTTTGGGTCTACGCCTGACTATCAGGGATCTTTTTCTGGATCGGCGTGGACGAGTGATCATGAGATGGAGCACAACACTCAGGACTTCATGACACAGAGCAGTTGGATCAACATTTTTCAGACCCCCACACAGGAGACTCAGTACGACGAGCACGGCTCAGTGATTCCTCCTCGAAACGTTCGGGCGCCCATTAGGTACGGCTGGACACCACCAGAGCAACCACGTGAGCGTCAGGGCAGACGACGACGCTGATACCTCTCTCAGCCATATGTCTATATATGTGTGAGACATGCACCTTTCTATGTGTGAGACATTTCTATATCTATCTATCTATGTATGAGACATATGTCTATCTATGTGTGAGACATGCACCTTTCTATGTGTGAGACATTTCGCAATGTTATTCATTTCTTGGTCGAGATCGCTAACAAACGACTACAACAGATAAGTAGGATACAAACGAGATAATTAAGATACACACACGAGCTACAAGGGAGAATTGTTCTATCCCTACGATGATGCCTTCTTCACGTCCTGCTCTTCTTGCCCTTACCCTTCGACGATGCCTCGACTTTACCCTTCTTCTTGGCCTGCCTTTCGTCCCACTCAGCTCTCCACTTAGTCCCAACGGCAGGCGTCATCATCTTCATCCTCGCTCTCTTCTAGCTTGTCATTGCTCTTCTTGCCCTTCGACGATGCCTCACCCGATGATGGCTTGCCCTTAACCTTCGACGATGCCTCGCCTTTACCCTTCTTCTTGGCCTGCCTTTCGTCCCACTCAGCTCTCCACTTAGTCCCAACGGCAGGCGTCATGAATATATCATCTTCATCTTCACTCTCTTCTATCCAAATCCAAGGGAGCGTGATGTTCTGCTGCCTTGCCCCTTCATTAGAGAATCTTTGCTTGCTCCACCTAGCATTGATCCGAAGTAGCTCTTGCCGTATCTCCTCTGGAGTCCTCTTCGGCCAGCCTTTTCTACGCAATCCCTCACCCAACTCAGTGAGGAGACAATCACTACCAATTAGTTCCTCTAATGGGGCTGGATTGTTGTCTATCCTAAAGTTCCTAGCCAAATGGAAAAGGTCGACGGACATGTCTGGCACGAAACTGCGATCGTAGGGAAACATACTGGCTAAAAACGGGGTGGCTGCTGCTTAAACAACTGCGCGAGGAGGGGTTTTTATAGGGTAACATTCTGGCGGGAAAAATCTGGCTGGAAACATTATGGCGGGAAGCATTTTGGCGGGAGATAGAAGCATTATAGCGGGAAACATTCAAGGGAAGCATTCTCAAGGGAATGTTTTTTGATGGAAAGCAACATTGGTCTGACATGTTGAATTAAAGATACATCACAACACTATAACTGAAATGAAGATACATCAAGAGACTACAACTGAAAGTAAGTTACATCAAGACACTGCAACTGAAATTAAGATACATCAAGACACTACAACAGAAATTAAGATACATCGGGACACTACAACTGAAATGAAGATACATCAGGACACTATAACTACAACAGGAATTAAGATACATCGGTACTGAGACATACATCTACCTTCCCTGAGTCCAACGCGGGTACTTCCCGGTCTTGTCCCCATGTTCCTCTGCCGCCCGCGCCTCAGCAGCTCTTTCTCTTAATCTCTTCCTTTCCGCCTCACGGGCCTCCTTGCGCACCTGTTCCTGCCGCTCCTCTTCCTCTCTTCTCTTCCTGTTCAGCTCGCGGTTTCGAGCTTGCTCTGCTCGGAATTCTTTCATTTCTCTCTCCCATTCCTTCTTAGCGTTCGCGGCCTTCCTTTCAGCACGTTCCTCATCAAGAAAGCTCTCCCTTGCACGTCGGCTCATGTCCGCAATCTCCTGCACGGCCCAGGCTGGCTGCTCCGTGTCAATCCAATGGTACCACTTGCAAAGTGGAGGAGGATACTGCAAGCAAATCAATGGAATGAATAAAAGAACTCAGGATAACATGAATGGTTGATATTAACCATGCTCTGGGAACATACCAGAGGCCTCTCGTACGACGAACTTGCTTGTCGGGGCGGGCTTGCGTCGTAGTTGGGACACATGAAAAACTTCATGCCCATGCAGGTGGAGAAATCGATCAACTCCTTAACCTTGGCGAGATGGCCGCACCAACAACGCTCGTGTGTCACCCCTTGTGGCAACCTAGCATCTTTCATCTTCCTAGGCCTATACTCTGGATCCGAACAAGGCACACTCATGATGTAGAGGAGAAAAAATGCGAGAGAAAGAGAAGGAACAACTGAACTGGGTGAAGAGAGAACATCTCGGTGCCTGAATTTATAGAGGCAATGGGAACACTAGGCGGGAAAAAACAGCGGCAAAACGTGGCGGGAATCGGCTGGCGGGAAATAATGGTGGGAATAGGTTGGCGGGAAAAAACGGCGGCAACACGTGGCAGGAAATAATGGCGGGAACCGAAAACTAATCTCGTTTAGCGCTGTTGTAGTGATTTAAGCATGTATTGGTTATGGCGAATTGCTTGGTTATGCATTGATCATGCAGGATTTGGCCACGGCCTGGCCGATTAGTGAAATCGGTGAGGGCCAGGCCGATTGAGCCATTCGGCTTGCTCCTGGCCGAGAGGGTCATTCGGCTAGAGCCTCGCCGATTGGTCCAGATCCATTTGGCTTGACCGTGGCTGAATGAGTCATTCGGCTAGGCCCTAGCTGATTGCAGCTGCTGTCAGCCGACTGCTCCATTCGGTCTGGTTATGGCCGATTCGTTGCATTCGGTCTGGCCGTGACCGACAAATGCCTAGATCTATAAAATCTTAAATTCGTGCGATAGTTGTGGAATTAAATAAAAAAAGTGTGCTATTTAAAAAAATCGCAATTAATATACTATCAGGAACCAAAAGAGAGTTCTGACGACAGGTTCATCTTCTTTCTAAGATTTTGCGTCTTGACAGCTTAATGAAATTAGGTCAAACTTGAGCTACAACTAAGTGCGATAGATTGCTCTTGAATTTGATGAAATTAGGTCAAACTTGAACTACATGTAATAAATTGTATGTTGCTTTGAAATTTTTATGAAAAAGCTTTTGGAGGTACCCATCGAGCGGTTAATTAATATATTAGAAACCACAGAGAGTTTTGACGAGTGGTTCGACTTCTAGCTAAGATTTTGCATCATGAAATTTTTGAACACCTTTTGAAATCGATCACATGAAATAGGGAGAGAGGGGAGATGATATTTCTATTCTCTATGGGCGACCCACAAGATTGAGGTGCACCTTAGGCTTAAAGATAACTTTATTTGTTCCACTATGTATAAGGTGAACCTTAGCGGATGCCACATAGTAGGCCATTTTTTGAATGGGTAGTAGGCCATATTAAGGTATGCTTTTTTACACAATGCAGGAGTAGTATATTTCTTTGCTTAGACATATGGTCACCTCTGTCCACACGTTGTACATGCTAAGAGAATAAAACGTTGGCAGGGGAAGAGGGTAGCAGTGAAGAGAAGTTGAAGGCGGTTCCATGTCAGAGCAAAGTTATGATGGGTTTCTGACATGAGGTACTCCTGCGGCCTTACAGTGTAATACACTATGCTAATACTAGTAAATTGCAGGACCTATGCATGCAAAACAAATTGTGTGTTTTCTCTCTCCTTCACTGCCTCTCACCACCCATCCTTCCTCTCTCCTACCCTTTCCCCTCGCGCACCGGCCTAGCTGATCTCTTCCTCGTCCACAACATGGTGCTGCGGACGTGTGCCTTGGTAAGACGGCTCTCTATCTCTGGCGTGTTCGGCATCCGTGTTGGTGTGAAGTAGGGACGAGGAGTACATAGGAAGGAAACCACTTTGGTCCTTGGTGGCAAAAATATTCGAACTTTTCTGGTTTTCGAAATTTTCACTTGCTTCCCAAACATCGGGAGGGAAGGTTACTCAAAAGATCGGCCATTCACAGTACTTCTTATCTTATCTTTATCTTGTCTTATCTCTTATAATACCATACAATACCACTGTATAGTTTACGGATAACTTCGAACAGTGACCGTTGGATCAAGACCGGCAAATCCAAATATTGCTAACTGTTGGATCTTCTTTTCCATTCTTAGCATCTACAAAGATTCTACTGATAGTCTTTAGCTCGATGAATGCTAGTATGCGCCAACCTCTGAACACACACTTCATTGCTTAGTTTCAAGGTCCTTGTGCTAAATGCATGGACTTGGGTACAATTTTCATTTTTATGAGGTCCTTGATGTAACTTGTACTTCCACCGACCGTGTTAACTCTCAAGCAACTCGCTCCTAAGAGACCTACCACGGTTAAAAGAAAATGCAACCACCCCAATTATCAAACAAACTAGATCATAGTTTCTTATACGTAATACCCAAGTTTTTAGTACTAGGATTTTTCAAGCTTCCTAGCTAACTTCGCACACTTCAGTGACTTCTTGTCGATTAATGAAATTAGGTCAAACTTCAGCTACAAGTAAGCACGATAGATTGCTCTTGAATTAAATGTATTTTCGGAGGTAGATGGATGCATCTTCTTGTAGTAAACAATGTCGTCAGTGTGAGTTTTCAACTATCAGGAAATAAAATTCTCAGTTTTCCGAGTGATGACGAGATGGTTCTGATCCGTAAAGAATGCTCGAGCAGAATATGGATCTCAATGCCATAAGCCAAGCTTCTAGACATATTAAGTGGACCAATGTGTTTTACTTACGATTCCCATATGTTTTTTAAGTTTTCAAACTCCCTAGCTAATTAACTCCGCCCACTTGAATGACTACATGTCGATTTATCGAAATTAGGTCAAACTTGAACTATAACTAAATTGTAGGTTGCTCTGAAAGTTTTATGAAAAAGCGTTTGGAGGTACCGTACCGATCGGGAGGGGTGTCACAAACAATATATGAGAAAAAATCGAGAGTTTTGACAACAGGGTTGACTTCTTGCTAAGCTTTTGCATCGCATGACACTATTTAACGAAATTGGGTCAAACTTGAGCTACAAGTAAGCGCGATAGATTGCTATTGAAATATATGACTTTTCAGAGAGGTAGATGGGTGCATTTTCTTGTAGTAAACAGTGCGTCAGTACGGTGTGATTTTCGAACTATATCAGGAAAGAAGATTCAATTATTCTCAATTTTTTGAGTGATGACGAGCGAGGTTGTTCTTTTCCGTAAAGAAATGTCCGAAGAATATTATTGGATCTGAAAGCCAAAAGCCAAGTTTACCGACATATATAGTGGACCAACATGTTGTACCAACGATTCCCATGTTTTATTTATGAGTTTTCAAGCTTCCTAGCTAACTCTGCCTATATAGTGGATGACTTCATGTCGATTTATCGAAATTAGGTCAAATTTGAAACTACAAGTAAATTGTAGGTCGCTTTGAAAGTTTTACGAAAAATATTTTGGAGGTACCTATCGAGGGGTCACAATTAATATATCATGATACACCGAGAGTTTTGACGATATATTCAACTTCTTGCAAAGATTTTGCATCTTGACAATTTAACGAAATTAGGTCAAACTTGAGCTAGAAGTAAGCGCGATAGATTGCTCTTGAATTAAATGTATTTTCAGAGGTAGATCGATGCACCTTGTTGTAGTAAACAATGCCGTCAGTGTGAGTTTCCAACTATTAGCAAAGAACATTCAATTCTACATTTTCTGAGTGAAGACGGGCGAGGCTACTAGTTGTTATTTTTCGTAAGAGAAGTCCAAAGAATATTGGATGTGGATGCCACAAGCCAAGTTGACAGACATATATAGGCGATCGACAACATGTTGTACTTGCAATTCCCATGTCTTATGAGCTTTCAAACTTCCTAGCTAACTCTGCCCATTTTAATGACTTTAAGTCGATTTATCGAAATTAGAACAAATTTGAAACTACAAGTAAATTGTAGGTTTTCCTTTTTAACTTTTACGAAAAAGCTTTTAATTTGGAGGTACCCATCGAGGGGTCACAATTAATATATCTGAAAACAACAAGAGTTTTGACGATAGGTTCAACTTTCTACTAAGATTTTGCATCTTGATAATTTAACGAAATTAATTAGGTCAAACTTGAGCTACAAGTAAGCGCGATAGATAGCTCTTGAATTAAATGTCATTTCTTAGGTAGATGGGTGCATTTTCTAGTAGTAAGCAGTGTCGTGGGTGTGAGTGTCGAACTACAAGGAAAGAACATTGAATTCTACGTTTTCCGAGTGAAGATGAACGAGGTTAGTTGTTCTTTTCCATAAATAAAAGTCCAAAGATTATTGGATGTGGATGCCACAAACAAAGTTGACAGACACATATATATATAGTGGATCGACAACATGTTATACTTGCGATTCCCATGTTTTATGGGTTTTGAAGCTTCCTATAGCTAACCCTGCACATTTGAATAACTTTATGTCGATATCTCGGAATTAGGTCAAATTTGAAACTACAAGTAAATTGTAGGTTTTGCTTTACCAAAAAGCTTTTGGACGTACCCATCGAGGGTTCAAAATTAATATACCAGAAACCAGCGAGAGTTTTGACGATAGGTTCAACTTCTTGCTAATACTTTGCATATTGGTAATTTAATGAAATTAGGTCAAACTTGAGCTTGCTACAAGTAAACGCCATAGATTGCTCTTGAATTAAATGTCTTTTCATAGGTAGATCATCGGTGCATCTTCTTGTGGTAAATAGTGTCGTCGGTGTGAGTTTCCAACTATCAAGAAAGAACAATAAGTTCTACATTTTTCGAGTGAAGAATACGAGCGAGGTTGTTTTTTTCCTAAAGAAAAGTCTGAAGAATATTGGATCTGAATGCCACAAGCCAAGTTTACATACATATATATTGGACCAACATGTTGTACCAATGATTCCCATGTTTTATGAATTTTCAAACTTCTCAGCTAACTCTGCCCATTAGAATGACTTTATGTCGATTTATCGAAATTAGGTCAAATTTGAAACTACAAGTACTAGTAAATTGCACGTGTCCTGCACGTGAGACTCAGATAATAGACATCTGGTATATCATCACTATATAAAATTATAATAGGCAGAGCATAAAAAATATAAAGTAAATCGTGTAGGTTGCTTCGAAAGTTTTCTGGAAAAGCTCTTAGAGGTACCCATCGGAGGGGGCGCGCGGGGTGGGGGGGGATTAATATACTATCAGGAACCAAAAGATAGTTATGACGACAGGTTCATCTTCTTGCTAAGATTTTGTGTCTTGACCGTTTAATGAAATTAGGTCAAACTTGAGCTACAACCAAGTGCGGTAGTTGCTCTTGAATTTAATGAAATTAGGTCAAACTTTAACTACAAGTAATAAATTGTAGTTTGCTTTGAAAGTTTTATGAAAAAAGCTTTTGGAGGTACCCATCGAGCGGTTAATTAATATATCAGAAACCACAGAGAGTTTTGACGAGTGGTTCGACTTCTAGCTAAGACTTTGCATCATGAAAAAATTGAACACCTTTTGAAAACGATCCCGCACATCTGGACATAGTTCGTGCCCCAAAATTCCAGATACTTCAAAATTCCCATTCGATTACTATTAAATTCGGTAGGTGGGGGGCTTCACTCGTAATTTTCCCAGTATAGTGCTAGCAGTACCTAAACCCAATCCTCTAGCCTATTCTCTCTCCTCGAGGAATACGTCACCGGCCAGAACATCCTCGCTGCACTTTAGCCGGCGAACTCGTACACCTGATCTGCTCAACGAACCCTCTTGTCCGGCGCGCTGATCACATCATAGACCACCTAGGATATGCTCCACGGACGCCGTGGTCCAGCGTTCTGCTCGTAGCCTCGCCCGCCCAAGATCTGCTTCCCCGTCATCGACACCCACTACGACCGTAGCACCTTCGGCGACCTCGACGTGAGGATGCTGAGGAGAGCTAGACGCTGCCCAAACCGAGGTAAAACCAGATCTCCCTACGCGATTTGTTTGTTGGAAATGTACTGTATTCGTGATAAATTTCCAAACTAACAGGTTCTTTACTTGATATACACCTGTTATGTACTCCCTCTATTTCAAAATATAAGATGCTTTAGCTTTGTGAAAGAAGTGTATCTAGACTCATTTTAGTGTCTAGGTTCACTCCAAACCTAGATGAACCTACACACTAAAAGAGGTCTAGATGCACTATTTTCACAAAGCTAAAACATCTTATATTTTGAAACATAGGGAGTACTAAATTAACCCGTTGTGGTTATGCATAAACTCCGCGCATTGAACTGTTTTTATGTACTGTACTATTTCTTTATGAATTATTAGTCACTTAACATATTTGTTTATATTCTCTGTTGTACCTGTCCACATGAGATATGATTATATAATATCTCTCTCATTCGCCGATTTACAAACTATAGTATTTCCATCGTGCTATTGTCCTTCTATTCTATACTACACGTTTACAAACGTCATACTATTTGACCATTATGTACTATCGATTTGATCCCTCTTAACCTGCAGCTCAAACTATTTGCTGTTATTATGCAAGGAGCAGCCTCAGTTTGTACACAATATCATAGAGTGAATGGCTCCTATAATCTCGTAAGACCCCATCACTTTTGTTTCACTTCATACCAACGTATATCATGTTGGAACCTGTTTGTATTTATAGTTGGCCTTACCTTTATGCAGAGGAGCAACAGTGGAGTACAAACTCCGCCAATCCACACGAGCCGCCATAGATCTCGTGTGACACGTACCATAAGGCCCCCCACCCAAAGTTTGGTCCTTGCCACATTTTTTATTTTCTTAAATTTACCATTTGTCTTTCTTGTTTTCATATTTTTTTGCCAAAAATTAGCGTCAAACATTATATCCCCACTATGGTCTTCTTTTATTCCATGTGCTTAGTTCAATTTCCTAGATATGGAGAGGTCGGGTGTATTGCATCTGAGTTGTCTGATAATAAGAACAAGGCCACACTAGCGATAAGATCCACACATGTATCATAAGAAACTCTGTGCAGTTCATCTCACGCTTGTATCTACTGTGTATCATAGTTAAATGAACTGGCTATTTTAATACGAGGCACTTGATGGTTTAGTTTGTTGTTCTCAGTCCACCGAAGCGTTGAAATTATCTGGCTATTCATAAATTATTCAATGTATGATTGCTTGATACATTGTTTGTCTCAAATTATCTGGCTAGCATATTCGAGGCTCACAATTAATGTGTTTTTATTGGCTGAGTTACTCTTTTTTTGTCTATTATTAAATTAGTGGCAGATTTTGTTGTGTAATTCCTGGCTAGTTTATATATGAAAAACATAATGGCTTAGTTTTAATATTCGTTTTATTCATGTTCTGCACATTCTAGTTTGAGCAGTCTGCATCAAGTACTTTGGTTGATTGCTCGCATTGTTATTCAAAATGAACTTGTAGTTTATTTCCTAAGTCTATTGTTTAAGTAACTTGTTTTGTATTGGTCTTAACCATCTTCAAGTAGAGCAGTCATTTCACAGAGCAACACATGCTCGCATCGCTCCATGGCGCCAGCTAGTCCACTTATTCAAGAAGAAATAGATGTATGAGCCACCACTGTTAATTGCTTCCTTCCTTATATATTACCGCATTGACACATTTAAAATTCATGGTGGTGTGATTGCATGGTAATGCTGTTATAACTTGTTTTGTGTTTGTTTTAGGCTGCAAATGACCCTCTGAATGCCGAACAAAGACCCGCTTCTCCAAGTTTAGATTTTGTTTCACACAGCAGCAATGACAATACCTATTTCTCATGGCACACCGCTTCGACTCATCCTCATTTTTCAGCCGAAAGATTATTTGACGATGCCCTCCAAGATGCTCGTGATATTGTTGAGCAAGAAGCCACCAAAACAGATGCAGTAATCACCATAGCACGTAAATAATTATATGAATTGAAAAACTGGCAAGCTTTAATGCAGAACATACTTAATAATCTCATCTACAGCTCTCATGGGAAGCCAATTGTTACATGTCTCGGGATGCAAGCTCCATAGAGACCTTTTCTGTAACACCAGTTATGGTGTTTTTTTAGTTGTCTGGACTCTGATACAACTTTTATGCTTCATTTATTACTATCAAGTTTATTGAGGATTGTAATAATCTACTGTAATTTGCAGTTGTAAGTTGTTTGAGGATTGTTACAAACTGAGCATCTATCAGAATTACTACACACATGAAAAACCAGTGAAATTGTAAGAGGTACAACACACGATCTATCGGAATAGGGAGAACGTCCATTCTATTACACGGGCACCATAGAACATGCAAAATTCATAGACGTTCAATCAACAAAGTGAACACATAAAGAGCTGACCTGAAGAGAATACATCTGGAGCAGACCCACACAATCCATCAATCTGATGGATAGCCGTCGTAGTAATCGTAGTGGGTGGTACAATCCTCGCCATATGGCAGCACCATCTATAGCTTAGAATGCTCGACGATTCTGCAATACTCCGCCAGCAATCGATCAAGTTCGAAAGGACGGTCATTCCATAATCCTCCTACTCCATACCCATATACAACACTTGGCTCCTCTTCCCATGCAAGAGCCTGAAAGTTGTAAGATCTAATCTCGAATAGATCCGCATAGTATATGCTGGCGGCCTGCACCGTGGGTACCCTGGTGCTGTCGATGCAGATGCACCGATTGTCAGCAACGAAGAGAGCATGACTTTCGATGCCTCTGACCAGCTGAAGGATACGGTTCTAGGTATCAACCCGGTAAATAATCGGCCTGCCACCATAGACCGGTCCACTCACAACAAACAGCAACTCCCTGTTGGACTCGACGAGGTAAAAACGATTCTCTGGGAACTAGCAGCCCGAAAAAGGGCCTGCAACGGTG
Organism: Avena insularis; assembly: GCA_023614405.1. Taxonomy (NCBI): domain Eukaryota; kingdom Viridiplantae; phylum Streptophyta; class Magnoliopsida; order Poales; family Poaceae; genus Avena; species Avena insularis. The sequence goes on from CM042694.1 coordinate 533,590,195, forward strand.
GGATGCATCTCCAGGGTTCGTGCAGAGCGCTGCAGCTGCACATCTCCATGAGCAGCATCACACATAGTCAAGAGGACATACCCGTATCTGTCTATGACAAAAACATCACCAGCGTAAGAAGTCATGCTCCAGAGTTCCGCGAATTCATACGACAAGTACCACCCTTCACCAAAGACCGGGCGACTCCCTTCCTCCGTGCTCTCATCATCCCACCGAATGGTGGTGTTCTGATTGTTTGATGTAAACACCATCAACGACGGGAACATCGTCACAGCGACAGAAGCCACCTGCTCGGTCGGTATCTCTGCCCTCAGGCACTTGATAGCGCCAGAGAAGGGGTTGTACAACCGGGTCTTGTATGGCTGCACCCTCTGTCCTAGCACAAGGAGGCCACCGGTTGTGCTACCGACATAAGAGTACCTTCCAGAGATAGAGGGAGGAGAAACGGAGATTCAATCAAGGTAAGCAGACTGAAATTCAATCAAGGTAAACCATGGAGAAAAACCCTAGGCAACAAGTGGACAAAGAAACAGAACTTGAAAAACATATAGTATAGGATGTGAAAGCACCTGCGAATAACCCGACTAATCTTCTTCTCAAGGTGGCGGCCAGTTCGCACGTTCAGCAACATGATGGCGGCGTCTTCTACCCGATACTCCTCCAACAACTGGTGCTCTAGAACAATCTAGTTGGCTGGAATAAAGCACTCCTCCGTGAAGCCACGCCAGGCGCTGCAGACTGCCCGAAAGGCAGCATAGTAGTCAAAGTCGTCCGTCGAAAGGAAGATGTCACCTATCTTCTGGACTAGTCCCTCAGGGAGACCATCCCATGGCGAGTCCTCCTGCTTCTTGCCGGCATGGATGATAGTGTTGGTGTGGTCTCGATCCCACCGACTGGCATAGGAAGCGGTTCCAGAGACACACATTTAAACAAAGGCCTGGGAAACCCAAGCGAATCATGTGGAAATGAGACGACAACATGCACACACCAACCGCAAGTGTGTTTCATCAAACTGACACGGGCACGCGCATGCGCACACGCACTAATTACGGTACAATAGTCATGCACACACCAGCTTTACGACTCCTAGGAGCACGCGAGTGTGTAGGTGTAGTATGATACTAGTAGTAGTATCATAACCTCATTGTATTTAATTATCCCAAAATCTAAGAAGAAAACCTGCGCTCCCTGGTCCTCAGGGCACAGGAAAACGCAGGGCATTTTCCATTTTTGCATGGCATTTTCCATTTTTCAATTTCGCTTTTTTGCTGTGCCCTTGGATGCTCACCATCTGGCCGGATGGGGTGTATGCTCCGTGGAGCTAAAAACCTCATATTTTCTCAATAGCACGGTCGTTAATTATTGAGGTATATACGTTTTTAGTCCCACAACTTGCACCACGGGAGCGTTTTAGTCCCACATCTTACAAAGTGAGCAATACTAGCCCCACAACTTGTAACCAGGAACATTTTAGTCCAATTCAATCAAATTTCTGTGATTTTTTACGAATTCGTCGTAACTAATTCTGGAAGTGACATGTGGCATCATAATTTTTGCAAAATGACCCCTGTGTATTTCTGCCTGCCAGTTGTGACCTTGGTACGACTTGACAGGAGGATCTGAATAAGAAAAGAAATAAGAAAAACTATGAATGCATTGTAGGGTATCGAATTGATTACCTGCACTACTGAAGAAATCAACCTTGCCACTACAACATGCACACATAAGTGATTAAATGAAGAGTGTTGTGGTTGATGTGTTCTTTATTTTGCGTATTCAAAAATATGTGTTATGGGGTACAATAACAACTCAACTTTATTCCTTTTCATTTTTGCGAATAAGAAAAACCTCAAGTTTATTCTAGACACTGCAGCTAGCTACTAGGTTAATGACAAAGCTATACAATTGATATTATGGACCATGCCAACATAGGCGTGAGCATTTTTTTCATTCATATGTGCTTTTTTGTTGTATAAATAATTACTTCCCCCCCAAGTACTCCTCATCTAGCATAATTACATCCTCTCAAGTACTCCTCATCTCACATGAGTAGTCGTGGGCATCTACCGGTATAGTGGCTTATGGGTGTGTGTGTGTGTCATTGTACAAAAGTGTTAAGTTCGAATCCATTCTCCTCTTAGAGATTTAACTATTTTATTTGTACGTCTACTAGCAGGTGGCCCACTTATCAGTCCGCATAGGGACACAAATGACATAAAAAATATAGAGGGGTCATTTTAAAAAAAATCAACGCCATTTGTGGACAAATTAAGTCAAATTCACTGAAACTTCATTAAATTGGACTAAAATGCTCTCAACATATAAGTTGAGGGACTAGTATTGCTCATTTTTCAATATGTGGGACTAAAACGCTCTCGCGGTGCAAGATGTGGGACTAAAGGTGTATATACCTCTTAATTATTTTACAGCCTCAATTCCTAGGCCGGAGGACCAATTAATGCTCCTAGTTTTGCTCAATTACTCCTCTATTTGACCGTAAAATATGAACCACCATGTCGTGTGATGCTCCTAGCCGATCATGTTGTTAAAACGGGAGTGCATCCATTGGCTTGCATGTTTTCAATTAGATGCGGTGGCCACGAGCATTGCCTGGATGCAATAACTAGCTATAAAGCGAGTAGGTGAAGTTAATTCTCCGAACTAGTACTACTATGGCCTAGTAATACCGAACACAGGGAGTACCTCAAGTGTGGTTATATGGATGATTAGTTGATGTGACTCTCGGCCATGAATTCCTGACCATATAGCCGTATGTTCTACCACCTTTTTTTACTACTACTACTACTACTACTACTACTACTACTACTACTAGTAGTAGTACATGGACGCTAGCAAAATTCAAAATCTCAATCGAGCGGCAAAATCACACACACCGACTTCGAAGCATTTCCCGCCTAACCATTTCAAAAACTTTGAGCCAAAATCTCCCACCTAGGGAGTACCATTTTTATATTATTATTATTATCAGATGGGCGCTTATCAAATTCTAAATCACAATCGAGCAGCAAAACCGCACACCGACTTTGAAGCATTTCCCGCCCCTCCATTTCAAAAACTTTGAGGTAAAATCACCCACTGGGGCTGTACCATTTTTGTATTATTATCAGATAGGCGCTTGTCAAATTCAAAATCTCAATCGAGCGGCTAAACCATACACTGGCTTTGAAGCATTTCCCGCTCCTCAGTTTCAAAAACTTTGAGGCAAAATATCCCACCAGGGCAGTACCATTTTTATATTATTATTAGATGGATGGTTGCCAAATTCAATATCTCAATCAAGCGGAAAAATCACACTCCAATCCTGAAGCATTTCCCGCCCCTCAGTTTCAAAAACTTTTGACTTCAAAATTCCGATTCTACCCATTGTTCTGATGCCCTATGGGCAAGCTAAAGTCGGTAGCTTGGGGGCACGATCGTAATTTATATTTCTGTTCACCTCCTTACTTCGGATTCGCCCAGATTTTCCCGCTGGTCCTTCCAAAAATCCCAGCCCCCTCTCTCCCATGCCCTCACCTCCATGACCACGACGCACACCGGCCGGTGGCAATTCCACGGCGGCCGGACCCGCTTGAGCGGCGGTCTCGTGCACCGTCGTGGAGCCGCTTCACTGGGTCTCTCTACCACTGCAACGGAGCTGCGGTGTCGTTCACCACGCCGACGGTGTCATCAACCGCCCAAGCTCTGCTTCCCAGCCATCGAAAGCTACCCAACCGTACCGGATCCGCTTCACCGGTGTGCACCAGACGTGATCTAGTTCAGGGAGTTCCATTTCCACCGCTCTAGACCAGCTGCTCGGCCGTCGCTGTTCACTGCACTGGATCTTCCTTAGCGATGCTCTCGTCCACCGCGCTCAAGCCGGCATCGACCGCCCAAGATCTGCTTCCCCGACGCCAACAGCCACCACAACCGCAACACCCTCGGTGACCTGGACGTCACCCGCACGGTACCGATGATGCTTAGACGCCTCTCCGATCAAGGTTAACCAAATCTGCAACACATTTTTTTTGTCAACAGTATAGCAGGTTCAAGCTTGTTGCAGTGAACTGCCATTTTGTCATCGTTCTCATACATACAAGTTAGTGGGCATGTCTGTTCTTCGTGCTAGTATATACAAGGTCATTAGACATGTTGGTTTGCATGCGCTGCTCTACAAATTTCAAGTCATGGGCATATCTGTTATTTTGTCATACACATGTTCTTAGCTACTCCATACAACAGTAATTGTCTGCTACCATGTAATTCTTGCAAAATCTGAAGTCAGTGAAAAATATTTGTGTGGATTCCCTGCTCTACAGTTGCTGAATCTATCTGTTTCGTCCTGAGGTTAGTTCCTGCTATTATTTCCTCCTTGGCATTGTTCTGCTATCCTGTAGTAGCCGTTTAAACTCTTCGTACTAATTCGATTATAATTTTGTTGTTGCCATCTGCTTCTTCAAAAGCTGGATTTCTAACTATTTCCTTTTTCTTGCATATAGCTCAAAATGGAACAATGAACATGTTGGTTTGCATAGCCTATTCTACAGGTTCACAAGGGATGCCATTAATTCCTTATCTAGTGATGGTTCGTCCATACAACGGCATAACTGTCCTCTACTATGTAGTTCACTCTTATGATGCCATTATAATTTCTATCTGGTTGATTCTTAGCTATGACAATAACTACATGCCATTGTGTAGCTCACCGCAAATTCCGAGTCACCCAACGACTATGCATTCCAGGAGATGCCACTGCTTCCATATATATTTGCTGAAATGACCTCGCTTGTTTATATTTGCTAAAATTCTAAGAAACACTTTGTTTGATTGCTTATTTCATTCTAGGCACACTTGTCTAATGCTTGTTTGTCCTGCTCTACAGGTTCACGAGCGACGCCATTATATCTTGCATCTGTTTCTAGGTCTGGTTCGTCCTAAGGCACGACATAACTATCCTCTACAATATATAGTTCATTCGTGGTTTGCATTCCTGCTCTACAAGTTCTTGTATGATGTGGTTATAATTTCTATCTGGTTCATTCTTCGCTATGACAGTAACTGCATGCCATTTTGTGTCTCAGCGCAAATTCCGAGTCACCCGACGTCTCTTGCATTTTAGGGTATAGAACTGCTTCTATATATATATTTGTTGAAATGACCTGGCTAGTTTATTTTTGCTAAAATTCTAAGCCACACACACACATTTTTTGATTGCTCGTTTCACGGTAGGCACACTTGTTTAATGCATGCTTGCTTGTCCTGTTTGTGTGACGTGTTGGTCAATAATTGAACCATTGACCAGTTGTAAACTCTAGATCATAGCTCCTGTCATATCAGTCAAATGAGTAGTTTGTCTTGTTTGATGTATTAACTTGTTATTACTTAGTTTCAGGGTGCAATTATTGCTATCGCCACCAAAGAGGGGGCTACAAGATCATGTCTCCTCCAATGTAGTTGTCACACTCAAAGGAAGATGCAGGTGATCAATTGAGGACTCTGCTATCAACTTGATTGTCAACTGAAATGCTGATTTTTCTTTCCCTTGATTTGACAATATATAATAATTTTAAGAAGTTTGCAGCTGATGTAATATCTAGATAACTCGCGTATGCCATGTATGCATTTAGTGGACATCGTCCACATATGCGGTAGTCGTTACGGTAACTACGCCAGGTAGGTCGATTAGGGAACAGTACCGTGCTTTGTTATTGGCCCGCCGTGTATTTGGCCGACGATGAACAGTAAAAAATGCTAGATTATATAAACGTTTTATGTTATTGGCATGGATTCAGAAAAGGCCAAAACTGTAAAAGGTCATAAACGTAATGGGCCGACCTACAAGTTGTAATTGGATGTAACAGTAACATGACGTAATGGTAATAGGTCGTGAGAGTAATAGGTCATAACAGTAACAGGCCATAACAGTAACTAGCCTTAACAGTAGCAGGCCGTAACAGAAATAACCCATCGCAGTAACAGGCAAGAAACCATGAAATATCAAAATAGTAACAGGCCAAAGTAGTAGCCGGCTGCAATAGTAAAGGGCCGCAACAGTGAAAGGCCAGAATAGTGACAAGCCAGAACAGTAACGGCCCGAGAAATTTCCAGGGGAGGGCAGTAACATGCCGACACATTTACCAGACTAGAACATTAAAGGGCCGCTTGTGGACCTGAACAGGTATAGCCTGGAATAGTGAAAGGCCAGGACAGTAACAGGCCTAAACAGTAACGGGACATCTCAGACAAGGGCCGTCAGTAGGCCGCTGCTGGCTGCAACTTTGGGCCCATTTCAAATAGTGAAGAACAAAAAAGTAACGGCCATCTTCTAATTGGGCTCCCCAAATGGGACGGCCCAGTTAGAATTTAGCAGGACTTGGCTGGGACTGGCTTCTGCCATGGTTTCTAAGGCCGTTAATGGCGGTAACTGGCTGCTAACGGCGGCTGCCACGTGGCAGTTCGCATGACGTCAGCAGTCAACACGGCTGGCGAACAGATCTACGACAGAAAAAGTTTTCGTGGCTGAAGGTTGCGATCCGCCACGGTCAGGGAAAAAACCGTGGTAGATTATTTTGTGATGGGGCTTTACCACAATGGCCATCTGTCATAGCAGACTTTTTAGCCATGAAAAATGGGTCTTCAACCACGAAAATCGTCCATTGTAAAAGCCAACTTTTCTTGTAGTGAGACCTACAGTGCTTAGCTCCCCGGCAACGGCGCCAGAAAATAGCTTGATGACTGCAAGTGCACAGATCGTTTGTAGCTAGTTTCAAAATAAAGATATCGATCCCACAATGAGCACGAGTCCGAAGTCTAATAATTCTTGAAATAGATATTACGATAGAAATGCTAGATAAAGTTCTAAGTGACAAGATAAAATGTGAGTATTGTGTAAAAAGTTGTTTTTGGGTTTTGGGTATAAGAGCAATAAAGTAAAGTAAAATAACTGAGTATAGAATTACTGTGCGGATATGTAAGAAAGATTGGAACTACAGTAGGGAAAAAGGCGTTCTCAGGGAGTAGCGGATACAGCACTAGTATTGTAAAGATCTAAGATAAAGATTATCATCATGAACATTCTCAACTATGTATGTGTGGGAGGAACTCTGTATTTGGACGAATAGGCAACAACCGCTGCTCACATCATCCTCATAACCACAACAGTCAGCAATCGACATCAATCGAATTACTGTGCTATTAAGGGACGTAATCCCGTAGGACGTATCCCATGGCATGGATAGTGTTCCGTGAGTTTCCTCGGTTTTCCAAGTTGATACATAAGGGGTGCCAATAGCTTTATAGTCACTGTAAGTGCTAAGACGCCTCCATCTACCAACAAGTAGTTCCTCCATCAAGTCCCCACAAGAGGCAAATATTGAGAGGTCGACTTCTCTCAACATCAAGATGTAGAAAATCTAACACATGGTCACAACGATGAATATCATAATAGAATTTATCTTATTTCAATCTCATACTAGGGTTTCTCCATCTACCCAAGAACTAATGATCTACTCAGACATGGAGGCAATCAACATCATGTCAATGGTAATGGAAACAATCATAGACGAATAGTACTTGTATAAATCCACAATGAGTATAGCAATTACAACAAGATCTAAATGATATGTAGGTGGGATGGATAGAGATGGTGGTGATGCAGTGGTTGATGATGAAGATCGATGCCTTAGCCTCCCGGATCTGCGCCGGGCGAAGATGGATCCCTTGATGGATGAGTTTCCCCTCCAGATGCCTTACGGAGGTGAGGTTTCTATGATTTCTGGTGTTCTGTATGTCGTCTCCTCGAACCAATTGCACGGGCTGAAACTATTTAACAAGGCGGAGGCGGCGCCAACTATACGGCCAGAGCTATATGGCCAAAAAAATTGCTCTGCCCGTATAGTTGGTCGTTAAGCTCTCTGCCTCCTATCTTCGCTTCTGGTTCATACGCGAGATCAAGGAAAATACTTGGCTCGCTAACACAGTTCTTGTGCCTTAAAAAGACATGGATATCATGCGGATGTGCGTGGACTTCACCTCCTTGAATAAGCACTACCCAAAGGATCACTTCCCGTTGCTGCGAATCGACCAAATCATCGATTCCACCGCAGGATGTGAGGGTCTCTGCTTCCTCGACGCCTACTCAGGCTACAATCAGATTCAAATGAAGGGGGAGGATCAGGAGAAAACGGCGTTTACGACGCCCTTTGGTGTGTTCTGCTACAACACGATGCCCTTCGAGCTAAAAAACGCAAGAGCCACCTATCAGCGGTGCATGCAGGCTTGCCTCAAGAACCAACTTGGTTGCAACATCCAAGTCTATGTTGACGACATCATCATCAAAACCAAAGAGGAAGCCTCGCTAATCGACGATCTACACGAGACCTTCACCAACCTCGACAGCTACCGGATTAAGCTCAATCCGGATAAATGCACCTTCGGCGTGCCATCTAGGCAGTTTCTCGGGTATCTCATCTCTGCAATAGGGATCAAAGCAAACCCAAAGAAAATAAAGGCCATACTGGCCATGGAGAAGCCAAAGAACGTAAAAGGCGTCTAGCAGCTGGATGGACGAATCGTAGTGCTCAGTCGATTCATCAGTCGAATGGGCGAAAAGGCACTGCCCTTCTACCAACTTCTCCGCAACGCTGACAAGTTCGAGTGGACAGACGAGGCACAAGAAGCATTCGAAGACCTCAAACGTCTACTATCCACCTTGCCAGTACTGGTGACTCCATGCGAAAAAGAGCCATTGTTGCTCTATATCTCCGCCACCAACCAGGTGGTCAGCACGGTGCTTGTGGTGGAACGAGCCAAAGAAAACAAGGTCCACGGGGTCTCGCGCCCATTATATTACCTTAGCGAGGTGCTCACTCTAATGAAACAGCGGTACCCGCACTACCAGAAGCTGGCGTATGGCGTCTTCATGACAGCTAGGCGACTGCGCCACTACTTCCAGGAGCACCCAATCGTGGCGGTAAACAACGCCCCGCTCGGGCACATACTCAATAATCCTGATGCCAACGGACGAGTCGCGCTCTAGGGAATCGAACAGTCTCCACGAGACATAACATACAAGAAGCGCGACGTGATAAAGTTGTAAGTTCTCCCGGACTTTCTCGTTCACTGGATGCAGAATTAGCTCCAACAAACCAGATATGTCCTACCTCTAGACAATGCACTTCGACGGGTCTAAGCGAAAGGACGGAGCCAGCGCATGTGTCATACTAACATCGCCCCAGGGAGACAAGATGAAATACATTCTGCGAATGTAGTTCACCGCCTCCAATAATGAAGCTGAGTACGAGGCCCTAATCCATGGGATATGGATGGCGAAAGCCTACGGCACCAAAATACTCATCATCTACAGCGACTCCAAACTGGTGGTCAACCAAACAATGCACGAGTGCGACGCATTGAGCGACAACATGATCGCCTATCGCGACCTCTACGACACACTCGAAGGAGACTTCCACGGCTGTGAGTTGTGACATGTGGGCCGCGAAAGCACTGAAGAGACAGATCTCCTCGCCAATATTGGCTCCACCTGCGCCCCCATACCACCTGGAGTATTTCTCGAGCGCATCTGCGAACGCTCCATCAAGCCAAAGGCTCCAAAGAAAAAAGCAAGTGCGTCAACGGACCGGGGGCTACGCCACCCGGCGAGCCAATGGCACTCGACAACCTGGAGCTTGATACAAGATTCAATGGACCAATGGGCGTCATGACGATCGAGCCATCGTGGACACAACTCTACATCACATATCTACTTAGCAAGAGGCTGCCAGATGATCCGACTGACGCGAGACACATCGCGCGGCGATCCAAGGCATTCGCCGTCATCAACAGGGAATTATACAAGCGCAACATCATGGGAGTACTTCAACGGTGCGTCTCCAATAGAGACGGAAGGTCCATCCTCCTCGACATCCACGAAGGCACATGCGGGCACCATGCTGGTAGTCGTGCCCTACTCGCCAAAGCTCTACGAGCTGGATTCTACTGTCCCACGACCATGCGCGATGCCAAGGACATCATCCAACGCTGCAACGCTTGCCAGCGATTCACAGACAAAACTCATGCACCTGGCGTGGAACTCCAGCCAATACCATTGGCTTGGCCCTTCGCGCAATGGGGGATCTACATGGTCGGCAAGCTCCCGAAATCCTCGCCTGGAGGTTATGTCTACCTCTTGCTTGTAGTCGACAAATTCACCAAGTGGATCGAGGCCATGCTAGTCACAAATCAATCAGGGGCCAGCGCTGTCAAGTTCTTCGAGTCCATTGTCTACTGCTTTAGAGTGCCACACAGCATCATCACGGACAATGGGACGAACTTCACCTCTAAGGAGATCCAGGAATTCTGCGAAAACCTAGGAATCAACATAAGCTACACCTCGGTGACTCACCCACAGACCAACGATCAAGTCGAAAAGGCCAAGAGCCTCGTCTGCGGTGGAACCAAGAAACGACTCCTCTGACCACTCGAGCAAGCCGTTGGATGTTGGCCAGAGGAGCTGCAATCCGTACTTTGGAGCCTGCGCATAACTCCAAACAGCGCCATGGGATACACCCTGTTCTTCATGGTGCACGGTGCTGAAGCGGTGCTACCCGTAGAAGTACGCTACAAAGCCCCACAGGTGGTTGCTTATAGCGAGCAGGAGTCAACTCTTGCACTCGAAGACTCCGTCGACCTCCTTGACGAGGCACGAGAAATCGTAGCAGAGCGATCAACGATCTACCAGCAAAGCCTACGCAACTACCACAGCAGGAGGCTATGCCCAAGATCCTTCGTCGACGGAGACCTGGTCCTGCGACTAAAGCAACAAGGGCATCTCAAGATCGAGTCCCCTTGGGAAGGACCACACGTGATTACAGAAGTAATCCCAGGTGGCGCCTATCGCCTTAAGGATTCCGAGACAGGAGTCGCATACTCCAACCCCTGGAACGTCGCGCAGCTGCGTCGCTTCTATCCCTAGTGGTTTTTGCATTTACAAATAAGGCTATTCAGGCAGGCTACTTAGCCACACATTGTACCTCGCACTATTCCGCGAATAAATAAAGCTAAGTGCCCCAAAACTCTGTGTTTTCCTTATTTTTCTTGCAATTTTATCAATCGGGGGCTGCGCCACCCTTTACACGTTCGTTCTACAAACAAATCACAGTATCCTGAGTAGCTGACACAACATCAATCGAACCCTTGATAAACACCAACCCAGTTGCAACGCACCTGACAGGTTGGCAAGGTGCTGAGATAAACACAAGTCAGGCTAACGAAAAGGAACTACAGAGTACAACATACTCGCAAAATATAAAAGCTAGCAAGCTCTTCATATATCAATGGGTATTAATTACATCCAACATATCCATACAAACTTTACAACACTTGTACAAAATATGTGCAGGATACAAAACATACTACTACTACAAAAGAAGAACGTTCATCTGCTCCTCGAAGAAATCGACAATGTCCTTCGCTGGCCGATCAACCGCTTGATAGTGTGGAACCATGTCCCAGGTCATACCTTCTGGTGGAGGCGGCGGTCTAGATGCAACAGACGCAACATCTACATCTGGCCTATGCAGCCGTACCAGCGACAATGCAGCCTTAGCACCAGCTACTAACTACTGCCGTACGCACTCGCGAACCGCACTCAAATCTTGGAACTTCGCCAAAAGATCCGACATGCTTGAAGGGACGGCGTCCAGCGGAAACATCGTTTGATAAATATGCCTAAGGCATGACTACGCCTGATGACCCACAAGTATAGGGGGTGTATCGCAGTATTTTCGATAAGTAAAAGTGTCGAACCCAACGAGGAGCAGAAGGTGCTGGCTAGTGGTATGGATCAGGAATTCTCTACAAATACTTAGCAAACGGATTTTTAGGGGTTTTCGATAAAGCAAGTAAACAAAGTACGAGTAAATGAAAGACAGTAGGAATAAATGCAGCAAGTGACCCAATCCTTTATGCAGCAAAGGACAAGCCGGTTGTATTACTTGAGATGATCAAACGTTCTTGAGGACACATGGGAAGACTATCAAGTGCTTTTGCTTCATATAGTTGATTAATCTTCTCTAGCTTGCTAAGTGTTGTGTGGGTGAACCTGTGCTAATGTATCGCCCCATCCAAGACTAATACAAACTTGTGATTATACCCCTTGCAAACATCCGTATGTACAAGAAAGTAATTAAGGTAGAAAACTAACCACAGCTTTAAACTCTAAGACCCTTACGTCCCTTATGCAATGGTTTCCTAACGGGGGTTCAGGTTTCTGTCACTCCGGCAACCCCTACGATTAGTAGCCAAATACACAATGCATTCCCCTAGGCCCATATAGGTGAAGTGTCATGTAGTCGACGTTCACATGACACCACTAGAAGAAGTACACCACAACTTAAATAACAAACTATTGAATCTTTCTCAACACAACTCCACTACTAACAACAAGACTTCTCCCATGTCCTCAAGAACAAAACGAACTACTCACAAGACATCATATGGATCATGATCAGAGATGGAATAATGATGTATAACAATCTGAACATAAACAATAATTCAAAGGTTCAATCAATAGCATCAACTACAAAGAGTAATCAACACCGGGAAAGTTTCCCCTATGAACTAATGGAAGATTCAACCAATTGTTACAGCAATATGGAGATGGTAATGAGGGTGCTGATGGTGATGATGGTGGTGATGATGATCCCGATGAAGTCCAGCTTGATGGTGGTGTTGATGGTGACGATCTCCCCTCTCCGGGAAGGAATTCCCCTGGTAGAAATCTGTCTGCCGGAGAGATCTTTCTCTCTCCGTGTTTTCCGCCCCGTAGAGGTGGCGGAATCTTTCTGTGGTCGCTCCCCGAGTCTTATGGTTTTGGGAGGATGATATACGCTAGAGGGGAGGGCTGGAGTGGGCCAGGGTGGCCACACCACCTATGGCGCGACCTAGGGCTGCCCGCGCCAGGGGGTGGTGTGGGCCCCCTGTGGCCCATCTCCACTCCGTCTTCTTGCATCCTTAGTCTTCTAGAAAAATAGGATTTTTCGTATATTTTCCCGGATTTTCTGATCTTTGCAAATTTTGCCTCCAAACAGCACCTTTTCCATCAGAATCCTGACTGCAGCGGTCCATGCTCCAAAAGTCATCAACCATGCAAAAACAGATGAAATAACATAAGTATCACCCCTCAATACGAAATATATCAATGAATAATAGTGAATGAAGACATAGAATAGTGATGCAAAATGGACGTATTAGCACCTTCTTCAAAAAATGAAGTACTCGAGAAGCACGATCCTGCAGGGTCGCAAGCGTGATCGCATGATCGTGGTCCACCCAAAAGTACCCACTCGCCTGCAGTTCCTCCTGGGTCAGGTCATTCAGTCGAATGGCAACCCGGTCCTTCTCATCCTGCGGATGACGAGCACTGATAACTACACCAAGCAAAATGGCAAAGTGTGAAGACAAGGCATCACCGCGACTGACTAAAAGAAAAGATGAGAGGGTAGAAAGCTAACATTTGAACTGCTCACTCAGCTGCGCCACTTCCACCAAGAGATACTTCTCATGGGCAGTGGCCTTCTCCACCTTCGACTTCCATACATCTGCACTATCGTGGAGGATGGGCAACTCACGCTCCAATTTCTTAATGCGATCGTGCAGTCGCAAAAGCAACGACAACTCCTCCACCTTTGAGCGCGGCTGCGCCAAGGTTTCACCGGTGGGTGGAGGATCACGAGGATCACTTGAAGGACCACTCGACATACCCCATCACAAATTAAGAAAGAGAAAATGAGGATCCAAGAACACATTGATAAAGGCATAAATGCATTCAAGCACAGCAAAGTCTCGATAGGTACACTCCCACAAAAGCATTGTTCCAACAAAAGGCTAAACACTACAGCTATTACAAACGCAGACTAAGGAGCATTTTGCTTCTTTGACTTCGACTTTGGCTTCGGGGGCATCATCGCATCCGTGGCAGTCTCCGATGCCACGGACTTGCCGGTGGTAGCCCCAGATGCCGCGGCATTAGCCGCCTTCGCTCGCCACCGCTCCTCGGAATACTTGGTGACTGTCTCGATAAGTTGAGGACCATATTTTGCGCAGCTACCAGCGAAGGGAGCAAACACTACCTGCTGGCCTTCGGTGTCGACAGGCATCGCCTTGGAAATGGCGGCGGGATCCAGCTCCACACCATGGGCTTACACCATCGTGAGTGCCATGGTGGTGTTGACGGACCGCTACGAGTTCTTGAATTCTGCGGGAATACCTCCAGCAAGGGATTCCACTAGGTCTTCAAGGTTGTCGATCAGCTCGGCCTTGGGAGTTATATCCTCACGGATGCGAGTGAGCACATCCTTAGCCTTCCCTAGTGTCTCCTGGAGGGAAACACTGCGGTCTTTGACTGCCGCGACGGCGCCTGCCAATGCATCAACGCGGCACAAAGACACTGGCATCTGCATACACAAAAGTGTTAGCACAATAACACGATGTCGAAGCAAAGAGCAACAAAAAATCAGCTGAAAGAATACCTAAGAGGTACTTGGCAATCGAGAAAAGTTGCTCCTCGAACAACTTCTCCCTCTCAGCAGTGGAAGCGCAGAGATTCTCTTCTCGCTTTCACGACTCCTCCAGAGCTGTGATTGCTTCGTCATGATTCTTTGTCGCCGAGGCAAGCGTCTTCTCTAGTGTAGCAGCACGATGAAGCAGATCATTGTGCTCAACTACAATGCACATGGTGTATCATCAATCGAAATCATAAATTTCACGAAGACAGAGACAAAGCCAAAACTAACCTTCGACAATGCGATGGCGATTGTCCAGCAGCGCATGCTGTCGACCCATGACAAGGACTTGCTCCGCTAGGCGAGCAGCCTCCTTCACAATGAGCTGCATCAAAAAGGAAAACAAAGCTTCAACGGCAGCACAAGGTACAAATTTGGCTGCCTCAAAAATAAAAAGGGCGCTCACGTGATCCTCCAGGGACTCCGAAGATGACTGCCGCACAGTCGTCAAGGCAACCACCTGGTGTTCTGCAGCATGCGGGGAACTCGAAGAATTGTGCCTGGAGTGGGCCACCACTTGAGGAGAAGAAGACCGTTCGGCCACCTCCTTGGCCTTGGAGTCTGCGACTCTGGACTCTTTAACAAATTAGACGTCGTCAAAAGACGACGATGCCGCTTTGCTGTAAAATACATCCAGCAAACAACTTCAGAAAAATCAACTCCAGAAAGAAAGAAAGACGCATTCACGAAGACAATACTCACCAGTTAAAATTATCAAGGTCAAAGGATTCCTCCGACGACTCCTTCGGTAGTCGCAACTTCTTCCGGGCAGGAGGAGCCATGGCACGCACAGGAACGGAGGGGATTGGCTCCTCTGCAGCAGCAGAGGGACCTTCCGGTGTCGTCGGGGAAGTAGTGTCAGAGTCCTCGCTATGGGAACGCTTGCGAGTGTCCTGGTCACGATTGGGACGGTCGATTCTGACTCGTCCTCCTCTTCTTCAATTGGGACGGTCGATTCTGACTCGTCCTCCTCCTCTACTTCGCGAGGAATAACCCCTTCGGGCCGAGGAGGTAAATTGGCAGCCACGCTCCAGTCCCGCAATCAAAAGATGCATCATTATATATCAAGCGCTTGGCGCCAATTGACAAAGAAACTACTTCGTAGTACAATTCAACCTCAGGAGGAGGGTTAGAGGCGTCGAAAGGAGGAACGACTGGTTCGCCTGGAAGAACCTCCTTGGCAGTGTACTTGGTCACCACTCGCACCCTCCTATCCACTTCACATGCAGAAATGCCCTCGACAGACACGCGAGTGACATCATTAGCGCCGGTCCAGCAGTACATAGGATGCACTCTGGCCTGCAGACGCTGGACGCGGCGGCACAACCACGTGCGAATGAGAGCGGCACCACCCTCTCTTTACCTATGCAGCTTTCGAGGTCGCAGACGCGATTGTACAACACCTCCATTTCCTCGGACTCGCCAGGCATGATGATGTTCTTCCAGGATCGCCTCCTCTTGCAAGTTGCTGTGGGATCGAAGGGCGCGAGTCCGTAGTGGTCTCTATCGGCCTTCTGGTCGCGGATATAAAACCACTTGTCTCTACACCCTTGGACGGACGCCATGGGGTTGATGGCAAAATAGGTGACAGAGGAGTCGACGTGGATCCCGTAGCCTCCTACGTCATAGACTACCGAACCGGACACCGACTGGCGTTTCAGCTTAAAAAGCCTCTTGAAGAGGCCAAAGTGTGGCTCGATTCCGAGCCAGCACTCGCAAAGCGTAATGAAGCAGGAGATGTGGAGAATGGAATTTGGGGATAGCTGATGCAGCTGGAGCCCATCGAAGCAAAGGAGACCCCTGAAGAAAGGATGCAGGGGGAGAGAAAGACCTCGAATGATGAACGCAAGGAACATCACTCGGAAACCCGGAGGAGGACAAGGGATTACCTCGTCGCCAGGCACCCACGAGTCGTCTTCTGCGGGTGGTAGAACCCCATCTTGACAAAGAAGATGCAGCTCAGAGGATTTGATGCTGGACGCTTGCCAGGCGCCATTGACGCGGGTGCCTGCACCCTTCTTCTTCCCAGCGCCAGCGGCGCTGGTGCCCACGGTGGTGTTACCGCCCTTCTTCTTGGTGGTGGCAATGGCAGTCGCGGATCCAGCGGCGGCGCCTCCCTTCTTCTTGCCCATCTTCCGATGGCTGTGTGAATGGAGAAAGTAACTAGGGAAGAGACAGAGCTGGTCCAGTGCCATGAAGAGGAAGTGTGCAAGGAAGCAGAGAGCAGCAACAATGGCGATGGAGGCACGAGCAAAGAAGACAGATAGGGAAAATTACCGCAGCTGTGCTGCTACTTAACCACCTCATGGACGCCATCCAACGGCCAGCAGAAACCCTACTACACACGTGGCGCACATTGCCATTGACATGTGGCAAAGGTGAACCACGAACCGTCCCACACTACCCCCATTACGCGCGGAAATCGAGGAGACGCAGTTAAAATAGAAGATTACGCATGCCCGGTCAAATCAAAATCAGAAAGTGGGACCCACTGCTCGTCACATCCCGTCAAAGCCGCTCACATGGACAAATGAGGTCATCACATTGTCAACACTGACGTCATCAACTACAATAGCAGAAGATTTTGACTAGTTTAGTCCTTGCTCGAGTCTTCGACTCAACCAAGCACTCGGGGGCTACTCCTAACAGGAGCGTTTGCCACGCACCCGAAAGAATTTTTTATGCAGGTATATAAACATGCAAGACAAACCCTCCACTCGAATCGTCGATTCGATTATGGACTGCGGGTTAATCCCATAGGGAGCATTGCAAGCATTTTTGACTGAAACAACCAACAAAGACGACAACAGTCACAAATGTTTTTAGTCCCCACTCGAGTCTACCACTTGAATAGGCACTCGGGGGCTACTCCCATAGGGAGCGCTGGTCGCGCACCCTATGATTATTTCTCCTTGTACATCGTACTATGTGTTGATAACATCCACTTGTTGGGGATATACTTTCCGTGTATCCTTACAGTCCTCACTGACCAGGGTGGCCCACTTTGGGTTAGAGCTTTGCTTCACGGGCGTCCCAGTTAGGGAGAAGAGACGGAGTCCAATCCGGCTACGGGAAGGCCTAGAAGACTTACCGACATGGGCCCATAGTGTTACTTGTAGTTCAAGATGTACTCTGTAACCAACTCTTAGTCGTAGCCGGATAGATCTCTCCTGTAAACCCTAGGCCGGATATCTATATAAGCCGTCCTAGGGAGAGCCTTTAGGGCACCCCTTACAATCACAATCTCAACTCGCACAAGCAAACCCCTTGTAACCCATATTCTGGCTCTACTGTATTACTGGATTGCTAGCAGGAGTAGGATCCGTCCAAAGCTGGCGAATTCGAACCTGGGTAAACTTGTGTGCTCACCGTCCCGGAACACCATACGTCTCACACCCCTCTCTTCCGCACGCCTCAAGGACCCCCTCATGGCGTACTTGTCATCAATCCGATGACAGTTGGCGCCTACCGTGGGGCAAGTGAGCTTCGGATCTGCGTTCCGAGCGGAATCTGCAAGAATCGGAATCGGCGAGACTATCGTTGTTGGTCGCATCCTCTACGCCAGTGACATCCCTCTCATCGTTCTCGATGAGACTTGGATTCTGGCTAGGGAAGTCATGACCACCTACACCATCGTGTCTTTCGGTGAGATCGATGTTTACATCGGTTTTGCTGAACCTGCCCCCACCCACCCCAGCGGTGATGATCGACGTAGAACAAATTTCTGGGTCCCCTTTGTCCACGGAGGCGGCAGAATTCCAGATCTCAGAAAACCCTAATCCCACCCAGCCCGCACCAGCTGCGGAGATAGTGGAGAAATCTGAGCCTGAAGCAGACCTAGCGGTCCAAGTTGAATCTGGAGTGGATCTCCCTAGAGAGACCGAATCCCTGATTGACCCACCCGCTGAAGTCGAAATCCAGGAGGAGCATAGCAACAATGATGTTTCCGACTCTAATGACGCCAGGACGGACAAGCCTTTCCTGAGATACACACTAAGACGCATGATAATGCAAAACTCAGGCGTAGATGAAATCCTCGAGACCATCAGACGTTTCAATGAAGCCTACTACGAAGACCGCAGTTATCTCAGGAGAAGCGCGTCGCACTTTGTCGGATATGTGGGCTCCGGATCTGGCTCTACCGATGCTGGAGACAACACCGACTCTGTGTTGGAGGCTATCGGAACAAGCGTCGATTTACCGGCATCCTTGGATGACTCGATGACGTCGGCAGATTTCCGGAAGTTCTCCACGGAATATGAAGAGGAGGTTAACTCCACAGCTGCTGCAAAAGGAGAATACATGGACAAAGGATCCGGAGAAAGCTCTCCCAAAGCACAGGACAATATGGATCTCGGAGATAATCCCGAGAACCAAATGGCCGAAAGTACCGATCAAAGTTTAACTCCGGGAAACAGGCCCAAAGCCATCTTTGCTACCAGTGCTGCCAAGAAGGCAAAGAAGAAGAACAAGAAAAACAAGACCCCGGCAAAAGATCCTCTGGCAGAGGAGGTGATTGCCGAGGAATATGAGGAACACTCGGATGGAGCACTTATCCCAGACGAGCCCAAAGAAGAGTCGGTGGATGGACACGTGATCACTGAAGGTGCGCGTAAACTCATCAATGTTGCATTAACCACACCTATTCCTACAGCTGCAGAACTTACTGCTGAAGAGCTGGATGAAAGGGCCCAGGCCCTAGAAGCGCGTCGCCAAGTACTCCTCGATGAAGCCAAAAATTTCGAGGAAGAAAAGAAACGCATGGCAACTGTGGAGAAGTACAAGTCCAGGCAACATCAGAAGACCAGGAAACGTCATACACATGACGACCAGTTCCCGCACATTCACAAAGTCCTCTTTGGAGGAGAACATAGGATGCCTCGACACGACAGCAACGGGGATTGGGTGTATCCGACACCAGTACAGAACACCGTTGCATCTTGAGAAATCCTATCGGCTAATCTAGGCCCGAAACAGATCCGATTGGGCATTAAGCTACTCAACAAAGGCCTGGAGCAGCAAAAGGTCGCCCTGTCCGGAAGCCAAAAACTGGTCTCTCATTCTGACCAATGTCGCACGGATCCGGCCTGGGTTGACGTAAGACCCCAACATGTTCCGGAACAACACCATCGTTCCGACCGTCGGGAAGACAACTACTCAAGAACCGGATCTTTAGGACAGCACCACAAAGCTGCACGCGACTGGCGTAACGTTAACCTAGTTGTGGAGCAAAAGGAAATCGCTACACTGAATCCGAGTAATCGTCCCCGGCGAGATTCGAAAGATCACAGGGAGGAAGATAAAGAGAAATGTCGGGAGGAGGACCGACAAAGAATGCCACCTCCTAGACACGCAACCCGTCCGGCTGACGGGCGAGGAAACGATGGACACCGTGCCGAGACAAACCGGTAGACATTCGCGAACTTAAGGAGGTTCCGAATGAAGCTTAACCCGGAAAAATGCACCTTCGGTGTCCCGGCTGGCAAATTACTCGGATTTCTTGTCTCCAGCCGAGGTATCAAAGTCAATCCAACTAAAATCCGGGCCATAGAGCGAATGGAACTGCCGAAGTGTCTTAACGATGTCCAGAAGTTCACTGGTTGCCTGGCATCCTTAAGTCGGTTTGTATGTCGGTTGGGAGAAAAGGCACTGCCTCTCTATCAACTCATGAAAAAGTCGGACAAGTTCATTTGGACGCTGCAGGCCAATGAAGCCTTTATCCAATTAAAGAGAATGTTAGCCACTGCACCAGTGTTAGCCTCTCCACTATCAAAGGAGCCAATGTTGCTCTATATAGCCGCAACCAACCGAGTTGTAAGTGCAGTAATTGTGGTAGAGCACGATGAAGAGGGTAAGTCAGTGCAAAGGCCAGTATATTACCTAAGCGAAGTATTATCCGCATCAAAGAAAAATTATCCGCACTATCAGAAACTGGCGTATGGTGTCTACATGTCGGCTAAGAAGCTAAAACACTATTTTGAGGAGCACCCCATCAAATTAATATGTGAATCTCCCATATCCGAGATAATGAGTAACAAAGATGCAAGTGGCAGGATTGCGAAATGGGCAATTGAGCTAGCCCCTTATGCGCCACAGTATGACAGAAGAGAGGCAATCAAGTCTCAGGCTGTCGCCGACTTTTTTGTGGACTGGGCCGAGATGCAATATGAACCACCACTACCAGATCTGAACTATTGGAGTAGTACTTACCTCGCCAAAAAATGACCAGCTGAAGTATGTGCTACAGATCCATTTCGCAGCATCAAACAATGTCGCCGAATATGACGCACTTGTCCATGGGCTCAAAGTGGCAAAGGAAGTTGGAATACGTCGGATCCAATGCTTTGGTGACTCGGATTTGGTAGTTCAGCAAGTGTCAGGGCTATGGGACGCTCTGGATCCAAACATGGCATTATACAGATTCCATGTGCAGAAGATATTTGGTTACTTTGAGGGATGCGAATTTCACCATGTACCCCGGGTGGAAAATGAGGCCGCCGACGTATTGTCAAAGCTCGGATCAACCCGACAAGCAATTCCACCGAGTGTAGCATTAGAACACCTCAGAAAACCATCTATCAGGCCGTCCCCAGAAACCGACTCAATCTACGTCCCGGAAGATCCGGAGTCCGGAGCCGTACCCATGGACATTGACATGGGAGGTGGTAAGCGAAACCCGGGGACTGCCTCGGCAAACCCAGGGACTGCTTCGCAAGACCAGGGGACTGCTCAGCATGATCCGGTTGAGGTTATGCCGGTGGTTCAGATGGAAATTGATGAGGATGTGTTCCCAATGCGAGTTGTACCAGCTTGGGCATTGCCCATATTTCAATTCCAGAAGGATGGAACCTTACCCGCTGAGGAGGTGATGTCCAGGCAAACTCAGAGGAGAGCAAAAGCATACACGATCATCAATTCTGAGCTATACAAAAGGAGTGTGACCAATGTCCTCCAGCGATGTCTTGACCCGGAAGAAGGGCTCGACATCCTCCGGGATATACATCAAGGAGAGTGTGGGCATCATGGCTCGTCCAGAGCATTGGTGGCAAAAGCTTTCCGGCATGGGTTCTACTGGCCAAGTGCCTTAGAACAAGCAGAGGACTTGGTAAGAAAATGCAATGGTTGTCAGAGGTATGCTACCAAGACACATATGCCAATGTATGAGCTCAAGACCATACAAATTACTTGGCCATTTGCTGTATGGTGTTTGGACATGGTTGGCCCATTCAAACCTGCGAGGGGGAACATGACTCACATTTTGGTCATGGTTGATAAGTTTACAAAATGGATCGAAGTAAAGCCAATAAGGAAATGTGATGGAGCTATGGCCGTGACATTCCTCAAGGATATCATCCTGAGATACGGTTATCCTCACAGTATCATAACAGATAATGGCACGAATTTTGCTGAAGGAGCATTTGCGCGATTCTGCCAGGATAAGAAGATCCGGCTAGACGTAGCCTCAGTAGCTCACCCCGCATCGAACGGACAAGTGGAAACATCCAACGGATTGGTATTATCTGGGATAAAACCCCGGCTCATTGAGCCGCTGCAAAGATCAGCGGGGTGCTGGATAGAAGAACTACCAGCGGTACTGTGGAGTTTAAGAACAACTCCGAATCGATCAACATGCTATACGCCATTCTTTCTGGTATATGGGGCAGAAGCTGTATTACCAGCTGACATAGAGCATGACTCTCCTAGGGTCACCCAATACATAGAAGCCGAAGTGCAAGAAGCCCGGCAAAATGATGTTGATCTGCTGGAAGAAGTGAGAGAATTGGCATTGTCTAGATCCGCCATATATCAGCAAAATCTCTGACGCTATCATAGCCGGAAAGTAAACCCCCGAGTTTTCCAGGAAGGTGATCTAGTACTCCGGTTGGTACAACTTACTGCTGGCATGCATAAGTTATCCCCCCATGGGAAGGGCCATTCATTGTGAGCAAAGCATTGCACAATGACTCATATTATCTCATTGACGCAAAACCACAGGAGAAGAACAAGGCTGACCGGTCAGGCGAGGAATCTAAGCATCCATGGAATGTAGCTCTACTTCGTCCTTTCTACACTTAGCAGAGAAGTGTGTGTATCCGAGTCACTCATATGTCGGTATCTATGCCGACAATGAACTTATCAATGAAATCTTGGCACCTCGAGCAGTAACTCGGGGACTGCCTTAATAATATTTGTTGTATTTGGTATTTATTTATACGTTGGCTGGCGTAAGTTGTTTCTATCTAACCCGGATTAGTAGTGTGTGAGCACCAAAAACCTAACTCTTCGACTTGCTGCTGTCCAACAAGATTTGGCTTCATGGCAAGCAAGAGAACAAGTTTGGAATTGCGTAACACATGAAAAACGACTAAGGGAAGGAACTTTATCGAGCCGACGTGTGTGTTTTGGACTAACCTTATGTTTATTTTCGATTTACTATACTGAATTATTTTGAGCTAATCCTAAAGTTTCCAAGTATTGTTAAGTCAATTTTTGAAGCTCGGACTCGTAAGTCATAAAACCGAACCAAGGTAGACACGAGCCGAGCCAAGAACTTGGAAGAACAAGAAAATGAAACTTAGGGACTACGCCTAAGTCCATCCAGCATAAAAACTTAGTAGAAAAATATCATTTGTGTGCTTAATACAATTGCACCCGGCATACCGGGGATCTGATAAACTTTAAAGTGTTTTCACTCAAGGAGCAGTAGGAGGAGGTAATTCGGCGCCAGCAGGTGCAACTCTAGCTTCGGCTTCAGCGTCATCTTCATCTTCCTCGACGTCCGAAGCCTCATCCTCTTTGTCCTCACCCGAATCATCTTCGGCATTTTCATCGTCGGCGGCATCTAGGAAGCTTGGTCCCTCGTTCCATTGATGAATGGGGGCGTATTGGATGAAGCTATGGGCGGAAGCCTTGTGCCGAGCTACCCAATCCGGGTCAGTGGACCACCTTGATCCGGTGCGCATGCGCTCAAGGAGTTTGAGGTCAATCTTCTCGTACCACGTAAGCATGTAGTGGAGAATGATCCCAGCTCTGGCGCGTCCAGCAGATTCCCTCCAAAGGTCAAGCTGGGTCTCGCAGTCCATTAACTTGTCAATGAGAGTTGTGGTCCCCTCCGGAGTATCTTCATCAGGCCAAAAGGCGTTGAAGATCCGGATTGCCACATCAAGGATATCCTTGCCATAATTCTTCACAATTTCCACGCGAGAGGATAGACTGACCAGCAGGTCCTCCATGTCATAGGGAATTTCTCCAGCGTCAGGAGCAATGGGGGTACCCCTCTGCTGGCGGAACTTGGCAACATCAGTGGTTGCAATGGCATTGCCCTCCAGAAATTTGCTTGAAAACAATACAAGTGAAGCAAGTAAGAAAAAGACAAGTGAAGCAACCCGGAGAAATTAATGCAGGATGAAGGAAAAGAACTTACGAGAAATGTGGCTGTGGATCCGGGTCAACTCCTTGGTACAGTCATCACGTCTTTTCCGGAGTTGCGCAAGTTCAGTATTCGCCGACTCAAGTTTAGAGTTGGCCTTCTTAAGCAATTCTTGGTCCTTGGCGATCTGGAGGTTGAGGTGCTCGCGCTCTTCAGTAAAATCCTGGCCAGCTTTTTCCAGTTCGGATTGGTGCTGCGCCTTGAGCTTCTTCATGTCCGCCTTAAGCTTGGCGATTTCATCATCTTTGGTTTGGAGGGCGGCGAGCTCATCATCTTTCTTCTTGAGTTCAGCTCGGTGCTGCCCTGCTTGTTCGAGAAAATGCAGCATCATATCAGGCACGGGCACACTATCTTCAAGAGAGGCTGAAATAGTTTGTTGACCCGGCAAAGCCGAGGTATGAATATTTGCCGAGCCAAGGAGAAAAGGAGATAGAGAGCATAGCAAGGTTGAGCAAGAATAACTTACCCTTTATCTGGTCCAAGCTTTTCCTCATCAGTATATTCTTAGCCTCCACCCCAGCTGCGAAATCCGAATGATGGATTAGTTTGGCGGAAAAAGACGAAGAGAAATGGAAGAATGCCAAGGAGAAAACTTACCCCTTTTATCGTGTTCGGCGAGAAGCGCAGTATGTTTCGCACAAAACATCTTGTGGGTATCCAGGAGACGCTAAAACTCAGCGCTCCGGCGATTGGTGGTCACCTGAAAAAAGGTACAAAAAGATAGCTTAGTCTTGTGCATATTTGAAGTGTACAAGATCCGGGCCAAGTGGAACTTAACCCGGCTCTAGGTGTGTGCATATTCGAAGTGTACAAAATCCGAGCCAAGTGGAACTTAACCCGGCTCTAGCTGTGTGCATATTCGAAGTGTACAAAATCTGGGCCAAGTGGAACTTAACCCGGCTCTAGGTGTGTGCATATTCGAAGTGTACAAAATCCGGGCCAAGTGGAACTTAACCCGGCTCTAGGTGTGTGCATATTCGAAGTGTACAAGATCCGGGCCAAGTGGAACTTAACCTGGCTCTAGGTGTGGGCATATTCGAATTATACAAGATCCCAGCCAAGTGGAACTTAACCCGGCTCTAGGTCTGTGCATATTCGAAGTGTACAAGATCCGGGCCAAGTGGAACTTAACCCGACTCTAGGTGTGTGCATATTCGAAGTGTACAAGATCCGGGCCAAGCGGAACTTAACCCGGCTCTAGGTGTGTGCATATTCGAAGTTATTAAGGAGCTATGTTAGTTCTCTAAGGAGCATCCGGACGAGTAACAAGTTACTCCCCCGGAGGCTCGGGGACTAATGTCTATATTACTAAATGCTAAGGAAATGGCAAAGTAACATACTTCCATCATCCGACCCGCAAGGTTAATTGCCTTGGCTGCAGTATTCATCTACGCAGCAAATTTGGCGGGACCGAACTTCTCCGGGAGATCTTTATTGTGGACGAACTCCGCCTTGTTCCAGTTGTTTACAAACTCGATCAAGGTCAGAGGATATCGTGCGGCACTAAGCATGTGGGGCGCCACTAGACCCTTGGCATGCGCTTCCCTCCTCTCAACCTGGGCAACAACGGGGCTGGTGTGCAAAACGAGTTGCGCATCAGCTGGCTCGACAGGGGCGTCCTTCAGCGGTGGAGTCTTCTTCGGGAGCATGGACGCAAGTGTATGCTGTCCAGCCTCGATTGATGCTGACCTGCTGGCATCAGGAGCCTTTTTGCCTTTGGGTTGCTGCTGTGAGGTGGATGTTGCTGCGGCAGATTTGCCCTTGGGAGCGGCCTTACTGCTGGTGCATTCTTGCTGAGTCTTGGAAGACTCAGACAAGGCGGAGGGGCTTGGCGTTGATGTTGGTGCCTTTGCTGTTGATGCTGGTGCTGGAGCTAGTGCTGGTACTGATTTCCATTTTGGCGTGGGAGCAGAAGGAACTTCGGTGGTGGCTGGTTGCGGCTGTGCCAAAGAAGGAGCAACTACAGCCTCGGTAGAACCGCTTCCCCCATTCCGAGGCTGCCCTCCTCTTGACGAGGTGGGCTATGTTGGGTCCGCAGCATAGAAAACAAAAATTTTCCTACGGTGTGAACTACACGCCAAGATCTATCTACTAGGTACAAAGCAAACGGGTGGACATACATCCATAGAGAACTTACCCTCGAAGACAACGAGCTTTGTTAACGAGTAGGAACTCGTGGTTGATGTAGTCGTACACTTGCCGATCTCAAGATCATGAGGAAGTCCGAGCGCCGCAACTCAGCAGCGCATCCGCACTCGCACACGTTCAAGCCACGGACAACCTCCACCTCCTCGCTCCAGCGATCCAGTGGAAGCAACAACTCCTTCACGATGAAATGCCACGGGAACATGTATCTCGCTAATCCGAGACCATGGGGGAATAATTCTAGAGGGGGAGAGATCCTTCACAAGGAGGTATGAGGATGAAGGAGGGAATGGGTGGCCTTTTATAGGAGGAGGGGGGTGCCCCTCTCTCCATGGCCGGCGCATGGGGGGGGGGTGACCCCTCACCTCCCCCATTCATGTGGTGGTAACTCCTCCACATTAAAATGCCTCTTCACATTCCCTTTTAAAGTCTCCACTTTAAATGCATTAAGTTTCTCCAAATTTAATGCTCTCTCATTTAATAAAACTCTTTTATTAAATTTATTCAGAATTTTGTTAATTACTTTAATTAAAAAACATTCACATATATCCCCTTGCAATATTTCAATATCACATGCAAAACCACTTTCTGCAATTTCACTCGAAACAATTTCCGGTTTCTATTGAAACAATTCCTGCGCTTTGCAATTCTTTCGTCTGAAACATATGTGCTCCAAAATGGTGTCCGGTAAATTTTAAGTGTGCCACCCTACGGTTCGCGAATAATGCAGACATGATCGAGACCCTTCTCCGATCAATAATCAGCAGCGGGACCTGGAGATCTGTACTGACTCCTACACATTCAACGATGACTCCTGTGATCGTGAGAACCTTTAACGTTTGTAACTAAATCCCTTTGTCTCTCGATATATTACATGTCCGAGATTCGATCATCGGTATCTCCATACCTAGTTTGATCTCGTTACCGACATGCACTCTTTTCTTGTTCCCGTGATATAACATTCTAGTGATCACATCACTTGCTTGCAAGCTATCCTAATGTGTTATCACCGAGAGGGCCCAGAGTATATCTATCCGTCATCTGGATTGACAAATTCCACTCTTGATCCATGAGCCTCAACATAACACCTTTGTAGCACTGAACCCATCTTTATAGTCACCCTGTTACGGTGTGACGTTTGATGTTATCAAGATACTCTTCCGGTGTTAGCAATTAACATGATCTCATGGTCTAAGGATAAAGATTACTTCGTATGATGTTATAGCAATATAAACACAATGACTTGATCGTAATGCTATACTTCGGATGAATGTTCATCACATCATTCCACCAATGGTGTGACCTTGTTATTAACAACATCCAATGTCCATGATCAGGAAACCTTGATCATCTTGTTAATCAATAAGCTAGTCTATAAGAGAGGCATGACTAAGAACCCTTTTTGTTTATTAGACACACATGTATTGATGTTTCCTATCAATACAATTATAGCATGTAAAATAAACATCTATCATATACAAGGAATACATAATAACAACTTTAATATTGCCTCCCAGGGCATATTATTACCTCTCAGGGCATATTTCATGTTTTTCCCTAGGGAGTACTTTAGTCAACGGATCTTCTACATTCAGGTCCGTGTGCATTTTACAAATCTTTATATCTCTATCCTTGACATGTTCACGGATGGAGTGAAACCGGCGCTTAATATGCTTGGAATTCTTGTGAGACCTTGGTTCCTTGGCGTTGGCTATGGCTCCATTGTTGTCACAATAGATCACCATCGGGTCCAACGCACTGGGAACCACACCCAGTTCCGTAATGAACTCTTTCATCAAATCGCTTCTGCTGCTTACGAAGCAGCAACATATTCTGCCTCCGTTGTTGATCCAGCCACCACAGGTTGTTTGGAGCTCCTCCAACTAACTGCTGCTCCGTTCAAGAGAAATACGTATCCGGATTGAGACTTAGAGTCATCCGGATCAGTGTCAAAGCTAGCATCGACATAACACTTAGTAACTAGCTCTTCTTCACCTCCGTATATAAGAAACATATCCTTAGTTCTTCTCAAGTACTTAAGGATATTCTTGACCGCTATCCAGTGTTTCGAACCTGGATCAGATTGGTACCTACTAGTCCAACTAATAGCATGTGCCACATCCGGTCTTGTACATAGCATGACATACATTATAGAGCCTATGGCTGAGGCATAGGGGATCTTATCCATTATCTCTCTTTCTTCCGCCATAGCCGGACTTTGAGTCTTACTCAATGTCTTGCCTTGCAACATAGGTAAGAACCCCTTCTTACTTCCGTCCATATTAAACTTCTTTAATATCTTATCAAGGTATGTACTCTGTGATAGCCCAATTAGGCGTCTTGATCTAACTCTATAGATTTTAATGCCTAATATATATGAAGCTTCACCAAAATCCTTGATCGAAAATTTGTTGTTTAGATAACTTTTAACACTGTTTAAAAGATCTAAATCATTTCCAATGAATAATATGTCATCCACATATAATATCAGAAATGCCACACTGCTCCCACTCACTTTCTTGTAAATACAAGCCTCTCCATAAGTTTGGACAAATCCAAACTCTTTGATCACCTCATCAAAGCGGAGATTCCAACTTTGTGATGCTTGCTTCAGTCCATAGATGGATCGCTGAAGTTTGCACACCTTATTAGCATCCTTAGGATCAAAAAAACCCTTAGGTTGTATCATATACAACTCTTCTTCAATCTTACCACTGAGGAACGCAGTTTTGACATCCATCTGCCATATTTCATAATCGAAATATGCAGCAATTGCTAACATAATCCTAACCGACTTAAGCATCGCTACGGGAGAGAATGTCTCATCGTAGTCAACTCCTTGAATTTGTCGAAACCCCTTTGCGACAAGTCGAGCCTTATAGATGGTCACATTACCATCAACATCAGTTTTCCTTTTGAAAATCCATTTATTCTCAACGGCCTTTCGGTCGTGAGGTAAGGCCACCAAGGTCCAAACCTGGTTTTCGTACATGGATTCCATCTCGGATTTCATGGCTTCTAGCCATTTGTTGGAATCAGGGCTCATCATCACTTCTTCATACGTCGCAGGGTCATCTATTTCATCAATCATGAAATTCATAACAGGATTGTCGTATAGTTCAGGAGCTGCACGTGTCCTGCTTGACCTGCGAGGTTTGGTAGTGTCCTCTTTCGGAGTTTCATGATCAATATCATTAGCTCTCTCTTCATTAGGTGAAGTCAACTCCGAAACAACTCCTGGAGCTGCGCTACTCGCCATTTCATGAAGAGAAGGTTCAATAACCTCTTCGAGTTCTACCTTCCGACTACTCACACCTTTCGCGAGAAACTCCTTCTCAAGAAAGGATCCATTCTTGGCAACAAAGACCTTGCCCTCGGATCTGTGATAGAAGGTATACCCAATCGTTTCCTTAGGGTATCCTATGAAGACGCATTTTTCCGCTTTGGGTGCGAGTTTATCCGGTTGAAGTTTCTTCACATAAACATCGCATCCCCAAACCTTAAGAAATGATAGCTTAGGTTTGTTTCCAAACCATAATTCATACGGTGTCTTTTCACCGGATTTAGATGGTGCCCTATTTAAAGTGAATGTAGTGGTTTCCAGTGCATAACCCCAAAATAGCGGTGGCAAGTCGATCGGAGACATCATAGATCGAACCATGTCCAATAAAATACGATTACGTTTTGACACACCATTACGTTGTGGTGTTAAGAAGCGTGAGTTGTGAAACTATTCCAGTCTTTCATATGTGTGCTAAACTCGTAACTAAGATACTCTCCTCCACGGTCGGACGCGAAATTTGATCTTTACATTACAATGATTTTCCACTTCATTCTGAAATTCTTTGAACTTTTCAAAAGTTTCAGACTTGTGTTTCATCAAATAGATATAGCCATATCTACTCAAATCATCCGTGAAAGTAACAAAATAACAATATCCACTTCGCGCCGACACACTCATTGGTCCACACACATCAGTATGTATGATTTCCAATAGATCTGTCGCCCGTTCCATTAAACCGGAAAACGGCGTTCTAGTCATCTTGCCCATAAGGCATGGCTCACATGTATCAAATGATTCAAAATCAAGTGATTCCAAAAGTCCATCAGAATGGAGTTTCTTCATGCGTTTAACGCCAATATGACCTAGGCGATTGCCACATGTATGTAGATATATCATTATCAAGTTTAATCCTTTTAGCATCAACATTATGAATATGCGTAATACTACTATCGAGATCCAACAGAAATAAACCATTCAACATAGGTGCATGACCATAAAAGATATTATTCATATAAATCGAACAACCATTGTTTTCAGACTTAAATGAATAACCACTTAGCATCAAACACGATCCGGATACAATGTTCATGCTCAGTGCAGGCACCAAATAACAATTATTTAGGTTTATAACTAATGGCTATGGCATATGGAGAGGCAGCGTTCTGACGGCGATCACATCAACTCTTGATCCATTGCCGACTCGCATCGAGACCTCATCCCTTGCTAGTTGTCGCTTGTTCCGTAGCCCCTGAACCGAGTTACATATATTAGCAACCGATCCCGTGTCAAATACTCAGGTGCTACTGCGCGTACTAGTCAAGTACACATCAATAACATGTATATCACATATACCTTTGTTTGCCTTGCCGGACTTCTTGTCCGCCAAATACTTGGGGTAGTTGCGCTTCCAATGTCCAGTCCCCTTGCAATAGTAGCACTCGGTGTCAGACTTAGGGCCAGCTCGGGGTTTCTTTTCAGGCGTGGCAACAAACTTGCCACCCTTCTTTCCCATGTGCTTGCCTTTCTTGTCCTTCTTGAAACCGGTGGTCCTATTGATCATCAACACTTGATGTTCTTTCCTAATCTCCACTTCTACAGTCTTAAGCATTGACAGAAGCTCGAGAAGAGACTTCTTCATGCCCTGAATATTATAGTTCATCATGAAGCTCTGGTAGCTAGGTGGCAGAGATTGGAGAACATGATGTATGCCTAAGTCAATGGGAATCTTTATTCCCAAGGACACAAGCTTATCGGCGTACCCAAACATTTTGAGTACGTGCTCACTAACGGAGCTGTTTTCCTCCATCATGCAGCTAAAGAACTTTTCTGTAGCATTATAACTCTCTACGGCAGCATGGGTATCGAAAATCATTTTCAATTCTCCCATGGTATCAAAGGCATTGCCATTTTCGAAACGTTTTCGAAGTTCTGGCTCTAGCCCATACAGTATGCCGCAATGAACTAAGTTGTGGTCCTCCTGACGAGTTATATAGATGTTCTTTTCCTCGTCAGGGGCATCAGGAGCTGGTGGGGGGCCTAGCGGCGCATCTAGCACATATTGCTTTTGTGCAGCAGTGAGGAGAATCCTCAAATTCATAGCCCAGTTGGTGAAGTTGCTACCATTCGCAGCAAGTTTCTCTTTCTCCATGAACACATTGAAATTAAAAGCAGGTGGTGCCATCTACAACAGAATTTGTAAAGTGTATTTAGACTAAGTTTATGATAGATTGAGTTCAACTAATCCAAATTACTAATGAACTCCCACTCAAAAACGACATACCTCGTGTCCTTTTGGTGATTACATGAACCAAATCCACTACACCAAGTCCGATCATCACATGAGTCGGTGTAGCTTCAAAGGCGAGCATCTATATGGGCATCATATCAACTATATGACTCATGCTTAACCTTTCGGTCCGTGTTCCGAGGCCATGTCTGTACATGCTAGGCTCGTCAAGTAAGAACCTTAGTATTTGCGTGTGTAAAACTGTCTTACACCCATTGTATGAAAGCGTAGAGTTGAGAACACCCGATCATCACGTGATGCCTCAAAACACAATCCATAAAACGGTGCATACTTAAGGAAGAACACATTTTATCTTGATATCTAAATGAGGGATCATCTTATAATGCTACCAAACACGCCAAACTAGCAATATAAGATGCTAACATCTAATGTGTGAAGTGAGGTGATATGGTCCATGCATTTGATCTCTATCATTTGCATCGTGGTATGATCTCTATCATTCCTTTGTGTGTAAGGCCAAGGTCTATGGAACTTACACGTTAAGTGAGTTGTAAGAGTATCTATTATACATCTACTTACAACAATACCATATCAAAGCACTAGCCCAGCAACGATCTAAACTAGACGCCTCTAATTTATCAATTGCAAGTTTTACGTGGCTTAGGGCTTTCGGAGATAGAACCTGTCTAACCTACGAACATGAACCACAACGAGGATAACCAAGTTATTAGCAACTCGTTGTAATGACTATAGTAGGAGAGACAGACACCCGCCAGCCACTTATGCAAAACTAGTTGCATGTCAGTCGTGGAACCCGTCTCATGTAGGATGACATGTAAGGTTGGTCCGGGCTGCTTCATCCCACTATGCCACCAATATCCAAAGTACATAGAAGATGCAATAACATGATCATCATCACCCACATATAAACATATGTGTACTACCCGTGCAAAGCACCTACGCATAGATTAGGCTCTGATACCACTGTTGGGTCCGCAGCATAGAAAACAAAATTTTTCCTACGGTGTGAACTACACGCCAAGATCTATCTACTAGGTACAAAGCAAACAGGTGGACATACATCCATAGAGAACTTACCCTCGAAGACAACGAGCTTTGTTAACGAGTAGGAACACGTGGTTGATGTAGTCGTACACTTGCCGATCTCAAGATCGTGAGGAACTCCGAGCGCCGCAACTCAGCAGCGCATCCGCACTCGCACACACGTTCAAGCCACCGGAGAACCTCCACCTCGTCGCTCCAGCGATCCAGCGGAAGCAGCAACTCCTTCCAGACGAAATGCCACCGGGAACATGTATCTCGCTAATCCGAGACCATGGGGGAATAATTCTAGAGGGGGAGAGAGATCCTTCACAAGGAGGTGTGAGGATGAAGGAGGGAATGGGTGGCCTTTTATAGGAGGAGGGGTGCCCCTATCTCCATGGCGGCGCATGGGGTGACCTCACCTCCCCATTCATGTGGTGGTAACTCCTCCACATTAAAATGCCTCTTCACATTCCCTTTTAAAGTCTCCACTTTAAATGCATTAAGTTTCTCCAAATTTAATGCTCTCTCATTTAATAAAACTCTTTTATTAAATTTATTCGGAATTTTGTTAATTACTGTAATTAACAAACATTCACATATAGCCCCTTGCAATATTTCAATATCACATGCAGAACCACTTTCTGCAATTTCACCCGAAACAATTTCCGGTTTCTATTGAAACAATTCCTGCGCTTTGCAATTCTTTCGTCTGAAACATATGGGCTCTAAAATGGTGTCCGGTAACTCTTAAGTGTGCCACCTACGGTTCGTGAATAATGCAAACATGATCAAGACCCTTCTCCGATCAATAATCAGCAGCGGGACCTAGAGATCCGTACTGACTCCTACACATTCAACGATGACTCCTGTGATCGTGAGAACCTTTAACGCTTGTAACTAAATCCCTTTGTCTCTCGATATATTACATGTCCGAGATTCGATCATCGGTATCTCCATACCTAGTTTGATCTCGTTACCGACATGCACTCTTTTCTCGTTCCCGTGATATAACATTCTAGTGATCACATCACTTGCTTGCAAGCTATCCTAATGTGTTATCACCGAGAGGGCCCAGAGTATATCTATCCATCATCTAGATTGACAAATTCCACTCTTGATCCATGAGCCTCAACATAACACCTTCGTAGCACTGAACCCATCTTTATAGTCACCCACATTACGTTGTGACGTTTGATGTTATCAAGATACTCTTCCGGTGTTAGCAATTAACATGATCTCATGGTCTAAGGATAAAGATTACTTCGTATGATGTTATAGCAATATAAACACAATGACTTGATCGTAATGCTATACTTCGGATGAATGTTCATCACATCATTCCACCAATGGCGTGACCTTGTTATTAACAACATCCAATGTCCATGATCAGGAAACCTTGATCATCTTGTTAATCAACAAGCTAGTCTATAAGAGAGGCATGAGTAGGAACCCTTTTTGTTTATTAAACACACATGTATTGATGTTTCCTATCAATACAATTATAGCATGTAAAATAAACATCTATCATATACAAGGAATACATAATAACAACTTTATTATTGCCTCTCAGGGCATATTTCCTTCAGGCTAGAACCCAGAGCAGCCACTGAGCCCTCCTGAATGGGGCTCAACGGGCGTGAATCGTCACCACGAGGGGGAGAAGGGCTATGTCAGAGCAGGGAGGCAATGCCGGATCCACTCTAAGGGACCTCCACTGTGGCCCTACCGAATCAAATCATGAATGATGAGAAACTATAACAAAGGAAGAACAAATGAATAGCAAAGGGAGAAGTGGCTTACTCATCCGAGGTCAAAGGCTCCTTGGGCTTCCAAGCCCTCCGGGTTATGGCCTTGGTTGTAGGATTGGTGGTAGCTTTGTCCACGGATTTCTTTCGCCTTTTAGCTGGCTGAGAAGGTCCGGAGGAAGAAGCAGATGTAGCCCCCCTCTTCTTCTGCGGCGCGACCGGGACAGGCTCACCCACGGCAAGGGGAGGGTCTTCATGGATCTGCCCACCGGGTTAGCTGATGCCAGAAAAGCATAAGAAAGGGGGACAGCATCAAATTCCTCCATCACCTCAACGTCCGAATCATCTTCATCATCGGGCCAATCTCTAATGGAAGAGAGTTTACCGGTGGGTCGCTTGGTCGCATCAGCCATAGGCAGGAACATCTCCTGATCCGGTTCCTCCTCGTCCGAGGTATCTCGATCAGCCGCCATTTGAGAGAAGGCTCGGTGCCATCCTCAATAGTTTGTTGAAGAAACATCTAAGGGAAAGAAAAGGCAACAGGATTAAACCTACAACAAAACCGACATATGATTTAATTTGAAAAAGGTTTGGGGCACGAGACTTACCGCAGGGGGAAGCCTATCTCGGCAGAAGTGTTCAATCCCCCACGTCCACTCAGGAGAGAAGTCCTTGTGGGTGGTGAAGAGGGCCTTGACCCGGCGGTAGATCTCGGTGTTGCTCAACTCGAATGAGGAGGTCCGGTTGGGGTCATGGCCCCAGCTCATGTGACAGAGTTTATGTGTGTGTTTCTAGAGCGGGGAGATCCGGTTGTGGACGAATGTGATCATCGCGTCCTTGTTGTGCAATCCCAGGTCCTTCAGCTCCTGGAACCTTTTGTTGACTTGGTTCGCCAGGATGGTGAGCTTCTTGGAGACATTGTCCCATAGATCCGGATTAGGAGGACCCGGAACACACGGGCGCAGCCGGATCAGATCCTCAGTTGTGCTGTTCCGGACATAGAAAAAGGTCCGGGCTCATCCCTTGCAAAAGCCAAGCCCCGTGACTTGGGGGAAGATTGACTGTTTCCTAGGATAGATGGAGGTTGCGCCGAACTGCGTGAGCTGCTTGTCCTCCGGATCCAAAGCTATATTCGGAATCACGTTCCGGCGAAGGCCAAAGAATCGGCTCTAGAGCTCCTTCGTGGGCCACAGTCTGGCATAGCCTTCGATGGTGGAAGCGAAGGCAGCGAGAGAGGTGATGGCATTAGCCGGAAGATCATGCGGCTGAAGCTCATATGTTTTGAGCCAGTCGTTGAAGAAATCGCTAGCGGGGAGCCCGAACCCACGTTGGAAGTGGGAGAGGAATACCACATACTCACCCAGATTGGGTGAGGGGGAAAGCTCCACGGCGGCAAGACGTGCGAAGACGCCCTCCGGGATACGCCGGGTGCGGTATAGCCAGTCAATATCATCCTGGCAGACCCAGGACCGAGCCCAAGCGCCACAGTCGGCGTTCACCGCGTCCTCCTCCATTTCTTGCTCCGCGACGGCGAGCTCCTCTTCAGTCATCTCGAGGTCACTGTCCTCACTAGCGCTAGCGGCGGTGGGCGACAGTGGCCTGGACAGGCGAGGACCCATGGCGGAAGGGATGCGGGGAGGTGGCAACGACGTTGGTGCGCGAGGAAGCAGTGCGGCGGTGGCGCGGCTAAGCAGATGCAGTGGCGGCGGCGATGACGCTGGAGAGGAAGAGGAAGAAGAAGAGGCAAAGGGGGCGAGAGAGTGGGGAAAAGACCCAAGGGGCAGCCCCACCCCTATTTAACCACGTCCTTGAGGGGTAGTGGGATCACGCTGTGCGGACGGGCCACACGATGTGGCCGTGTATAACCCGGATCGACCAATCAGCAACGAGCCATAGGAAGGGCCACAGGGCGCAGGAGATCCCATGACGTGACGTTATGATGCAGTTAACGAGGAGGTAGGCACGATGTGACATGGGCTACAGTAATAACTAACAATTACTGCGGTGGTTACTCGAGCAGGCCCTTAAAATGAGGCAAAGTAATGATTAACCTCCACGTGGGGAAGCGTACAAGAGAAGGAAGAATGACACGGATGAGTACGAGGTGACCCGGCCAGTGAGTAAAAACTCGGAATGTGCCAAGGGAAAGTAAACCTATGAAATCCGGACTATGAGGTAACTCGGAAGGCAGCGAGAGGCTCGATAAAATTGAACCTGCTGTGGCCTTAGCGGCTAAGGCATCTAAGACCGCACCAGCTTCAGGGACTAATGTTGGGAGGATACCCCGGGTAGGGTCACGCCGGGGTATAACGGCCGAGTTAGCCGAGGTACCGCAAGGTCAAAGCAGGTGCTGGCCAAATCACGGGCCCGGACCAGGGGATGTCCACCTAACATGGGTCTCAGCCGACTTACATCGTAAGTCGGTAAGATGTATCTACCTCGTATGCAGGTACAGGTATGACCGGATCAACTAGGGACGATCCGGGTTATATCAAGCTTGTAAGAGAAGGAAGGTATCTCGCTGGTCAAAGGGTGAC
This sequence comes from Avena insularis, assembly GCA_023614405.1. NCBI lineage: Eukaryota > Viridiplantae > Streptophyta > Magnoliopsida > Poales > Poaceae > Avena > Avena insularis. The sequence goes on from CM042694.1 coordinate 533,627,188, forward strand.
CACTGTACGCAGAGCGTGAGCAAAGCGGACAGAGGCCAGGACCACCGAGGCGTGGCCGACAAAGGTGACGATGCCTGTGTCGGATGACGCGGGCGCTGCAGAGGCTCACGTAGCCCCTGCATGGATGACGCTGGGCAAAAGTGATCCGGTCGGCTTACTATTTTGGGAGGAGGCATATTCCTTGGAATATGCCTCCATGTATGCCCTAATTGGAGACCTAGCCAACCCTATATAAGGAGGGCTAGGGCCTTTGTAGAAGGGGTTGAGTTCTAGTTTGGTTGGTCTCTAGAGGGTTGTATTTTACCGGTGTGTTCTTGAGGGCTAGCTAGGGGTGAGAATAAGAGAGTTCCTTCTTCCTCCTCTCCCCAACACGGCTCAAGGAGCACTTGTAAACTGAGGAAGTGAATCAAATACAAAGCAACTGTGTGTGGAATCACCACACTATCCCTCCCTGGATTCCTCTAGTGCATCTTGTCCCCACCTTTAGCCTATCCATGGCATCTGCCATGACACCACCACGACAGGGCTCCTCACAATGAAGACCCTCCCCGGAACTGGAATAATAACGCTCCGGACAGAGGCCGATGTTCAGCCAGAAATAACCCAGCTGCTCCACCCTCTCCACCAAGTAGCAATCACAATGGCTCCCAAGGAGGCCAAGGAGGGCGTCGTGGTAGAGGAGGTGGTGGAAGAAGCCGAAGTCCGGCTCCAAGGCACCGCAGCCATAACCGTCACTCAGGACGATCTCTATCCCCAAATGACGCAAGGCACAGAATTAACTCCAATATAGAGGAACAACGCTACGAAAATGATGACATATACGTGGGCCCAAAGTGCTTTGGACCATGCATAAGAGCTACAAAATTCCCGGAAGGATTTGCTATCTCAAGACATATTCAAGCCTACGACAACATAGCTCGGCCAGATACCTGGCTCCAGGATTTCTTCCAAGCTTGCTGTATCGCCAAAGGCGGAAACAGCCTGGTCACAACCCGATATCTCCCACTCATGTTGCGGAAGACGGCACGATCATGGCTCAATGAACTTCCGGAGAACACCATCCACAACTGGTATGACATACAAAGCGAGTTCTTTCGGAATTTCGAAGGCACATACCGAAGGCCCTGTACGGTAGGAGACCTACAGCGTTGCACCCAGAAAGCCGGAGAAACTTGTCGAGAATATCTCGGATGATGGATCGACATCAAAAACTCTTGTGAAGGAGTAAATGACCAAACTGCGATTGAAGCTTTCATTGCAGGTCTCCCAATTGGTTTACTACGTCATCGCTTGAAGTGTGACAAAGTCACTGATTTGGGAGAGATGATAGGAACAACGAGCAATTATGCAGATGCTAACGACGACGCAGAGGGATTACTCAATGTCCTAGTTGTGCCACAGTCGGCAAAACAACCAAAGCAACAAGCTCAGAAGCGCAAGAATACCTCGGAAGAAAAGCCCAATGCGGAAACAGCAGTGGTCACTGCTACTTTCGGGTCTGGAGGACGAGGAGGAAAGGCGGTGGCCACGGACGCGGTCGTGGGACATCAAGAGTTCAAGGTAGAGGAGACCAGCAACCCAGCAAAACCTACTCTTGGGCCGACATTGCCAATAACCCTTGTGTGCATCACTTAGACGCCAATGGGGGCTCGTCCCACACAAACGCCGAGTGTCGTTTTAATGACGACATTAACAGAGACGATAACAATGGCTACATGGCTAAGCGGAAGAAGGGAAATAAGAATCCCGAAAAGGATAAAGAGACCAAGGAAGATTCCGACATGGAGGAAGTTGATGCTTCAAATCCCAAGCCGGAAGGAAAGAAAAACTTTCCAACCAAGAAAGACACGTACGTCACCTTTCTCGGATCTCAACCAGCAAAGGTCAAGAAAGCAGTTCTACATGAGCTCAACGCAACAGTTCCGGCTGTCCCTCAATTCTTGGACTAGTCGGAAGTGGCAATCACATTTAACCGTGCTGAGCATCCGCCTAAGTTACACAGGCGAGGAAAATACGCCTTAATCGTTAATCCACTTATTGACGGTTATGGTTTCTCTAAGACTCTCATGGACGGCTGCAGCAGCATCAATATTCTGTATGTCGAAACGCTACGCCAGATGAAGATCTCGGAGACTCAGCTGAACCACAGCTCTGTGATCTTTCACGGGGCTGTCCCAGGAAGACAAGAAAATTCCTTGGGAGAAATCACTTTGGATGTTACCTTTGGAACTCCAAAGAACTATCGGACGGAAGCACTTTCCTTCGAAGTGGTCATGTTCAAGAGCGCGTACCATGCTATATTCGAACGTCCGGCTTACTGGGATTTTATGGCTCGTCCGTGTTACATTTACAATATGATGAAATTTCTAGGTCCCAACGGCGTGATCACCATCAGGGGAGACCCGAATAAAGCGCGAGAGTGTGAGGATGGAAATGCCGCCTTTGCTGAAGCCATGCTGCACGCCCAGGAGTACCAGGAGATTAAGAAGAGCAGAGATCCATCTGAGATGCCCGCAACGAACAAGGAGGTGACAAAGCCGAATCCGGAGTTCAAGGCATCACAAGAGACGAAGAAGACGTCGTTGAAGGATGATGACCCCTCCAAGGTGACCCAGATAGGCGTAGGCCTAGATAGCGCATAGGAAAGCGCGCTCGTCAAGTTCCTCCAAGCAAATCAAGATATCTTCGCATGGCAGCCATCTGACATGACTGGAGTACCTAGGGAACTTGCCGACCACTCTTTAAATGTAAACCCGAATGCTAAACCCGTCAAACAATCCTTACGACGTTTCGGTGATGAAAAGCGTAAGGCAATAGCTAAGGAACTAGCACGGCTCAAGTTAGCAGGATTCATAGAAGAGGTCATCCACACTGAGTGGTCAGCCAATCCTGTAATGGTCCCTAAAAAGGACACCACTGATTTAAGGATGTGTGTTGATTATACTGCCTTGAACAAGGCTTGCCCCAAAGATCCATTCGCTCTGCCTAGGATTGATCAAGTTATCGATTCTACGGCAGGCTCGGAACTCCTCTATTTTCTCGACGCATATTCCGGTTATCACCAAATCCGGATGAAGGAATCTGATAGAGTCAAAACTTCATTCATAGCCCCCTTCAGAACCTTCTGTTTTGTTACGATGCCCTTTGTGCTGAAGAACACAGGAGCTACGTACCAACGCACAATGCAGCATTGCCTCCATGATCAAATAGGACGCAATGTGCATGCATATGTGGATGATATTGCGGTGATGTCCAAAAAGAAGGAAACGTTGATTTCCAACTTGGAGGAAACATTCGCCAATCTATGAAAATACAACATTATGCTTAATCCGAAGAAATGCTTCTTTGGAATCCCAGCCGGAAAATTGTTAGGATTCATCGTGTCTCAAAGAGGCATAGAGGTGAACCGAGACAAAATCAAGGCTATACTCAATATTTCCAGGCCAACTCGCTTGAAGGACATACAAAGACTAACTGGTTCCATTGCTGCAGTCAGTCGGTTTGTAAGCCGGCTCGGTGAAAGAGCCGCACCATTATACAAACTCTTGAAAAAGACCAAGGATTTTGTGTGGACCGACGAAGCTGAAGTTGCACTACAAGACCTGAAAACAGTACTCTCATCTGCTCCTATCCTTGTTGCACCGGAACCACAGGAACCGATGTTGCTTTATCTTGCTACGACAAACAAAGTCGTCAGTATCATTATGGCAGTGGAGAGACCGGAGGAAAATTAGGAACACTTGGTGCAGCGCCCGACTTACTTTCTTAGCGAGGTTTTAACAGAATCGAAACAGCGGTATCCGCACTATCAAAAGCTAGCTTATGGTGTGTTCTTAGCATCTCGTAAGCTACGACATTATTTTCAGGAACATCCAATTACCGTGGTAAGCATAGCTCCCATGAGAGATATAATCAATAACAATGACGCCACAGGACGCGTTGCCAAATGGGGCATAGAGCTTTCAGCATTTGATATTGAGTATAAACCTCGGACAGCAGTCAAATCCCAAATCCTTGCTGACTTTGTTGCTGATTGGACAGAGACGAAGGAGAATATGCCCCTCCCTGAGTAAGAATATTGGACCCTATATGTTGATGGGTCTAAGGCTCGCGGGGGCTCAGGGGCTGGCGTGGTACTCAAATCACCCCAAGGAGATAAACTTCTATACGTGTTGCAGATCCACTTCACAGCGACAAATAATATTGCCGAGTATGAAGCACTGCTACATGGAATCCAGATTGCTAAGGATATCGGCATCCGACATTTGATGTGTTACGGAGAATCGGATCTTGTTGCTCAGCAAGTGTCGGATCTTTGTAATGCAAAGAAACACATGGCAGCATATAAAGTTGTCGTGGATGATCTATCTAAATCGTTCGAAGGGTTTGAGGTTCAACACATCCCTCGAGCAGAAAATGAGGAAGCAGATGCATTATCTTGGATAGGCTCTGCACGGAAAGAGGTCCCGGATGGCGCTTTTTTAGAGCACCTCAAAGTTCCTTGAATAAAGGGAGTGGACGAGGAATATCCGACCAAATCCGACTCACCTTTGATAGCAGTTCTGGCTATAATTCCCAGCTGGACTCAACCCTACCTTGACTATTTGGTAGATGGCAAATTACCCGAAGACGAAGTTCTGAGCCGGCAGATCATCCGACGAGCAAAATCCTATACTATAGTTAGTGGTGAGCTCTATAAGCGGAGTGTATCTGGGGTCTTTCAGCGCTGCGTATCTCCGGAAGAAGGAGTGGAAATCTTAAGAGAAATCCACGAAGGCGAGTGTGGTCACCACGCTGCAGCCAAATCTTTAGTGGCAAAAGCTTTTCGACACGGTTTTTTCTAGCTTACAGCCAAGGCAGATGCCGAACGGCTGGTCAAGACGTGCAAAGGCTGCCAAAAGTACGCCAAACAAGCTCACATTCTAGCCGATCAGCTGTGAACAATACCTATAACATGGCCTTTTGTGGTCTGGGGGCTTGACATGGTAGGACCGTTTAAACGGGCTCCAAGTGGATTTACTCACCTCCTAGTGATGGTGCATAAATTCACCAAATGGATTGAGGCTAAACCCGTCACTAGTTGTGATGGAGCAACAGCCAAAAGATTTGTTGAGGATGTTATAATCCGGTATGGTTATCGGCATAGTATTATCACGGACAACGGGAGTAATTTATCTATGGGAGAACTTGCCAAATTCTACAACGAACAAAATATCCGACTTGACATTGCGTCAGTCGTGCATCCATAGGTTAATGGACAAGTCGAAAGAGCAAATGGTTTGGCCTAAAACCGAGACTCGAAGCACCACTACGACGTGTTGCGGGGGCTTGGGCAGAGGAATTACCTTCTGTAATATGGAGTTTATGAATAACTCCGAATAGGTCAACTAGATACACACCTTTCTTCTTGGTCTATGGCGCAGAAGCAGTTCTTCCTAGTGATTTGATTCACACTTCTCCTAGAATGGCCGCGTATATCGAAGAGGATGCAGAGATTTCTCGACAAAATGATGTCGACTTAGTCGAAGAAGTTCGCGTCGTTGCTAAAATGAGATCAACAGCCTATCAGCAGAAGTTGCGCAAGTATCATAGCCAGAGAGTCCGAAACAAATCTTTCAATAAAGGCAATTTGGTTCTCCGGCTTGTGCAACAAAGAAAGCACAAATTTTCCCTGGTATGGGAAGGGCCCTTCTTGGTTAGTCGAGTATTGCACAATGGTTCATACTACCTAACTAATATGAGGCCAGTCAAAGAAAGTCCTGCTACTAAGAAGAGAAAGAGAGCTGGAGGCAGTACCAATCCGGATGTGTTAGACAGGCCATGGAATATTGTTCAGCTATGTCCCTTTTATTCTTAGTTTATCCTTCTTTGTAATCTTATATGTGTACATGTTCTGAGAGAAATAAAAGTTTTGGTTTCCTCAATTTTTTCTGAGAAGTTTTACCATCTTATTTCCGAATGATCATGTCACAGTTGAAAATCCCAGAATACTTGAAAGTACTTTATGCTCATGTTTGTTCTGGTTTAGATTTCCGATTCTAAAAAATGCTACCTTCGGGTATAACTCTAAATTTCCTAGTCTATACTTTGGTTATTTGTCTGATTGCCGGATGCGGGTATTTTCTGAGTAGTGAATTGTTAGTACTGGAAGCCGGCTTTGTTTCCGAGTTTAAACTGGTTTAGCAATTGATCTCTGTTGCTCGGCAAAATTTCCATGCTAAAAGTTTAGCCGGCTCACGAAAGGGACGAGGCGAAAAGCCAGATAAACGATAAGTGTAGACAAAAAAGTATAAGTGCTTATGCAAAACATTTCAGGGACACAAAATTTAAGCCAAAAGTGTTGAATGGATTAAATACTTAGCACTAAGCAAAAGTATCATACTACATATTTGCAGACCCATAATGTTTTCAGAATAACACATTTGTTTCTGATGATCTATGATGCAGGAGAAGAGGTAGGAGCTACCGGCTTGCTGGATGCATCGGCCTCAGCTTGATAACGTTCCGAGATGTTCAAATCCGATACAGTTTGTTCATCGTCAGAAACTTCGGCTGCTTCTTCCGGAGGCGGATGCGGCGTGTCCACGCGGTTTAAGAAGGGAGTGTCGTAGCTGGTCAAGTCAGCTACATGGCACCCATATCCAGTGCAGGAGTCCATGATGGCTTTTATATCTTGCTGATGGCCGTCTTCATCCACAGTAGAATACCCTATGGTCACTTGCCAGATTTCCATGCTCCCATGGTGGCTCATGACCATTGTGAGAGCGTACTGCGCTGTGGATCGCGCGTAGGACATGTTCCAGTCCTGGACAAGCTGCGGCATCTCCTTTGCCTTGTCTCGCACCTGAAAACAGACATGCTATGCATGTCCGAAACCTTAAGAGCTTCGCCAATATCCTCGATGGATTGGCGGAAGTCATGAAGCAAATCACTGACTTGGGTAAGCCGGTGGGTGCGAGGCTCGGCAGAGGTGGAGTCCATCAAGTTCAGAGGACCTATGCATATAACACAAAACGGTTAAATAAATCCGACATCGAAAGAGTCGAAGAATGTAGAAAAGTCAGAGAGATGGAAACATACCAAATATGACGTCATCAACTTTGGTTTTCTCCTCACGAAGACTACGGAGTTCAGCTGGGAGCACCTCAGAAAGGTCCTTCTCTCTGAATAGCTCGTCATTGAGATTCGAGATTTTCTGCTCATGGATTGCAATCTTGCGATCACGCTCCATGGTGGCCATGGAGGAGGATTCGAGAACTTGAGCAATGCTCTTCTCATGATCCGCCTTAAGCTGGTCTAGCTCTCGGCGGAGATCCTTGTTTTCCACCACCAGGGTCTTCAGATTCTTGGCCTCTTCGATCATAGCACAAGACTGCTTTATCAGTGTTGTAAGTCAAAAAGAACAACAGTTCAACAAAAAAATCGGCTATGAAAAATCAAGACAAGGTTTGAGTCTCGAAAAGTTTACCTTTGGCCTCATCCTTGGAAACATTAATCTCAGCATTTTTAAGTCGGAGAGCTTTGATCTCTCTCCACTTATTGCAGACATTCTTCAACAAATCCTGGTTATATGAATTAACTTTCTGTAAGTCAGAATACCCAGAGTAAGAGGTCTACTAAAGACTTGGGCTAATATTGTAGCTAATATTAGCACGAGCCTTGGGGGCTACACTAGTTCATTCTTTGGCATCCTAAGGAAGCATAAACTCGGATTGTCTATCCAACTTCATGCTTGGGGGCTAGAGGATATGGTATAAAGTACAATAAAGAAAAGCGTGAGTTGGAATTCTGACTTACATGATGTTCATGTGTGAGCTTGCTCAAGCACATGTTCACCTCAGTAGTAACTTTCTCGGTGAGGGTGTGTGGAATAACCGGAGGTGGTGGAAGCACACCAGCTCTTAGTCCCTCGTTGCAAAGGCGGACTTGTTTGAGAAGATCGGAGTACTTGATGTCCTCCGCTTCTTGTGCTTCCTCTTCGGCAGAGAGATTACGGCTTTCCAGGCATTGCCGGGCCAGCCACTGGATTTCCTCTGCAGATTTCCGAGACAAGCCAAATTTGGCAAGTCCCGGATTGTTCAGGATATTTTCGGCGAAGGTCTCTACCGAGGGATCATTACCCAAAGAGGGTTCACCCTTATCAAAACCTGAGTCACCCATGGTGACGTCAGTCTACGACTCGAGGGTCGCTGGCCTGTTGAGGGAGCCGGATCTTCTACGACGATCGGGGATGGAGTAATCACCGGCGCTGCAGAAGGTTGAGGGGCAGGAGACGGAGGAGATGCGGTAGGAGAAGCCATGGTTAACTTCGTTTGACGCAGGGGCTTCGAGATATTCCCCTTCCCCTTGCCCTTGATGAGATGCTTAGCTCTGACAAAGTAATAGAATGGAGAACATTATATCTCGGAATAAATCATGAGTAAAGTACAAAGGCAGAAGTTGTGCAGAAAGTTACCTCTTCACAACGAGCACTTACTTTGTGCCGATGGCCACTGTCGGAGCTTTGCGCTTCCTAGGCACAACGTACGGCAGTGGGACCAATTCCTCCTCCTAAGAAAACTCCGGAAGATATCCCTCGATAGGAGCCAATTCCGACTCGGGGAGGTCGGCAAGCTGAAAAGAAGATAATATCTTAGTGTTGCAAAGCAAATTAAAGGTGAAACATATAAAAAGGGTTTATTGCTAAAGCTTACCGGAACTACAGGGTCTTCCAATGTATGCATGTCCAGGGACAAATCCGGGATCTTTCTCTTGACCCGCTCCTTTATCAGCCATTTGATCTGGCTTATGTAATCCTGTGGCTTTAAAGCCTTGGGGTTGATGCGGAGGGAGTCGTTGTTTGACGCCGTGATGGAATGCATCAGTCGGTCACCGTCGTGCTGGAGAGGCTGGATCTAGCGTGCCACCCAAGATTGGACCAAGTCGGACCCTCTCAGGACCTTATGCTTCATCAGATACTCGATCCGCCTCTTGGCGAGAAGTAGATCATCGCTGAGAGCCGGAGGAGCCTCGTCCTAGGATACTCGGGGCGTGGCGGCTCCGTCGACGAAAGCTGGCAAAGCAGTAGCTTTGCCGGGAGCGGGAATATCCTTATGATAAAAAAGGTAGCCGCCCACTGTTTGACCGACTCACTAGCTAAAATCCTAGGATAGACACGCTCACATCTAACTGAAAGACTCATTGTGTCGGTAATGTAAGAATTACCGGCGGTGATGGAGTTTCTCCGGACATGGAAGTAAAACCGAAAGAGAATGAGACTCGGCCTAATGCCGAGATATCCCTCACACAAAGTCGCATAGGCGCTCATCTCTAAAAGAGAGTTTGGAGGGAGATGGTGAGGCTGAACACCATAGTGATCTATCACCTCGGAAAAGAATTCCGAGGGAGGGAAAGACAAACCTCTGTCGAGGTGGGTGCCGAAGTGCACCCGCTCGTCGGCATGTGGATTGGGGATGGTTTCGCCGAAACCGCTCCGCTAGTCGCTGGCACGGAGGAGTCCTTCGTTTTCCGCGCCGCTGAGCTTGCCGTCATCGAGGACGCACGGGATCCAAACCCCGCGGTTGCTTTCTTTCTCTGCTGCCGCCGTCGCTGCTGTCGCGGCCAAGCCGGATGATGAAGATGAAGCCATTCTTTTGGTGCGCCGGTGACCTTGGGTGGGCGGCACTGGGAATCTAGAGGCAAGGGAGATCTGTGCGCGTGGGAGAAGTGGAGGAGAAGGAAACGGCACGGGGAATAGGTGAAGAAGATGAGGGAAAGGGAATCCTCACCCCTTATAACCACCGAACCGCGCCACGATTCGTGCAAATGACATAGTAAATACGCCACGCGTCGTGGAAAGAACTGGGAAGTTCCCACGTGATGATTATGTCACCTCGATCTCCATGCACGCATTAAAACGGCGCCTCGATTCCGCAAAAGGCGGACCCGCCAATGGTCGTGCTGACAGGGGATGTCTGTCAGTGACGTGACTTGACCATGACTGGTGTCAGACGATGTCAGAGACCAAGATCTGGCTTAGTTTGAATGTCAAGCTGGAAATCCGAGTAACATACTGATAGGTCCGACTTATGACCCGGATCATATCTTTTGTTTTGAAGTTTCAGGAACCCTTCAAGATTCTGCAAGACAAAGATCAAGCTAGACGATGATGAATCCGACTTTCGACCTTGGAGACTTCCGGGGGCTGCTGTTGGGGATATACTTTCCAGGTATGCTTACAGTCCTCACTAACCAGGGTGGCCTACTTAGGGTTAGAGGTTTGCTTCATGGGCAGCCCAGTCAGGGAGAAGAGACGGAGTCCAATCCGGCTACGGGAAGGCCCAGAAGACTTACCGACATAGGCCCATAGTGTTACTTGTAGTTCAAGATGTACTCTGTAACCGACTCTTAGTCGTAGCCGGATAGATCTCTCCTGTAAACCCTAGGCCGGATATCTATATAAGCCATCCTAGGGAGAGCCTTTAGGGCACCCCTTACAATCACAATCTCAACTCGCACAGGCGAACCCCTTGTAACCCATATTCCGGCTCTGACGTATTACTGGATTGCTAGCAGGAGTAGGATCCGTCCAAAGTCGATGGATTCGAACCTGGGTAAACTTGTGTGGTCACCGTCCCAGAACACCGTACGTCTCACACCCCTCTCTTCCGCACGCCTCGAGGACCCCCTCATTGCATACTTGTCATCAATCCGATGACACCACTCGAATGCTATGGCGACTTTGCCTCATATTTTCCCTACAAAGAGACTACGTCTCCTAGGTCACTCGAATCATCTCCGCGATAACAAAAATTCAGATGTCGCGCTTACAGCGTGAAGATAAGACCTGAATAAGGCCTGGCAACACATCTACTGTGCACTACTAGAAATATATCCGTACCTACAGGTGAGATGAACATGCCTTGACGGAAGCGTCGAGTGCTCGCACTTATACACTGGAATTCGGCTCCTATAAGACCTCTGTGGCATGAGTCGAATTACGCCAGCACTTTTCCAAATTCGAGTCCAGGGACTCGAGTTTGAGTAGATTGCGTTGTTTTGCCCTAAGGCAGTTAAATGATACCGATACATCGGCTAAATCAGGCACGTATATCAACAATCCCTATGACACAATAGAACACTCGAACAAATGCTCAACCATGCACTCAAAAGGCTTCATAAAGTCTCCAGTCGAATCTATGATTCCACTTGACACTCGGGGGCTACTGACATGGGTATACCTTACAAGTACTCGAGTGTGGCATATACGGTCCAGATACGGTAGAAGCCCACAGCATTGCCAAGTCCCAATAAGGAATTCGAGTGGCCCACGGACTCTCGATTGGTTCCAAGACAAGAAGAAGCTTAAGATAGGAAGTTCAAAGGGAAAACCTAATCTGTAACCGACTCGACCTGCTACCTGACACCTAGCCTATCTATATAAAGGCTAGGAGGGGGCGGTGAGGAGGATGATCACAACCCTAGTTTCCACAACTCTCGCCAGATTGCATCTGCGCGCCCCTGTAATCTTCGATTCCTTCGCTAATTCCAAGAGCAGACAAGCAGGAGTAGGGACCTCTACGAGGCCTGAACCTGGGTAAAACTTGCGTCCCTGTGTGCTTGTTTGCTAGCCGATTGATGCCTCCAGCGCTCCCTCCTTCTCCAAAACCCAAGTCCATAACTATGGGCATTGACGAGTTGAACCCTCGTCATCTGGTATTCTTAATATTTCCCAAATAAGCGATTTACATTGTTTTTGACTCGTTTTCTCCATAGTACAACTACTCCAAGAATTGTATCCATTAGATCCTCATCTATCCTGATCCTGGTGAAAACAGACATAAAATGTGCACGCGAACGCCGTAAAACACCAAGATCCTACATCTACAATGCAAAATAATAATGTAAAACATGATGCAAATATGCACTCATCAACTTCCCCAAGCTTAGACTCTTGCTCGTCCCTAGAAAGCTCTAGCTTAATGGATGTGATCCTCATGTTCATGAAGCTGAGTCGATAAAACAAATGAGGAAATTGTAGCATGTGTTCACCATGTACGATACATAGGAATAAGTTCATGAGTTGTACCTTACTCGAACCATCGGAATAGTATTTAGAAGGCTTCCACACCTTAGTGATCAATAGTTCATAAAAGATGAATCTCAACATAATGTAAAAGAATCCGGTTCAACCGAACGCCATAAAATACCAAGATCCTACATCTACAATGCAAAATAATAATGTAAAACATGATGAAAATATGCACTCATCAGAAACTCACACCGACGACATTGTTTACTACAAGAAGATGCACCCATCTACCTCCGAAAAGACATTTAATTCAAGAGCAATCTATCGCGCTTCCTTCTAGCTCAATTATGACTTAATTTTGTTAAATTGTCAATATGCAAAATCTTAGAAATAAGTTGAAACTATCATCAAAACTCTCAGTGGTTTTTGATATATTAATTCACCCCTCCCCCGAAGGGTACCTCAAAAAGCTTTTTCATAAAACTTTCGAAGCAACCTACAATTTACTTGTAGTTCAAATTCGACATAATATAATTTCAATAAATCAGGATAAAGCCATTCAAGTTGGCAGAGTTAGACAGGAAGTTTGAAAGCACATATAACATGGGTATCGTCAATACAACATGTCGGTCCACTATATATGTCTGAAAACCTGGATTGTGGCATTCAGATCCATATTCTTCGGACTTTCTTTACGAAAAAGAACAACCTCGCTTGTCATCTCTCGGAAAATTGAGAATTGAATGTTCTTTCCTGATAGTTCGAAACTCACACCGACGACATTTATTTAATGTGATCATTATCAAAACAGGTCCTTGTACTTTGTATCATCATGCACAAAAAAATATAAATTTGATCAACATCTATAAAGTATGGGTGTATATTTGGTCCTTGTACTTTGTATCATCATGTAGAAGTGAAAGATCATTAGCTACCGAACACATGAAATTTTTGATAACATGGTCTAGAGAAACAAGGGAGAAGATTTTAGTATGATGAAGAAGTGTGTTTTGAGGTTTGTGCATAACATTCGTTATGCCGAAGAATATCAATAGAATCTTCCAGATGCTAGAATTGAAAAGAAGATCCAATGGCTAGAAATGCTGGGATTCGCGAGTCTTGATCCAATGGTCAACATTCAAAGTTATTCGTACATTATATAGTGGTAAGATAAGATCATGTAGAAGTCAAAAATTATTAGATACAAGGGATAAAATTCTAGTATGATGGAGAAGTATGTTTTGAGGTTTGTGCAAAGCATTCATTATGCTGAAGACTATCAATAGAATCTTCCAGATGCTAGAATAGAAAAGAACATCCAACGGCAGGAAATGTTCGGATTCGCGATTCTTGATCCAACGGTCAATATTCAAAGTTATTCGTACACTATATAGTGGTAATATATCTGTACTACTATAATGGAGCAGTTTTGAATTGGATCCATAGCACTAATCTTGATCGTTGGACTATTAGAACCAATGGTTCAGAGAAGCTAGATTCGTGTTGAATAGTACCTAGAGCAAACTACACCATGTATGTTCTAGAACCATCATGTCACCATCCCCAAAATTTCATAGCACAGTAGGTTGTATTGTCTCTACTACTATAGTGGAGCAGTTTTGAATTGGATCCATAGCACCAATCCTGACTGTTGGGCTACTAGATCTAATGGTTCAGAGCAACTGGATTCCTGTTGAATAGTACGTGCCTAGAGAAAACTCCACCATGTTCTAGAACCATCATGTCACCACCCCCAAAATGCATAAATTAAGTATATTAATAATAACTATCTACACATATTGAGAATACAGCCTATTGTGCTATGAAATTTTGGGTATGCATAAATTAAGTACTGTGTGTTTTGAGGTTTACGCATACTAGTGTTCATCATGGTAAATACTATCTGTAGAATCTTTATAGATGCTAGGAATGGAAAAGAAGATCCAACAGTTAGCAATGATTGGATTTGCCAGTCTTGATCCAACGGTCAATGTTCAAATAAGTTAATCCCTACACTATGTAGTGGTGGTATATATGGTATTGTAAGAGATAAGAGACAAGATAAAGATAAGATAAGAAGTATTGTGAATGGCCGATCTAATGGTAGGTCTCGTAAGGGCGAATTGCTTGAGCGGATGGTGGAAGTACAGGTTACATCAAGGACCTCCTTAAAAATGAAAATTGCATCCAAGTATGTGCATTTAGCACAAGGACCCTGAAACCGAGTAATGAAGTACTGTGTGTTTTGAGGTTTGCGCATACTAGTGTTCATCGTGCTCCAGACTATCAGTAGAATCTTTCTAGATGCTAAGAATGGAAAAGAAGATCCAACAGTCAGCACTATTTGGATTTGCTAGTCTTGATCCAATGGTCAATGTTTCAATGTTAATCCGTACACTTTATCAAGTGGTATGATATTATACGTAAGAGATAAGGCAAGATAAATATAAGATAAGAAGTACTACGAATAATGGTCGGTCTAATGGTAGGTCTCGTAGGAGCGAGGTACTTGAGAGTTAACATGGTGGGTAGAATTACAATTTACATCAAGGACCTCATAAAAATGAAAATTGCATCCAAGTCCATGCATTTAGCACAAGGACGACCCTGAAACTGAGCAATGAAGTGTGTGTTTTGAGCTAGGTTTGCGCATACTAGCGGTCATTGTGCTAAAGTCTATTAGTAGAATCTTTCTAGATGCTATGAATGGAAAAGAAGATCCAACAGTTAGCAATGTTTGGATTTGCCAGTCTTGATCCAATGGTCAATGTTCAAAGTTAATCCGTACACTATATGTAGTGTGTGGTATGATATTGTAAGAGATAAGACAAGATAAAGATAAGATAAGAAGTACTATGAATGGCTGATCTAATGGTTGGTCTCGTAGGAGCGAGGTGCTTGAGAGTGAACACGGTCGGTGGAAGTACAAGTTACATATCAAGCACCTCATAAAAATTGAAAATTGCATCCAAGTCCATGCATTTAGCACAAGGACCCTAATACTGAGCAATGAAGTGTGTGTTTTGAGGTTTGCACATACTAGCATTCATCGTTCTCATCAAGACTATTAGTAGAATCTTTCTAGATGCTAAGAATGGAAAAGAAGATCCAACAGTTAGCAAAATGTTTGGATTTGCGAGTCTTGATCCAACTTGTCATCAAAACTCTTGTTGGATGGTTTCTCATATATTAGTTGTGACCCCCCGATGGGTACCTCCAAAAGCCTTTTCGTAGAACTTTCATAGTAACCTACAATTTACTTATACTAGTCTAAATTTGACCTATTTTCGATAAATCGACATAAAGTCATTCAATTGGGCGGAGTTAGGTAGGCAGTTTTGAATTGGATCCATAGCACCAATCATGACCATTGGGCTGTTAGATCCAATGGTTCAGAGCAGATGGATTTGTGTTGAACAGTACCTAGAGCAAACTCCACCATGTTCTAGAACCATCATGTCCCCCTACCCCCTGGGGAAAAAAAATCATAGCACAGTAGGTTGTATTCTCAATATGTGTAGATAGTTATTATTAATATACTTAATGTATGACTTTTTCTCTAACAAGATTATTGGTTAATAACAACTTAATGTTCGTTAAATCACATTTCATACAAGATATACGAGTGTAGCACATGCCTTTTACTAGTGTATATATATATATGTGTGTGTGTGTGTGTGCGCGTGTGAAAACTTTGGCTTGTGGCATTTATTTAGATCAATATTCTTCGGACTTCCTTTATGGGAGAGAATGATCATGATATCACTCGAAAAATTGAGAATGTTCTTTCCTGGTAGTTGGAAACTCACACTGATGACATTGTTTACTACAAGAAGATGCACCCATCTACCTCCAAAAGACATTTAATTCAAGAGCAGTCTATCACGCTTACTTGTAGCTCAAGTCTAACTTATTTTCATTAAATTGATGCAAAATCTTAGCAAGAAGTTGAACCGTACCTATATATCATCAAAACTCTTAGTGGTTTCCCATATATTAATTGACCCCCTCCCCCAATATATGGGTACCTCCAAGAGAGATATTTCGTCAAACTTTCAAAGCAACCTACAATTTACTTGTAGTAGTTCATTTTTTACCTAATAATTTTGATAAATCGGCATAAAATCAATCAAGTGGGCGAAGTGAGCTAGCAAGTTTGAGAAATCATAAAACATGTGAAATCATAAGTAAAACATGTTGGTCCACAATATATGTCTGAAAACTTGCCTCGTGTGTCATTCAGATCCATATTCTTCGGACTTGCTTTACGGGAAAGAACAATCTCATCATCACACTCAGAAAATTGAGAATGTTATTTCCTGAGATAGTAGGAAACGCATACTAATGGAATTGTTTACTACAACAAGATGCACCTATAGATCTCTGAAAAGACATTTAATTCAATAGCAATCTATATCGCGCTTACTTGTAGCTCATGTTTGACCTAATTTCGTTCAATTGGCAAGATGCAAAATCTATCTCAGCAAGAAGTTAAACCTATCGTCAAAACTCTCGGTGGTTTGTTATATATTAATTGACCCCCTGATGGGTACCTCCAAAAGCTTTTTCGAAAAACTTTCAAAGCAACCTACAGTTTTCTTACACACGAGGCTAGTAAATTTCTAACCTACGTCTAGTAAGGGCGTGTGCAGTGTCTAGAAGTAGCTATGAAAACTACTTTTGCTCCAGCGTTTAGAACTGCAGTGGGTCCACACAAGCATGCTAAAAAGAAAAACAGACTGTTATCCACTAACTAGTGGACCCTCCTGCCAATTTATTCTCTTAGACATAAGTTGAGCACTAGAATCACCTTGAAGAATCTTTTTGTTAGCACTACCCACTCCACCGTTTAGACATATGTTTAAGATTTTACACCATGCTTGCTATGATGTCTGGGGCCTATGGGCACACTACCGTGGGGCCCCGTTGTTATTAGTGGTCTAGTTATATCCTATAGCAGCGAACAAATGTTAGCTCTGTAGGGGTTCGGTGCATGAAAACAATAATTTTTTACCCTATGCCCCTGAACCCCCGATGTTGCTAGGACCTATCTATTAGTAATACAGTAACAGGAGGGGCTTTTCGCGAACTTACCCTTGAAGACCGAAAAGCGATGTCAACGCTCAAGAGAGTGTGGTTGATGTAGACGAGCCGAAGCCAACCTCAAGGTCGTGATGAAGTCCTTGTGGTCATGTGGCTCCAACGACTTAAGTGCCTCAAGTGTGACACCTCATGGGGAGTTACACACATCTGGTGCCTGACGATGACTCCCACTTCCCCGATCCAGTAGCAGTTCCGAAAGTAGCGCGACGGTGCTCCGCGGTGAAGATGTCTCTTGTTCGTGCAGTCCGAACTTGTGACCATGGTCATGAGAGAGAGAGAGAGAGGGAATATCAATTGGAGGTCTCCCCAAAAGAGAGGAAACTTTTATTGAATAGTGTGTGTATTTATCTGGCCAAATACCCCCACTATATATAGGGGAGGAGAGGTACTACCTCCCTCAAAGTACCGGGGTGGTACTAAAGGAGGAGGAGGTGGGGGAGGCGCCGCCGGCCAGCCCCCACCATGGGCCCCACGTGGGGAAGGCCATTAGGGCCGCCGTCTAACCCCCTTGGCCCCTCCTAGGGGTGCGGCCCCCTCTTGGGCCCTTTCCCCTCCGGGAATTGGCCCATTAAGCCTTTTGACCTACAAATTGATTTTCTCTTTATTAAATAATTATGAATAAATAATTAAATCAATATTTAACATTCCTTCACATATTATTCAACCTCTGTGGCTATGGAACACCTTCCACCTCCACTCCGGACTTACCGAAACCCTTCCGGTTTTCTCTCTACTCTTCTTTGGTGATTCTTCTGATCCTATAAACACTCTCTAAGCATCATCAAACCCTTAAGCGTGATACCCTATGGTTCGGGAACACTCCATACATGGTCGGGATACTCCCGGACCAATGATCGACAAAGGGACCTGGATGGCCATGTGACCCTTGTGCGTTCCACGAAGATCTTTCGTCGTTTGAACTGGGACAGTCGTGTCTTATTCCCTTTGTATCTTGACACTCGCATTGCCTGAGATATGATTAATGACATCACCATTTCATGTTCGATCTCGTTACCGAACAATGCTACTTGACTTGTTCCGACAAGTGATATCATTGTGATGAAATCACACGCTGCATAGCTATTGGATATAACTTCTCCGAGTGGGCCCTTGAGTATCTTTCCGTCACGTCGACGGACAAATCCCGCTCTTGACATATATTGCCTCTACGGTTTCCGATGAGTACCTGAACACACCTTTATAACCACTGTATTACCAAGTGGCCCTTGATGCTATCTAAGCACTCTCGGGAGATAGTGATTGAGATAGCCTCGCGGTCTAAGGAATAGTCTACGAGGATCCATTTCTAATCATCGTAACTTGAACTTCATGACATGATCGGGTCACGATGTTTAGGTTGGGTATTGGTTCATCATCTCATTCTCAGAATGACTTGACTCCATTTCCATCTGGCATAAATGCCACATGATCAGGAAACTTGATCATATGTTGACCAATGAACCATTGACTAGAGTTTTACTGGGAACCCCTGGTTGTTTATATATCACACGTGTATTGATGTTTCCACTCAATACAGTTATAGCATGATATAAAACTTAATCATAAACTTTATGAAATATGATAATAGTCCTTATTACTATTTGTCTCTAGGGCATATTTCCAATAGTCTCCCACTTGCACTAGAGTACAAATTAACTATATGTATTTGCTTAATCATTGGCACCATATATCCGGTACCCTGAACATGCTTGCTCATGGAAGTGGTTGAGTCTTGGGTCCATAGATTACAGTCCCAAATCCTTTGCAACTTACTAATGTCACCTTGATTGACATTAATACTTTATCATCACACGATAACATTTGTGTGTATGCATCGTCGCTATGGAAGCAGAACGCGGCCGAATTCCAGGAGCCTACAGTGACTTTAGATCAACCTCAAGGGCTTTCTCATGGGCACTGTGCCCTGGGACACATCATTCTACGTTAAAAGCGAACTAGCCCCACCATAACATTATACAACACTTTAGATGGTACCCTTATCTATTATTATAAATGTAATCATCGAAACACGAGTCCACCCTGTGCAACTTTCGATGTTTTTGTTCACCTTTCTTCCTACTTGACTTTAATCGGTATTTACAGGAGTTTCCAACATATTCCCTTATAACATAACCCTTTATGCTTTAAGATATGTTATCCTTTTATGGATTTGGAAAATATGTCTGTAGTTCTCTATTAGACACTACGGATAAACCTAGCTCAACGTTCCGTGATTCAAACTTAATCACTTTTTAAACATTCCTTATTGGATCATATATATTATGTTAAGTTATTATCATGGTTTTCTAAGATAGAACCTATGTCTCAACATAGTGGATGATGATCATCCTTTTCTTTCTTTCAACCATTGATGTTAAACTTAATACTATTCCTAACTTGAGTTATTAAGGACTAGTTCCTTAATTAACTTCTATTCTGAAACCCTTTTCAGAATCCCTTAAGGAATACTACATAATATCATAATACACTTATTATCAACTTCTACACCTTATAAATCATTATTTATCGGTATTTGCGCTTTTATTCTTAACACACTTAAGAATCACTATATAAGCTCCCACTCAAAATATGTTCCTAACATATTTGGGTATGAGTCACTACTCTTACTCAAACTATGTTCCTACATATTTGAATTTGAGACTTATATTGCTCCCACTTAAAAATATGTCATTCACATATTGTTTTAGGAAGACTTTTATAGCTCCCACTCAATTGCATATCCACTCACTATTTTGAACAACTTCGAAATCCTTTGATCAAATATCAAACTTGGAGATTTACTATGAGATACTAGTACTTCTACTAGTTCTAAATCCTCTAAACATTCAGCACACTTGAATCAAATTCATTTGAATTCGTCCAATACTTGACAAATTGTGCTTTGCAGTCATTTGGGAAAATTCAAGTAACCCCTTATACTTGTGAGATTCAGCAACGGACTGCTTTCTAATCTCAAGTTAATTTTGCTTTTAGGATTTCTCATAGTTCTAGTTTACCATTATTTCTTTAGTAGTTCGTAGGTATGTCATATTCTAATAATCATGACAAATGATTCACAAATGTCTCCATACAAGATATGGGTTACATTTTGAATCCTACTTCATGTAGTGAAAACACCAGTGGGGGAAACACAATGATCACTATCATTGATTATTTCCTTTGTGAAGAGAATCATTCAGGAACTTTGTCCGTTGCGCTTCTCAACACTCTGATGCAGGGTTTTGAATCCTCATTGTTTTTTTCACTATCTTCCATTTGCTTTATAATTGAGAAATATCACTGAATGCAAACTTTCTCAAAAATGTACCAAAAACCAAGCAATATGAATTTTTCTTCTCTTTTGGTTTCAGCTATGGATTTCATATTCAAAGTTTCCAATGAATACTTCTACAAGGACTTATTCGCTATTGTTTTGGTTATATCAAATAACCCCAAAACTTTTATGACGATCCATACTATATATGGAGCCGCTTTCACGAATTCACATGGTTCACTATATATTATAATTGAGTGATAACTATTTCTAACTAATGGTCTCTACATCTACACTACAACGATGTATTTGGCGCCATCTATTCGCCCATTTTTATATCTAATATCACATTGTGATACTTTGCATTTTCACGTTTCAAAACGCTTTGCATTCCAGAATTCTTTTATGCCATAAAATCGAATTCCATTACTATTGATCAAATCATAGAAATTAGTTTCTTATTTATCTTTATACCATTTGTTGATGAAACACTTTGATCATATAAAATAGTTTCATCTTCATGTTTCCTTTGGTCAACTTCTTTACACATTTAAACAATCATATAATGATAATTACCATTTTGTTAAAACACAAAACATCGAATATGTATTTACTTTTAACAAATCATTAAACACTTTGTATTCATGTAATACATGGTGTTCAAGTTATTTTGCCGAACTTAGGCATGATTCGTATGTGACATGTAATCAAATGAATTTCACATATTATCACATAACTTTGAATTTAAACAATGGTTTCATTCATTAATGAACATATCATTAAGTTGGGTATTTTAAGGCATTTCAATATTTTACAAATGTTCATGTATTACCAATTCGTTTCAAACAAACAGGATAATTCACATATAATCAAACAAGATATGAACACAAATAGAAATCATTCATAAGAGTGGAACAACTGTTTGTTACAAGCTCATATGAATAACTATCTCACTAAGCGTGAGACACACTAAAGAAGTTCACAAACTTTTGATTACAAGAACTACCCAAAACATAAACTAAGTGATAAATGTTGAGGGAGAGTGTCATTGGCCATCATCATCATGCTTGCCATCAACACACAACGTCACCTCCTCTCCAGCAAGCACCTCTCATGCAGAAGGACCTGTTTTCAGCAAAACAGAACAAGTATCAAATATACTCAACACTGCAAATGTGTTTGCAAGATTATAACATTTATAAAATTGTATATCAAATATATACCTTTGTCATTGATGACCTCAGTGACAACAGGTTCAACCATCACATTCCTGAGATGTGATATGAACCTATGGAAATCTAGTGTTTCCGTGTCGCCTCTCATAATGCAAGTCCTGACTTGTGCTTGGTAGCTTGGTGGCAGCGATCGCAGCACAATGCTGTTTGCAAAAGATCCTGTCATCCATCTATCCAGGAAGTATCAAGGCCTCATGTACGCATCATGCATGCGCTCCAAGTGGTCGTCAAGTGATGAGTTCTCGTCCATCTTAATGGAGAGGAAGTCTCCCATCAGCTCATGCTCCCATATGCGTGCTTGTTCCATGAAATGTGTCCTAAGCTATAGTATTACCGTACGAGGGTTGACATTACCCACGACAGGCCATAGCTCGTCCACCATTCCGAAACGCATTGTAACTGAAATGAAGGAGGCCATCTCCCGACGGTGATAGCGGTCTTCCCACTGCTCTAGGGTTTCTAGGTCAATGGGCTGATCCAAATCCATCTCGTCGAGTATGTAGTCGACCATGTCATTCTCGCTAAGGAGAACGTGGAGACACGCAACCCACATAGATAAGTTTGATCCGTCTAGCCTGAGCTTCTCTCCTTCTAACCAATCAATCGTCAACAGGAAAGGTGGCATCAGGGAGAACCTTTTCTACATTTATAATTGCAAAAGGAATTTAGACTAAGTTTATAATTAAATGAGTTAATAAAAACTCCACACAGAAACACCTATCCCATGAAGGGTTCCTAGTGATAACACGACCCCTTTTCCCCACATCTCCCCCGATCATCACGGCCATAAATATGGGTTCAAAGGTGGATGCTAAATGTTGGTCACATCATTCATGCGACTCATGCTAGATCTTTCGACCATCCGTGTTCCGAGGCCACGTCTTTATAACGTGCTAGGCTTGCCAACTCAACCTTAGTATATTCGTTGTGCAACATGGCTTACACCCACTGTATGCGAACGTAGATATGTCTGACACCCGCTCATCGCGGGTCGCCTCATACCAAAGAACTTTCTTGGTGGTGCAAACTAAGGGGGAACACAATCATTGGTAATTTTAACAGGGATCATCTTATTAGGCTACCGTCGAGTATATAATACTAGCACACAATAAGATATACAAAGAATAACATTGAATGTAAATGCGATGTGATATGGTCCTCCACGTCGTGGTCTCCATACGTCGTCACCGGATTCCAGCGCCAGAGTTCTGGCGCCGTAGACACCAGGGTACCGGTGTCTTTCCGGCGTGGTAGTCTGTCACCTCCATGACTATCTACTACTACGTAACATAAGGTAATCACTTTACCTTTTCCACAACCAAATCACAAAGCAACGCCCCCTGGAAACAAAGTTAGACGCCTCTACTTTATCTTTGCATGTTTTACGTGGCTGAATGTGCTTCCGCACAAGAACCGTTCTTACCTACGAACTTTCAGCACAACGCTGATCAAGTAGTTGTCTATACTACACCCCTTTCGGGGCCCTCCGTTGCAAATGGCATACCAACTAATGCGAGAGAGACAGACACCCCCTAAGCCACTTTATACGGTACAAGCCGTATGTTAAGCATGGACCAGTCTCGCAAATGAACGCGTAAAGTCAGTTGGGGGCCGCTTCATCAAGCATTTCTGCGGTATACACAAGTACACGTGGGAGGGTAACAACTAAAAGATCAATGCCCACACACTACATCTCGTGTGTTCTACTCGTACTAGCATTACTATGCATAGATCTAGCTCTGATACCACTGTAGGGGTTCTGCGCATGAAAACAATAAATTTTTACCCTACACCCCTGAACCCCTGATGTTGCTAGGACCTATCTATTAGTAATACAGTAACGGTAGGGGATTTTCGCAAACTTACCCTTGAAGACCAAAAAGCATTGTCAATGCTCAGGAGAGCGTGGTTGATGTAGACGAGCCGAAGCCGACCTTAAGGTCGTGATGAAGTCCTTGCTCCCCTATGGCTCCAACGACTTGAGTGCCTCAAGTGTGACACCTCGCGGGGAGTTACACACGTCCAGTGCCTGACGAAGACTCCCGCTTCCTCGATCCAGCAGCAGTTGCGGAAGTAGAGTTCCTGGATCCGAATCCCGTAGCACGACGGCGCTCCGCGGAGAAGATGTCTCTCGTTCGCGCAGTATGAACTTGGGACCACGGTCACGAGAGAGAGAGAGAGAATATCAATTGGAGGTCTCCCCAAAAGTGAGGAAACCTTTATTGAATATTGTGTCTATTTATCTGGCCAAATACCCCCACTATATATAGGAGGAGGGGAGGTACTACCTCCCTCAAAGTCCTGGGGTGGGACTAAAGGAGGAGGAGGTGGGGGGAGGCGCCGCCGGCCAACCCCCACAATGGGCCCCACATGGGGAAGGCCCATTAGGGCCGCCGGGCAATCCCCGTGTCTCCTCCTAGGGGTGCGGCCCCCTCTTGGGCCCTTTCCCCTCCGGGAATTGGCCCATTAAGACTTTTGACCTTTAAATTGATTTTCTCTTTATTAAATAATTATGAATAAATTATTAAATCAATATTTAACATTCATTCACATATTATTCAACCTTTTGTGGCTATGGACCACCTTCCACCTCCACTCCGGACATCCTCCGGACTTACCGAAACCCTTCCGGTTTTCTCTCTACTCTTCTTCGGTGATTCTTCTGATCCTATAAACACTCTCTAATTATCATCAAACCCTTAAGCGTGATACCCTATGGTTCAGGAACACTCCATACATGGTCGAGACACTCCCGGACCAATGATCGACAAAGGGACCTCTCTAGCCATGTGACCCCTGTGCATTCCACGAAGATCTTTTGTCGTTTGAATCAGGCAGTCGTGTCTTATTCCCTTTGTCTCTCGACACTCGCATTGCCCGAGATCCTTTCAATGACATCACCATGTCGTGTTTGATCTCATTACCGAACATTGCTACTTGACTCGTTCCGACAAGTGATATCCTTGTGATCAAATCACACGCTGTGCAACTATTGGATATAACTTCTCCGAGTGGGCCCTTGAGTATCTTTCTGTCATGTGGATGGAAAAATCTCTCTCTTGACATATATTGCCTCTACGGTTTCCTCCGAGTACCTGAACACACCTTTATAACCACTATATTACCAAGTGGCGCTTGATGCTATCTAAGCACTCTCAGGAGACAGTGATTGATATAGCATCACGGTCTAAGGAATAGTGAGGATCCATTTCTAATCATCATAACTTGAACTTCGTGACATGATCGGGTCACGATGTTTAGGTTGGGTATTGGTTCATCATCTCATTCGCATAATGAGTTGACTCCATTTCCAACTAGCATAAATGCCACATGATTAGGAAACTAGATCATCTGTTGACCAATGAACCAGTGACTAGAGTTTTACTAGGAACCCCTGGTTATTTATATATCACACGTGTATTGATGTTTCCACTCAATACAGTTACACAATGATATAAAACTTAATCATAAACTTTATTAAATATGATAATAGTCCTTATTACTATTTGTCTCTAGGGCATATTTCCAACAAGCTCTGAATCCTCTAGCTCTCCCTTCTCGATGAAGCCTCGACGCTTAGCTTTGAAGGATGGTTACGAGGGCAGTAGGAGGCGACATTCCCGTCGATAGCGAGGTGCCTATGGTGACTTCGTCAAGCTCAAGCCCCCTCCCCCGGACAGTCTGAAGACATAATCTTTCAGAGGTGCTCATAGGGGTAGGATGTGCGTTCATGCGTTCATAGGGGTGAGTGTGTGTATGCATTTTGGAGCATGTGTGTTTTGTAGTGGATTTTCACAAAAAAGAGAGAGATGGGCCTTCCGTTTATATTAAGTTTTGCTCGGTTTTCCCAAAATAATTTTAAGGGTCACTGGTGTTTAGGGTCTATGGGCTCACTACCGGGAGGCCACATTATTAGTGGTTCAATTAGATCCCATAGCAGCCAGTGAAAGTGAGCTCCAACCCACTAGCACTTCCTTCGCCACGAAGCCTTGGATCTCGACTTTGAAGGATGGTTATGAGGGTAGTGAGAGGTGATGTTCCCAACAATATATAGCGAGGTTCCTATGGTGACTTCGTCAAGCTCAAGCCCCGTAGGATCAGTCTCAACTTTTTGAAGTGCTCATAGGTGTAGGGTGTGCGTACCTGCATTCATAGGGGTGAGTGTGTGTACACATTTGTGAGCGTCTCCATTTTGTAATGGGTTTTCTCAAAAAGAGAGGGGCTTTGGTTTATTTATTTAGTTATTGAGTTTTGATCTATTTTCCAAAAGTACTCCATGTAACGCAAGTCAAACTAGGTGAGTTATGTTTGGGGGCCCACAGGCTCTCTAGCGCGGGCCCTAGTTATCAGTGGTCGAGTTAAATCCAATACGAAGTAGTAGCCAACGAATGTGAGGACCAGGTCCCCTACCTCTTCCTTCTCCACGAAGCCTCTGCACTAGGCTTTGAAGGCGCGCTCTTTTTTCGAGCAATGTCGGCGGATTTAGTCAGGTCAGTCCGCCGAACGACGGGGGATCTTGATGCGCAAGGCGGCCGGGTTAGGGTAAGTACACCAAAGTTCACGGTCGTAGTTTATTTTCTAAAATTCAGCTTATGGGTTCTCTCATTTTGGGGTTTTTCTCTATTCTCCCCGTCTCGATCGACGATGTTTCCTGGGTTCCGATGCCAGCACGGATGGTAGACGCAGAGTGGTACGGCATCGTTACCAATGCGGATCTCCGGCTCTGGTGCGACTGTGCCCTGGCGCCCCGTCGCTGCGTCGCGTTCGAGTTAACGAACTTTGGGCGCAGGTTCTTGGGTTGCAATTATGAATGTGAGCGCTGCATGTTCGTCCACTGGGTAGATCTACCGCACTCACTTTTGCTGCAGCACGCGATGATGTCGATGTGGTTACAGCTCGATATCTGCGATAACCTCAAAGAGGAGGAGCAGGAGCACCATCAGATGCATGCCGAGGAGATGGCTGTAGAGTTAACGGATGTCTCCAACTCACTACACTCAGTCGTAAATAGGATAGATGCTCTTAGATTTGGGTAATTAGAGCTGGACATTAGGTTCTTAACCAAGTATGGTCTGCAATCTAGATATTTAGCATGGTCATGATGCTTTTGGTGGTTGGCTGTAGATTCCACTAATAATTAAGTAATCCCCTTTTGTTTACTAGTACTCACCATCTCAT
Organism: Avena insularis; assembly: GCA_023614405.1. Taxonomy (NCBI): domain Eukaryota; kingdom Viridiplantae; phylum Streptophyta; class Magnoliopsida; order Poales; family Poaceae; genus Avena; species Avena insularis. The sequence continues at coordinate 533,653,988 of CM042694.1, forward strand.
AGTACTGCCACGTTAAGATCCACTAGGTTAATTAATATGGGAGTAGTTGACAGTCTGCTTACAGCCTGTCTAGAGTTTGTGATTACTACTAATTGATCTGGTTTATGTGTTACTGCTATCTCTATCTATATATGAGTATCGCTACATTTTTTGCACATTTGTGCACCTCCCCCGTCGCGCACCTTCTTTACCTAGCAGCGTCCACCTTTCCATTGCATCAGTGCAATCTCCGGTGAGTCCACAACCATCCGGCTAGTTGTTTAGGTGATTGCTATTTGAAATAGTAGATCTATATGCCACATTAGGAAGCTGGGATCACCATGGATGTAGCCATGGAATTAGTTATAAGGTCCACTGAAAATAGGTAAATATATGCTGCCAAGAAGAGTCTTATGAGGATGGGAAGCTTGTCCCTGGCTTTATTTCACAGAACGGTCCTCTGCTAAACAATGCAGATGTAATTTGCTGCATATCATTCATAAACATATTGTTGTTTGATGGTGTCCTGCATTGCTGAGTTCTTTAAATTATATTTTTTTGTTAAAGGGGAACACGCCCAATCCTTGGCATCAGATTAATGCACGTATCCATCTTTGCATTGCGAAGTTGATGTGTTCTTTCCTAAAATTTACTGGTTTTGCTGCATTTCATTTAGCATCATGCGCATGCCCCACCCGTGGAGGAGGCATTATCGAGTGCCAAGTGTTTTTATGTATCCAGCTTCTTTGCTGGAATTCAGTAACCTATGCTTTGTCCCCGAAAACATTTTTTTCGATAAAGAGCACTTTATTACTTAAAATGTCCCCTAAAATATATTGATCATTTTTGTTGCATCATGATTTGCAGAAACAAAGTCATTCTGATCTGTTTGCACTTACTAAGGCCAGGACTGCTCATGTGCCAGCTAAGAAGGCAAACCCTGAAGTATGACCCTTTTCATGTCGGTTCTGTTTCCCATGTTTGGGCAATATGCCTCTATGGTTCTTTGCCATTTGCGGTACCACTATGAAGCTTGCACGATGTGTGCAGCTGAATTTGGATTTTTTTTTTGAAATGAGAATTTGTTTTAATTTTTTTGCAATGAGAATCTGGTTTAATTTTGGATTTGTTATCTACAGTTTCCACCTTACTGATATTGCTCAAGGAGTAATGGTGCTGGTCACTACAAGGATTTGACAATTTCCCGTCTCCAAGAGAAATACAAAGCTCATAGACACATGATTTCGTGCCTTCAAGAGAAAGTGAAACACCAGGACGAACAGATTAGACGCCTGAAGGAAGAAGTGGCCACATCCACTAAGTGGATAGCTGATTTGACTGCGCGATGGAATACATCAATTTTAGTTGCTCATGATGCTGCTGTTGATTTTCAAAAGTTTGTGGCTGACAACTTAGTTCTCGAGTCACCTGATGTGGATGGCGACGAGCTGATTGGCCAGGTGTATGACCGGATCTTGGAATAGGTGGGAATGCGAGCTGACAATCTTTTCAATTCGGCTCCAGAAGCAAATGAGACCCTGATAGAAATTCGAGATTCTCCACGCCCATACAGTCCTGATCATGCAAAAGATAAGGAAATATGTAAACCATATTGACCGCTCTACTTTCATTTTTGAAGGGTTTGGGTCTCTTGTGAGGATGACTGTTTGTTAAGTCAGGTACTATAACTGTTTTTTTCTTCTGCTGAGTTTTTTTGCTCTACTGGTGTGTGGTGTCCACGAATCTATATATTTGATGTACTATTATAACACATATATAGGACCTGGCTTTATGTGACTATATTTGGCAACAATAATCATCCTATTCGAACTTGCGGTGGTTTTTTATCTTCCAATTTTTTCCTTCTGAGGTCTATTAATGATGATGTTAATGCCAGTTGCGAGTGATTTGTTAGCATGTTTCTAGTAGTAAACCAAAACTTTTCTATAAATTGTAGTTGTAGATTGTGGAATTTTAGGTCGATGTTTGAACTCTAATCTTTTGATGTCATAGAAAGGGCAGGATTCTACCACCTGGAGTATTTTACCCAGCAATTCATTGTATCACACGAATAAGTGCACAAACTTGATGTTCGTAGGCGGGAAACTGAGCAACACAAGTGCACAAACTTGTATCGGTCGTGTGGTTGCTACTATTAATACAGCGGGGGTTGCCCCAAAAAAGCGGGGTTCGCAAAAAAAAATATAGTGGGGCAAAATTTAGTTTCGAGTTCGAGGAAGCTCAATCGTGTGCCCCTCGACCCCCATCGATATCTTCTTCGCCTGGCCGCCCTCCCTCGACCGGATCGTTCCCGTCGCTCCACCATTGAACACCACCACACCGCTATTCGCTGGTATGTACGTCCCCAACCTCCAGCCATTACGGGCTTTCTGAAGGATAGAATGCATTTATTTTGGGGCATTGCGAGCTAAATAATCTAGTGGCGTTTACAGGAAATGGAATCGGCATTGGCGGATGCATTTGCTGCGTCGGCAGATGCTTGTAAAGCAGAGGTGGATGCTAAAGCAGCATCAGCTGATACATGTGAAGCGGACGCGGAGGCTGATGCTTGTACCGCATTGGAGTCTTGGGCAGTGTTGAGGGATGCTTGGAAAGCGGTGGAGGCGCAGTCAAAATCATCATCGGCTGCTGCTGGAACAAATTTGGCTATGTTGGTTGCCGCTACCAAAGCGACGGCTGTGTGGGATGCTAGGAATGCGTCAGCTCGTGGTCGTGCTTCTTCAACGTCAATGACTGTGGCTCATTATTCTTTGGCGGCGCCTGCTCCATCTGCTCAGAACTCGTTGACCCCATTCTAAGTTCTGCGTTGGATTTTGTCTCCCTGACTTCCTCAATCTTTTGTGTGTTATGCCATCTCCCGACAGTGATAGCGGTCTTCCTGCTGCTCTGGGGTTTCTAGGTCAATGGGCTGATCCAAATCCATCTCGTCGAGTATGTAGTCGACCACGTCATTCTCGCTAAGGAGAACGTGGAGACGCGTAACCCACATAGATAAGTTTGATCCGTCTAGCCTGAGCTTCTCTCCTTCTAACCAATCAATCGTCAACAGGAAAGGTGGCATCGGGGAGAACATTTTCTACATTTATAATTGCAAAAGGAATTTAGACTAAGTTTATAATTAAATGAGTTAATAAAAACTCCACTCATAAACACCTATCCCATGAAGGGTTCCTAGTGATAACACGACCCCTTTTCTCCACATCTCCCCCGATCATCACAACCATCAATGTGGGTTCAAGGATGGACGCTAAATGTTGGTCACATCATTCATGCGACTCGTGCTTAATCTTTCGACCATCACGTTCTGAGGCTACGTCTCTATAACGTGCTAGGCTTGCCAACTCAACCTTAGTATATTCGCTGTGCAACATGGATTACACCCACTGTATGCGAACGTAGATATGTCTAACACCCGCTCACCGCGGGTCGCCTCATACCGAAGAACTTTCTTGGTGGTGAACACTAAGGGGGAACACAATAATTGGTAATTTTAATAGGGATCATCTTATTAGGCTACTGTCGAGTATCTAATACTAGCACACAATAAGATATACAAACAATAACATTGAATGTAAATGCGATGTGATATGGTCCTTCACGTCGTGATCTCCATCCATCGTCACCGGATTCCGGCGCCAGAGTTCCAACGCCGTAGACACTAGGGTACCGGTGTCTTTCTGGTGTGGTAGTCCGTCACCTCCATGACTATCTACTACTACGTAACATAAGGTAATCACTTTACCTTTGCCACAACCAAATCACAAAGAAAAGCCCCCTGCAAAACAAAGTTAGACGCCTCTACTTTCTCTTTGCACGTTTTACGTGGCTAAATGGGCTTTCGCACCAGAACTGTTCTTACCTACGAACTTTCAGCACAACGCTGATCAAGTAGTTGTCTATACTACACCCCTTTCGAGGCCCTCCATTGCAAAAGGCAAACCAACTAATGCGAGAGAGACAGACACCCCCTAAGCCACTTTATACGGTACAAGCCGTATGTTAAGCATGGACCAGTCTCGCGAATGAACGCGTAAAGTCAGTTGGGGGCCGCTTCATCAAGCATTACTGCGGTATACACAAGTACACGTGGGAGGGTAACAACTAAAAGATCAACGCCCACACACTACATCTCGTGTGTTCTACCCGTACTAGCATTACTATGCATAGATCTAGCTCTGATACCACTGTAGGGGTTCCGCCCATGAAAACAATAAATGTTTACCCTACGGCCCTGAACCCTTGATGTTGCCAGGACCTATATATTAGTAATACAGTAACAGGAGGGGCTTTTCACGAACTTACCCTTGAAGACTGAAAAGCGTTGTCAATGCTCAGGAGAGCGTGGTTCATGTAGACAAGCCAAAGCCGACCTTAAGGTCGTTATGAAGTCCTTGCTCTCCTGTGGCTCCAACGAGTTGAGTGCCTCAAGTGTGACACCTCGCGGGGAGTTACACACGTCCGGTGCATGACGATGACTCCCGCTTCCTCGATCCAGCAGCAGTTGTGGAAGTAGAGTTCCCGGATCCGAATCCCAAAAGTGAGGAAACCTTTATTGAATATTGTGTGTATTTATCTGGCCAAATACCCCCACTATATATAGGAGGAGGCGAGGTACTACCTCCCTCAAAGTCCCAGGGAGGGACTAAAGGAGGAGGAGGGGGGAGGCACCGCCGGCCAGCCCCCACCATGGGCCCCACGTGGGGAAGGCCCATTAGGGCCGCCGGCCAACCCCCTTGTCCCCTCCTAGGGCTGTGGCCTCCTCTTGGGCCCTTTCCCCTCCGGGAATTGGCCCATTAAGCTTTTTGACCTTTAAATTGATTTTCCCTTTATTAAATAATTATGAATAAATGACTAAATCAATATTTAACATTCATTCACATATTATTCAACCTTTTGTGGCTATGGACCACCTTCCACCTCCACTCCGGACATCCTCCGGACTTACCGAAACCCTTCCGATTTTCTCTCTACTCTTCTTCGGTGATTCTTCCGATCCTATAAACACTCTCTAAGCACCATCAAACCCTTAAGCATGATACCCTACGGTTCGGGAACACTCCAGACATGGTCGGGAGACTCCCGGACCAATGATCGACAGAGGGACCTCGATGGCCATGTGACCCCTGTGTGTTCCATGAAGATCTTTTGTCGTTTGAACTGGGACAGTCGTGTCTTATTCCCTTTGTATCTCGACACTCGCATTGCCCGAGATCCGATCAATGACATCACCATTTCATGTTCGATCTCATTACCGAACAATGCTACTTGACTCGTTCCGACAAGTGATATCCTTGTGATCAAATCACACGCTGCGCAGCTATTGGATATAACTTCTCCGAGTGGGCCCTTGAGTATCTTTCTGTCATGTGGATGGAAAAATCTCGCTCTTGACATATATTGACTCTACGGTTTCCTCCGAGTACCTGAACACACCTTTATAACCACTATATTACCAAGTGGTGCTTGATGCTATCTAAGCACTCTCGGGAGACAGTGATTGATATAGCCTCACGGTCTAAGGAATAGTCTACGAGGATACATTTCTAATCATCGTAACTTGAACTTCGTGACATGATCGGGTCATGATGTTTAGGTTGGGTATTGGTTCATCATCTCATTCTCAGAATGAATTGACTCCATTTCCAACTAGCATAAATGCCACATGATTAGGAAACTTGATCATCTGTTGACCAATGAACCAGTGACTAGAGTTTTATTGGGAACCCCTGGTTATTTATATATCACACGTGTATTGACGTTTCCACTCAATACAGTTATAGCATGATATAAAACTTAATCATAAACTTTATGAAATATGATGTTGGGGGGATAACCCCGGGTAGGGTCACTCCGGGGTATAGAGGCCGACTTAGCCGAGGTTCGGCAGGGTCAAAGCGGATGCTGGCCAGGTCACCTCAAGGCAGGCCGGGTCACGGAGTAACCCGGACCAGGGGGGTCACCTAACATTGTCTCAGCCGACTTAAGGAGTAAGTCGCAAGTGCTTGTCTAACTTATATGCAGGAACAGGTGTGGCTGGATCTACTATGATCCGGGTCCCCGCTTAGCTTCTGGGAGAAGGAAGGAATCTCTCTGGTCAAAAAGAAGGTCCGGTACGCTCTGCATGAGCGAATCAAGCATGGGCAGGACCACCGGGTCATGGCCGACAAGGGTGACGACGCCCATGTCGGCTGACGCAGGTGCCGCAGAGACTTATGAAGCTAAAGCATGTATGACGCGGGGGAAAAGCACCCCGGTCGGGTTACTACTTTGAGAGGAGGCATATTCTTAGGAATATGCCTCCACGTATGCCCTAGGAAGGGACCGAGCCTCCTCTATATAAGGGGGGCTAGGGTTTTAGTAGAAGGGGGAATTTTGTTTTGATGCCATAGGGTTTTGGTTAAGGTTCTAGGGGTGAACTGTGGGTGAGAGTAAGAGAGCCCCTTCTTCCTCCTCTCGCCAATACAGCTCAAGGAGCACTTGTAATCTTGAAGGAAAGGCAATACAAACTTCTGTGTGGAGAATCACTCCACTATCCCTCCCTAGATTCCCCTAGCGTGTATTAGTCCCCACCTTTAGCCTATCCATGGCATCTGCCGTGACACCACCACGACAGTTGGCGCCCACTGTGGGGCAAGCGGCGCTAGCAGGGGTGAAGATCCGGACGGGAAACCTCATCGGCACCGGCGAACGCATCGTCTCCGGGCTCGTTCAGTGCTTTGGAGCGCTGGACTTCGTCAGCGACAACGCTGGCTGCTTCGGCACGCGCCCACTTCCACGCAACGGCCTCTTCGTCAAGCTAGGAGCACACAAGGTCTACATTGCGGTGGACGTATCATGCGTTCACCCGCAGCACATCGTCGAGGCAGGGGAACCACCCCTTAGCGTGGTTCACGGGGCGCGTATCACTCGCTCCCCGAACCGTGCTGAAGTGATGATGACTGCGCCGGGGGCACGCGCAAGCAAGGATCCAGCGCTAGACCCGGAGGTAACACCTAAGGCACCAAGGAAAAGTAGAGGGCCTCCACTAGAGAGGCCTGAAAACATACTGAGAGAAGCTATGGATAGCTTGGCTAACCCGGTAGCAGCAGTGGTAGATCCGGCTCAGGCATAGGCCGAGCTAGAGGAAACTAGGCAAAAGATACTAGAGGGCGCAAAGAAAATAGCCGCGACTCAGTAGTCGCTGAACATGACGCTGCGTGAGTATGCAAAGGCAAACAAAGTTGATACGGTAAAAGTAAAAGGGAGAAATCTCATGAGCGAGATGAACAGAGAAGGTGATGATGGAGCCGAGGGGTCGGAAAACTATTTATGCGTAGGGGTTGCGGTATAGTACCCGGTGAAGAACCTCGAGCAGCGGATCTGGTGCGTCCGAGTTAGAGGGTCTGACGGGTGAGGCCCATCAAAGACAGCAAGATAGGGTTAACGAGCTGGTTCGGATCGCGAACAGACAGAATGAAGAGCTACTGAGAGCTAACCTGGAGAGAGATGGAGCTTCCAAAATCGTCCATTTGGCGAGGGGTAACCCGGAGAAATCCGCTGGAGCCGCATCGTCACCTCATGGTGGTCCAAGGAGAGAAGAGGTAGTAACCTCGGCCAGACGGAACAAACAGATCGTCCCGTACGACCCGACGCGTGCAGGAAAAGAAAAAGAAATGTGGAAAAATGATGATCGACGAAGTGTGAGCCGAGGTGAAGCTGGCCGAGGTAACCACGACCAAGGCTATGCCGGTCAAGGGAACGCTGCCAACGGAAATGCCGGACAGCGAAACTCCGCAGGAGCAGGACAACCGCAGTAGCGGAATATACCAAGGCAAGAGCAAAGCGCCGGCCGAGGTATGCAACAGAAAGGTGCACCCAAGTGCAAAACCGATACAATGACGGTGACTCGGAGATGGTGAAAGCGAGGTACCCGAGACCGGACTATCACGTGATAGGGTCAAGATTGGGAAGCAAGGATTTAATGCCGGATGACGCCAGGTTGAAGCTGGATCACCTGTATAGGTCGGAACAGATCAAATGTCAAGGTCCCCCGGGTTCAGCGTGCTTTGGACCCCGGGTCATGAAGGAGCCACCGGTACCCAATTTCTAGCTGCCCAAGGGCACGAAGACGTATGACGGCAGTACCAAACCGGAGGATTGGCTGATAAACTATGGTACGGCTGTGAAAATTGCCACTGGCAACTTGAGATGGGCTATACGATACGTACGCCAGATGTTGGAAGGTCCGGCCAGAGTATGGCTGAATAATTTACCACCCAGAAGCATCAACTGCTGGATAGATTTTGAAGAAATGTTTATCAACAACTTCTCAAATACATATCAGAGGCTGAATAGGCCGCAGACCCTAGCAATGTGCAAGAAAAGACCTAATGAGACGGACCGTGAATTCTTGACCTGGTGGTGTACCGTGAGAAACTCGTGTGAGGGTGTCATAGAGTCACAGGCCATAGCATGGTTTGCACAAGGGTGCAGACATGGCAGCGAGTTGTGGATGAAATTGCAAAGGAAAATGCCAATTACGTTGATAGAGATGATCCGGATTGCTGATTCGTATGCCTTGGGTGATCCGACTCAACCCAGGCTCGCATCAAACGAGTCAAACGAGGAATACTATCAGAAGGACGGAGCCGGGTCATCTCGGAGGAACGATTACAGAGGAAAAAGAAGAGATGATAGACCAGATCATCGCTACGGTTCGCAACAAGTTGCAGCTGTGAATCAAGATCAACCCGGAGCAGGGAGCAACCAACGCCAGAGAACGGGAGGGCAATGGACTCCAAGAAACGATGGCAAGAAAACATGGACTCCGGAGCAAAAGAAACAGTGGCAAGAAAAGAAAGACCGTCCGAGGTATACCTATGAGTCAATGTTGGACCAGCCGTGTAAGTTTCACACGCCAAATCCGAATAGCCCGATGGGTCACACAACGAGGCAATGTGAGTGGATGCGTAAAATAGAACAAGGTGGTTCGGGGAATGCTCAGGCACCCCGGAATGATCAACCTCGGCAGGAGTTACCTCAGCAGCAATTGCTCTCCGGGGCGAACACGCAACAGCTAATGTTGCCTCCCCCTCCGCCGAGGTATGACAACAATGAGAGAAGGGATGCAGTGCATCAGGTGGAAAATCAGCAACAGCCGGATCAGAGGTACCCCGGAAACAACGGAAGGAATGAGTACAGAGAACATCACCAAAGCTATTGTGTGTTCACAACTGAGGAAAAGGATAGGAAAAGCTTGCAGCACCGACATATGGAGGTCAATGCAGTAATGCCGGCAGTGACGAGATACATGCCTTGGTCGGACCAGGAAATCACCTGGAACATCAAAGATCATCCTAAGCTTATGCCGAGTCCAGGTTCGTATGCGCTAGTGCTAGATCCGACATTCATTGGACCGAACATCAATGTGAGGTTCTCCAAATCTTGATTGACAATGGCAGTAGCATTAACATCATGTATGCGGATACGATGCGCAAGTTGGGCATCTCGGAGAACATGCTCCAGGCTACGAGAACAACTTTCCATGGCATTGTACCAGGCATTTCTTGTGAGCCCATAGGCAAAGTCCGGGTTGACGTGCTATTCGGCACAAGGGATAACTGCCGAACTGAAAATCTGGAGTTTGAGGTGGTGAACTTGGAAAGTGCGTATCATGCGTTACTCGGAAGACCAGCATTGAACAAGTTCATGGCAAGCTGCCACATCAGTTATCTGAAGATGAAGTTGCCCGGGCCAAATAGAGTGATTACCATTGCTAGAGATTTCCGACGTTCCATTGAGTGTGCTTCAGCCGGGTCTAACCTAGCCGAGTCACTCGTGGTTGCGCAAGAGAAAAGAAAAATCCAAGAGGTGGCGGCATTAGCTCAGTACGCGCAGCAGTATATGCCCGCGTTGAGTAACCCGCATGGCAGCGTTTCATTCCAAGCCGCAAAGGACACCAAGAAGGTTCCAGTTGATGACATGTTCCCGGAGCGCACCGTAACAATTGGTGCCTGGTTAACTGACAAATAGGAAAGCGAGCTCGTCAACTTCCTCCGTGAGAATCGGGATATTTTTGCTTGGTCTACACAGGACTTGCTAGGTGTTCCAAGGGAGTTGGCCGAGCACTCTTTGAACGTAAGGCCCGGAGCAAGGCTGGTGAAGCAACCTCTCCGCCGCTTCACCGAGGATAGGAGAAAAGTTATTGGAGACGAGATAGCTCGATTGCTAGCAGCAGGATTTATCATGGAAGTACTATATCCGGATTGGCTCTCTAATCCGGCGCTGGTAGAAAAGAAGAAGGATGATCCGAACGTAGCAGTGGTTTGGAGTATGTGTATTAATTACACGAACCTGAACAAGGCGTGTCCAAAAGATCCATTTCCAGTGCCGAGGATAGATCTGGTCATAGACTCAACCGCGGGATGTGAACTGTTGTCATTCATTGATGCATATTCTGGTTTCCACCAGATACCTCTGAACCCGGATGATCAAATAAAGACTGCGTTTATTACCCCATACGGGGCTTATTGCTATCACACTATGCCGTTTGGTTTGCGTAATGCAGGTGCAACGTACCAAAGATGTATGCAAAAATGTTTGCACGACCAAATAGGTCAAAACGTACAAGTATATGTGGATTATGTGGTTATCAAGACCAAGGAAAGCAAAATGCTCCTTGACGACATCAGGCAGACATTCGCGAACTTGAGAAGGTTCCAGATGAAGCTTAACCCGGAAAAATGTACCTTCGGTGTCTCGGCTGGAAAATTACTCGGATTTCTCGTCTCGGTAGAGTATCGAGGTTAATCCAACTAAGATTCGGGCCATTGAGCGAATGGAGCTGCCGAAGTGTCTTAACGATGTCCAGAGTTCACTAGGTGCCTAGCATCGTTGAGTCGGTTTGTATGTCGGTTGGGAGAAAAGGCACTGCCTCTCTACCAACTCATGAAAAAGTCAGATAAGTTCGTTTGGACACCACAGGCCGATGAAGCCTTTGCCCACTTCAAAAAGATGTTGGCCACTACACCAGTGTTAGCCTCTCCACTATCAAAGGAGCCAATGTTGCTCTACATATCCGTAACCAACCGAGTTGTAAGTGCAGTGATTGTAGTGGAGCGCAATGAAGAGGGTAAGTCGGTGCAGAGGCCAGTATATTACTTGAGCGAGGTATTGTCTGCCTCAAAATAGAACTACCCGCACTTTCAATTGGTGGCATATGGCGTCTATATGGCGGCAAAGAAGTTAAAGCATTACTTTGAGGAGCACCCCATCAAAGTGATATGTGAAGCTCCCATATCCGAGATAATGGGTAACAAGGATGCGAGTGGCAGAATTGCAAAATGGGCAATTGAGTTAGCCCTTATGCTGTCTAATGAAGAGAAGCGATCAAGTCTCGGCTGTGGCGGACTTTTTTTGTAGATTGGGCGAGGTACAATGAACCACATACCAGATCCGAACTCTGGAGGATGCACTTTGTGGTCAAAACCAAAACTGGATTAGGCGCCGGGGTTGTGCTTACCTCGCCAAAGAAGGACCAGCTAAAATCGTATTGAGATCCAATTCACGGCATCCAACAATGTCTCTGAGTCTGAGGCTCTTGTGCATGGGCTCAAAGGGCAAAGGAGATTCGCATCGTCGGATAATATGCTTTGGTGACTCAGATCTGGTGGTGCAAGTGTCCGGTGTAGGACGCCTGGATCCAAACATGGCACTATACAAATTTCACGTGCGAAGATATCTGGTTACTTGAGGGTGTGAATTTCACCATGTACCCAGTGGAAAAGCAGGCTGCCGACATCTTTGTCGAAGCTTGGATCGACCGGTGCAATTCCACCGGGTGTAGCATTGGAACACCTCAGAAAACCATCTATCAGGCCGTCCCCAGGAACCGACTCGATCTATGTCCCGGAAAATACAGAATCCGGAGCTGAGCCCATGGACATTGACACGGGAGGTAATACGCGAGACCCGAGGACTGCATCAGCCAACCCGGGGACTGCCTCAGAAAACTCGGGGACTACCTTGTTCGACCCGGGGACTGCTCAGCATGATCCGGCTGAAGTTATGCCGGTAGATCAGATGGAAATTGATGAGGAAATATTCTCTCCACGAGCGATACCAGCTTGGGCACTGCCTATATTCCAATTCCTGAAAGACGGAACGTTACCCGCTGAGGAGGTGTTAGCCAGGCAAACTCAGAGGAGAGCAAAAGCATACACAATTATCAATTCCGAGCTGTACAAACGGAGTGTAACCAATGTCCTCCAGCGATGCGTTGACCCGAAAGAAGGGCTTGAAATCCTCCGAGATATACACCAAGGAGAATGCGGGCATCATGCCTCATCCAGAGCCTTGGTGGCAAAGGCGTTCCGGCCTGGATTCTACTGGCCAAGTGCCTTAGAAAAAGCAGAAGATCTGGTGAGAAAATGCAATGGTTGTCAAAGGTACGCCACCAAGACACATATGCCTATGTCGGAACTCAAGACCATACCAATTACGTGGCCATTTGCTGTATGGTGCTTGGATATGGTTGGCCCGTTCAAACCAGCAAGAGGAAACATGACACACATTTTGGTCATGGTGGACAAGTTTACAAAATGGATTGAAGTGAAACCTATAAGAAAATGTGATGGATCTACGGCCGTGACATTTCTCAAAGACATCATCTTGAGATACGGTTATCCACACAGTATTATAACTGATAATGGAACAAATTTTGCGGAAGGAGCATTTGCGCACTTTTGCCAAGACAAGAAGATCCGACTCGATGTAGCCTTGGTAGCCCACCCCGCATCGAACGGACAAGTGGAGAGATCCAACAGATTAGTATTATCCGGGATAAAACCCCGACTCATTGAGCCGCTGCAAAGATCAGCGGGGTGCTGGATAGAAGAACTACCAGCGGTACTGTGGAGTTTAAGAACAACTCCGAATCAATCAACAGGCTATATGCCATTTTTTCTGGTATATGGGGCAGAAGCTGTATTACCAGCCGACATAGAGCATGATTCGCCTAGGGTCACCCAATACACAGAAGCCGAAGTGCAGGAAGCCCGGAAAAATGATGTTGATCTGCTGGAAGAAGCGAGAAGCGCCTTTATCCGGATCCGCCATATATCAGGAAAATCTCCGACGCTATCATAGCCGGAAAGTGTGCCCCCGAGTCTTTTGGGAAGGCGATCTGGTGCTCCGGTTGGTACAACGTACTACTGGCATGCATAAATTATCCCTCCCATGGGAAGGGCCATTCATTGTGAGCAAAGCATTGCACAATGATTCTTACTATCTTATAGATGCAAAGCCACAGGAAAAGAACAAGGCGGACAGGTCCAGAGAGGAATCTAAGCGACCGTGGAATGTAGCCTACTTCGTCCCTTCTACACTTATCTAAGAAGTGTATGTATCCGAGTCGTCTCATATGTCGGTATGTATGTCGGCAATGATCTTATCAATGAAATAGCAGCGCCTCGAGCAGTAACTCAGGGACTGCCTTAATAATTATTGTTGTTGTCTCTCGTACGTTAGCTGGAATAAGTTGTTCTACTTAACCCGGATTAGTAATGTGTGAGCACCAAAAACCCAACTCTTCGACGTGCTGCTGTCCAACAAGAAATGGCTTCATGGCAAGCAAGAGAACAAGTTTGGAATTGCGTAGCACATGAAAAACGACTAAGGAAACAAATTTATTCGAGCTAACGTTTGTTTTTCTGACTAACCGTGTATTTATTTTCAAGTTATTATGCTGAATTATTTTGAGCTAAGCCTAAAAGTTTCTAAGTATTGTTAAAACAATTTTTGAAGCTCGGATTCGTAAGTCGTAAAACCGAATCAAGGTAGACACGGACCGAGCCAGAGGATTGGACGAACAAGAAAATGAAACTCGGGGACTACGCCCAAGTTAATCCGGCATAGAAACGTAGTAGCAAAATATCACATATACAGCATACAATTGCACCCGGCATACCGGGGATCTGATAAATTTTCAAGTTTTTTGACCTAAGGAGCAGCAGGAGGAGCAAGTTCGGCGTCGTCGTCCTGTCTTCAATATCTGAGGCATCACCTTCTCCGTCCTCATCCGACCCATCTTCAACGTTCTCAACGTGCTTGTCCTCAGCGGATTCCAGGAAGCTCGGTCCTTCAACCCAGTCATGGATAGGAGAATATTCGACGAGGCTGTAGGCGCAAGCCTGGCGCCGAGCTACCCACTCCGGGTCATCAGTCCATCTGGATCCGGTGCGGCGGCATGTAAGGAGGCTGAGGTTGATCTTCTCGTACCATATGAGAATATGGTGAAGGATAGTATCAGCTGCGGCACGCCCAGCGGACTCCCTCCAGAGGTCAAGCTGGGTCTCGATATCCGACAGCTTTTTCGCAAGAAGTGTGATCCTCTTCGGAGCGCTCTCACTGGGCCAGAACGTGTTGAAAATACGGACTAAAACGTCGAGGAGATCTTTGCCGTAGTTCTTGATGATTTCCACGTGGGATGATAGGCTCACAAATAGGTCCTCCATGTCTAAAGGAATACTCTCACCATCAAGAGCGACGGGAGTACCCCTCTCTCGGCGAAAATTGGCAACAGCAGCGCTTGCAATAGGAGTACCCTCTAGAAAGTGGCCTGGAAACAAGGCAAAGGAGGAAGCTAAAGAAAAGACATACGAAGTAACCCGGAGAATTATGTCGGATAAAGCAAAGGAATTTACGTGAAATGTGGCTATGAATCCGGGTCAACTCCTTGATGCAGTCATCGCGTCTCTTGCGAAGTTGTTCAAGCTCAGCGTTTGCCGACCCAAGTTGGGCGTCGGATTCTTTAAGTAGGTCCTGGTCCTTGGAGATCTAGAGAGTAAGGCGCTCACGCTCTTCTGTGAAGTTCTGGCCAACCTTTTGGAGCTCGGTTTGGTGCTGGGCCTTCATCTTCTCCATCTCAGCCTTGACCTTGGCAATCTCGTTGTCCTTAGTCCGGAGAAGAGCGAGCTCATCATCCTTTTTCTTCAGCTCGGCTTGATGCTGCTCTGCTTGTTCGAGAAAATGCAGCATCATATCAGGCACGGGCACACTATCCTCAAGCGATGTTGAAACAGTATGTTGACCCGGTAGAGCCGATGAGTGAATGTTTGCTGAGCCAAGGAGAAGAGGAAATGGAAAACACTACGAGGTTGGACAAAAGAGGACATACCTCGGATTTCCTCCAAGTTCTTCCGCATGATCTTGTTCTCAACCTCCACCCTAGCTACAAAAACCGAATGAGGAGATTAGCTCGGCAGAAGAAGGTGAAGAAAAACGGAGAAGTGTCGAGGGAGAAAATTACCCCTCTTTTCATGTTCTGCAATAAGTGCAACACGCTTTGCGCGTAGCATCTTGTGGGTATCCAGTAGACGTTGGAATTCATCACTCCGGTGATTGGTAGTTACCTGAAAAAAGTACAGAAGCGTAAAATTAGCTTGGTGCATATTCGAAGTGTACAAAATCCAGGCCAAGTGGAACTTAACCCGGCTCTAGGTGTGTGCATATTCGAAGTGTACAAGATCCGGGCCAAGTGGAACTTAACCCGGCTCTAGGTGTGTGCATATTCGAAGTGTACAAGATCCGGGCCAAGTGGAACTTAACCCGGCTCTAGGTGTGTGCATATTCGAAGTGTACAAGATCCGGGCCAAGTGGAACTTAACCCGGCTCTAGGTGTGTGCATATTCGAAGTGTACAAGATCCGGCCAAGTGGAACTTAACCCGGCTCTAGGTGTGTGCATATTTGAAGTGTACAAGATCCGGGCCAAGTGGAACTTAACCCGGCTCTAGATGTGTGCATATTTGAAGTGTACAAGATCCCTGCCAAGTGGAACTTAACCCGGCTCTAGGTGTGTGCATATTCGAAGTGTACAAGATCCGGGCCAAGTGGAACTTAACCCGGCTCTAGGTGTGTGCATATTTGAAGTGTACAAGATCCGGCCAAGTGGAACTTAACCCGGCTCTAGGTGTGTGCATATTTGAAGTGTACAAGATCCGGGCCAAGTGGAACTTAACCCGGCTCTAGATGTGTGCATATTCGAAGTGTACAAGATCCGAGCCAAGTGGAACTTAACCCGGCTCTAGGTGTGTGCATATTCGAAGTTCACATGGAGCTACGTTAGTTTTCTAATGAGCATCCGGCCGAGTAACAAGCTACTCCACCGGAGGCTCGGGGACTAATGGTTATTATCTACAGCATGTAAAGGAGAAACGACATACCTCCATCGTTAAGCCATGAGGTTAATTGCCTTAGCGGCGGTATTCATTTGGGCGGAAAATTCTGCGGGGCCGAACTTTTCCGGGAGATCGTGGTTGTGGACGAACTCCGCCTTATTCCAGTTCATGATGACCTCAATAAGACTCGGAGGGTACCGCTCACCGGTGGGCATATGGGGTGCCACCAAGCCCTTCGCGTGCGCTTCTTTCCTCTCAACCAAGGCAAGGGCTGGGCTGGTATGCAGAACCATCTGCTGTGTATCAGTTGGCTCGGCAGGAACATCCTTCGCTGCTGGAGCTTTCTTGGAAAGCATCGACGCTAGGGTTCGCTGCCCAGCCTCGACAAATGTAGACTTGGTAGCATCCGGAGCCTTTTTGCCCTTAGCTTGCTGGGAAGAAGTAACTGGAGTGGATTTCCCCTTAGAAGCTGCTGGAGTAGTTCCTCGCCGAGGCTGAGATGACTCGGACGAGGCGGAAGAACTTGGCACTGGAGCTCTTGTAGCTGGACTTGGAGCTGTTGTTGGTTTTCTTGGTGCCGGAACAGTCTTTGGTGCTGGCTCGATCCGTCTTTGGAACTGCTGCTGGTGCTGGTGTTGAGATAGACTCGGTGGCTGCTGGTTGCGGCGATGCGGAAGTGGTGGACACCGTCGCCTCAGCTGGACCGACCCCTCCTGCTCTAAGGTTGCGTTCCTCTCGACGAGGTAGTGCGGAACCCGGAGCAGCCGCAGAACCCTCCGGAATAGGGCTCAGCGGACGTGACTCGTCGTCACGAGGAGGAGAAGGGCCGGATCGAAGTGGTGAAGAGATGCTTGATCCGCTCTGAGGGACCTCCACCGGAGCCCTGAAGAAGAGAATAATGTCAGAAGAGAAATTTCCACGATGCAAGGAAAAGTGAGTTACGCAACAAAAAATGACTTACGCATCCGAGGTTTCGGCCTCCTTGGGTTTTCGGGCCCTTCGTGTTGGGGCTTTGCCTGCTGGCTTGGAGGCAGTCTTGTCTCTGGCCTTCTTTCGCGTTTTTGTGGGCTGAGAGGGTTCGGAGGAAGAACTTGGTGCGGCTCCGTGTTTCTTCTTCGATGCCACCGGAACCGGCTCACCCGTAGCAAGTGGAGGATCCTCGTGGATATGCCCACCGGGGTTAGCTGATGCCGGAAAGGCAAAAGAAAGAGGGACAGCCTCAATAGCTTCAATCACGTCGACATCCAAGTCATCCTCATCATCGGGCCAGTCTCTAAGAGAAGAGAATTTACCGCTGGGTCGTTTTGTAGCGTCGGTCATTGGGAGAAACATCTCCTGGTCCGGCTCCTCCTCATCCTGAATTTCTTGGCCCGGCGCCCACTTAAGGGTCAGATCCGTACCATCCTCAAGAGTTTGCTGAAGGAACAGCTAAGAGAAAGCATGAAGAACAGAGTCAAAAAATACAATAAAAACCGACACATATTTGATCCGAAATAAGTTTGCCCCGCGAAGCTTACCGCGGGAGGGAGCCTGTGACGACAGAAGTGCTCAATTCCCCACGTCCATTCGGCGGAGAAGTCCTTGTGGGTGGTGAAGAGAGCCTTAACCCGGCGAAAAATCACCGTGTTGCTCAGCTCGAAGGAGGAGGTCCGGTTGGGGTCGCAGCCGAAACTCATGTGGCACAACTTGTGGGTGCGCTTCTGGAGGGGAGAGATTCGGTTGCGCACGAACGTGATCATAGCATCCTCGTTGCGCAATCCGAGTTTCTTCAGCTCCACGAACCTCTTGTTAACTTGGTTGGCCAGAGCTGTGGGCTTCTTGGAGACCTCCTCCTAGAATTCCGGGTCAGGTGGACCCGGAGCGTAGGGCAGCAACCGAATCGAATCTTCAGTGCCTGCATTCCGGACATAGAAGAAGGTCTGGGCCCATCCTTTGCAGGATTCAAGCCCGGTGACCCGGGGGAAAACGGAAAGTCTCCGGGGTGAGATGGAGGCAGCTCCGAATTGGGTGAGCTGCTTATCCTCCAACTCTACTTGGATGTTGGGGATGACGTTGCGACGAAGGCCGAAAAACCGGATCCACAGCTCCTTCGTGGGCCAGAGTCCGGTGTAGCCTTCAATCGTAGAGGCAAAAGCAGAGTGAGAAGAGAAAAGAGAAGGAGGGAGGTCGCGCGGCTGCAAGTGGTTGGTGCTAAGCCAATCCCGGAAGAAATCGCTCACCGGTATACCAAATCCCCGTTGGAAGTGGGACAGGAACACGACAAACTCACCCGGATTGGGTGAGGGTGCCAGTTCGGCGGAGGGGAGACGAGCGGCAACGCCGGCAAGAATGCATCTGGTCTGATAGAGCCAGTCAAGGTCATCTTGACAGACCCATGATCCAGCCCACGCGCCGCGGTCCACCGCGGCGGCGTCCTCCTCCATTTCCTGCTCGGCGACGACGAGCTCCTCCTCCGTCATCTCGTATTCACTACCCTCGCTGGCGCTAGCGGCGGCGGGGATCTGAGGCCTGGATTGGCGAGGACCCGTTGCGAGGAAGTCACGCAGCGGTGGCTGCGACGCAGAGGCACGGGGAAAGCACGGCGGCGATGCTGCTGCTAGAAGCACTGGCGGCGGCGCGGTCGCTAGGAAGACGAAGGAGAAGAGCAATGAGCAGAGGGGCGCAGAAGTGGGAAAAATTCTAAGGGGTGCGCCCCTCCGCTACTTAACCACCCCCTGAGAGGGTGAGTGGGATCGCGCTGCGCCAACGAGCCACATGGTGTGTCTGTGTATCGCACGCCTCAGCTAATCGTAGTGGAGCCACACAGAGGGCCACAGAGCATAAGCAATCCCGTGACGTGATGCACTGATGCGGTAAACAAGGAGGCAGGCGTGACGTGATGACTGACAATTACTGCGGCGGTTACTGCGCAGGCCCTTAAAATAAGACAACGTGATGATTAGCCTCCGCGTGGGTTGGCGTATGAGAGAAGGAAGCAAGGCCCGGATCAAACCATGGTAACCCGGACCGCAAATAAAAACTTAGAATGTGTAGAGGGAAAGTAAAACCATGAGATCCGAGTCATAGTGGTAACCCGGCCGGCAAGTGAAAACTTGGAACGTGCGAAGGGAACGTAAATCCATACAATCCGAGATAAAGAGCTAACCCGGAAATAAACGTCCAAGGCTCGAACATAAATGAACCTGATGTGGCCTGAGCGGCCAAGGCAGCTAAGACCGCACCAGCTTCAGGGACTAATGTTGGGGGGATAACCATGGGTAGGGTCACTCCGGGGTATAGAGGCTGACTTAGCCGAGGTTCGGCAGGGTCAAAGCGGATGCTGGCCGGGTCACCTCAAGGCAGGCCGGGTCACGGAGTAACCCGGACCAGGGGGGGTCGCCTAACATCGTCTCAGCTGACTTAAGGAGTAAGTCGGAAGTGCTTGTCTAACTTATATGCAGGAACAGGTGTGGCCGGATCTACTATGATCCGGGTCCCCGCTTAGCTTCTAGGAGAAGGAAGGAATCTCCCTGGTCAAAAATAAGGTCCAGTACGCACTGCATGAGCGAAGCAAGCAAGGGCAGGACCACCGGGTCATGGCCGACAAGGGTGATGATGCCCATGTCGGCTGACGCAGGCGCCGCAGAGGCTTACGTAACTAAAGCATGTATGACGCGGAGGAAAAGCACCCCGGTCGGGTTACCACTTTGAGAGGAGGCATATTCTTAGGAATATGCCTCCACGTATGCCCTAGGCAGGGACCGAGCCTCCTCTATATAAGGGGGGCTAGGGTTTCAGTAGAAGGGGGATTTTGGTTTTGATGCCATAGGGTTTTGGTTAAGGTTCTAGGGGTGAACTGTGGGTGAGAGTAAGAGAGCCCCTTCTTCCTCCTCTCGCCAATACAGCTCAAGGAGCACTTTTAATCTTGAAGGAAAGGCAATACAAACTTCTGTGTGGAGAATCACTCCACTATCCCTCCCTGGATTCCCCTAGCATGTATTAGTCCCCACCTTTAGCCTATCCATGGCATCTGCCGTGACACCACCACGACATATGATAATAGTCCTTATTACTATTTGTCTCTAGGGCATATTTACAACAAGCTTTGAATCCTCTAGCTCTCCCTTCTCGATGAAGCCTCGACGCTCAGCTTTGAAGGATGGTTACGAGGGCAGTAGGAGGCGACATTCCTGTCGATAGCGAGGTGCCTATGGTGACTTCGTCAAGCTCAAGCCCCCCTCCCCCGTACAGTCTAAAGACATCATCTTTCAGAGGTGCTCATAGGGGTAAGATGTGCGTTCATGTGTTCATAGGGGTGAGTGTGTGTATGCATTTGTGAGCGCGTGCGTTTTGTAGTGGATTTTCGCAAAAAAGAGAGAGATTGCCCTTCCGTTTATATTAAGTTTTTCTCGGTTTTCCCAAAATAATTGTAATGGTCACTGGTGTTTAGGGTCTATGGGCTCACTACCGGGAGGCCACATTATTAGTGGTTCAATTACATCCCATAGCAGCCAGCGAATGTGAGCTCCGACCCACTAGCACTTTCTTCGCCACGAAGCCTTGGATCTCAACTTTGAAGGATGGTTATGAGGGTAGTGAGAGGCGACGTTCCCATCAATATATAGCGAGGTTCCTATGGTGACTTCGTCAAGCTCAAGCCCCGTAGGATTAGTCTCAAGCTTTTTGAAGTGCTCATAGGTGTAGGGTGTGCGTACCTGCATTCATAGGGGTGAGTGTGTGTACACATTTGTGAGCGTCTTCGTTTTGTAATCGGTTTTTTAAAAAAGAGAGGGGGCTTTGGTTTATTTATTTAGTTATTGAGTTTTGATCTGTTTTCCAAAAGTACTCCATGTAATGCAAGTCAAACTAGGTGAGTTATGTTTGGGGGCCCACAGTCTCTCTAGCACGGGCCCCAGTTATCAGTGGTCGAGTTAAATCCAATATGAAGTAGTAGCCAACAAATGTGAGGACCAGCTCCCCTACCTCTTCCTTCTCCACGAAGCCTCTGCACTAGGCTTTGAAGGCGTGCTCTTTTTTCGAGCAATGTCGGCGGATTCAGTCATGTCAGTCCGGCGAACGAGGGGGATCTTGATGCGCAAGGCGGCTGGGTTAGGGTAAGTACACCAAATTTCACGGTCTTAGTTTATTTTATAGAATTCAGCTTATGGGTTCTCTCCTTTTGGGGTTTTTCTCTATTCTTCCCGTCTCGGTTGATGATGTTTCCTGGGTTCAGATGCCAGCACGGATGGTAGACGCGGAGTGGTACGACATCGTTACCGATGCGGATCTCCGGCTCTGGTGCGACTGTGCCCTGGCGCCCCATCGCTGCGTCGTGTTCGAGGGAACAAACTTTGGTCGTAGGTTCTTGGGTTGCAATTATGAATGTGAGCGTTGCATGTTCGTCCACTGGGTAGATCTACCGCTCTCACTTTTGTTGTAGCGCACGATGATGTCGATGTGGTTACAGCTCGAGATCCGCGATGACCTTGAAGAGGAGGAGCAGGAGCACCATCAGATGCATGCCGAGGAGATGGCTGTAGAATTAACGGATGTCTCCAACTCACTACACTCAGTCGTAAATAGGATAGATGCTCTTAGATTTTGGTAATTAGAGCTAGACATTAGGTTCTTAAGCAAGTATGATCTGCAATCTAGATATTTAGCATGGTCATGATGCTTTTGGTGGCTGGCTATAGATTCCACTAATAATTAAGTAATCCCCTTTTGTTTACTAGTACTCACCATCTCATAGTACTGCCACGTTAAATTCCACTAAGTTAATTAATATGGGAGTAGTTGACAGTCTTCTTACAGCCTGTCTGGAGTTTGTGATTACTATTAATTGATTTGGTTTATGTGTTACTGCTATCTCTATCTATATACGAGTATCGCTACATTTTTTGCACATTTGTGCACCTCCCCCGTCACGCACCTTCTTTACCTAGCAGCGTCCACGTTTCCATTGCATCAGTGCAATCTCTGGTGAGTCCACAACCATCTGGCTAGTTGTTTAGGTGATTGCTATTTGAAATAATAGATCTATATGCTACATTAGGAAGCTGGGATCACCATGGATGTAGCCATGGAATTAGTTATAAGGTCCACTGAAAATAGGTAAGTATATGCTGCCAAGAAGAGTCTTATGAGGATGGGAAGCTTGCCCCTAGCTTTATTTCACAGAACGGTCCTTTGCTAAACAATGCAGATGTAATTTGCTGCATATCATTCATAAACATATTGTTGTTTGATGGTGTCCTGCATTGCTGAGTTCTTTAAATTATATTTTTTTGTTAAAGGGGAACACGCCCAATCCTTGGCATCAGATTAATGCACGTATCCATCTTTGCATTGCGAAGTTGATGTGTTCTTTCCTAAAATTTACTGGTTTTGCTGCATTTCATTTAGCATCATGCGCATGTCCCACCCGTGGAGGAGGCATAAGAGAAATGTGGTTTTCTTGAGGAAGAGCGTCTTGTTCGGGGATGACTGGCTTTCTCCGACAAGAAAGATGAGAGGAACCGTGGAGTTGGGAAAAGCGGCGCACTAGAATGGATAGCATTGGGAGGTGAAGCTTATAGACCAACCCCTTCTTTCTTTGAGCTGAGCACTTGACTTCGGCAGTGGTCATTGCCTACCGGTAAACTCCCATACTTCCTTCTTTTGTTCGAGGGAGGCCATACATCTTCCTTCATTGGTTGGATCCAGGTCAGAAAGTTCTAGGGAGGTGACACGCATTTCTGCCAGGCCGTAAAATCGAAATGAAAACAATCTCTCTCTCCTACGCTATGAAGGTATTTTTCTTCACCGGATTCGAGGGATTGTGCATGCGGGAATATGCTAAGAAAGGAATATCCTCCGCCTCACCCGTTAAGTCAACTGGCGGAACAAATGATCCCTTCTTTCCTATTGGAAGTGAGATCTAGCTCCTTGAATCGATAGAGTTCGGACTCCCTGGAACATATTTAGCACATTCCTACCCGACGGATCTGCTTTTATCGAGTGCCAAGTGTTTTTATGTATCCAGCTTCTTTGCTGGAATTCAGTAACCTATGCTTTGTCCCCGAAAACATTTTTTCGATAAAGAGCACTTTATTACTTAAAATGTCCCCTAAAATATACTGATCATTTTTGTTGCATCATGATTTGAGAAACAAAGTCATTCTGATCTGTTTGCACTTACTAAGGCCAGGACTGCTCATGTGCCAGCTAAGAAGGCAAACCCTCAAGTATGACCCTTTTCATGTCGGTTCTGTTTCCCATGTTTGGGCAATATGCCTCTATGGTTCTTTGCCATTTGCGGTACCACTATGAAGCTAGCACGATGTGTGCAGCTGAATTTGGATTTTTTTGAAATGAGAATTTGTTTAATTTTTTTGCAATGAGAATCTGGTTTAATTTTGGATTTGTTATCTGCAGTTTCCACCTTACTCATATTGCTCAAGGAGTAATGGTGCTGGTCACTATAAGGATTTGACAATTTCCCGTCTCCAAGAGAAATACAAAGCTCATAGACACATGATTTCGTGCCTTCAAGAGAAAGTGAAACACCAGGACGAACAGATTAGATGCCTGAAGGAAGAAGTGGCCACATCCACTAAGTGGATAGCTGATTTGACTACGCGATGGAATACATCAATTTTAGTTTCTCATGATGCTGCTGTTGATTTTCAAAAGTTCGTGGCTGACAACTTAGTTCTCGAGTCACCTGATGTGGATGGCGACGATCTGATTGGCCAGGTGTATGAACGGATCTTGGAACAGGTGGGAATGCGAGCTGACAATCTTTTCAATTCGGCTCTAGAAGCAAATGAGACCCTAATAGAAATTCGAGATTCTCCACGCCCATACAGTACTGATCATGCAAAAGATGAGGAAATATGTAAACCATATTGACCGCTCTACTTTCATTTTTGAAGGGTTTGGGTCTCTTGTGAGGATGATTGTTTGTTAAGTCAGGTACTATAACTATTTTTTTGCTCTGCTGAGTTTTTTTTGCTCTGCTGGTGTGTGGTGTCCACGAATCTATATATTTGATGTACTATTATAACACATATATAGGTCCTGGCTTTATGTGACTATATTTGGCAATAATAATCATCTTATTCAGACTTGCGGTGGTTTTTTATCTTCCAATTTTTTTCCTTTTTAGGTCTATTAATGATGATGTTATTGCCAGTTGCGAGTGATTTGTTAGCATGTTTCTGGTAGTAAACCAAAAGTTTTCTCAAACTTGTAGTTGTAGATTGTGGAATTTCAGGTCGATGTTTGAACTCTAGATCTTTTGATGTCATAGAAAGGGCAGGATTCTACCACCTGGAGTACTTTACCCAGCAATTCATTGTCTCACACGAATAAGTGCACAAACTTGATGTCTGTAGGCGGGAAACTAAGCAACAGAAGTGCACAAACTTGTATCAGTCGTGTGGTTGCTACTATTAATACAGCAGGGGTTGCCCCAAAAACAGCGGGGTTCGCACAAAAATATATATAGTGGGGCAAAATTTAGTTTCGAGTTCGAGGAAGCTCAGTCGTGTGCCCCTCGACCCCATCGTCATCTTCTTCGCCTGGCCGCCCTCCCTCGACCGGATCGTTCCTGTCGCTCCACCATTGAACACCACCACACCGCTATTCGCTGGTATGTACGTCCCCAACCTCTAGCCATTACGGGCTTTCTAAAGGATAGAATGCATTTATTTTGGTGCATTGCGAGCTAAATAATCTGGTGGCGTTTACAGGAAATGGAATCGGCATTGGCGGATGCATTTGTTGCGTCGGCGGATGCTTGTAAAGCAGAGGTGGATGCTAAAGCAGCACCAGCGGATACATGTGAAGCGGATGCGGAGGCTGATGCTTGTACCGCATCGAAGTCTGGGGAAGTGTTGAGTGATACTTGGAAAGTGGTGTAGGTGCAGTCGAAATCCTTATCGTCTACTGCTGGAACAAATTTGGCTATGTTGGCTGCCGCTACCAAAGCGACGGCTGCGTGGGATGCTAGGAATGCGTCAGCTCGTGGTCGTGCTTCTTCAGCGTCAACGACTGATGGCTCAGTGTATGGCGCCAGAAAAGTGCTAGTGCGGTGTTGATGTAGAGCTCGTTGGGAACCCCAAGAGGAAGGTATGATGAGCACAGCAGCAAGTTTCCCTTAGTTATGAAACCAAGGTTTAATCGAACCAGTAGGAGCAAGGAAACACCCCAAAGGTGTTGCTAGCTGAGCCTTGGCAGGGCGCACTACTGGTGCTAGTAGCAACGTGGAGACCTGCACAACACAACCACATAACTTTGTCCCCAAATTGCGATGAGGTTGTCAATCTCACTTTCGTGGTGGTGTCACGACAGATGCCATGGATAGGCTAAAGGTGGGGACAAGATGCACTAGAGGAATCCAGGGAGGGATAGTGTGGTGATTCCACACACAGATGTTTGTATTCGATTCACTTCCAATGTTTACAAGTGCTCCTTGAGCTGTATTGGGGAGAGGAGGAAGAAGGAACTCTCTTACTCTCTCCACTAGCTAGCCCTCAGGAACATACTAGTAAAACTTAGCCGACTAGTGATCAACCAGCCTCAGACCAACCCCTTCTACAGATGCCCTAGCCCTCCTTATATAGGGGTGGCTAGGTCTCTAATTAGCGCATACGTGGAGGCAAATTCTAGGGAATATGCCTATTCCCAAAATAGTAAGCCGACCGGGTCACTTTTGCTCAGCGTCATCCATGCAGAGGCTACGTGAGCCTCTATGACGCCCGTGTCATCCGAAACTGGCATTGTCACCCTTGTCGACCACGCCTCGGTGGTCACAGCCCTTGCAACCGCTCACACTCTGCAAATGGTCACCTTTTGACCAGCGAGATACCTTCCTTCTCTTGCAAGCTTGATATAACCTGGATCATGCCTGGTTGATCCGGCCACACCGGTACCTGCATACAAGTTACATAAATCCTGTCGGCGTACGACATAAGTTGGCCGGGACTCAGTTAGGCGGACATCCTCAGGTCCGGGTTACCCTGTGATTCGGCCAGCCTTGAGGTGACTCGGCCAGCACTTGCTTTGACCTTGTCGTACCTCGGCTAACTCAGCCTTTATACCCTGGCGTGACCCTACCCGGGGGTATCTCCCCAACACTCACCGTGTTTTGCGGAAAACAAAGGATTAAACGTATCGAATGGAAAGAAGTAATAGTTTGCAGAAAGTAAACACAAAGCAGTAAAAGATTATAGATTGTATGTAAAGAAAAAGGACCGGGATCCATAGTTCACTAGAGGTGGCTCTCCTTAAGATAGATAACATGGTGGGTGAACAAATTACAACGGGGCAATTGACAAACACCGAGAAAGCAATACATGCATATACTAATCATCTTGACTCCTTTGAGACTTGATTGGGCATTACAACATTATACATAGACCGCCATCCAACTGCATCTATGACTAATAATCCACCTTCAGGTTATCATTTGAACCCCCTCCAGTATTAAGTTGCAAGCAACAGATTATTGCTTTATGAACTGTGTGTAAAGTAAACAATACGATTGTTCTATGAACAAAAGATTGTTGTTTTCTCCCTAGTAGCAACAACACATCTAGTACCTTAGAGATTTCTGTCACTTCCCCAGATTACCAGAGGCATGAACCCACTATCGAGAATAAATACTAACTCTTGGAGTTGCTAGCATCTACTTGGCCAAGATAACTACTAACAACGGAAAGCATGCAAGATCACAAATAACAAAGACATGATAGAATCAATAATCAATCTAAAATAGCATCTCAATATCCATCATATCCCCGCAAACACAACATGCAGAATTACAAATAGATGATCTTGATCATGAACGGAGCTCACAAGATCTAAACATGAAAGCACAAAGGAGGAGAACCAGCCATCTAGCTACTACATGGATCCGTAGTCCAAGGATGAACTACTCACGCATCACATCGGAGGCTTGCATGGTGATGAAGAAGGCCTCCAGGGTGAATTCCCCTCTCCGGCAGGGTGCCGGGAAGAGCTTCAGATCCCTCCCGATCAAGGGATGGAGATGTCGGCGGCTACAGACTCTTTCGTGGATTTTTGATTGGGAACTTAGGGTTTTTGTCCTGAGGGCATCTTATAGGCGGAAGGAGAGGCCAAGGGGGTAAAAGGTTAGTCCAAGAAATCATATGAAAAGTACTCCAAAGTTTGGACAAAACACAAGAAAGTGGATAAAACCAAGCATGGAACATCAAAAATTATAGATACATTTGCAATGTATCAACGACTATGGCTCATCATTCTTTGGAGGCGCCTGCTCCATCTGCTCAGAACTCGTTGACCCCATTGTAAGTTCTGCGTTGGATTTTTTTCTCCCTGACTTCCACTCTCTTTTGTGTGTTCTGCTCCAGGGTTTTTTCTGGACGCAGTGGATATTAGTTTAAACTATTAGTACTGGGAACATAAAAAGCTATTTAATCACAAACTAGTGATTCGAATGGGATGAAACTTTCACAGGATTCAAACCTAGGCACCGATGATTTATTGATTTTTTGTCAATTTTTTCGAATAGTTTTACTTTTTAGTTCAAAATCTGAGCTACTGTCATATGTTGGATCTAAGATGGAAGGTGGATCCTGGGGCAAGTCACCATGAGACTTGGGTTCACCAAGTCACTGAAGTTGCATCTATTTTTTCTCCCCTTCTTTATGATAAACCAGAAAATTCGGGTGGGGGCCTTTCTGTCCTCTCCAGTGACCTAAAAAAAGATCTTCATTCCCTTTGCCCTGTTATGACATGCTGAAGCATTTTGCGGTGCTTTCGTACTACTTTGGTTGATTCCTTGTGTTGTTTAGGTTATTTTGTTGACAGACTCTGTTTTTTAGGTAGTTTTTCAGATGCGTGCAGTTTAGGAAATTTCGATGATAAATTTTCCTGTCAAATTGTATGATGCATTGTGGTGTTTACTTAATTCTTTTTTTAGTGTTGTGCATTATGCTCTTTACTTAATTCTGATGATGCACATGTGCTATTTGCATCATCCTACCAGCTTCAGTGGAAGAACATATGCAACAATCAACGACTTGCCAGGTGATGTATTTGGTCAGATTTTTGTCAGGCTTCCTTCGCACCCATCCTGCATACTGAGGGCATCAGTCTCCCAAAAATGTTGGATGGACTCCATGGGAAGCAACGATTTCAAAAGGCTAACCCTGTCACACAATAGAGGAATGTCGTTACTTGGGTTTTTGACCAACAGCTCCGAGTATGCTCGATTCTTAACAGATCATAATCTTGACCAATCCATCTTCCAAAAGCTGAACAGGCTGGTGGAAGTACATAAAGTCTACAAACCATATGTACTCGGATGTCGCAATGGTAGGGTTCTATTTCATTATCCGCAAGGGTCTAACATGATGAAGGCCTGGGATCCAATCAGTGGAAGTGAAACAGTAATATCAGAACTACCAATTTGGCGGAGACGTGAGTATGATAGTGCAACTATCTCATTGGTCCCAAATTTAATCTTAATAGTGGGCTCAAATATAGCATCAAGCTTCATAGGTAATTTTTCAGCAATTTTCTTACATTTTTCCTCAAACTCACGTACCTTTATTGCTACCTAATTAACGAAGTGTTGGTACATAGCTTCCTCATTTCCTTCACTTACCGGAATATTGATACTGATCCTTTTTACAAGATCTTCAACGGTGTAATTTGCTGAAGGAGCATTACTATAATCAAGTTCTTTAGGCTCCTCCCTTTGGATTCTTATCATCTTGAGGTCTTCAACAGGATTGGGCTCAGCTTTACCTGCAAATTTAGCTAGCATGAGAGTTTGAATCTCAATTATCTTACCTAGTTATGCCTCAACAATCTCTGTTCTTTCTTGGAGGGCCTGCAAATCATTCCTCAAACTAACAGCTTGGTTAGATAATTTACCAAGCATAGCATCATGGTTCTCGGTTATTTTAACAAGAATATTGTTTTGCTCATTTTGTGAGTCTATAAAAGACTTAAGTGTTTCTTGGAGACTACCATTACTGGTTCCCATATTATTATTAGAGTAACCTGCACGACTAGAATAATGTTTCTGAAAATTGGGATTATAATTCTTCTTCCA
The DNA here is from genome assembly GCA_023614405.1 of Avena insularis. Taxonomy (NCBI): domain Eukaryota; kingdom Viridiplantae; phylum Streptophyta; class Magnoliopsida; order Poales; family Poaceae; genus Avena; species Avena insularis. Next base: position 533,683,212 of record CM042694.1, read on the forward strand.
AGCAGGGTTATAATCATTACGAGCTATGAAGTGTATTTCTTCAATATTTGATTCAGGGATAGTTTTTACCTGGCTTTCCTTACCTATTACGGCTAATATGAGCACATCCATCTTAGCATTGAGTTCTTCATTTTCTTGTGGTGAGGCGGAGTTCACCTTCTTCGTGTTTGATCTATCCACATGCCATTGGGCATGGTTATCTTGCATATTGTCCAGCAGCTACTTTGCTTCAATAATATGTTTACCCATAAATGTTCCTCCAGCTATAGTATCAAGCATAGACTTAGACAAAGGGTTAAGAGCATTATAAAATAAATGGAGAATTAACCAGTCATCCATCCCATGACTAGGATAGTTTCTCATGCATTCTTTCATCCTCTCCCATGCAAGCGCTAGTGGCTCATGTTCTTCCTATCTAAAATCAGTAATCTTATATATTAGTTGCATAGTCTTTGTAGGTGGGAAAATTTTAGTCATAAATAAAGAAGTACATTCCACCCATGATGTAATAGTAGTTCTAGGTAAATATAGCAACCATTCTTTTGCTCTTCCTCTAAGAGAGAAAGGGAATAAGCGCAATTTGACCGCATCAGGGTCAACATCTTTTATGCACATCATATCACATATTTCAGTGAAAGTATTCAAGTGCATACCTGCATCCTCAACAGCAGAGCCTCCAAATTGATTTTGTTGAACCAAACTTAAATAATGGGGATTATTTTCATAATCATCAGTACCAATTGCTGGCTGGGTAAAAGGAGTACGCAAATAATCATTGTTGGGAGTAGCAAACTCCCCAAGCTTCTTTTCAGCCATATTTCCTATGTTTTTGGTTTTTCTTAAACAGAGACTTATAATAGTAAAAACAAGAATTCAAAGACTAACTATTTTTTTGGGTTTTACAAATAAAGTCTGGAAGCAAACTAAAAATTAAAAACTAGAATTAAAACTAGCAAGGTTCCTACTAACCTCACCAAGGTAGCTATTGCTTCCCCGACAGCGACACCGTTAAAAGGGTTGATACCTTCGATCCGGATTACGGATGTAGTATAGCTCTTTTTCCCTAGTAGACCTAGGTTTATCGAATCCTCGAGAAGAAGAAAGCGTAGTGAAGTTACTTTAACGGACCTTCGGGAGTTTTAGAATTCCTTTTGTGTTTTTACCAGACCAAGAGTTTGCTTTCTTTTGTTGTTGTCGATGATGGAGAGAGAGGGCCTAGGGCTTTCGGTTTCACCTGTAGTTGTGCAAAACATCTGATGGAAATAAAAGGTAATAATAAAGTATGCATGTAATTGTTAGAGCAAGATAGGTTATATGTTGGCAGTCCATCCATAATTGCTATTGCCTCTGCAACTGCTTATAGCAATAACCTACTAGTCTCATCCATAGAAGAAATAGAAGTAATGATATGCATAGTGACGTCACCGTTAATCCCAAGTAAATCCCTCACATACAGCCATACTACCCCTTCTGTCACTGGGGTTCCCAACCTGTAGATTAGTCATTACTCATACTCCCTATACCTAGCTCAATCCTCAGGGTCTTGGGTACCTGACAAGTCCTTGGACTGAGGCAAGATAGGATACAATAATCATCATGCCATACAGACTAATACATGATCCCATCTATGATAAATAACATGCACAAAAGCTACATGGCTAGGCCAAAGCCCTTAGCCCAAGGAGGATTACTCACACATAGAGATGAAATCAAAGATCATAAACATTGCAATGGGAATCATGAGATTGATAGCAAATAGTCTTACAATATCGCCAATCGAAGATGAGATCTACTATTACAAGTGGTGGAATATGGCTATCGTGGTGGAGAATGGATTGGAGATTAGATCTAAGTCTATTCCTCCAGCGGCTCTTCGGTGTTGTGGATGCAGGGTTCTAGTGGCGAGGGGGCGAGGGCGGGCTTTTCTCGTCGCCCGAGGCCTCTTTATATAGGGGTTCCTTCACGAAAGCATAGATAGAGTAATGGCAAGCATTTCATACGGGTTTTATGCATCTTTATAGCGCAGCAAAATTATTGTTAACATGGAAGATTCAAATGACTAAACTTTATTCCTTGTCATGTAATCAACTCATAGGCTTGCATTTGAACAATAAACTATAATCATGTAAAATTGGGAGTGTGAGAGTTGTCATGAAAAGATATACACTAAATTATCTCAATTCTCCCACATCAATAAATCAAGACTTTTTAAGTACTGCTTTGCCATTCATTATCCTTCAAGAATTTCAACTCTTAAGTAATTAAGAGCACACCAAAAGTTTTTATTAGTTTATCGAGCTGTGATGGACACTCATGGCATCACTAAGGTTTTTGTTCCTTTTGCACAATGATTACTCATATCAGCCAGAGGAGTGATTCCATCATGAACACAGCTACCCAGGAGTGCCAAGAATCTTACCCACTATAGCATTCCTGCTACATGTGTTTAATCAACTCATAGACGAAATCTAGGAGTTTCCTCCATGAAGATCGTTCGTAGGCTAGCGGAGTTATTGGCATCCCATGAAGTTTGACATGCATAAAGCTATACCGTTCTTATGATTAAAAAGTCAAACTTTGGCATGCTCACAAAAACCACTAAACATTAATTCAATCGAACAAATCCTTTTAAAGAGAGCTATCAAGTCAATCATTATTTTCCGTGGTGTTGAGTGTCTCTAGAAATAAGCCTTCAAGACTAAACACTACAACACCCAAGCCTTCAATTGTGAGACTTTTTCTTATTACAATTGTTTAGCCAATTTTAGGCAAGACTTGGTTAACTACAAGAGCTGGAACAAAACATACCCAACTAAATAACCATGCAAACAAATCTTTACTACAATATAAAGACTCACTCCACCAATATAATATCTCAACATTTACTACTAACTAGCATGGGTTTCTCAAACTTCAAAAGTGGGGAGACATAAGGCGTACCTCTCATGTTTGGTTCCACTTCTCTCTTCCCTTTTGATTTGTTTCTTGGAAACTAGAAGTCAACCACTCTTCCTGCAAATACATGAGAACCTCGAGGCGGAAAGAAAAGAAAGAGGGAAAATAAAGATAAATGGAGAATTTTTGTTGTTGTTTTTAAGAGAGGGAATTTAAAGAATAGAAAATTGGTGGCAAAGCTCGGCTAGAAAATCTCGAAAAAAATAGAAATAAGTAAAGATAAAGTGTTGGGGAAACCAGCACGAGTGCTTATACACTCAAATTAAAAACATAGCCTTGAAATAAATAAAAGCAAATGAACGCCAAATAAAGATAATGAGGAAAACTTCCCCAAGCTTAGGCTTTTGCAAGCCCTTCAAATCATTGTGCTAGCGGTAAAAGTCATTACTCTAGTTTGCAAATTGAGTTGATAAATTACTAGTTGTTCCTCGGAGGTTTAAGGAGAGGCTATGCATCCTCCCCATAGTCCCTCCAAATTCTTGGAAGTCTTGGTATGTAGCGAACCGGGTTGGTGGCTACTCCTCTTGATAAGGAACTTCTTGCTCCTCTTCTTGGTCCTCATCCTCATCCGGAATCTCCTCCCTGGGTTGGTGTTGCTCAACCTGAAAGTCATATAGCAAACGTCCTTCCTCGATAGAGAAAAGACATTTAGTCATAGGAGCGGGGTAGAGATGCCGAGCTCCAGCAATATGCAAGTAATAAAGAACACCTCTCTTAGTGAGAATTCGACACACCTTTAAAGTAGAGAAACCAACACGTCGCTCACCTAGCATAGGTTGCAACTCACCTAGGTCGATGCCTAGGGCAATGGAAAGCACGGTGATGACGCCTCCACCTGTGATTGGTCCTTGGCTTTGGGAGGATTGGTGCTCTAGGTAGAGCACAAGAATTGCGCCCAAGTTGAGTGACAAGTTGTAGTTGTTGTAAGAAGCTTTTGTGAGGACTAAGATGTCCTCATTGAGCCCCATGAACTCATTTCTTTTCTGCAAGGTGTTCGCAATAACATAGAACAAATAGTGAATTGCAGGATGTTGAATATTCTTCCCCTTGCTCACTCTAGAAGTGAAGCTCATTCCATTATAATATTGTTCCGGGGAAGGGTCTAAGCGCGCAAGCCATTATCATTATTGTTTGGGAAATTAAAGCATGTGCACCATTCATCTAGTGATAAAGTGTAATTGTTGTTCATAAGTTAGAAAGAAATCGTGTCCTCTCTATGCCATAGTTTAATGGTGCTTTGCAAAGAACATAGGAATTCAAGAGTTAACCGGCGATAAGTAGGCACATCATTGAATACAAAGTTTTGCAGGCCAACCCTCTTGCAAAGTTAATTGAAGTTATCAGAAATACCGAGTTGGTTCAATATAATGGGGCAAGCCCACTTGGTTTCCTTCACTTCTCGGTTCTTGATCTTGTTGAAGCGATCACATTGGAGCTCATTCCTGAACCGTATCCCCATGCATTCTTGAGTGATAGCCTAAGAAGCGCTAGCAGCGACACGAGCACGAGTTTGGCTCCTTGTGTTCATCATCTATAATAAATAAGAAAGACAAAAATAAAACTTTTTGATCCAACAATAATAAGCATAACATATTCCTCATCATAGCACACTAAAGAATCCTTTCAAAATAATCATCTAGGCAAGAGAATCATCGCAATTAGTTCATAGTATGTCTCACCCTAGATTGATAATGACGATAGATCAAAGATGAATTTGTAAAAACTAATTGGAGGATCGGAGGAGAAACATAGAGTAGATCACTTGTGTGTGAGGAAATCGAATGAAATTGAGTAGAGATGAAGATCTCTTGAGGTTTTGAGAGAGTTTGGAGGTAGAAGAGAGAAAAAGGATTGAAGTTTTGGGGTTGGAGGTACATTCCCATGGAGTTTCTGTGGTCGGACGCAACTATATGGGCAAACTAGACGGCTGGAACAATGTGTTCCCATCGTATAGTTGGCATGCTGTCAAAATTTTAGGGTTTCCACCTGGCAGCGTAGCTATATGGCTAGACTATACGGCCGGAACAATTTGTTCCCACCGTATAGTTGGTCGCCAAACCCTTTGTACCAGGAAAACAAATTGTATGAAAGCATCAATATCTATACGACCGGAATTTTTACTCCCGTCGTATAGTTGGTCGTTAAACTGTCAGTACTTATGAAAGAAAAATTGTCGATGGCAAAAATATGTATACGACCGGAACTATACGGCCAGAATTTTTATTCCCGCTGTATAGTTGGTCATTAAACCTTTTGTAAACATCAAAAAAATTCCATTTCTTCAAGAATTCTTTCTTATCCTAAAACTTAGTGAAACACCTTGTTTTTGATAGAAAAATGGCAGTAAATATTGTTGACCAACATCAGCATGTATTAAGCAGGATTTTTAGTACTACCGAACTTCTTCTCATCAACTAGAGTTTTTTAGCACTCTTTATTAAACATAAACTTAAACTAAAACTTAAAAACTTAATTCAAACCTTTATTTCACATGGGTTGCCTCCCATGAAGCACTCTTTTATGGTTAATAGCTTGACTTCAATGTTGCTCACTTAGGCCAGATGAGTGGAACACCCACTCCAAAATAGTTGGCATTCAAAGTGATGGACTCCTTTTCATTCTTCTTGGGTTTCTTCTTCCTGGGAAAAAGAATAACAAAAGGATCTCGTGAAGGCAATTGAAGCTTCACGTTCCCTTCATGGAGATTAATCAAAGCCTTAATAGTTCTGAAAAATGGACGGGATAATATAATAGGAGCAGTAGCATCTTTAGGCATGTGAACAATAACAAAATCAATAAGAGCAGGACAGCCTTTAATGTATACTAAAGTATTCTCCTTAATTCCTACAGCTTGTTTGTAGGTACAATCTGCTAGATGAAATTTTAACTCGGTGATTTCAAAGGAGCCAAGATTTAACTTATTAAAAAGACTTTTTGGAATTGTTGAGATGCTTGCACCTAGATCACAAAGTGCAGCTATCTCATTGGTCCCAATTTTAATCTTAATAGTGGGCTCAAATATATCATCAAGCTTCATAGGTAATTTTTCAGCAATTTTCTTCTATTTTTCCTCAAGCTCACGTACCTCTATTTCTACCTAATTAACGAAGTGTTGGTACATAGCTTCCTCATTTCCTTCACTTACCGGAATCTTGATACTGATCCTTTTTACAAGATCTTCAACGGTGTAATTTGCTGAAGGAGCATTACTATAATCAAGTTCTTCAGGCTCCTCCCTTTGGATTCTTATCATCTTGAGGTCTTCAACAGGATTGGGCTCAGCTTTATCTGCAAATTTAGCTAGCATGAGAGTTTGACACTCAATTATCTTACCTAGTTGTGCCTCAACAATCTTCGTTCTTTCTTGGAGGGCCTGCAAATCATTCCTCAAACTAATAGCTTGGTTAGATAATTTACCAAGCATAGCATCATGGTTCTCGGTTATTTTAACAAGAATATTGTTTTGCTCATTTTGTGAGTCTATAAAAGACTTAAGTGTTTCTTGGAGACTACCATTACTAGTTCCCATATTATTATTAGAGTTACCTGCACGACTAGAATAATGTTTTTGAAAATTGGGATTATAATTCTTCTTCCAAGCAGGGTTATAATCATTACGAGTTATGAAGTCTATTTCTTCAATATTTCATTCAGGGATAGTTCTTACCTGGCTTTCCTTACCTTTTACGACTAATATGAGCTCATCCAGCTTAACATTGAGTTCTTCATTTTCTTGTGGTGAGACGGAGTTCACCTTCTTCGTGTTTGATCTATCCACATGCCATTGGGCATGGTTGTCTTGCATATTGTCTAGCTGCTGCTTTGCTTCGGTAATATGTTTGCACATAAATGTTCCTCCAGGTGTAGTATGAAGCATAGACTTAGACACAGGGTTAAGAGCATTATAAAATAAGTGGAGAATTAACCAGTCTTCCATCCCATGACTAGGACAGTTTCTCATGCATTCTTTCATCCTCTCTCATGCAAGCGCTAGTGGCTCACGTTCTTCCTGTCTAAAAACAGTAATATTAGATATTAGTTGCATAGTCTTTGCAGGTGGGAAAAATTTAGTCATAAATAAAAAAGTACATTCCACCCATGATGTAATAGTATTTATAGGCAAAGATAGCAACCATTCTTTTGCTCTTCCTCTAAGAGAGAAAGGGAATAAGCGCAATTTGACTGCATCGGGGTCAATATCTTTTATGCGCATCATATCACATATTTTAGTGAAAGTATTCAAGTGCATACCTGCGTCCTCAACAACAGAGCCTCCAAATTGATTTTGTTGAACCAAACTAAAATAATGGGGCTTAATTTCATAATCATCAACAACAATTGCTGGCTGGGTAATAGGAGTACGCAAATAATCATTATTGGGAGTAGCAAACTCCCCAAGCTTCTTTTCAGCCATATTTCCTATGTTTTGGGGTTTTCTTAAACAGAGACTTATAATAGTAAAAACAAGAATTTAAAGACAAAATATTTTTTTGTTTTTTTAAATAAAGACTGAAAGCAAACTAAAAATTAAAAACAAGCATTAAAACTAGCAAGGTTCCTACTAACCTCACCAGGGTAGCTATTGCTTCCACGACAACGACGCCAGAAAAAAGGTTAATACCTTCGATCCAGATTACGGATGTAGTATAGCTCTTTTTCCCTAGTAGACCTAGGTTTATCGAATCCTCGGGAAGTAGAAAGTATAGTGAAGTTACTTTAATGGACCTTCGGGAGTTTTAGAATTCCTTTTGTATTTTTACCAAACCAAGAGTTTGTTGTCTTTTGTTGTTGTCGATGATGGAGAGAGAGGGAATGGTTCAACGTTTATTTGTTCATCAGGTTTTATAGTTCTCTTTTCAGTTTTAGTGATTACACTAGTCATCATAGGATGATCCTTTACCTTATCTGGGAAGGGAATCTTCTCGATATAAGGTTCAGGCAAAATATGATCAATAGTGCAATACTCAGCACTCCCAACAGGAACACAGTCAACAATATCTTTATAAGGTGCGTGGTACTTGTTCCATCCCTTTTTTGGAATTTCAATATAAGAAGCAAAATCCTTAAAGCAATTTGTAATAACTTGTAAATCAAGACCATAAGCATTACTAATATTTTGAAAGTCATCAGTTCCCATAAAATATTCAACGCATTCATAATAATAATTTATACCTGACATTTGTACCTTTGTCATTCTCCCAAGCTTTAGCATTGTCTTGAATACGGTCCAGAAGATCCCATTTAGCTTCTTCTTCCATGCGAGTGAATGATCCAGCACAAGAGGCATCCAATAAATCCTTATCATGTAGAGGGAGCCTTGCATAAAAGTTATTGATAATAATATTGTTGGGGATCTCATGAATGGGACATTTGAGCATAAGTAACTTCAATATCCCCCAATCTTGAGCTGTACTCTCTCCATCAAGAGGCCAAAAGTTGTATATTTGATTCCGATCTTTATGAATCTCACTAGGGGGATAAAACTTCGAATAAAAGAGAGGTAATATTTCCTCCCATTCCAGAGCTTGACCATTCTTCAGCAGCTTATACCATTCCTGAGCTCTTCCTTTTAGTGATAATGAGAATAACTTCTTCTTAACTTGATCTGTAGTAATACCTGCACACTTGAACAACCCGCATAATTCGTGTATAAAGAGTAAATGATCACCGGGATGGATAGTTCCATCCCCAACATAGTAGTTATCCATAACACGATCAATAATTCTTGTAGGTATTTTAATAGCATCATTCTTAGCAGGTGGTGGTTCATCTACTACCTTAGTAGTGGTAGTAGCATGTCAACACCCGGATTTTTAATCCCAAATGCCCATTATGCCATCCCTCGCAATCCCAGGATTACCATTTTTGCGAGACATAACGGATTGGATATCACAGTACATCATCCATTACAAACCATACATAAGGTTTTACACAAATAAGGATCTCATGATCCAGTCTGAATGCAACAAGCAGCAGAAATAAAAGATAAGCGTAACGGTGGGGTCCATCTTCAGAACGCACGACGAATCTTGGCGAAGATAGTCCTAGTTATCATAGCCGTCCTGTTGACCATCATCTTGATAATCTCCTTCATAGTCTAGCCATGATAATAGCCAGGGAAATAAGCCATGAGTACTCTTTAAGTACTCGCAAATTACTATTAACAGGTACTATAATTCTAAGTTAAAGTGTTGAATCTAATTTAACTATCAAGTTAAGTTTGAAACCTAAGCTGAGTTCAGAAGCAAAGAAAGATAAAGTAAAGTTCTAGAATCACTTAAGTTGGGAAGCTATTATCATCAACACAACCCTATTGTGGTCAAGTCAAAGTTCATCATTTATTTCAAGTTATTTAGAAAACATCTGACAACGAAACAGTATGGCCATTCCAACTGTCCATAACCGTGAACGTGGCTATTCAAATAGTTTGACACTCTGCAGAGGTGGTACACTTTCACCACAAGATTCGATACATCTGTCAGGGATAACCCTGAATCATCATACTTAGTATGCAAATAATCAAACATACCCAACACTACATCTGGCGCTTCCTGGGCTTCTTCTGCGTTCATGTGGAAGAGACGACCGTTGCGGTTGTGCGGGTTCCCTGGGGCAAATCTTCTTCATGGTTGAACACGACGCTGCTGCTGAGCTGGGGCATTCACAGGGGCATTGGCAGCAGTCTTCTTGGGACACTCATTGGAGTAGTGACCCTTCACTCCACACTCGAAGCAAGTGATCTGGGACTTTTCCTTGACAGCGATAGGCACAGCATTGCTGCCAGTTCTAGCCACAGTGTTGTTGTTGTTGTTGTTGCTCTTGGGAGGTGCATGGTTGAAATGGTTGGCATTGCCGGAGTTGTGATTGTTTCCTATGGACTTCACATTGCCTCCGCTACGGTTGGGGTAACTTGGGTGAGAATTTGGGGGTCGGTTGTTCCTTGGTGCATATCCTAGTGAGGGGTTAGGACGGTACTTCTGGTGACTACTGGATCCAGACTACTGCATCATACGACGCTTGCGGTTGTCGTTTGCCTAGTTAATCTTCCCTTCCATCTAAATGGCAGAGTCGACTAGCTCTTCGAGATCATCAAAACGGATGTTGACGAGGACCTTCTGCATCTCATCATGCAGTCCGTTTAAGAATATCTCCTTCTTCTTGGCCTCCGTGTTGATCTCATCCGGTGCATATCTGGCAAGTGACAAGAATATGTCATGGTACTCTACCACAGTAATTCTTCCTTGCTTCAATTCGCGGAATTCATCTCTCATCCTGTTGACAAGACCTTGCGGCACGTGGGTGCGGCTGAACTTGACCTTGAATGCTTCCTAGGTCATCACCTGGCCATGGTTCATATTACGGATGCTATTCCACCAAGCTCTTTCATCTCCGCTTGGATAGTGGGTGGCGAAGAGAACTTTCTCATTCTCATCAACTCGCAACCTCTAAGTTGTTTTCCATGGTGCGTAACCATCCTTGACATCTAATGGGTTTTCAGATTGGTTAAAGATTGGGGGATTGGTGTTCTAAAAGTTTTTGAGTTTGGATCCTTGGTGATCCTGATTTCCATGTCCTTGGTTGTTGAGAGCCATTTGGGCGATCTGCTGCAATGTTGCTAAGTTGGCTTGACGTTTGGCCATGCTTGCTTCACGGTCCGCGATGAGATTCTGCAAGATCTGCAGCATTGGGTCCTGCAACGAGCTGCTCCCTCCTTGGTTTCCACGAGTCATCTGAAGATTGAGATAGATATAGGGGTAAAAGGGAAATTCTAAGGTTCTTGGTTTTGGGTTTTCAAAGCTAAAACAATGAGTTAGACTCAGGTTTTTCAACTAACTTCTTTTTCATTCATGCAAGCAAGCACCCGATACAACACACACCACAACAAGCAAAGGGGGAAACAGATGGTTTGAAGAACCATTCTGCAAGCTACGATACAATGAGATGATACATCTCATGCTACGATAGTGCTCTAGTGCATCTACTCATGGTCGATGAAGTCGGAGTCTTCATCATCAGTGTAGAAGTCCACAGCATCCTCCTCCAGAAAGTCATCATCGTTGCTGAGGTAAGAATCCATATCTCCCTGGATGTCTTCACCCTCATCTTCTTCTTCTTTGGCGGCAAGCTGAGCTTCCTATTCCTTGACGGTCTTCTCGAGGTCGGCCACCTTCTTGCGAAGACGGGCGATGGTGTGATCCTTCTTTGCACGCTGGCGACGAAGAGACTGGCGATCTTGGACGAGCAGTGCGAAAGTCTGGGCCTTCTGGTCGGCAATGGCACGGTTCTGGTTGGCTAACTCTCTGGCATTGTCCAGTTCCTGCTGTCTGTCATGAATCAAGAAATCAAGGTTCTCCACTTGACGCCTCAACTCTGGGTGGCTTGGCATCTCCATCGGCATTCCCATGAAGTCACGTCTTGCATAGTGGGCAAAACGGGTTCCTTGGATCTTGTTGACGCTGAGGGCACATAGACGTGCGAGAGCTTCATGCATTGCCCTGGCTAATCCATCTAGCGATTGTTCTCTCTTACGGAGAACTGGATTCTCCGGAAGTTGGTGCTTGATGCTTCCCGAAGATCCGCGGTGACTAGCCCTGTAGGTCTCCTCACAGGGGTCCTAGAAGTTGAGCTCAAGAAACTCGAATGTGGGCGTCCTAGTAACTCCGACAGTGAATCCAGATCCCTCTCGAAGATTAGCTGACCTCCGTTTCCCAACTGGTAAAACTTGCTAAACTGAGTCTCCATCTACAAGAATTAAGGATGAGGAAGTTAGGGAAGTGATCAAGTGTGTCAATTTTTAAGTAATACTGTAAGAATTTTGAGGAACATGACTTTTTGAGAAAGAATGAGTTCACAAGGGTAAGAGAGGAAATAGTTTTTTATAAATACTCACTTTGGTTTTGAAGCTAAGTTTTTGGTTTGGACGTCCATTCTAACTAGGGTCTCCTATGGTCAGGATGGCTCTGATACCAACTTGTCAGCACCCGGATTATTAATCCGGATGCTCGCTATGCCATACCTTGCAATCCAGGATTACCATTTTTGTGAGACATAACGGATTGGATATCACAGTACATCATCCATTACAAACCATACATAAGGTTTTACACAAATAAGGATCTCATGATCCAGTCTTAATGCAACAAGCAACGGAAATAAAAGATAAGCGTAACGGTGGGGTCCATCTTCAGGGCACGAGGCAATCTTGTGACGAGATAGTCCTAGTTATCATAGTCGCCCTGACCATCATCTTGATAATCTCCTTCATAGTCTGCCCATGATAATAGCCAGGGACAAAAGCCATGAGTACTCCTTAAGTACTCGCAAATTACTATTAACAGGTACTATAATTCTAACTTAAAGTGCTGAATGTAATTTAACTATCAAGTTAAGTTTGAAACCTAATCTGAGTTCAGAAGCAAAGAAAGATAAAGTAAAGTTCTAGAATCACTTAAGTTGGGAAGCTATTATCATCAACACAACCCTGTTGTGGTCAAGTCAAAGTTCATCATTTATTTCAAGTTATTTAGAAAACATCTGACAACGAAACAGTATGGCCATTCCAACTGTCCATAACCGCGGACGCGGCTATTCAAATAGTTTGACACTCTGCAGAGGTGGTACACTTTCACCACAAGATTCGATACATCTGTCAGGGATAACCCTGAATCATCATACTTAGTATGCAGATAATCAAACATAACCTTCCCTTTACACACCCTAGTACAAGCACTTCGCCTATGAGCATGGCCTCCCAACCATGACCATCAGTCATCTTGGGCCTTTGCATAGGTGGACAACATTGAGAGGTAGCCTCAGCTCAAACCTCTCCGTGAGGGAACTAATACTAATGCATATAAATTTCCAGTAAGCCTTACCCAATTCCGGTAGTGTGGTTGTACGGTAAATTTGGAATGATATCGCATCCGAATCCAACCATCAGTTTTATAAAAGGGTTAAGGCTCATGCCTCATCATTTTCATCATCATAAACCAGCACATGTCAAAACATCTCAATAGAATGACTCATCATTCCAAGGTTTTCACAATTCATTTTCACTAAGTGTTCCCATCTAAAGTGACTCAAGTTTTTGATCTACTCTAAAATGTTAAGTTAAGAGTGTTCACTAAAGGGGAAAGATGGGATCAATCTCATGCCATAGAATGACATCTAAAGGTTTCTAAGTAGGGCAAGTTTTATACTTTTTATGCTACCTTCAAAATAAGTAAAGAACTTTGTATAACCTAAGAGGGGTAAAACTTGTAGGTAAGACTTGGGGTACTAATAGTTAAAAAGGGGTGTGATCAAAGCATGCCTAAAGCATCCTTGCTCATTCATCTAGCTTAATTCTAGCCTGTTAACAATAGCTTGCCTTGGTTGGTGCAGTGGTTGAAGTTTTCTTCTTCTTCTTCTTGGTAGAACTCCTCCTCCTCGAAAGCTTGGTCGGTACTAGCGTCTATAAATACATAGGGAGTAGACAATCACCAAACAATACTTAACTAGGCTAAGTAGCATTCTAAAACACACAATTGATGATCTAGAGAAAAGTAATTTCTACTCATAGAAATATTAACTAACATTTAATATTCACCACCAAAATATGGGATCATGTGGACACATGTCCTCACCACATATTCTAACATGTGGGAATGATATTTAAAGGTGGGATTGATATTACTTTGGTTTAAGTTCATTATTTAATGATTTAAAGTAACTAGAAATGCCTATATAGCATTATTTTGGTACTAGTCCAAAGTCACTGCATGTAAACCTTAATATTATTACATATTTAGATAGATATGTAAGATCTCACCATAATAAGGTAAGATCCCTGTGATTGCAGTGCTAGTCCCTGGATCGAAAATGCTAGCACCCACAGTTTAAGATGAAGTACACAGAAACAAAGGTCATTATTACATCGCATATTCAGGAATATAATGGTTCTTACAACTCACTTAGCCCAAGGCTAAGACACTTAAAGTTCACATTACATAGCATAATAATAATAGAGTCTTTAGTCTTCATGTGCCACAGGCAAGCATGTCGAGTGTAGACCCGCAACCCTACTCATCATCAGAGTATCCTGCAACATAATAAGTTACAGCCACAAGGGTCAATACATTTGGAATTGTATTGGCAAGTGATACCATAGATACTTAGTATAATCCAACAACTACATGAATATATGGCTAAGTGGGGTTTTGGCTGGCTTTGCTAAAATTAGTTTGACTTATAGTTTTTGAAGAAGTTTTTCATTCCAGCTATAAGGTACCAATGATAGACGTCACTTTGAACCTCTACCCATGTTCACCCACAAGTTTTAACTTAGAAATTTGGATGAGGAGATTATTGAACTACTTCACTATCTTGAGGCTCAGAAGTTGTCCATAACCGGGGACACGGCTAAGTACTTAGTTTTACCCTCTTGAGAGGTGGTGCACTTTCCCCACAAGACTCGACATGCATCGAGATGAGACTTTTCAGAAGCAATCCCTCAGACCACCCTCTGTCCGTCTGGCTGAGTTCTCGCAACTTAGTCGGTCAAGGCAGAGCCCATATGCCATGTGGCTGCACTGGAAGCTTCATGACAAGAATGTCTCCAATCTCTTTGTTCCTGGGTGGCCTTCCACAAGTGTGATACACCAGCCGACCATAGATATGGCCCCTGAGTAACCACTCAACATAATCCAAGCAAGTCCCATTCCACCCAGGTGTTTCATTAACATTAGTTGTTTTCTTAGTTAAACAAAATAATATCTTTCCGTACTATCTTATGTGTATATTCCACCCACGAATTCTAATAGCATGGCTAAGCACTCTAGCATACGAAGTCTTTCAACTAGGAGATACTACCAAGATATAGACTATAGGGTAGCATAGCATAGTATGGTAACATATGAATAATTTTATCATGCTAAGATCTACCAAAAATATCACTAGTGCAATAGTGAAAATAATAGGACATGAGATGAAATATCACTTGCCTTGGTAGCTAGGGGAATAGGTACAATCCTCACAGCAACAAACTTCACAATCCACACAATCTACACAAGATCAATATAACAACAATAATTCAATCAATAAAACATTACAAAAACATGAATGCAGGCAACATGCAAAGATATGACCACAAATCTATTATTTACAGAGTCTACAGTACTGAGGATAGAATACCTCATCTAAATGCATAAGAAATACCCAAAAATAATTTATAGAACAATTTTTGTGAGCAAAATACTCCTAAAAAGGTTCTGCCTAATATTCCAAGTTTACAGAGGCAAAAGTGTGAAACAAGGCCTCCATAATAAAGGTCTTATTTTTCTGAATCCATAGACACCAAATTTGTATTTTTCTGATTTGTGGATCAAAAGTTATGGATTTTCTAAGTTTAATACTAAATTTGTCTATTTTCTAATTAAACAGAAATAGTCTGGCGACGTGGCGCTATCCTATTGGCTGGTACCGCTTTGGCCGGATCGACCTCTGCAGCCGTTGGATTTAAGTGACGTTGGACGAATCAGATCAGACGTACCCTTTCGTTTAAGTGATCTAATCTTAACCGCTAGGGTATGATCGAGCGGCTACAAAACACCTCGTCGGGGACTGGCGGTGCTAACGACGGCGCGCGGCAACGGCACGTCGGCCTCGTGGTGTTCCGATGGTTCCAGAGGCGTAGGGGGACAGGTCATTATTACATCGCATATCCAGGAATATAATGGTTCTTACAACTCACTTAGCCCAAGGCTAAGACCCTTAAAGTTCACATTACATAGCATAATAATAATAGAGTCTTTAGTCTTCATGTGCCACAGGCAAGCATGTCGAGTGTAGACCCGCAACCCTACTCATCATCAGAGTATCCTGCAACATAATAAGTTACAGCCCCAAGGGTCAATACATTTGGAATCGCCGGTGAGCTCGAACCCTTGCGGCTCGGCGGGGGTCTCTGAGGCGTGCAGGGCTCAATGAGGAGTCGGCGAGGCAAACAACGTGGAAGGCAGCAGGCGAGGCGGTTGTGGTGGAGCTTGGGGTGGTCGAATCGATGGCGCCTTCTCCTCCTCGGTGCTGCTCGGCTCCAATTCGGTTTGCTTTGCTCCACTTGCTCCGGCTAGAGGTGGGTGAGGTTCAGAGAGGTGAGGGGAGTGGAATGGTATGGAGAGAAGAGGCTGGGGAGGGCTCCTTTTATAGGCCTGACGGTGAGACCGAGTGGGATGGGCAGTCGACGGTGGCGACATGGCTACGGCGAGGTAGAGGCATGACTCGGGGTGGCGATCGATGGGTGGTCCCCTGGGGGTGCTCTAGGAATTGAATGCGGCCGTAGGGGCGGTGGCACGCGGTCTAGGCGAGGTGGCGCTCTGAGAGGCAGAGGCAACGGTGTCCACGGTGAGCGGTGGATGTGAGGCATTGGGCGGCGAACAGGGATGTCTGGGGTGTTCTCCAGGTCGAGGTGGAGCGGCGGGCGCGGGCTAGTGCCAAGGGATGGTCTGTGCGAGCGGGGACAGGGCATGCTCTGGGGGCGGCGTCGGCATGCTCGACCGGCTTCGGGCGCGGCGGTTCCTGGCCGCTCTGCCCTCTGTCTCTAGCCTAGGGCTGGTTGGGCGGTGGAGGTGGACCACAGGCAACTTGCTAGACATGGTGAGGGAGGCTGGAGAGGGCGGCTGCTGCAAATGCACGGTTGGCGGGCGAGAGGGGGCTCGGCATGGCAGTGCAGTGCAACTAGGGTTTAGGGAAGAGGTTGGGGTTGGTCTGGTCAGACTTGAGGGGGACAAAGATGATCAAAGCACATTGCAATTGCTAGACAAAATCAACCCAAAATAGTATAAGTTAGGCCAATATGATCTTGCCAGCAAGGTGTTTGATGAAATGGCCGCAAGAGAAAAAGTTTTGAATTTTGGTTTTGAAAAATTTTGAGTGATCTCCACTAGTGACTCCACTAGTGATAGGTAGTCTCTGGTTGCAAGGGTTTTGAAAATGGAGCTCAAATAGATGGTTTTTTGAAATAGGGGTGATCTATGCATATGCATTGGATTCAATTTTAAACTGCCATTTAAAATAGTTAACAGAATGTTTTTAGCAGATCAAAAGGTGGGCCTTGGTACCTCATTATGTGTACTAGCAAGGGGTGCAAAGATCAAGAATTGTTTCTGTTAAGAATTGAGTACTAGGAATAGCCAAAGTAGGCATGAGAGTTAAATTTGCCAAAATGACCATTCCTTCTTTTTAATTCTTTTTGATTTGATTTTCGTTAGGAAAAGTTTGGGAATGATGTAGATGATGTTTAAATCACCTAAGAAACATTTTACAAGCATTGGATCAATCAATCATGGCAATTCAAACAACTCCTATTTTAAATGCATACACATATGAATGCTTTCATTTTAAATTTGGAAAAGTTTTTATTAACCCTATTTCTGGATGATTTGATCTTGATAAGCTTGGATTAAAGTTTTGGGATGTTACAAACCTTCCCCCCTAAAAAAAATCTCATCCTGAGATTTACAAAGAAAACTAGGAACTAAAGAGATCTGGGAGCTCTGTCGTAATGTTATCTTCATGCTCCCAAGTGGCTTCCTCTTCGGTATGGTTGCTCCACTGAATCTTGAGAAACTTGATACTCCTGGTCCTGGTGGTTCTGTAGGCTTCTTCTAAGATACGGATGTGTACTTCCCGATAGGTCAGGTCATTGTTGATTTCCACAGCTCTATGATCGATATTCTTGAAAACTTCAGTCTTCTCAGGCACTTCCAAGCATTTGCGAAGTAACGAGATATGGAACACATTGTGGACGACTAACATCTCTTCAGGCAGTTCCAGTTGGTACGATACTTCTCCTCGGCGGTTCAGAATCTTGAAAGGTCCAATATATCTGGGAGCTAACTTTCCCTTCAGACTAAAGCGTTGAGTTCCCTTCAATGGTGAAACCTTGAGATATACGAAATCTCCGACATTGAAAGTCAGGTCTCTCCTTCCTTTGTCAGCATAACTCTTCTGTCTGGATTGGGCGGTCTTGAGGTGCTCACGGACTTTGTGAACTTTCTCTTCTGCTTCTCGGAGAATGTCGGGTCCAAAGATCTGACTCTCTCCTACTTGCGACCAATTCAAAGGGGTACGACACTTTCTTCCGTATAGGAATTCAAATGGTGCCATCTGCAAACTAGCCTGATAACTGTTGTTATATGAGAATTCTGCGAAAAGCAGGCAGTCTTCCCATTTTGATCCGTATTCCAACACACAAGCTCTAAGCATATCCTCTAAGATCTGATTGACTCTCTCAGTCTGTCCATCAGTTTGCGGGTGATACGTGGTGCCGAAGTTCAACTTTGTGCCTAATCCTTCCTGGACTTTCTACCAAAACCTCGAGCTAAACTGGGTTCCTCGATCTGATACTATGGTCTTGGGGGTTCCATGCAGACTAACAATCCTAGCAATGTATAACTCTTCTAGCTTTGCACTCTGGTAGGTAGTCTTGACAGGTATGAAGTGGGCTACCTTGGATAGTTTATCAACTATGACCCAGATTGAGTCATTTCCCCTACTAGAAGTAGGTAAACCTGTGATAAATTCCATTCCGACGGAATCCCATTTCCACTCCAGAATCTGCAATGGTTGCAATAGTCCTGCAGGTCTCTGATGCTCTGCTTTGACTCTTTGACAGATGTCACATTTGGCGATGTAGCTTCCGATCTCTCTTTTCATCTTGTGCCACCAAAATTGCTCTTTCAAATCCTGATACATCTTTGTTCCTCCGGGGTGGATAGAATAAAGAGTATCATGACCTTCCTTCATGATAACTTCCTTCAGCTCCGAATCTGCTGGCACACAGATACGTCCTTTGTACCATAGTACACCTTCTTCGTCTTCGGTGAATCCAGGTACCTTTCCTGTACCAATACGACATTTGATTCCGTCGATACTTTCATTTCCCTTCTGGGCTTCCTTGATTTGGCTAATAAAAGTGGGTTGAAGTTCAATGCTAGCTAGGAATCCTTTGCTAACTAACTTAGTCCTGAACTGCTCCAACTCCTCATACAAACTTGGTTGCTTCTCTTTGATCATGGTGTTAAGCCTACGCGGCAATCTGCTAAGAGCATCCGCTACCACATTGGCTTTGTCAGGGTGATAGTGAATGTCAAGGTCATAATCCTTGATTAACTCTATCCATCTTCTTTGCCTCATATTCAGCTCCTTCTGAGTGAAGATATACTTCAAGATCTTATGATCTGAGTAAATCTCACATTGATTACCCATCAAATAATGACGCCATGTCTTCAACGCTAGAACCACGGCTGCTAGCTCAAGGTCATGGGTCGGATAGTTCTGCTCATGTTGCTTCAATTGTCGAGATAGATACGCGATGACTTTGCCTTCTTGCATCAATACACATCCTAGGCCAATCTTGGATGCATCACAATACACATCAAACGGCTTCTTGATGTCTGGCATGATCAAAATTGGGGCTAATATCAATCTCTTCTTCAGATCTTGGAAAGTGGCTTCACACTTGTCTGTCCATTCAAACTTCTTGTCCTTCTTCAAAAATTGGGTCATTGGTCGGGCTATGCTCGAGAATCCTTCTACGAACTTGCGGTAATATCCCGCTAATCCGAGAAACGAACGAACTTGGGTTTGATTGGTTGGGGCTTCCCATTCCTCGACATCTTTGATATTGGTGGGATCATGAGACTCCTCCGCGAAACAATATGTCCTAGGAATCCTACTTCTTTCAGCCAAAACTCACACTTGCTGAACTTGGCATATAACTGATGCTCTCTCAGGGTTTCTAGAATGATTCTTAGATGTTGCTCATGCTCTTCTTCTGACTTGGAGTAGATAAGGATGTCATCGATAAACACAACTACAAACTTATCTAGGAAATTCATAAAGATCTTATTCATGAGATTCATGAAATAAGCAGGGGCATTGGTTAATCCAAAAGACATAACCGTATACTCGTATAAACCATAGCGAGTAGTAAAGGCAGTCTTCGGAATATCCATTGCACGAATCTTAAGTTGGTGATAACCAGTCCTAAGATCAATCTTTGAGAATACCTGGGCTCCAGTCAACTGATCAAATAGATCCTCTATCTTTGGCAAGGGGTACTTGTTCTTGATGGTGACGTCATTCAACTTTCTGTAATCTGTACATAGACGATTGCCTCCATCTTTCTTGTCGATGAATAACACTGGTGATCTCCATGGCGATGCGCTTGGCTGAATCAAGCCTGTTGCTAACATGGCATCCAACTGCTTCTTCAGTTCCACTAACTCTGAGGGGTTCATGGTATAGGGTCTCTGGGCTATAGGTCCGGTTCCGGGGATTAGTTCGATAATGAACTCAATATCCCTATCCGGGGGCATACCTGGCAATTCATCTGGGAATACGTCGAGGTATTCACAGACTACTCTGACTTGGTCAATGGTGGGCAGGGCTACACTCTTGTTGCACTTGAATTGACGGGGTAAGGTTTCAGAGATATGCTCTACTGTTACTCCAGAACTACTGGTCATGGTGATGGCTTTCTTAGCACAGTCTATCAGTCCTTTATGCCTTGACATCCAGTCCATACCTAGTACTACTTCCAATCCTTTGGTTCCAAGTACAATTAGGTTGGCATAAAAATCTATCCCATGTATTCTGATAGATACAGCTTTGCAAAATTTTCTAGCTTTTGCGGTTGAACCGGGGATTTGAACTATCATGACATGCTTCAGGTTGGTTGGGTGAATCTTACTAGTGCACACAAACTCTTCGGTGACAAATGAATGCGATGCTCCAGAATCGAACAATACTCTTGCTAAAACTGAGTTGACAGAAAACATACCCAACACTACATCTGGCGCTTCCTGGGCTTCTTCTGCGTTCATGTGGAAGAGACGACCGTTGCGGTTGTGCGGGTTCCCTGGGGCAAATCTTCTTCCTGGTTGAACACGACGCTGCTGCTGAGCTGGGGCATTCACAGGGGCATTGGCAGCAGTCTTCTTGGGACACTCATTGGAGTAGTGACCCTTCACTCCACACTCGAAGCAAGTGATCTGGGACTTTTCCTTGACAGCGATAGGCACAGCATTGCTGCCAGTTCTAGCCACAGTGTTGTTGTTGTTGTTGTTGCTCTTGGGAGGTGCATGGTTGAAATTGTTGGCATTGCCGGAGTTGTGATTGTTTCCTATGGACTTCACATTGCCTCCGCTACGGTTGGGGTAACTTGGGTGAGAATTTGGGGGTCGGTTGTTCCTTGGTGCATATCCTGGTGAGGGTTAGGGCCGGTACTTCGGTGACTCTGGATCGGACTACTGCATCATACGACGCTTGCGGTTGTCGTTTGCCTAGTTAATCTTCCCTTCCATCTAAATGGCAGAGTCGACTAGCTCTTCGAGATCATCAAAACGGATGTTGACGAGGACCTTCTGCATCTCATCATGCAGTCCGTTTAAGAATATCTCCTTCTTCTTGGCCTCCGTGTTGATCTCATCCGGTGCATATCTGGCAAGTGACAAGAATATGTCATGGTACTCTACCACAGTCATTCTTCCTTGCTTCAATTCGCGGAATTCATCTCTCATCCTGTTGACAAGACCTTGCGGCACGTGGGTGCGGCTGAACTTGACCTTGAATGCTTCCTAGGTCATCACCTGGCCATGGTTCATATTACGGATGCTATTCCACCAAGCTCTTGCATCTCCCGCCAGATAGTGGGTGGCGAAGAGAACTTTCTCATTCTCATCAACTCTGGCAACCTCTAAGTTGTTTTCCATGGTCTGTAAGAGTCCTTGACATCTAATGGGTTTTCAGATTGGTTAAAGATTGGGGGATTGGTGTTCTAAAAGTTTTTGAGTTTGGATCCTTGGTGATCCTGATTTCCATGTCCTTGGTTGTTGAGAGCCATTTGGGCGATCTGCTGCAATGTTGCTAAGTTGGCTTGACGTTCGGCCATGCTTGCTTCACGGTCCGCGATGAGATTCTGCAAGATCTGCAGCATTGGGTCCTGCAACGAGCTGCTCCCTCCTTGGTTTCCACGAGTCATCTGAAGATTGAGATAGATATAGGGGTAAAAGGGAAATTCTAAGGTTCTTGGTTTTGGGTTTTCAAAGCTAAAACAATGAGTTAGACTCAGGTTTTTCAACTAACTTCTTTTTCATTCATGCAAGCAAGCACCCGATACAACACACACCACAACAAGCAAAGGGGGAAATAGATGGTTTGAAGAACCATTCTGCAAGCTACGATACAATGAGATGATACATCTCATGCTACGATAGTGCTCTAGTGCATCTACTCATGGTCGATGAAGTCGGAGTCTTCATCATCAGTGTAGAAGTCCACATCCTCCTCCGAAAGTCATCATCGTTCTTTGAGGTAAGAATCCATATCTCCCTGGATGTCTTCACCCTCATCTTCTTCTTCTTTGGCGGCAAGCTGAGCTTCCTATTCCTTGACGGTCTTCTCGAGGTCGGCCACCTTCTTGCGAAGACGGGCGATGGTGTGATCCTTCTTTGCACGCTGGCGACGAAGAGACTGGCGATCTTGGACGAGCAGTGCGAAAGTCTGGGCCTTCTGGTCGGCAATGGCACGGTTCTGGTTGGCTAACTCTCTGGCATTGTCCAGTTCCTGCTGTCTGTCATGAATCAAGAAATCAAGGTTCTCCACTTGACGCCTCAACTCTGGGTGGCTTGGCATCTCCATCGGCATTCCCATGAAGTCACGTCTTGCATAGTGGGCAAAACGGGTTCCTTGGATCTTGTTGACGCTGAGGGCACATAGACGTGCGAGAGCTTCATGCATTGCCCTGGCTAATCCATCTAGCCAGTTGTTCTCTCTTACGGAGAACTGGATTCTCCCGGAAGTTGGTGCTTCGATGCTTCCCCGAAGATCCGCGGTGACTAGCCACTGTAGGTCTCCTCCTGGGGGTCCTAGAAGTTGAGCTCCAAGAAACTCCGAATGTGGGCGTCCTAGTAACTCCGACAGTGAATCCAGATCCCTCTCGAAGATTAGCTGACCTCCGTTTCCCAACTGGTAAAACTTGCTAAACTGAGTCTCCATCTACAAGAATTAAGGATGAGGAAGTTAGGGAAGTGATCAAGTGTGTCAATTTTTAAGTAATACTGTAAGAATTTTGAGGAACATGACTTTTTGAGAAAGAATGAGTTCACAAGGGTAAGAGAGGAAATAGTTTTTTATAAATACTCACTTTGGTTTTGAAGCTAAGTTTTTGGTTTGGACGTCCATTCTAACTAGGGTCTCCTATGGTCAGGATGGCTCTGATACCAACTTGTCAACACCCGGATTATTAATCCCAGATGCTCGCTATGCCATACCTTGCAATCCCAGGATTACCATTTTTGTGAGACATAACGGATTGGATATCACAGTACATCATCCATTACAAACCATACATAAGGTTTTACACAAATAAGGATCTCATGATCCAGTCTTAATGCAACAAGCAACGGAAATAAAAGATAAGCGTAACGGTGGGGTCCATCTTCAGGCACGAGCAATGCGAATGACGAGATAGTCCTAGTTATCATAGCCGTCCTGTTGACCATCATCTTGATAATCTCCTTCATAGTCTGCCCATGATAATAGCCAGGGACAAAAGCCATGAGTACTCCTTAAGTACTCGCAAATTACTATTAACAGGTACTATAATTCTAACTTAAAGTGCTGAATGTAATTTAACTATCAAGTTAAGTTTGAAACCTAATCTGAGTTCAGAAGCAAAGAAAGATAAAGTAAAGTTCTAGAATCACTTAAGTTGGGAAGCTATTATCATCAACACAACCCTGTTGTGGTCAAGTCAAAGTTCATCATTTATTTCAAGTTATTTAGAAAACATCTGACAACAAAACAGTATGGCCATTCCAACTGTCCATAACCATGGACGCGGCTATTCAAATAGTTTGACACTCTGCAGAGGTGGTACACTTTCACCACAAGATTCGATACATCTGTCAGGGATAACCCTGAATCATCATACTTAGTATGCAGATAATCAAACATAACCTTCCCTTTACACACCCTAGTACAAGCACCTCGCCTATGAGCATGGCCTCCCAACCATGACCATCAGTCATCTTGGGCACTGCATAGGTGGACAACATTGAGAGGTAGCCTCAGCTCAAACCTCTCCCGTGAGGGAACTAATACTAATGCATATAAATTTCCAGGTAAGCCTTACCCAATTCCGGTAGTGTGGTTGTACGGTAAATTTGGAATGATATCGCATCCGAATCCAACCATCAGTTTTATAAAAGGGTTAAGGCTCATGCCTCATCATTTTCATCATCATAAACCAGCACATGTCAAAACATCTCAATAGAATGACTCATCATTCCAAGGTTTTCACAATTCATTTTCACTAAGTGTTCCCATCTAAAGTGACTCAAGTTTTTGATCTACTCTAAAATGTTAAGTTAAGAGTGTTCACTAAAGGGGAAAGATGGGATCAATCTCATGCCATAGAATGACATCTAAAGGTTTCTAAGTAGGGCAAGTTTTATACTTTTTATGCTACCTTCAAAATAAGTAAAGAACTTTGTATAACCTAAGAGGGGTAAAACTTGTAGGTAAGACTTGGGGTACTAATAGTTAAAAAGGGGTGTGATCAAAGCATGCCTAAAGCATCCTTGCTCATTCATCTAGCTTAATTCTAGCCTGTTAACAATAGCTTGCCTTGGTTGGTGCAGTGGTTGAAGTTTTCTTCTTCTTCTTCTTGGTAGAACTCCTCCTCCTCGAAAGCTTGGTCGGTACTAGCGTCTATAAATACATAGGGAGTAGACAATCACCAAACAATACTTAACTAGGCTAAGTAGCATTCTAAAACACACAATTGATGATCTAGAGAAAAGTAATTTCTACTCATAGAAATATTAACTAACATTTAATATTCACCACCAAAATATGGGATCATGTGGACACATGTCCTCACCACATATTCTAACATGTGGGAATGATATTTAAAGGTGGGATTGATATTACTTTGGTTTAAGTTCATTATTTAATGATTTAAAGTAACTAGAAATGCCTATATAGCATTATTTTGGTACTAGTCCAAAGTCACTGCATGTAAACCTTAATATTATTACATATTTAGATAGATATTTAAGATCTCACCATAATAAGGTAAGATCCCTGTGATTGCAGTGCTAGTCCCTGGATCGAAAATGCTAGCACCCACAGTTTAAGATGAAGTACACAGAAACAAAGGTCATTATTACATCGCATATCCAGGAATATAATGGTTCTTACAACTCACTTAGCCCAAGGCTAAGACACTTAAAGTTCACATTACATAGCATAATAATAATAGAGTCTTTAGTCTTCATGTGCCACAGGCAAGCATGTCGAGTGTAGACCCGCAACCCTACTCATCATCAGAGTATCCTGCAACATAATAAGTTACAGCCACAAGGGTCAATACATTTGGAATTGTATTGGCAAGTGATACCATAGATACTTAGTATAATCCAACAACTACATGAATATATGGCTAAGTGGGGTTTTGGCTGGCTTTGCTAAAATTAGTTTGACTTATAGTTTTTGAAGAAGTTTTTCATTCCAGCTATAAGGTACCAATGATAGACGTCACTGAACCTCTACCCATGTTCACCCACAAGTTTTAACTTAGAGAAATTTGGATGAGGAGATTATTGAACTACTTCACTATCTTGAGGCTCAGAAGTTGTCCATAACCGGGGACACGGCTAAGTACTTAGTTTTACCCTCTCGAGAGGTGGTGCACTTTCCCCACAAGACTCGACATGCATCGAGACGAGACTTTTCAGAAGCAATCCCTCAGACCACCCTCTGTCCGTCTGGCTGAGTTCTCGCAACTTAGTCGGTCAAGGCAGAGCCCATATGCCATGTGGCTGCACTGGAAGCTTCATGACAAGAATGTCTCCAATCTCTTTGTTCCTGGGTGGCCTTCCACAAGTGTGATACACCATCCGACCATAGATATGGCCCCTGAGTAACCACTCAACATAATCCAAGCAAGTCCCATTCCACCCAGGTGTTTCATTAACATTAGTTGTTTTCTTAGTTAAACAAAATAATATCTTTCCGTACTATCTTATGTGTATATTCCACCCACGAATTCTAATAGCATGGCTAAGCACTCTAGCATACGAAGTCTTTCAACTAGGAGATACTACCAAGATATAGACTATAGGGTAGCATAGCATAGTATGGTAACATATGAATAATTTTATCATGCTAAGATCTACCAAAAATATCACTAGTGCAATAGTGAAAATAATAGGACATGAGATGAAATATCACTTGCCTTGGTAGCTAGGGGAATAGGTACAATCCTCACAGCAACAAACTTCACAATCCACACAATCTACACAAGATCAATATAACAACAATAATTCAATCAATAAAACATTACAAAAACATGAATGCAGGCAACATGCAAAGATATGACCACAAATCTATTATTTACAGAGTCTACAGTACTGAGGATAGAATACCTCATCTAAATGCATAAGAAATACCCAAAAATAATTTATAGAACAATTTTTGTGAGCAAAATACTCCTAAAAAGGTTCTGCCTAATATTCGAAGTTTACAGAGGCAAAAGTGTGAAACAAGGCCTCCATAATAAAAGTCTTATTTTTCTGAATCCATAGACACCAAATTTGTATTTTTCTGATTTGTGGATCAAAAGTTATGGATTTTCTAAGTTTAATACTAAATTTGTCTATTTTCTAATTAAACAGAAATAGTCTGGCGACGTGGCGCTATCCTATTGGCTGGTACCGGTTTGGCCGGATCGACCTCTGCAGCCGTTGGATTTAAGTGACGTTGGACGAATCAGATCAGACGTACCCTTTCGTTTAAGTGATCTAATCTTAACCGCTAGGGTATGATCGAGCGGCTACAAAACACCTCGTCGGGGACTGGCGGTGCTAACGACGGCGCGCGGCAACGGCACGTCGGCCTCGTGGTGTTCTGATGGTTCCAAAGGCGTAGGGGGACAGGTGATCTTACCGAGGGCCCACGGAGGTCTCGGCGGTCTGGTTGGTGGTCGCGGGGAAGTGAGGGGAGCTCTGCTTCGCTCGGTATTCCTCGCCGGAATGGCGTCGACGGCGGAGGTCATGGCCTCGAGACGGTGGCGTTGATCTGGTACTCGAGCGGACAAGTAAAAGGGTTAGTGAAGTGCGCCTGGTCCAGCATGGTCTAGTAGTGGCCAAAAAGGAGCGGCGGGAACCTTGCCCTTACCGGAAAAATCGTCGGACGGTGGCGGCAGAGGGAGATCGCCGGACTTGGTCCGTGTCATCGACCTGGAGCACGAGAAGGCACATAGACGGGGTTAAAAAACGCGTCACAACATGGCGAAACATATGGGATAGAGGGGAGGGCGCCTAGCGGCCTGGGTTCACCGGAATTGCCGCCGGAGTTGTCGTCGGTATGCGGTGATCGAGCTCGGGATTTGGGGAGCCTGGGGGCTCTCCGAGGGTGGCGACTGGGGGAGATGATGAAGAGAGGGTGAGGGTTAAGTAGGAGTAATCGCCGGGGCAATTAATCGCGAGAAACTGCCGGGATTAAATCGATTCGAAACGGCCGAAGGGGAGAGGTCCATTATCGGCAGGGAAGACGACGAGGTGACGTGGGCGTAATTGACTGTCGAGGAGGTAGAAACGAGGGGGTAAGAAAAGACAGAGAAGGGGAGAGGGAGTCCGAGTGGGCTGCTGGGCCGGATTTGGGCCGAAAGGCCAGAAGCTGCCTGCTGCTTCATTTTTTTTCTCCCTTATTCTTTTTCTTTTTCTATTTCCGTTTTCTCCACAACTTTGGATTTAAGGATTCAAATTGATTCAAACCAATTTGTGAACATTTGTAAAAACTCAAATTAGGTTTTTAGGGTATTATAGAACATATTTATCTTCTATTTTAATCCAAAGTATTTACTTGGTAATATAGCATTTTCTTTGATTCTATTTTTCAAAATAATTCATATCTTTTTATTCATGGCTCAAAATTGCACCAAATTTTTGGAGGACACTAAATGCAATGCAATTACATGCTATGATGATATGAGTGCAATGATGATGATTTCAGATGAAATTTTGGGATGTTACAAATCTAAACCCCTTAAGATGAATCTCGCCCTCGAGATTCGGGTTGGCTAGCAAATAGGTGAGGGTGATCTCTCCGAAGTTCATCCTCTCGCTCCCAGGTTGCTTCTGATTCAGTGTGATGGTTCCACTGCACTTTGCAGAATCTGATGGTCTTGGTATGGGTAATTCTTTCTGCGGTCTCTAGAATCTTAATAGGTTTCTCTTCATAAGTGAGATCATTATCTAGCTGAACCTCCTCCAATGCTATAGTGTCTTTCAACGAAGTTTCTTCCATCTCAGCTGACTAACATGGAATACATTATGAACTGCTGACAAAGATTCTGGTAATTCTATCTCATATGCCACTTCTCCTTTGCGACTCAAAATCTTGAAAGGCCCTACATAGCGTGGTGCTAGCTTTCCCTTGATTCCAAATCTCTTTACACCACGAAGTGGTGATACCCTGAGATAAGCTCTATCACCAATCTCATAGGTGACCTCTCTATGTTTTGGATCAGCATAGCTCTTCTGCCGAGATTGAGCTACCTTTAGCCTATCTCTCACCATCTTGACTTTCTCTTCGGCCTCTTTGATTAGGTCTGGCCCGAACAAATTTCTTTCCCCTACTCCATTCCATAGTAATGGTGTAGTACACTTCCTTCCGTAAAGAAATTCAAATGGAGCCATTTCTATGCTTGATTGATAGCTATTATTGTAAGAAAACTCTGCGTATGGTAGATTTTCATCCCAACTGGATCCATAATCTAACGCACATGCTCTCAGCATATCCTCTAATATTTGATTGGTACTTTCTGTCTGCCCATCTCTTTGCGGATGAAATGCAGTGCTGAATTCTAACCAAGTTCCCAGTGACTCGTGAAGTTGTCGCCAAAAGTGCGAAGTAAACTGAGTTCCTCTATCGGACACGATACTTTTAGGTACCCCATGCAAACATGCAATTCTATTCATGTAAATCTTGGCTAGTTTTGCACTTGTATAAGTGGTCTTTACTGGAATGAAATGGGCTACTTTTGTCAAGCGGTCAACGATAACCCATATGGAATCGTATCCAGATTTAATCCTGGGTAGTCCGGTGATAAAATCCATACCAATTTTATCCCATTTCCAATCAGGTATTGGCAGTGGTTGTAATAATCCTGCCGGTTTCTGATGTTCCGCCTTTACACGACTGCACACGTCGCACAAGGCAATGTGCTCTGCTATGTCCTTCTTTAAATTGTTCCACCAAAACCTCTCCTTAACATCCATATACATCTTAGTATTACCAGGATGAATTGAATATGGTGAGTTGTGCGCTTCTTGTAAGATCAACTTCTTAAGTTCAAGATCCTGCGGAACACAGATACTTTTTCGTACCATAAGATTCCTTGATCATCTACATGGAATCCTTTTGCGTTGCCTTCACTAACCTTACTTTTGATTTCTTCTATTTCTTTGTCCAACTTTTGGGCTTCTTGAATTCTGTCCATTAGTGTGGGTTGCACTTCCAAGGATGCAAGGTACCCTTCAGGCACTATTTCAAGTCTCAGCTCTCTAAATTGGGCACATAACTCCTCCGGCAATTCTCCTTTATTAAGGCCATTTACATGAGCCTTGCGGCTTAATGCATCGGCTACGATGTTTGCCTTTCCAGGGTGGTATTGCAAACTTAAGTCGTAATCTTTGATAAGTTCTAGCCATCTTCTTTGTCTCATGTTGAGTTCTTTCTGTGTAAAAATGTATTTCAGACTCTTGTGATCAGTGAACATCTCACCACGTTTTCCCATAAGATAATGCCTCCATGTTTTTAGGGCATGCACAACTGATGCCAACTCTAGATCATGAGTAGGGTAGTTCACTTCATGATTTTTGAGTTGTCTTGATCCATAAGCTACCACTCTACCTTCCTGCATCAACACACCTCCTAATCCTTGGTGAGATGCATCACAGTATACTTGAAAGTCTTTCTCAAGATCTGGCAAACATAACACTAGTGCTGAAACTAGCCTCTTTTTCAATTCCTGAAAGCTGGTTTCGCAAGCTTCTGTCCAATTAAACTTATTCTCCTTCTTCAGCAGATTAGTCATGGGCTTTGCAATCTTAGAGAAATTTTCAATGAACCTTCGATAGTACCCTGCTAGGCCAAGGAAGCTACGGATTTCTTTATCGGATTTAGTAGGTTCCCACTCTGTCACGGCTGCCACTTTTGCTGGATCAACAGCTATACCATTTCCAGATACTATATGTCCAAGAAAACCCACTTCATTCAGCCAGCATTCACATTTGCTGAACTTGGCATAAAGTTTATGTTCTCTAAGTTTCTCTAGAATCAGGCGTAGATGTTCTTCATGTTCTTTGCTGCTCTTGGAATATACGAATATATCATCGATGAATACCACTACGAACTTGTCAAGGAATTCCATGAATACCTTATTCCTCATGTTCATGAAGTAGGCCGGTGCATTAGTCAATCCAAATGGCATCACTGTATATTCATACAACCCGTATCTAGTGGTGAATGCGGTCTTGGGTATGTCATGTTCTCTAATCTTTAGTTGGAAGTATCCTGATCGAAGATCAATTTTTGAGAACACACATGCTCCCTCTAGCTGATCGACGAGATCATTAATTCTGGGCAGGGGATATTTGTTCTTTATGGTCACTTCATTGAGTGAACGATAATCTATGCATAGCCTTTGACTTCGGTCCTTCTTCTCGACAAACAAGACTGGTGCTCCCTAAGACGACGAGCTTGGTTGGATAAATCCCTTTTTCAACTGTTCTCCCAGCTGTTTCTTGAGTTCTTTTAACTCGTCCACCGACATTTTATAAGGTCTCTTTGCTATAGGCCATGTTCCTGGTAGTAGGTCTATCAGAAACTCCACGTCCCTATCTGGTGGCATGCCAGGTAATTCCTCGGGGAACACATCTGGATATTCCCTCACTATTGGCACATCCTCTAGGCTAACCCTCTTAAGAGAATTAACCTTGCTCCCCTTGGGTTCAAAGTTAGACTTGAACCTGATCCTTTTCTTTTCTGGGGTAGTGATCATAACAGTCCGCTTCGCACAATCAATCACCCCTTCATAACGGGTCAACCAGTCCATCCCTAATATTACATCTAATCCTTGGGACTCTAGGATTATTAAACTAATCGGGAATTTGTGCTTTCCAATTTCTAGAACGATATGTCGGCATCCTGAATTTACTATCATTTCTCCACCGGGAGAGCTTACTTTAATGGGACATCCAATGGTTTTAGTGGAGAGTTCATTTTTTATTACAAATGCTCTTGAAATGAATGAATGTGATGCGCCAGTATCAAAAAGGATAAGTGCAGGAAAGGAATTAATCTTGAACTTACCGATCACGGCATCAGATCCTTCTTGAATTTCCTCCACATTAATGTGATTCACATGACCCTTTTGGAATGGGTTTGGCTTAGCCCCATCAGTCTTCTTTTCTGGGCATTCATTGGCATAATGTCCTGTCTTCTTACACTTGAAACATTCCACCTGACTGATGTCTTTCTTTGCTGGCTGACTGTGACGGTTCTGACCATTTTGGTTCCCATGGCCATGATTATTGTGATTGTTCCTGAATCCACTTTTGTTATGTCCATGATGATTGTTTCCATCATGGTGGTGGTTGTTGTTATGATGGTTATTATGATTCCCATTCTTGTGGAATCCTGAGCTCCCACTTCCTTCACCATGAGGGCGCTTGTGAGGAGATCCTGATCCAAACTTATCAAAATGATGCTTCCTCTTTCTACCCTCCACTTGCTTCATCTTGTTTTCCAGGATGGTAGCTTTATCACATAAAGATTGATAAGTTGGAACATATGCAACAAATAGTTGCATAGAAATTTCATCATTTAACCCATCTAGGAACTTCTCCTTCCTCTTTGCATCAGTGTCAACATCATTGGGTGCATAACGTGACAAATTAATGAACTCCTCGATGTATTCAGAAATACTGCGATGGCGTTGCTTGAGGTTATGAAACTCCTTTTTCTTCAATCCCATTATTCCAGCAGAGATGTGAGTGGTGCGAAACCCATCTTCAAACATTGCCCAAGTCACTTCCTCAATAGGGTGGGTAATTTGAAAATTATCCCACCAAGCAGTTGCATGACCTTCCAACAAGTGTGCTGCAAATCTGACCTTTTCTGCATCCGTGCATCCAACCGTAACTAGGTCCTTATTCACAGAACATAGCCAATCATTTTCTACCATGGGGTCAGAGGTATCCGAGAACTTAGCAGGTCTCAGCCTTAGAAATCTGGTCAGCATATCCAGGGGTGGTGGATTGTTCTGGTTGTTATTGTTATTATTGTTGTTCTGATTCTGGTTCGCCATAAATTGAGTCATCATTTGCATCAATTGGGTCTGTGCAGCCATCATCTGCTACATTCCATTGTCGTTGTGATTGTTATCCTCGTTGTTGCGTCGGGGAGGCATCTGTGGGTTTAGTAAGGGTAAGTAATGATAGATAACCCAAATAAAACATCAATTAGACAAACAAGCACATGTTCCAACATCACCATAATAACAGAGTTTGCAAAGATAACATACTAGCATAGTCACCCACAAGTCGGTATGACATATGCACTCAATAATAATAGAACGATAGGTAGATGGAACAGTATCACTACTCCTCCATGTCGACTTCCTCCTCTACTAGAGAAAGTCCTACTGATGCGAATCCTGCCTTGTATTCCTCCAAGCTGGTAGTTAGAGCATCGATCTTCTTCTGTAACTCTCTCTTCTGTGTGCGTAGCCTCTCTATCACCTCGTGATCCGCTTCCAGCTCAATGTTCTCCAGCTCTAACTCGGTCTCCAAGTCTCTAATCTTCTTGTTCTTCTCCTGAACTCTCTTCTCTTGGCTCTTGAATTTCTTCTCTTGGTCTTCAAACTTCTTCTCCATTTCCTTGATTCGATTTTCCTGTTCCTGGAAGGCCTTGTCCTTCTCCTTGAGTTGGACTCGTAGTTCATCATTGCTAAGCATCACGTTAGTCCTATCAGTATCAAGGTGTATAATAAGGCTCTCTAAGTCCTGGAGGTAGTGACGCACGGGCTTGATAGACTCCTTAGTGGCCTTGTCCAACACAATAGGCTCTCCATCCTCGTCGCGCCTCCCAAAGAAGTGGAAGTAGTGGCTCTTGATCTCAGAAGAGTGACGTCCACATAGGCGTCCCAACAGCTCCTACATAGCGACGTCGAGGCCCCTCTCCATGTCATCATGGAGAATCTTGAAGGTAATCTCCCTAGTTTGGGGCTCTGTCTCACGTCCTGGCTGGGTAACTCTGAATCCCCATAAGTCCTTCCTCTGAAACTTCCTCAGCTGAAGTCCCTGAATGGTGGGGATTGGAAGAGCGAGCACTTGGACTAGCTCCAAGATATGAGTCCCAAAGCGAGTCCCCTTGAAATCCTCGGCCGTGTTGTAGACAAAGTTCGGCATCTTTTGCATAGTATGGAGAAAATTAGTAACACAATAGAGAAAGAAAATATACAAGTCACAAAATAAGAGGGAATTCAACCAACAAAACATTCCAAGTAGCAATACATTAATTCAACTCAAGCACTCAAGGTTCCAAACATAACTTATTTTTGCCATACCACATAGGTTGGTATGGTCGAAATACCAACGTGATAAAACGCCAAGGGTGGTGGTCCAACTAATATCTCACTCCTTCTTAACCAAGGTGGCAATCTAGGCATCCTTGGCAGAAATCTGCTTGTCTTGGTCACATAGCTCCAAAGCTAGGCCTATGATATCCTTACTTAGGTGTTTCACAGTGGCCTTTGAGTCTTGGGCAAGACGCTTCTCCTCCTTGAGATCCTCCTGAGTATTGAGCATTCTATACTTGAGTCTCTCCCCAAGTTCCTTAATAGCCTTCCATGCAGCATTCCTTGCAGAGTCAAAGAATGACGGGTGCATTTCAGAGTTGGTGAACATGCAGAATCCCATACTCTTGGGATCATCTTCCTTGTTCTTGTACAAGTGGAGTTGCACCCACCAATACTCTTGTCCTTCATCAATCACAGGAAATCCCTTGTACATAGCTTCACCATTCATCCCCAAGCCGAGCATGAGGTTCTTGAGCACATTGGGAAATTCTGTCTCACACTCCAGGGTCATAGTCATCAGGGGAGCTCTACTTCGCTCGGTATTCCTCGCCGGAGTGGCGTCGACGGCGGAGGTCACGGCCTCGAGACGGTGGCGTCGATCTGGTACTCGAGCGGACAAGTAAAAGGGTTAGTGAAGTGCGCCTGGTCCAGCACGGTCTAGTAGTGGCCAAAAAGGAGCGGCGGGAACCTTGCCCTTACCGGAAAAATCGTCGGACGGTGGCGGCAGAGGGAGCTCGCCGGACTTGGTCCGTGTCGTCGACCTGGAGCACGAGAAGGCACATAGCCGGGGTTAAAAAACGCGCCAGAACATGGCGAAACATATAGGACAGAGGGGAGGGCGCCTGGCGGCCTGGGTTCACCGGAATTGCCGCCGGAGTTGCCGTCGGTATGCGGTGACCGAGCTCGGGATTTGGGGAGCCTGGGGGCTCTCCGAGGGTGGTGACTAGGGGAGATGATGAGGAGAGGGTGAGGGTTAAGTAGGAGTAATCACCGGGGCAATTAATCGCGAGAAACTGCCAGGATTAAATCGATTCGAAACGGCTGAAGGGGAGAGGTCCATCATCGGCAGGGAAGACGACGAGGTGACGTGGGCGTGGGGTCGACTTGTCAGTGGGAGGGGTAGAAACGAGGGGGTGAGAAAAGACAGAGAAGGGGAGAGGGAGTCCTGGGTCATTGGGCGGATTTGGGCCAAAAGGCGAAGTCTTTGCCGCTTCATTTTTTTCTCCCTTATTCTTTTTCTTTTTCTATTTCTGTTTTCTCCACAACTTTGGATTTAAGGATTCAAATTGATTCAAACCAATTTGTGAACATTTGTAAAAACTCAAATTAGGTTTTTAGGGTATTATAGAACATATTTAACTTCTATTTTAATCCAAAGTATTTACTTGGTAATATAGCATTTTCTTTGATTCTATTTTTCAAAATAATTCATATCTTTTTATTCATGGCTCAAAATTGCACCAAGTTTTTGGAGGACACTAAATGCAATGCAATTACATGCTATGGTGATATGAGTGCAATGATGATGATTTCAGATGAAATTTTGGGATGTTACAAGATATGATGAAATGTGATTTTTGAGAGATGGAATCAACTCAAAAGCTAACTTGGTTGATTTTATAAAAATGATGCAAGTTGCAAAAGCTTCTGCCTTTTTATTTTTGTTAGGAGAGATCTATAACTCTAATTGAATTAAATCCAACGGGCTTGGATAGATCATTTTAATACCTTTCATACAAAATTGGTTTCATGCAATTTGGATTTCTAAAACTCTCTGAATTGATTTTTGAAATAGTGGACAGAAACTAGATTTAACTAAAAAGAAAACTCCAGATTTGAATCGATGGGCTAGCGCGGGAAAGGACTTGGGCCAGCCCAGTGGTGCTCCACGGCGCGAGGCTCAGCTCACAGGGGTTCCCGCGTGTCAGCGGCACTTAAAATGTGAAACGGTACGCGCGCTGTGGGCCGTAGGATTAGAAGCAAGATCAATGGCTGAGGGTCGCCGTCGATTTAACAGGTCGCCATGAGCTCGAACCCTAGCGGCTCACTGGGTCTACCAGGGCTCCAGCAGGGTCGGCGAGGCGGGCAAACGACGTGGAAGGCGACAACAAGGCGAGGCGCGGTTGCGGTGGAGCTTGGGGTGGTCGAAATCGACGGCGCCCTTCTCCTCCTGAGGCGGCTGCTCCGGCTCCAATTCCGGCGAGCTGCTGCTCCACTTGCTCCGGCTAGAGGTGGGTGAGGTTTAGAGAGGTGATGGGAGTGGAATGGTGTGGAGAGAAGAGGCTGGGGAGGGCTCCTTTTATAGGCCCGACGGTGAGACCGAGCGGGATGGGCAGTCGACGGTGGCGACATGGCTACGACAAGGTAGAGGCATGGCTGGGGGTGGCGATCTATAGGCAGTCCCCTAGCGGTGCTCTAGGAATTGAATGCGGCCGTAGGGGCGGTGGCACGTGGTCTAGGCGAGGTGGCGCTCTGAGAGGCAGAGGCGACGGTGTCCACGGCGAGTGGTGGCTGTGAGGCTTTGGGCAGTGAACGGGGATGTCTGGGGTGTTCTCCAGGTCGAGGTGGAGCGACGGGCGCGGGCTGGTGCCAAGGGATGGTCTATGCGAGCAGGGTCAGGGCTTGCTCTGGGGGCGGCGTCGGCATGCTCGACCGGCTCTAGGCGCGGCGGTTCCTAGATGCTCTGCCCTCTGTCTCTATCCTGGGGCTGGTTGGGTGGTGGAGGTGGACCACAGGCAACTTGCTAGACATGGTGAGGGAGGCCAATGAGAGGGCTCGGCATGGCAAGGCAAAGGCAGCTAGGGGTTAGGGAAGAGGCCGGGGTTGGTCTGGTCAGGCTTGAGGGGGACAAAGATGATCAAAGCACATTGCAATTGCTAGACAAAATCAACCCAAAACAGCATTAGTTAGGCCAATATGATCTTGCCAACAAGGTGTTTGATGAAATGGCCCCAAGAGAAAAAGTTTTGAATTTTGGTTTCAAAAATTTTGAGTGATCTCCACTAGTGATAGGTAGTCTCTGGTTGCAAGGGTTTTGAAAATGGAGCTCAAATAGATGGTTTTTGAAATAGGGGTGATCTATGCATATGCATTGGATTCAATTTTAAACTGCCATTTAAAATAGTTAACAGAATGTTTTTAGCAGATCCAAAGGTGGGCCTTGGTACCTCATTATGTGTACTAGCAAGGGGTGCAAAGATCAAGAATTGTTTCTGTTAAGAA
Organism: Avena insularis; assembly: GCA_023614405.1. Lineage (NCBI taxonomy): Eukaryota > Viridiplantae > Streptophyta > Magnoliopsida > Poales > Poaceae > Avena > Avena insularis. The sequence goes on from CM042694.1 coordinate 533,720,080, forward strand.
TTGAGTACTAGGAATAGCCAAAGTAGGCATGAGAGTTAAATTTGCCAAAATGACCATTCCTTCTTTTTAATTCTTTTTGATTTGATTTTCTTTAGGAAAAGTTTGGGAATGATGTAGATGATGTTTAAATCACTTAAGAAACATTTTACAAGCATTGGATCAATCAATCATGGCAATTCAAACAACTCCTATTTTAAATGCATACACATATGAATGCTTTCATTTTAAATTTGGAAAAGTTTTTGTTAACCCTATTTCTGGATGATTTGATCTTGATAAGCTTGGATTAAAGTTTTGGGATGTTACATAGCATTACCAAATAAGAAACTCAGCAAATTATCCATAACGAAAATAAAGCAACTAATAGAAGTAAACAATACTCACAGTAGAAGTTTCCTTTACCAGTTCCACTCTCCAATAGCGCTTCACTCTCCGGCAACGGCACCAGAAAATAGTCTTGATGACCCACAAGTATAGGGGGTGTATCGCAGTATTTTCGATAAGTAAGAGTGTCGAACCCAACGAGGAGCAGAAGGTGTTGGCTAGTGGTATGGATCAGGAATTCTCTACAAATACTTAGCAAACGGATTTTTAGGGGGTTTTGATAAAGCAAGTAAACGAAGTACGAGTAAACAAAAGATAATAGGAATAAATGCAGCAAGTGGCCCAATCCTTTATGAGCAAAGGATAAGCCGGTTGTATTACTTAAGATGACCAAACGTTCTCGAGGACACATGGGAAGACTATCAAGTTCTTTCGCTTCATATAGTTGATTAATCTTCTTTAGCTTGCTAAGTGTTGTGTGGGTGAACCTGTGCTAATGTACCGACCTTCCTAGGACTAATACACACTTGTGATTATACCCCTTCCAAACATCTGTAATTACAAGAAAGTAATTAAGGTAGAAACCTAACCGCAGCTTTAAACTCTAAGACCCTTACGTCCCTTGTGCAATGGTTTCCTAACGGGGGTTCAGGTTTCTGTCACTCCAGCAACCCCTACGATTAGTAGCCAAATACACAATGCATTCCCCTAGGCCCATATAGGTGAAGTGTCATGTAGTCGATGTTCACATGACACCACTAGAAGAAGTACACCACAACTTAAATATCAAACTATTGAATCTTTCTCAACACAACTCCACTACTAACAACATGACTTCTCCCATGTCCTCAAGAACAAAACGAACTACTCACAAGACATCATATGGATCATGATCAGAGATGGAATAATGATGTATAACAATCTGAACATAAACAATAATTCAATGGTTCACTCAATAGCATCAACTACAAAGAGTAATCAACACAGGGAAAGTTTCCCCTATGAACTAATGCAAGATTCAACCCAATTGTTACAGCAATATGGAGATGGTGATGAGGGTGCTGATGGTGACGATGGTGGTGATGATGATGATGATCCCGATGAAGTCCAGCTTGATGGTGGTGTTGATGGCGACGATCTCCCCTCTCCGGGAAGGAATTCCCCCGGCAGAAATCTGTCTGCCAGAGAGATCTTTCTCTCTCGGTGTTATCCGCCCCACAGAGGCGGCGGAATCTTTCTGTGGTCGCTCTCCGAGTCTTAGGATTTTGGGAGGAATATATACGCCAGAGGGGAGAGACAGAGGTGGGCCAGGGCGGCCACACCACCTGGTGGCGCGGCCTAGGGTGTCTCGCGCCAGGGGTGGTGTGGACCCCCTGTGGCCCATCTCCACTCCCTCTCCTGGCTTCCTTTGTCTTCTAGAGAAATAGGATTTTCCGTATATTTTCCCGGATTTTCTTATCTTCACGAATTTTGCCTCAAAACAACACCTTCTCCATCAGAATCCTGACTGCAGCGGTCCATGCTCCAAAAGTGATCAACCATGCAAAAACAGATGAAATAACATAAGTATCATCTCTTAATATGAAATATATCAATGAATAACAGTGAATTATGACATAGAATAGTGATGCAAAATGGACATATCAACTCCCCCCAAGCTTAGACTTCGCTTGTCCCCAAGCAAAACTGAGCTCAATAAACATGACCTCAGGTTTATGGAGTGAAGAGTCGATAAAAGAATACGGACAATAAGCATCATATTCATCAATACATAGATCATAATAGAAGACAACTCACTATTATATAACTTAACTTGCAATACATAAAGGAAACACAATAAAGATACATAAAGTGAATCATAATTGGTAATGGCAAACTTAGCTCTTGGTCGAAGAATAGTTGATAATTTGCTGGAGTTCACAAATAACTGGTTTTCAATGATAGCTTTCAAAGTAGTAATCACGAAGATAAGAGCAATGTGCAAAACAAGGAACATAAGAAACATGATTGAATAAATCATCATATGAATGAATGAAACACAACAACTCAAAATACTTGCTGAGATTGAAAGGAATAGGTTTACTGACTCAACTAAAAAGTTAAAAGAAAGGCCCTCCGCAGAGGGAAGCAGGGATTGCAAGTCTCATAAAGAGCTCCCAAAAATTATGATACTTACTAGCTTTGAGCTCTCATTGCCCCTATCATAGGCATCTTTAGGTGATTAAGGTTAAAGTGATCAAATATGAGGATATGCATTGACATGTTGTAAATTGAGAATCTCATGTCCCTTGAATATGAGGGCTACTCCTCATGCTACTCAAGTTTAGTCACCGGGAAGTTCTTGTCATCATAAGCACATGTGTATCATAAAGAACCGCCAACGGGGTACCCCTTGCCCGATGATACGGAAGAATCCCCATATCAAAATGACAAGGCAAGCAGACAACAAGTATCTCAGCAATCTTCTTATTTACCATGGGAATATGGTGCTTTTTTCTCTGTTTCCTCTTTTCATAATATCTCTTTTTTTATAAGAAGAATGCTTCATAGATATTCGTTATGGTTACGTTGCAGGTTTCCACTATGTCAGCATGGATTAGACCAGCGGCCCAGGCGTTTCTCTAACACACATGCATAACTCCATGGACTTACAAGTTCCCCTTTCATTTCACACCGACAATATCCATAGACAAAAGAACATGATATCAACTAGGTACAAAGTACAAGTGCAATGTTGAAAGCGTTCCCTATGACAGCATGGTTCTGCTAATTCACAACTTACAAAGCGCAAGCATATACGCAACATAGGTGAGCACAATGGTTCAAGTTTATTAAGTGCAAGAAAGTAAAATGTGCCATCAAGTTTGTGAGAGCTTTAATCACTAATTTTCACATAACAAGTTTAATTTGGAAGGTAGATAAAAACATGAATTTACTTGGAATAGCAATAATGCTAATAGGTAGGTATGGTGGACACAAATGGCATGGTTTTGGTTTAAAGGATTGGATGCACGAGAAGAATTCCCTCTTAGTACAGGTTTTTGGATAGCAAGGCTGGGTAGCAAGTATAAGAGTTGAAGGAGACAAACAAACAAACAATTGATAAAAACAAACATGCAATCTTCCTTGGAAACACAAAAGATCTTAACTAGAGAATACTAGACTTATGAGCAAATCAAGAAAGAAAGATGATGAAATAGTTTTTCTTTAGAGTACTTTTATCTTTTTCATTCAACTCTCAAAAATAGTGTTGCTACTGACCAAGCCAGGTTTGCCAAAACCAACTAAATTAACTCAATGATCCCAAGGTGCTACCAATACTAACAACAAGATCAATCATATAACCACGAATTGAAAACTAATATAAGCTATGCAAAAGAGTAAATGATAGAACTTCTCATTAATAATCCATAACGGTAACTCACACCAAGGGATACATATCTAACGAGAGAGGGGACACTTCCATAATGCAAACCATCCTACATAATAACTTCTCTATTCATGATATGACTCTACCAAAAAGGTAAAAAGATAGAAGATAGTGATGTGATACCGCGGCACTCCCCCAAGCTTGGAACAAGCCAAGGGGATGCCAAACCTGATGACGAATTACTCCTTCGGTGGTCGTGGTATCCTCTTGTTGAGCTCTTTGATCAGTTTCCCCAAGTCCTCAATCTCGAAGGTGAGATTGCGAATAAGCTGCGAGTTTTGCTCAATGCGGCTCATGATCATGTCCGGTTGCGAATTCCAGCTCTTGTGATTCTTTCCCCACTCTTCCTCATTGAAGTCTTGTTTTCCAGCATGGCTAGAACGAGTCAAATCCCAATTGGAGGGTAATTTCTCCTTGGGCATATTCTGGTATTGATGCTCATGGATAAGGGTATGGAAAGGATTCTTGGCGCGTGGGGGAAGTGACTAGGGATCTGAACAGTGATGAGGAGGCTTCCCTCCAATTGACATAGTCCTGGCAGGGTTTGCCACCACTCCAATGCTTGCAATGGTAGTGCCAGTGTGGTTTGCCTCCTCTTCATCTTCACTCTTGATCACCTTCTCCTTCCCAGGGTCTTGGAGATCTTCCTCCATAGGCTCCTTTCCTTTATCCTTGGCAGACACCATTGTGCTTCTAAGCTTTCAAAGATAGTTCCTAACAGAAACAGATCGAAACGAAAACATGACGAGAACACGATATACAAACCTCGGGAGATCCGTGGGATTATATATTACAAAGTTCCATAACAAAAGGAAGGTACTGGGAGAAAACGGGTCGAAGACGGAGTCCGGAGTGGCCTCACCACCTGGTGGCGCCGCCAGGGGTGGGCCCGCGCCACAGGGTGGTGTGAGCCACCCTGGCTCCGTTTCCGTCCCTTTTTCGTTTCGTAACTTCCCTTATTGGCTAAAAACTACAAAAATATAGTTGGAAAGTATTTTCGCGGAACTTCTCTTACCAGAACTGTTACCTATTTGAAAACAGACTCTGCAGGTCTCTGAATTTGATCCTTGATAATTTTTTCCGGAGTTACCACTTGAAAGGCATCAACATCTTCATTGTAAGAATCTCCAACAATATAGTGCTTGAGTCGCGGCCCATTCACTACTTGTGTAGTATTATCTTTTAAAGAAGAAATTTTTATTGCTCCCGAACGGTACACTTCTTCAATAATGAAGGGTCCTTCCCATTTTGACAGTAGCTTTCCTGCAAAAAATCTGAGATGAGACCTATACAATAGAACTTTCTCACCAACATGAAATTCTCTCTTAAGTATTCGCTTGTCATGCCATCTTTTAACCTTTTCTTTAAAGAGCCTAGCATTTTCATAGGCTTCACTCCTCCATTCATCTAAGGAACTTAAATCAAATAATCTTTTCTCACCTACAAGCTTACAATTTCTATTGAGTTCTTTAACTTCCCAGTAAGCTTTGTGTTCTAATTCTAAAGGTAGGTGACAAGCTTTCCCATAAACCATTTTATAAGGAGACATCCCCATAGGGTTTTTGTAGGAAGTTCTATAGGCCCATAAAGCATCATTCAACTTTTTAGCCCAGTTTTTTCTAGATCTATTAACCGTCTTCTGCAAGATGGATTTAATTTCCCTATTTGATAACTCTACTTGCCCACTAGTTTGGGGGTGATAAGCTGAAGCAATTCTATGATTAACATCATATTTAGCAAGGGTCTTTCTAAAACCACCATGAATGAAATGAGAACCCCCATTAGTCATGAGATACCTAGGCACTCCAAACCTAGGAAAGATAACATCCTTAAGAATTTTTAGAGAAGTCTCCCTGTCAGCACTCTTCGTAGGAATGGCTTCTACCCACTTAGTAACATAATCAACGGCAACAAGAATATGAGTATAACCTTTCGAGGGAGGAAAAGGATCCACAAAGTCAAATCCCTAACAATCAAAGGGTTCAATAACTAGAGAGTAGTTCATAGGAATTTCATTGCGTCTAGAAATATTACCAACACGCTGACATTCATCACAAGATAAAACAAATTTTCTTGCATCTTTAAAAAGGGTAGGCCAATAGAAACCTGATTGTAGCACCTATTGTGCATTTTTATCTCCTACATGATGTCCTCCATAAGCACTACCATGGCATTTACGCAATATCTCCTTTTGTTCATATTCTGGAACACATCTTCACATAATACCATCCACTCCTTCTTTATATAAGTGTGGGTCATCCCAAAAATAATGCCTCAAATCATAAAAGAACTTCCTCCTTTGCTGAGCTATAAAAGTGGGAGGCAAATACTTGGAGACAATAAAATTAGCATAATTAGCGTACCAAGGGCTCCTTCACGATCTTACCCCTACCGCAACCAACTGTTCATTTGGAAAACTATCATTAACAGGCATAGGGTCAAAAGAGATGTTTTCCAATCGAGATAAATTATTAGCTACCTGGTTTTCAGCACCTTTCCTATCTACTATATGTAGATCAAACTCCTGTAAAAGTTGCACCCATCTAATAAGCCTAGGCTTAGCGTCCTTCTTTGTCATAAGGTACTTAATAGCAGCATGATCAATATGAATGGTGACTTTTGAGTCTACAATATAGGGTATAAACTTAACACAAGAAAAAACGACAGCTAGGAATTCTTTTTCAGTAGTAGCATAATTCCTTTGAGCAGCATCAAGAGTCTTACTAGCATAATGAATAACATTTAAATTTTTATCAATTTGTTGCCCAAGGACATCACCTACAGCAAAATCACTAGCATCACACATTATTTCAAAGGGTAAACTCCAATCAGGTGGTTGAACAATAGGGGCTGTAGTTAAAGCCTTCTTAAGAGTTTCAAAAGCTTCCTTACAATCATCATCAAAAACGAAGGGTACATCTTTTTGAAGAAGATTAGTGATGGGTTTTGATATCCTAGAAAAGTCTTTAATAAACCTTCTATAGAAACCAGCATGACCAAGGATACTACGAATACCTTTGATGTCTCTTGGACATGGCATTTTCTCAATTGCCTCAACCTTAGCTCTATCAACTTCTATGCCTCTTTCAGAAACTTTATGCCCAAGGACAATCCCTTCATTAACCATGAAGTGGCATTTCCCCAATTAAGAACAAGATTAGCTTCTTCACACCTCTACAAAACTTTATCAAGGTTGTGCAGACAATTATCAAAAGAAGTTCCATAGACAGAAAAGTCATCCATGAACACTTCCACAATTTCCTCACAAAAACCATGAAAGATAGCAGACATGCATCTTTGAAAAGTAGCAGGAGCATTACATAAACCAAAAGGCATACGTCTATAAGCATAAGTTCCGTAAGGGCAAGTAAAAGTAGTTTTTTCTTGATCTTGTTGTTTAACAGCAATTTGAGAGAAACCAGAATAACCATCAAGAAAACAAAAATGGGTCTTTTTAGACAACCTTTCCAACATTTGATCAATAAAAGGAAGCGGGTAATGATCTTTCTTAGTAACTTTGTTGACTTTCCTAAAATCAATGCACATCCTATAGCCTGCCAATATTCTTTGGGGAATAAGCTCATCATTATCATTAGGAACATCGGTAATTCCTCCTTTTTTAGGAACACAATGAACAGGACTAACCCATTCACTATCAGTAATAGGGTAAATAATACCAGCATCAAGGAGTTACAATACCTCATTTCTTACCACTTCCTTCATCTTAGGATTTAAACGTCGGTGGTGCTCTACTACTGGCTTTGCATCTGGTTCTATATTGATAGAATGCTGACATATAGTAGGTGAAATCCCTTTTAAATCATCCAGAGTATAGCCCATAGCTCCTCGGTGTTTCTTCAAAACCTCCAATAACCTTTCTTCTTCCTTCCCTGAAAGTTTAGAGCTAATAATAACAGGATGTATCTTTTTATCATCAACATAAGCATATTTAAGATCATCGGGGAGAGGTTTTAGATTGAAGACCGGATCCTTTTTAGGTGGCAACGTGGTACCCAAGTCTTCTACAGGCAAGTTATGCTTAAGCATCTTGGGTTGACGACGGAGAATCTTGTCAATCTCATTCCTTTCTTCCATGAAGATCTCACTTTCATGATCTTCCATAAATTCTACAAAGCATTGTTAGGAGCAAGAGAAATAGAAGCATGTTGTTCAACTCTAAAATCCTCATTATAGGTTTCCTCTTCACAAGGTTCTTTAGTAAATTTCGAAAAATTAAACTCATAAGATTCCCCATCAAACTTAGTCAAGATTTTCTCCCTCTTGCAATCTATAACAGCTCCACATGTACTCAAGAAAGGTTAACCACAAATGATAGGATAAGTTTTACTAGCAGCTGAACCAAGTACTAGAAAATCAGCAGGATACTTAATCTTACCACAAAGAACTTCCACATCTCGTACAATACCAATTGGAGAGATGGTCTCTCTATTAGCAAGGTGAATAACCACATCAATCTCTTCCAATTCGCAGGGACTGATTTCATGCATAATTTCTCTATCAAGCTCATAAGAAATAGCACTAGAACTTGCACCAATATCACATAAACCATAATAGCAATGATCACCAATTCTAACGGAAAGCACAGGGACACTAGCCTTTTTAGTTCTATTAGGATGTGAAACAATATTAGAAGCATCCTCACAAAATACTATGTGTCCATCTTCTATGATTTTAGTGACAATGTCTTTCACAATTTCTACCATGGGTTCAACGTTTATTTGTTCATCAGGTTTTACAGTTCTCTTTTCACTTTTAGTGATTACACTAGTTATCATAGGATGATCCTTTACCTTATCTGGGAAGGGAATCTTCTCGATATAAGGTTCAGGCAAGATGTGATCAATAGTGCAATACTCAGCACTCCCAACAGGAACATAGTCAACAATATCTTTATAAGGTGTGTGGTACTTGTTCCATCCCTTTTTTGGAATTTCAATATAAGAAGCAAAAGCCTTAAAGCAATTTGTAATAACTTGTAAATCAAGACCATAAGCATTACTAATATTTTGAAAGTCATCAGTTCCCATAAAAGATTCAATGCATCCATAATGATAATTTATACCTGACTTTCTACCTTTGTCATTCTCCCAAGCTTCAGCATTGTCTTGAATATGGTCCAGAAGATCCCATTTAGCTTCTTGTTCCGTGCGAGTGAATGATCTAGCACAAAAGGCATCCAATAAATCCTTATCATGTAGAGGGAGCCTTGCATAAAAGTTATTGATAATAATATTGCTGGGGAGCTCATGAATGGGACATTTGAGCATAAGTAACTTCAATCTTCCCCAAGCTTGAGTTGTACTCTCTCCATCAAGAGGCCAAAAGTTGTATATTTGATTCCGATCTTTATGAATCTCACTAGGGGGATAAAACTTCAAATAAAAGAGAGGTACTATTTCCTCCCATTCCAGAGCTTGACCATTCTTCAGCAGCTTATACCATTCCTTAGCTCTTCCTTTTAGTGATAATGAGAATAACTTCTTCTTAACTTGATCTGTAGTAATACCTGCACACTGACCCGCATAATTCATGTATAAAGAGTAAATGATCACCGAGATGGACAGTTCCATCCCCAACATAGTAGTTATCCATAACACGATCAATAATTCTTGTAGGTATTTTAAAAGCATTATTCTCAGCAGGTGGTGGTTCATCTACTACCTTAGCAGTGGTAGTAGCATTACCAAATAAGAAACTCAGCAAATTATCCATAATGAAAATAAAGAAACTAACAGAAGTAAACAATACTCACAGTAGAAGTTTCCTTTACCAGTTCTACTCTCCAATAGCGCTTCACTCCCCAGCAACGATGCCAGAAAATAATCTTGATGACCCATGAGGTAAGAGTGTCAAACCCAACAAGGAGCAGAAGGTGCTGGCTAGTGGTATGGATTAGGAATTCTCTGCAAATACTTAGCAAACGGATTTTTAGGGGGTTTTGATAAAGCAAGTAAACGAAGTATGAGTAAACAAAAGACAATAGGAATAAATGCAGCAAGTGGCCCAATCCTTTATGAGCAAAGGATAAGCCGGTTGTATTACTTAAGATGACCAAACGTTCTCGAGGACACATGGGAAGACTGTCAAGTGCTTTCGCTTCATATAGTTGATTAATGTTCTTTAGCTTGGTAAGTGTTGTGTGGGTGAACCTGTGCTAATGTACCGACCTTCCTAGGACTAATACACACTTGTGATTATACCCCTTGCAAACATTCGTAAGTACAAGGAAGTAATTAAGGTAGAAACCTAACCACAACTTTAAACTCTAAGACCCTTACGTCCCTTGTGCAATGGTTTCCTAATGGGGGTTCAGGTTTCACACCGCAACCCCTACGATTAGTAGCCAAATACACAATGCATTCCCCTAGGACCATATAGGTGAAGTGTCATGTAGTCGACGTTCACATGACACCACTAGAAGAAGTACACCACAACTTAAATATCAAACTATTGAATCTTTCTCAACACAACTCCACTACTAACAACATGACTTCTCCCATGTCCTCAAGAACAAAACGAACTACTCACAAGACATCATATGGATCATGATCGGAGATGGAATAATGATGTATAACAATCTGAACATAAACAATAATTCAATGGTTCACTCAATATCATCAACTACAAAGAGTAATCAACACCGGGAAAGTTTCCCCTATGAACTAATGCAAGATTCAACCCAATTGTTACAGTAATATGGAGATGGTGATGAGGGTGCTGATTGTGATGATGATGATGATCCCGATGAAGTCTAGCTTGATGGTGGTGTTGATGGCGATGATCTCCCCTCTCCGGGAAGGAATTCCCTCGGCAGAAATCTGTCTGCCGGAGAGATCTTTCTCTCTCGGTGTTTTTCACCCCCTAGAGGCGGCAGAATCTTTCTGTGGTCGCTCTCCGAGTCTTAAGGTTTTGGGAGGAATATATACGCCATAGGGGAGAGCCAGAGGTGGGCCAGGGCGGCCACACCACCTGGTGGCGCAGCCTAGGGTGGCCCACGCCAGGGGGTGGTGTGGTCCCCCTGTGGCCCATCTCCACTCCCTCTTCTGGCTTCCTTCGTCTTCTGGAGAAATAGGATTTTCCGTATATTTTCCCGGATTTTCTGACCTTCACGAATTTTGCCTCCAAACAGCACCTTTTCCATCAGAATCCTGACTGCAGCGGTCCATGCTCCAAAAGTCATCAACCATGCAAAAACAGATGAAATAACATAAGTATCATCTCTTAATATGAAATATATCAATGAATAACGGTTAATTATGACATAGAATAGTGATGCAAAATGGACGTATCAGCAGTGCATCCATAAATGCTATTGCCTCTGCAACCGCTTATAGCAATAACCTACTAGTATCATCCATAGAAGAAACAAAACTAATGATATGCATAGTGACGTCACCGTTAATCCCAAGTAAATCTCTCACATACAACCATACTACCCCTTCTGTCACTGGGGTTCCCAACCTACAGATTAGTCATTACTCATGCTCCCTATACCTAGATCAATCCTCGGGGTCTTAGGTACCTAACAAGTCATTGGATTGAGGAAAGAGAGGATACAATAATCATCATGTCATACAAACTAATACATGATCCCATCTATGATAAATAACATGCACAAAAGCTACATGGCTAGGCCGAAGCCCTTAACCCAAGGAGGATTACTCACACATAGAGATGAAATCAAAGATCATAAACATTGCAATGGGAATCATGAGATTCATAGCAAATAGTGTTACAATGTCGCCAATCGAAGATGAGATCTACTATTACAAGTGGTGGAATATGGCTATGGTGGTGGAGAATGGCTTGGAGAATAGATCTAAGTATATTCCTTTGGCGGTTCTTCGGTGTTGTGGATGCAGGGTTCTGGTGGCGAGGAGGCGAGGGAGGGCTTTTCTCGTCGCCCAAGGCCTCTTTGTATAGGGGTTCCTTCACGAAAGTTGTTCTGTTTCACCTAGCGGTGGGGGCAGCAACTATACGACCGCAACTATACGGCCAGAATTTTATTCCCATCATATAGTTGGTCGCTAAAGCGTCTGTCTCCACTTCACGACTCATGGTTTCTTTGGGTTGTTGGAAATCTCGTATCTTTGATTTTAATGTAGTGATTCGCATCATCAAACATCATTATCTGCACAGGGAAATATAGCAAGAAAGGATTGCATACCCCTTTGATCATTAGGCATTAGTGTCAGGGTTTAGAGAGATACTTCATCAAAAATATGAATAGTATCCGGTTAAAATGTGGACGTAGATGGCTATATTTTAGAGCCATCAGTTAGTGCAGTCATTCATGTGCAACCCTTGCATTTTTGTACACCTATGATTTTGCTGATCATTTTGCTCATTTCCTTCAACAACCGACGTGATTCGAAGTGCTAAATCAAAGAAACAAAAAGGAAGTCATGTCAGTAATAGAGCTGATTCAGGCTACAACATCAAGGAGATGAAAATAACACTCGGATGAACAAGCAAGGCTTGTTTGGGAAAGAATGTGTTTGCCCGGGTTGTGTTTTTGGAGCTGCAGTCTGATCTTTGTTTGTTTTGGTAGCTGATGGAATTGTGGCGGCACCTTTGTTTGTGCTACAGTTATAGCGGCATGGGCTGGAATATTAGAGTTGTCTGTTCGTTTTGGGGGCCTATGTGTGTCTAATAAAACATTGTTTTATATGATGAAATGGTGTTCTATATATAGTAGTGTATGGGTGATGAAATCTTGTTTTATGTGTTCTACATATACTTTAGCTGGTGTTTGTGTTTTGATAGTATGCTGTAGTAGGAGTATTTGTTTCGCAGCAGGCTTTTTATTTGATCTGAATTAGTACTACCATTTAGTTAGTGCTTCCTGTAGAAGAGTCTATACTGACACCCAAATAATTAGTAGACGTTGGTTGCACATCATTTTCACATGCTTGAATCTGAGCTACTTCAGATATTTGTTTGTTGTTATGTTAAACAAACATTCTTGAATCGGAGATCTGCATTTTCATATGCGTGGTAGATAATCACTCTCCCCGACTTGGATCCCTGAAATAGAGGGAGAACAGCCTTTTTTTAATTATTCTTTGGACAATCTCTAAATTCAAAATTACAGTCAACCGCTAAAACTTACCGCCTACCCCGTTTGAATCGGAGGCATCAGTTGATGTGACTCTCGCCTTAAATTCCTGACCAGATGGCGTTCGATCTACACAACTTTTTTTCTAGTAATAAAAACTTGGCCGACAGCCAAAATTCAAAACATAATCGAGCGGGAAAATAACCCACCGACCCCGATGCATTTCGCACCCCTCTATTTCAAACATTTTCAGGCAAAATCCCCCACTGAGGTAGTACCATTTTTATATTATTACATGGATGCTAGTCAAATTTAAAATCTGAGTCAAGTGGCAAAATTTACCGCATATGCTGTGTGAATCGAAGGTATCCAAGTTCCTGTGCAAAAAAATGTGTATAGATGATCAGTTGATGTGAGTCTCGGCCTTGAATTCCTGGACAGATAACGTACGGTCTACTACCTTTTTTCTATTAGTAGTGGATGCTAGCCAAATTAAAAATCTCAATCGAGCAGTAAAATCACCCACCTACCTTAAAGCATTTCCCGCCCCACCATTTCAAAAACTTTGAACCAAAATATCCCACCGACCGAGGGAATACCATCTTTCTATTATTATTAGATGGACGCTAGCCAAATTCAAATTCTCAATCGAGCGGCAAAACCACACACCGACCTTGAAGCATTTCGCGCCCTTCCGTTTCAAAAACATTAGAATTTAAAATTCCAAATATACCCATTGTTCAGACGACAAATGGGCATGATAAAGTCGGTATCTCGGGGGCACGATCATAATTATTTTTCTGCTCACCTCTATGGTCCCGATTCCCCCAGTTTTTCCTAACGGCCCTCCCAAAAATCCCAAGCTCCTATGTCCCTCCATGACCACCACGCGCACCGGCTTGAGTTGCGGTCTCATGCACCGCCGCGGAGCCACTTCACCGACGCTCACCCACCGGATCTAGGAGCTGCGGTGTCGTTCACCATACTGATGGTGTCATCGACCGCCTAAGCTCTGCTTTCTCACTGCCGAAAGCTACCCAACTGTACCGGATCCGCTTCACCGGTGTCCACTAGGCATGATCTAGTTCAAAGAGTTCCATGTCCACCGCTCTAGACCAGCTGCACGGTCATCGTTGTTCACTGCACCGGATCTGCCTCAGCGACGCTATCGTCCATCATGTTCAAGCCGGCATCGACCGCCCAAGATCTTCTTCCCCGATGCTAACAGCCACCGCAACCGCAGCAACCTCGGTGATCTGGACGTCACACGCACGGTATCGATGATGCTTAGATGCCTCTCCGACCAAGGTTAACCAAATCTCCAACCCGTTTTTGTTTTGTCAGTAGTATAGCATGTTCAAGCCTGTCATAGTGAACTGCATTTTTGTAATCATGCTAGTACATACAAGTCACTGGGCACACATGTTCTTCATGCTAGTACATGCAAGGTCATTAGACATGTTGGTTTGCATTCGCTACTCTACAAATTTCAAGTCATGCACATGTCTATTATTTTGTCATGCACATATTCTTAACTACTCCATACAACAATAATTGCTTGCTACCGTGTAATTCTTGCAAAATCTGAAGTCAGTGGAAAATATTAGTGAGGATTCCCTGCTCTACAGTCGTTGAATCTATCTAGTTTGTCCTGAGATCAGTTCCTGCCATTATTTCCTCCTTGGCATCGTTCTGCTATCCTATAATAGCTGTTTAAACTCTTCTACTAATTCATATAATTTTGTTGTTGCCATCTAGTTCTTCAAAAGCTGCATCACTAACTATTTCCTTTTTCTTGCATAGAGCTCAAAATGGAACAATGAACATGTTGGTTTGCATAGCCTATTCTACAGGTTCACAAGGGATGTCATTACTTCCTTGTCTGGTGTTGGTTCGTCCTGAGCAACGAAATAACTATCCTCTACTATATAGTTCACTCGTGGTTTGCATTCCTGCTCTAGAATTTCTCTTATGATGCCATTATAATTTCTATCTGGTTGATTCTTAGCTCTGACAGTAACTACATGCCATTGTGTAGCTTACCGCAAATTCTGAGTCACCCACCGACTCTATGCATTCCAGGAGATGCCACTGCTTCCATATATATTTGCTGAAATGACCTCGCTAGTTTATATTTGCTAAAATTCTAAGAAACACTTTGTTTGATTACTCATTTCATTCTAGACACACTTGTCTAATGCTTGTTTGTCCTGTTCTATAGGTTCACAAGATACGCCATTATATCTCGCATCTGGTTCTGGGTCTGCTTCGTCCTAAGTCACGACATAACTATCCTCTACAATATATAGTTTATTCGTGGTTTATATTCCTGCTCTACAAGTTCTCGTATGATGCGGTTCTAATTTCTACCTGGTTCATTTTTCGCTATGACAGTAACGGCATGCCATTTTGTGGCTCAGCGCAAATTTCGAGTCATCCAATGTCTCTTGCATTTTAGGGTATAGAACTACTTCCATATATATTTGTTGAAATGACCTGGCTACTTTATATTTGGTGAAATTCTAAGCCACACACACACATTTTTTGATTGCTCGTTTCACGGTAGGCACACTTGTTTAATGTGTGCTTGCTTGTCCTGTTTTTTTGACATGTTGGTCAATAATTCAACCATTGACCAGCTTTAAACTCTAGTCCATAGCTCATGTCATATTAGTCAAAGGAGTAGTTTGTCTTGTTTAATGTATTAACTTAGTTTCAGACTGCAATTATTGCTATTGCCACCAAAGAGGGGGCTGCAAGATCATGTCTCCTCAAATGTAGTTTTCATACTCAAAGGAAGATGCAAGTGATCGATTGAGAAAGCAAATTGAGAACTCTCCTATCAACTTGATTATCAACTAAAATGCCGATTTTTCTTTCCCTTGAGTTGATAATATGTAATAATTTTAAGAAGTTTGCAGCTGATGTAATATATAGATAACTCGTGTAGTCCATGTAGGCATTTAGTTAACGTCATCCACACATGGCGGTAGTCGTTACGGTAAGTACGCCAGACAGGTCGATTAGGGAACAGTACCATGACTTGTTATTGGCCCATCGTGTATTCGGCCGACGATGAACAGTAAAAAATGCTAGATTATTATACACGTTTTATGATATTGGCATGGGCTTCAGAAATGCCGAAACCATAAAAGGCCGTAAACATAACGTGTTGACCCGCTTGTGGTAATAGGTCATAACAGTAATAGGCCATGACAGTAACAGGCCGTAACAGTAATAGGCCGTAACAGTAGCAGGCCAGAGCTATAGTAGGCCAGAACAAAAACAACCCATTATAGTAGCAGGAAAGAAACTATAAAATCGCAGAACAGTAACAAGCCAAAACAGTAGAGGGCCTCAACAATAAAGGGCCACAACAGTAAAAGGCCAGAACAGTGACGAGCCTGAACAACAACGGCCCGAGAAATTTCTAGACGAGGGCAATAACAGACCAATAAATTTACCAGACTAGAATAGTAAAGGGCCAGTTGTGGGCCTGAATAGCTAAAGGCCGTAACAGAAAGACCAGAACAGTAATAGGCTGGAACAGTAACAAACCATCTTAGAGAAGGGCTGTCAGTAGGCGGCCCACGATGGGCTGCGATAACAGTGATGGGTTGACCGCAGGCCTTAAGTGTATAGGAGCGACTTGGCATAGGCTGCTAATAGGCTGCACAGTGTTGGACCAACATGGGCCTTCTGTAGGACAAAATAGAATCGGGCCTAAAAGTTCACGGGCCACTTCTGGCTGCATTTTTTAGCCCATTTCAAGCAGTGCAGGACAAAACATTAATGAGCCATCTTATTAGGCTCTCCTGATAGGCCGGTCCAGTTAGTATTTAGCAGGCCTTGGCTAGGCCTGGCTTCTGCCACAGTTTATATGACCGTTAATGGTGATAACCGGCCGCTAACGGCGGCTGCCATGTGGCAGTTTGCATGACGTCAGCAGTCAACGCGGCTAGCGAATAGATCTACGATGGAACAAGTTTTTATGGCCGAAGGATGTGATCCGCCACGGTCGAAAAAAAAAACATGGTTAATTCATTTGTGACACGGCTTTTATCATGAATGTCATCCGTCGCGAAAGACTTTTTGGCCACGAAAAACGGGCCTTCAACCATAAAAATTGTCCATTATAAAAGCCCACTTTTCTTGTAGTGGTTTCAGGGTCAAGAGAGAGAGCGTGAGGGCGAATTAGTCAAATCGAGTTGGATAGGTAGAAGAAGCGGAGCATGGTGGAGAGTTGAAGACCGGTGGCGGCAACCGCAGCGAGCTGCACGGCCAGAATCGGACGGGCAGCAACGCCGAAGCTAGACGGGGATCGCGTGTGTTTGTGCGTGTTGGTGTGTGTTGCATGTGTGTGTGTGTGGTGTACGTCTGAGGGTGTGGGCCAGGGTCAAGGTGCCCCCGTGCTAGGACTTTGGGCTGGGCCGGCCAAGTAGGCTAGGCCAAGCTAGACCAGCCGATTAGGCCAACCAAACAAGATCGTTAGAATAAATAAGAAACTAAAATAAAGAAAGAAGTAAAATGGAAAATTACCAAAATATCCCTAAGATTATTTTAGCCCTGGAAAAATATAGAAAATCCTAAAAATGCATATGATATATCAAAATATTCAGAAAAATAAAACCTACCAAGTTAAAATGTAACATTACGTGTTTAATTTAAATAAAATACAACTAAATATTAAAGCTACTAAAATCCTAAATAAAATTTATTAAAATAAGGAAAATCCCAAACAAAATAGAAATGATTTTTGCATAAAAAAATAAATATATTATTTTATAAAAATACTAACTTATTTTTCTACAAATAAAACTTGAAATAAATATTTAAGGACATTTAATCCTTTATGGATTTTTCTAAAAATAAATATAATACTTAAAAATAAATAAAATTCATTTTTAAGATCCTAAATAAATACTTTATCTAAGAAAATACTAAATTATATTTCAATTTGATAATATTAAAGTATGTATTTGAAAACACTTATTCCTTTATGGAATTTCAATAAAATAAGAGTAAGACTGAAAAATAAATAAAAATCACTTTTAAGATCTTGAAAAGGTATATTTTACTAGAGAAATGCTACTCTTTCCTATTTCAAAAGGTTTTAAGATTTCCAAAGTAATAAATCCTTAGTTATCTAATCTATTCAAAATAAGTACTTGTTTTATCATAAGTTAACTCTTCAAAATTATTTCCTATCAGAATAAACATATATTCTTATAAAATATTGTTGACGTGGGCATACCCTACAGGTACTCGAGTTTAGCATATACGGTCTGGATATGGCAGAAGCCCATGACGTTACCAAGGCCCAATACAGCATTCGGGTGACTCACGGAGACTTCGATTGCTTGCAGCACAAGACAAAGCTCAAGATAGAAAGTTTAAAGGGACGAACCCTAATCTATAACCTACTCGACCTGCTACCTGAGACCTAGCCTATCTATATAAAGGCTAGGAGGGGCAGCGAGGAGGACAATCACAACATTAGTTTTCCACAATCTCGCCAGATTGCATCTGCGCACCCCTCTAACTTTTGACCCCTTCAATAATTCCAAGAGCAGACAAGCAAGAGTAGAGACCTCTACTAGGCCTGAACCTGGGTAAAACTTGCGTCCATGTGTGCTTGTTTACTAGTCGATTGATGCCTCCAGTGCTCCCTCCTTCTCCAAAACCCAAGTCCATAACAATGGGCATTGACGAGTTAAACCCTCGTCAATTGGCGCCGTCTGTGCGAACTAGGAGTGCTGATGTCGCGGATTCTTCGGCCCCGTCAAGCGCGATCGACAACTCTGCAATAGCGGAGATTTGCCAGCTCTTCAGCGCCTTCGACTTCACCGTCCACACGCTGGCCACTCGCCCGACTTTCGAGTCCATGGGCGATGGGATCGGCCTGGCAATCAGGAGCTTACACTTTCAAGTCGGTCAGCTGGGCACACTTCGCCTCCCTGACCAGCCGATGACTCCCGCGATTGCTCCAGCATTGTGGTTTCCACCACCAATCGGCGCCCTAAGCGAGCTCAACACCCCGACAATAGTTGGGAGCACGGACAGCGACAGTAGTCGCAGATCCGATCTGGGTGGCCTAGCCATAGAGGATGGAGCCTACGGCTCTGGATCTGAAAGTTGTGGGAGCAACAGCTTCCCTAATCACTTCATGTGCATCGTCATCAACGTAGGCAACACCGGCGTCAATCGCAAAAATGTTGGTACCAGCACTGGTCCGACCAACGGCGGCATCCCAATCGCAAATGGTGGTCCCACCAACCGCGCGCCCACCAACAACGGGACGGGAGGAGAACCGCACCTCATGATGAATGAGAATACCGGCGAGCGCGTGCAGATCCACCTCAACGACAACGAGTGGGCCCATTGTCGGGAGGCTCTACAGGGCAATCCCCTCCCCCTGAACTCATCGCAACAGATGCTGATGGGTTACCATTGGTGCTCAAAGAGGAGTACAAGCACTAGCAATAAGTAATCGCGCAACTCGAGGCACGTAGAAAGGTGGCGGACGAGTCGAGCCTTCGGCGGGCTCAACTCTCTTCCATGGGAGGATCCTCCTCCAAGGGAAATGACTACATGGCCAACAAAAGACGATCTCGACTGTCCCATCTCACCGATAAAAAGCGCGAAGAAGCCGCGAAAGTCCTCGACTTCGGCTCTATGACGGTGGATACACATGGCAACGTGCTCCCGAAGACACCGCAAGCAGCGGTGACAGCGGCCACCATGTACCTCCTCAACAACCAGCCACCGGCTGGAGATTCGCGAGCTGCCATGCACCGATCTATGATCGCAGGCCTGGGGCTAGTCGAAGTTGCCCTCGTCAAAGAGCCAACACCGGAGCCGAAGAAAAGCAAGGCTCTGGCTAAACGCTACTCCTCGCCCTCGTCCAGCGATGATAGTCACGACTTGTCTCAACACCGCCGCTCACGGCAACATGACCACGACTACGACACGCGTGATGACATCACGCAACACAAGGTCAACAAGATGCGCACAAGGCGCAC
This sequence comes from Avena insularis, assembly GCA_023614405.1. Classification (NCBI taxonomy): domain Eukaryota; kingdom Viridiplantae; phylum Streptophyta; class Magnoliopsida; order Poales; family Poaceae; genus Avena; species Avena insularis. The sequence goes on from CM042694.1 coordinate 533,739,935, forward strand.
CCATTCGACTGACTCGGAGGAGGACGACATAGAGCTCTACGGTGCCAGATGCTTCAGCAGAGCCATCAGGCAGAAGCGAATGCCTAGGGGGTTTAAGCTTCCATCGGAGAACCCAAAGTTTGACGGCCTACAGGACCCGAAGATCTGGCTAGAGGATCACATCTCTTTTCGTGCAATGGCTACAGTAAGCTCAAATGTACAGCGATGCCTACATAGCTGACTGCAGGCGCGCCTCCCGCGCATGGCTCAACAATCTCCTACACGGATCAATTCGCAGCTGGGAAGAGTTGGTCTATAGCTTCATGCGCAACTTCAAGGGCACTTACAAAAGGCTCGCGTCAATCGAAGAGCTAAGAGGCTTCCATCAGAGATCTGGCGAGTCGCTACGCTCGTATATCTAGAGATGGTCCATCATCAAGAACTCTGCAGAAGACATCTCCGAGGATCGCGCAATCGACGCATTCAACGGCGGCATGCGCCACAGAGAGATCAGGGAGGAGCTGGGCCGCTCGAAGCCTGAAACAATCGACCACCTGATGGAGATCGCGAACAGGTGGGTTGATTGAGAGGACACGGAAAAAAACCATGCCTACTCCGATGATGAAGACGACCTCGGGTGTAGACGTGACCGCCGAGGGAAACGTCGAATGCGTGGATACGAGGACCACGATGAGGTCGACATGGTCGCAGCCGGCTATGCCGACAAACGTGACGACAACCGCAATAGCAGATATCACAGTGGTGGATACCGCGACAACAGGAAAACCACGCAGATGTGGCAGCGCCGCATCCGCGATGAGGCACCCGCAACATCCATCCAGGACAAACTGTCCGGACCGTGCAACATACACTTCTACATCGATAAGGACGACGGCAAGAAAAAGTCCAGCCACCTCCTAAAGGACTGTCGTGAGTTCCTCAAGCTCCATGAAGGACTAGCCCAGATGAATCACGACGTGATCAACCAAGGCTATGGAGCTGCCTCGGGCGCTATGGCACATGGACCTCCTCCACCACCGCTAGGTCCACCATCACCTGTGGTTGCACCAGTCCAGAACCATGGAGGTGATCCGTATCCCCGACCACTGGGAAACATGGGGATAATACAAAAGGGTCACCCTTCAAATCGAACACAGAAAGCAATCACTCGCCAAGTCAATTTTGCGATGAACTCTATGCCCTCCACCACTGGACGGCGGAAGCGGCATCAATCTCATGTTCGCAAGCACCTTGCGAGCAATGAGGATCCCCCTGACATGTCTGGAAGTGTCAGACACGACGTTCCATGGCATCGTCCCAGGGAAGGGCGTGTACCCCCTGGGCAAGATCAACCTCGACATCATCTTTGGCACGCTGCAAAACTTTCGACGAGAACACATCGACTTTGAAGTTGTCGATTGGCCCTCGCAGTACCACTGCATCCTCGGACGCGTCGCGTTCGTGAGGTTCATGGAAGTGCCACACTACGCCTACCTGCAGATGAAAATTCTAGGTCCAAACGGCGTCATCACAGTCAACGGAAGCTTCAAGAGGTCCAACAGTTGCGATCGGGAATTCAACAGAATCTCCCAGTCCTTCGGCATGCAAGAGGAACTCGCAAGATTGAAGGAGTCGACAGACAACAATCTGCCTCCCCTGAGTAGGCCAAGTTCACCCGACATATCCTTCTATTCATCGGTACACACCAAGAAAGTCCAGGTCCACCCAACGGACCCGACCAAGACGGCCCTCATCGCCAACAATTTGAGTTCCGCATAGGAACTCACGCTCGTCTAATTCCTCTGTGAGCGCTGGGAAATCTTTGCCTGGTGTCCAGCGGACATGCCAGGAGTTCCCAGGGAATTCACTGAGCACTCACTCAACGTAAATCCAAACGCAAGGCTAGTCAAGCAAACAATACGGCGACTGTCTGAACCAAGAGCAAAATCCATCGGTATGGAGATCAACGGACTCCTCGACGAAAACTTCATACACGAGATCAAGGAAGCACTTGACTCGCAAATCCGGTGCTTGTGCCTAAAAAGGACATGGACATCATGCGTATGTGTGTGGACTTCACCTCCTTGAACAAGCACTGCCCAAAGGATCACTTCCTGTTACCATGGATCGATCAAATAATTGACTCCACTGCAGGATATGAGTGCCTCTGCTTCCTCGACGCTTACTCGGGCTACAACAGATTCGAATGAAGGAGGAAGACCAAGAGAAGACGGCATTCACGACACCCTTTGGTGTGTTCTACTACAACACGATGCCCTTCGGGCCAAAAACCACAGGAGCGACCTATCAGCGGTGTATGCAGGCCTACCTGAAGAGCCAACTTGGTCGCAATATCCAAGTCTATGTCCACGACATCATCGTCAAAACCAAAGAGGAAGTCACGTTACTCGACAATCTCCGTGAGACCTTCGATAACCTCGACCGCTACCGGATCAAGGTCAATCCGGACAAATGCGCCTTCGGCATACCATCTGGGAAACTGCTCGGATATCTCATCTCTGCGAGAGGAATCGAAGCAAACCCGAAGAAAATAAAGGCCATACTGGCCATGGAGAAGCCGAAGAACGTGCTTGTGGTACTAGTGACGCCCCACGAAAAGGAGCCGCTGTTGCTATACATCTCCGCCACCAACCAGGTGGTCAGCACTGTGCTCGTGGTGGAGCGAGCCGAAGAAAATAAAGTCCATGGGGTACAACTCCCAGTCTACTACCTTAGCGAGGTGCTCACGCCAACAAAACAGCGGTACCCGCACTACCAGAAACTGGCATACGGCGTCTTCATGACAACCAGGAGACTGCGCCACTACTTCTAGGAGCACCCAATCGTGGTGGTCAACGACGCCCCACTCAGGCACATACTCAATAATCCTGACGCTACTGGACGAGTCGCTCTCTAGGGCATAGAGTTGTCTCCACGAGACATCACGTACGAGAAGCGCGACGCGATTAAATCGCAAGTTCTCCCGGACTTCCTCATGCACTAGATGCAGAACCAGCTCCCCGACAAACCAGACATGTCCTACCTATGGACAATGCACTTCGACGGATCCAAGCGCAAGGAAGGAGCCGGCGCAGGTGTCATACTAACATCACCCCAAGGCGACAAGATAAGGTATGTTCCGCGAATGCAGTTCACGGCCTCCAACAATGACGCTGAATATGAAGCATTGATCCATGGAATGCGAATGGCAAAAGCTTGCGGCGCCAAGCGACTCGTCATCTATGGCGACTCCAAATTAGTGGTCAACCAAACAATGAATGAGTGTGACGCTCTGAGTGACAACATGGTCGCTTATTGCGACCTCTACGACACACTCGAAGGGGATTTCGACGGTTGCAAGCTGCGACACGTCGGCCGTGAAAGCAACGAGGAGGTGGACATACTCGCCAACATTGGGTCCACCTGCGCCAAAGTGCCACCTGGCGTATTTCTGGAGCGCATCTGCGAATACTCCATCAAGAAAAAGGCCACAGAGCCTAAAACTAGTGCGACAAAGGACTCGGGGGCTACGCCACCGGGCGAGCCTATGGCAATCGACAACATGGAGTCTGAGACAGGACTAGAAGGCCCCATGGAGGTCATCGTGATCGAGCCATCCTGGACATAGCCATACATCACATACCTGCTCAGCAAGAGGCTGCCAGATGACCCGACTAATGCTCGTCACATAGCGCGACGATCCAAGGCATTCACCCTCATCAACGGCGAACTATACAAACACAACATCATAGGACTCCTTCAACGATGCGTCTCCAACAGGGATGGAAGGGCCATCCTCCTCGACATACATGAAGGCACTTGCGAGCACCACGCCGGCAGTCGCACCCTCGTCGCCAAGGCTTTGCAAGCTGGATTCTACTGGCCAACGGACATGCGCGACGCCAAGGACATCCTAGCATTGCAACGCTTGCCAGCGATTCACGGACAAACCGCACGCACCTGGCGTGGAGCTCAGGCCAATACCAGTGGCTTGGCCCTTTGCACAATGGGGACTCGACAGGGTCGGCAAGCTCCCGAGGTCCTCACGAGGAGGTTACGTTTACCTCCTAGTCGTAGTCGACAAATTCACCAAGTGGATTGAGGCCATGCCGGTGATAAATCAATCAGGAGCCAGCACCATCAAATTTTCCGGGTCCATCATCTACCGTTTTGGGGTGCCACATAGCATCACAACGGACAATGGGACAAACTTCACCTCCAAGGAGTTCCAGAAATTCTGTGAAAACCTTCGAACAAACATCAGCTACGCCTCGGTGGCCCAACGTCAGACCAACAGTCAAGTCGAAAAGGCCAACGGCCTCCTCTGCAGTGGAATGCTCCTCCGGCCACTCGAACAAGCCGCCGGTGGCTGGCCAGATGATCTGCAATCATTACTTTGGAGCCTGCGCACAACTCCAAACTGCACCACGGGCTACACTCTGTTCTTCATGGAGCATGGTGCCGAAGCAGTTCTACCCGCAGAAGTGCGCTACAAAGCCTCTCGAGTGGTTGCATACAGCGAGCATGAGTCAACTCTTGCACTAGAAAGCTCTATCTACCTCCTCGATGAGGCACGCGACATTGCAACGGAGAGATCAACAATCTACCAGCAGAACCTCCGCAACTACCACAGCAGAAGGCTACGCCCCAGATCCTTCGTCGAAGGAGACCTGGTCCTACGACTGAAGCAGCAAGGGCTCCTCAAACTTGAGTCCCCTTGGAAAGGACCTTATGTGATTACCGAAATAATCCCAGGTGGCGCCTATCGCCTTAAAGACCTAGAAAGCGGAGTCGCATACTCCAATCCCTGGAATGTCGTGCAGCTGCGTCGTTTTTACCCTTAGACGTTTTTTACTTTACAAATAAGGCTATTCATCCAGGCTACTTAGCCACATATTGTACCTCGTACTATCCTGCGAATAAATAAAACTAAGTGTCCCAAAACTCTGTGTTTTCTGTTTTCTGGCAATTATATCACTCAGAGGCTGCGCCATCCTTTACACCTTTGTTCTATGAACAAATCGTAGTATCCTGAGTAGCTGACACACTACCAATCGAACCCTTCATAAATACCAACCCAGCTGCAACGCACGTGACAGGTTGGCAAGGTGCTGAGATAAATACACGTCAGGCTAAGGGAACTGCAGAGTACCACACACTCGAAAATCATACAAGCTATCAAGCTCTTCACATATTAATGGGTATCAAATACACCCGCCACAATCATATGAATTTTACAACACTTATACATCTATGTGCAGGATACAAATTACGCTACTGCTGCAAAAGAAGAACATTTGTTTGCTCTTCAAAGAAGTCGACGATATCCTCTGCTGGCCGGTCAACCGCATGATAGTGCGGCACCATATTCCTAGTCATCCTTTCTGGAGGCGGCGGCGGTCCAGCAGCAACAGACACGACATCCACGTTCGGTCGATGCAGTTGAACCAGCCACAGTGCAGCCTTCGCACCTGCGACTAACTATTGGCACATGCACTCGCGGACAGCGCTTATATCCTGAAATTTCGCAAGAAGAGCCAACAGGCTTGAGGGCACAACATCTAGCGGAAACATCGTCTAATAAATACACTTTAGGCATGACTGCGCTTTCTTCAAGCATTGAAGCACCCGCGACGCGTGATCCTGCAAAGTTGCCAACGCGACTGCACAGTCGTGATCCACCCAGAAGTACCCACTAGCTTTTAGCTGCTCCTGGGTTAGGTCATTCATTCGAATGGCCACCCGGTCCTTCTCATCCTGCGGATGATGAGTGCTAACAACTACAAAAAGCAAGACCAAAAGCATAAGCCAAGGCATCGCCACGAATGGCTAAAGAAAGGATAAGAAGATAGAGAGCTAACATTTAAAGTGCTCGTTCAACTGAGCAACTTCGTCTAGGAGATACTTCTCGCGGGTGGTGGCCTTCTCAGCCTTCGACTTCCACACATCCGCGTTACCACGGATAATGGGCAAATCCCACTCCAACTGCTTAATACGGTCGCACAGTCACGAGAGAAGCGGCAACTCCTCCACCTTTGAACGCGGTTGTGATGCAGTTTCATCGGTGGGAGGAGAGTCGCAAGGACCACTCGACAGACCCTATTACAATCAAGTAAGAAGGAAATAAGGGAACAAGGATACATTGATAAAAAGGGCGAGTGCATTCAAACGCGGCAAAGTATTAACAGGGGCACTCCCACCAAGCATAGTCTAGCCAAAAGGAAGCTACAATTATTACAGATGATAACTAAGGAGCAATCTGCTTCTTCGACTTTGGGGGCTTTATCAAATCTGTGGCATTCTCTAATGCCACGGACTTTTTGGTGGTAGCCCCAAACGCCGCAGTCTTCACTGCCTTTGCTCGCAGAAGCTCCATAGAGTATTTTGCGACTGTATCGATAAGCTGAGGCCCATACTTACCGCAGCTACTAGCGACGGGAGCAAACACTACCTGCTGACCATCCGTGTCGATAGGCATCGCCTCCGAGATCGCGCTGGGGTCCAACTCCACGCCATGGGCTTGCACAATCGCGAGTGCCATGGTGGTGCCGACAGACTGTTGAGAGTTATTCAAGTCCTTGGGAATACCTTCAGCGAAGGATTCCACCAAGTCATCCAGGTTGTCGATTAAGTTTGCCTTGGGGATCAGGTCCTCTCGGAGACGACTCAGGACACCTTTAGATTTCCCAAGCATCTCTTGGAGAGAGACACTATGGTCCTCGACTGTGGCCATGGCGCCAGCCAAGGCATCTGCGTGACGCAAGCTCTGGGCGTCGACACTACCTCTAGTGGTATCTAAAGAGCACAAAGTATCAGCACAATGACACAAAAACCAATCGAGAAAAATGGAGGTGAAGCAGCACAAATACCTGAGAGTGCTTTCACAATCGAGAAAAGTTGTTCTACGAACAACTTCTCCCTCTCAGCAGTAGAGGCGCGCAGGTCTTCTTCACGCCTCTGCGACTCCTCCAGAGCAGCGACTGCCTCCTCACGCTTCTTCTTCGCTGTGGCAAGTCCCTTCTCGAGGGAAGTAACGCGACGGAGAAGTTCATTATGCTCACCTACAAAAGGCAGAGCACCACAACACTTGAGTCTACAGATCTCCACATAAAGCAGGGTGAAGAGACAAGTTTTAGCACAAACCTTCGACTGCACGGTGGCGGTTGTCCAGCATGGCATACTGCCGACCCAATGCCAGGATCTTCTCTGCAAGACGAGCAGAGTCCTTTATGATGGGCGGCATCAAAATAAACAAAGTTTCAGCAATGACAAAAAATATAAAATCTCAAAATTCGACTGCCAGCAGAAAAACGACACTTATGTGTTCCTCCAGGGACTCCAAAGATTCTTGTCGAGTGGGCATCCGTGCAACCATCTGGTGCCCCCCAATGTGGGGGGAACTCGAAGAATTCGCGCCGGAGTGGGCCGCCACTGGAGGAGAAGGAGACTGTGCTGCTACCTCCTTGTTCTTGGAGTCCGCGACTCCAGATTCTTTCAAAAATTGGCAGTCGTCGGAAGACGACGATGCCGTTTGACTGCAAATGTGACCAATGTCTTCAGAAGAGAAACTTCAAGGAAAACAAGACGAATTCGCAAAATATAAAAACCCACCAGTTAAATTTGTCAAGGTCGAAGAAATCATCCGACGACTCCTTTGGCAACCGCAGCTTCTTCCGAGCGGGAGGAGCCATGGCGCGTACAGGCACAGCAGGAATTGGCTCCTCTGCAGCAGTAGCAGGAGAACCCTCCGGTGTTGACGGCGAGGAAGCATCTGAATCCTTGCTGCGGGAGCACTTGTGAGTCCTGTGGTCACCGGACTCGGGGGCTTCCTCTTCTTCCTCCATGGGGATGGTGGAGCCCGACTCGTCTTCTTCATCTACCCCGCGAGGAATAATTCCTTTAGGACGAGGAGGCAAATTGGTGGACACGGCCCTATCCTAACAAAAGAAAAGGCATCAGTACACAAACGCAGCTACAAGTAATCGAGAAATTCACCTCAAGTGGAGGATTGCTGGCGCAGAACGGAGGCACGACTGAGTCACCAGGGAGATCCTCCTTGGCGGTGTACTTGGTTAGCAGTCGCAACCTACTGTCTACTTCACTCGAGGAGATGCCCTTCGCAGAAATGCGAGTGGCATCACCAGCACCGGTCCAGCGAAACATCGGGTGCGCCCTGGCCTGTAGAAGCTAAATGCGGCGGCGCATCCAAGTGCGAATAAGCTCTGCTCCGCCAACTTCTTTGCCTATGTGCTTCTCAAGGTCGTAGACATGCTGATATAGATCCTCTGTCTCTTCAACTTCGACGGGCATCATAGTGTTCTTCCACGACCTCCTCCGCTTGCAGGGCTCCACCAGATCGAAGGGTGTGAGTCCGTAGTGTTCTCCATCCGCTTTCTAGTCGCGGATGTATAACCACTTCTCCTGCCAACCTTGGACAGATGAAGTGAGCTTGATGTTTAAGTAGGTGACGTTGGAATCAACGTGGATACCGCAGCCTCCTATGTCGTAGACTATAGAACCGGACGCTGATTGACATTTGAGATTGAAGAGCTTTTTGAAGAGGCCGAAGTGTGGCTCAATTCCGAGCTAGCACTCACAAAGAGTGATGAAGCAAGCAATGTGGAGGATAGAATTGTGGGTTAGCTGATGAAGCTGAAGCCTGTAGAAGCAAAGGAGACTCCTAACAAAAGGATGCAGGGGAAGAGAAAGACCGCAAATGATGAACGCAAGGAACATCACTCGAAAACCCGCCGGAGGATTGGGGATTACCTCGTCATCGGGAACACGCGAGTCATCCTCAGCAGCAGAAAGTGCCCCGTCTTGGTGCTGGGTGAACAACTCCGACGACTTGATGATGGACGAGCGCCACGACCCGTTGGTGACTCGAGTCCCCGCACCCTTCTTCTTCCTAGCACCGGCGATGCTGGTGCCCATGGTGGCGGCGCCTCCTTTCTTGTTGGCAGCAACAATGGCAGCCGCAGATCTAGCAGCAGAGCCTCCTTTCTTCTTGTCCATCTTGCGTTGCTGATGTGAGTGCAGGAAATAGCTGGGGAAGACGCGAAGCTGGTCCAATGCCACAGATAAGATGGCGCAAGGGAGCAGCAAGAACAACAATGGCAGAGGAAGCGCAAGCAAGAAGCGAGATGTGGGGAATTACCGCATGGTGTGTCCCTACTTAACCTCCTAGCAGATGACATCCAACGGCTAAAATAAAATATACCAGATGCGTGGCGGACATCGACATTAATGCGTGGCAAGGGTAAACCACGAACCGTCCCCCACTACTCCCATTACGCGCGGAAATCAAGGAGACGCAGTTAAAACAGAAGATTACACATGCTCGGTCAAATCCAAGTTAGAAAGAGGGACCCACTACTCGTTACGTCCCGTCAAAGCCGCTCACGCGGGAAACTGAGGTCACCTCATCGTTAGCACTGACATCATAAACTCTAGCAGGAGAACATTTTGACTACTTTAGTCCTTGCTCGAGTCTTCGACTCAAGCAAGAACTCGGCGGATACTCCTAACAGGAGCGCTGGCCGTGCACCCAAAGAATTTTATGAAGATTTCCAAGCATCATGAAAACCCTTCACTCGAATCAACAATTCGTTTGTGGATTACGGGCTACTCCCATAGGGAGCGCTGAAAGTACATTCGACTCAAACAAGCAACAAAAGAAGACAGCAGTCGCAAAATGGTTATAGTCCACACTCGAGTCTACGACTCGAATAGGCACTCGAGGGCTACTCCCATAGGGAGCGCTGGCCGCGCACCCTATGATTATTTTTCTTATACATTGTACTGTGTGTCGATAACATCCACACTCGAATGCTATGGCGACTCTGCCTCATATCTTTCCCTTGAAAGAGATTGCGTCTCCTGGGTCACCCGAGTCATCTCCGCGATGGCAAAAATTCGGATGCCGCACTTACATCGTGAAGATAAGACCTGAATAAGGCCTCGCAACGCATCTACTGCACACTACCAGAAATATATCCGTGCCTACAGGTGCAATGAATATGCATTGACGGATGCGTCGAGTGCTCACACTTACACACTAGGATTTGACTCATGTAAGACCTCCACGGCCTGAGTCGAATTACGCCAACACTTTTCCAAATTCGAATCCGGGGACTTGAGTTTGAGTAGATTGCATTGTTTTGCCCTAAGGCAGTTAACTAATACCAATATATCGGATAAATCAGGCACGTATATCATCAATCCCTATGACGCAAAACAGAACACTCGAAAATATGCTCAGCTATGCACTCGAAAGACTTCATAAAGTCTCCACTCGAATCTGCGATTCCACTAGACACTCGGGGGCTACTGACGTGGGCATACCCTACAGGTACTCGAGTTTAGCATATACGGTCTGGATATGGCAGAAGCCCACGACGTTACCAAGGCCCAATACAGGATTCGGGAGACTCACAGAGACTTCGATTGCTTGTAGGACAAGACAAAGCTCAAGATAGAAAGTTTAAAGGGACGAACCCTAATCTGTAACCGACTCAACCTGCTAGCTGAGACCTAGCCTATCTATATTAAGGCTAGGAGGGGGTGCCGAGGAGGACAATCACAACCTTAGTTTTCCACAATCTCGACAGATTGCATCTGTGCACCCCTGTAACTTTCGACTCCTTTGATAATTCCAAGAGCAGATAAGCAGGAGTAGGGACCTCTAGGAGGCCTGAACCTGGGTAAAACTTGCGTTTCTGTGTGCTTGTTTGCTAGCTGATTGATGCCTCCAGCGCTCCCTCCTTCTCAAAAACCCAAGTCCATAACAATGGGCATGGCGAATCTCCGATGTGGCAGAGTTGTAGATCGCGGTTGACGGGGCCAAAGAAGCTGCGACATCAGCACTCCTAGTTCCCACATACGGCACCATGGAGAAACCGATGAACGTAAAAGGCGTCCAGCAACTGGCTGGGTGAATCGTGGCGCTCAGTCGATTCATCAGTCGAATGGGTGAAAAGGCACTGCCCTTTTACCAACTTCTCCGCAAGGCTGACAAGTTCAAATGGACAGACGAAGAATAGGAGGCATTCGAAGACCTCAAGCATCTAGTATCCACCTCGCCAATACTGGTGACGCCCCGCGAAAAGGAGTCGTTGTTGCTATACATCTCCGTCACCAACCAGGTGGTCAGCACTGTGCTCGTGGTGGAGCGAGCCGAAGAAAATAAAGTCCATGGGATACAACGCCCAGTCTACTACCTTAGCGAGGTGCTCACGCCAACAAAACAGCGGTACCCGCACTACCAGAAACTGGCATACAGCGTCTTCATGACAGCCAGGAGACTGCGCCACTACTTCCAGGAGCACCCAATCGTGGTGGTCAATGACGCCCCACTCGGGCACATACTCAATAATCCTGACGCTACTGGACGAGTCACGCTCTGGGGCATAGAGTTGTCTCCACAAGACATCACGTACGAGAAGCACGACACGATCAAATCGCAAGTTCTCCCGGACTTCCTCCTGCACTGGATGGAGAACCAGCTCCCCGACAAGCCAGACATGTCCTACCTATGGACAATGCACTTCGACGGATCCAAGTGCAAGGAAGGAGCCGGCGCAGGTGTCATATTGACATCACCCCAAGGCGACAAGATGAGGTATATACTGCGAATGCAGTTCACGGCCTCCAACAATGAAGCTAAACATGAAGCGTTGATCCATGGAATGCGAATGGCAAAAGCCTACAGCGCCAAGCAACTCGTCATCTATGGCGACTCCAAATTAGTGGTCAACCAAACAATGAATGAGGGTGACGCTCTGAGCGATAGCATGATCGCTTATCGCGACCTCTACGACATGCTCGAAGGGGATTTCAATGGCTGCAAGCTGCGACACGTCGACCGTGAAAGCAACGAGGAGGTGGACATACTCGCCAACATTGGCTCCACCTGCACCAAAGTGCCACCTAGCGTATTTCTGGAGCGCATCTGTGAGTTCTGCATCAAGCAAAAGGCCACAGAGCCTAAAACTAGTGCGACAAGGCACTCGGGGGCTACGCCACCGAGCGAGCCTATGGCAATCGACAACATGGAGTTTGAGACAGGACTCGAAGGCCCCATGGAGGTCATGATGATCGAGCCATCCTAGAAACAGCCATACATCACATACCTGCTCAGCAAGAGGCTACCAGATGACCCGACTGATGCTTGTCACATAGCGTGATGATCCAAGGCATTCACCCTCATCAATGCCGAACTGTACAAACTCAGCATCATAGGAGTCCTTCAGCGATGCGTTTCCAACGGGGATGGAAGGGCCATCCTCCTCGACATACATGAAGGCACTTGCGGGCACCACGCCGGCAGTCACGTCCTCGTCGCCAAGGCTCTACAAGTTGGATTATACTGGCCAACAGCCATGCGCGACGCCAAGGACATCGTCTAGTGTTGCAACATAGCGATTCGTGGACAAACCGCACGCACCTGGCGTGGAGCTCAGGCCAATACCAGTGGCTTGGCCCTTTGCACAATGGGGACTCGACATGGTCGACAAGCTCCCGAGATCCTCGTGAGGAAGTTACGTTTACCTCCCGGTCACAGTCGACAAATTCAGCAGGTGGATCGAGGCCATGCCGGTGACAAATCAATCAGGAGCCAGCGCCCTCAAGTTTTTCGAGTCCATCGTCTACCGTTTTGGGGTGCCACATAGTGATACGTTGCAAACGTATCTATAATTTTTGATGTTCCATGCTTGTTTTATATCTACTTTCTTATATATTGTCCACACTTTGGAGTATTTCTATACACTTTCTGGGACTAACCTATTAACAAGATGCCACAGTGCCAGTTGCCTGTTTTCTGTTGTTTTTGGTTCCAGAAAAGTCAGAAAATCAATATTCTCGGAATTGGACCGGATGAAAGCCAAAGTCGATATTTTACCGGAAGACTCATAGAGCCAGAAGATGAGACAGAGAGTGGCCACAGAGTGGGCACACCATATGGTGGTGCGGGCTATCCTTGGCCGCGCCACCAGGTGGTGTGGGCCCCCTGGCCACCCATCGACCTTGCCTCTTCGCCTATAAGATGCCTCCCGATGCAAAAACCCTAAATCGTCAAGCCTCCAGCCATGAAAAGTTCCGCAGTGCCGCCGCCACCAAAGAGGAGATTCGAGGGACAGAAGTCTCTGTTCCGGCACCCTGCCGGGACGCGGAAGTGCCCCCGGAGCCATCTCCATCGATCTCCACCACCATCTCCATCGTCGTTGCTGATTCCCATGATGAGGACGGAGTAGTTCTCTCTCGAGGCTAAGGGTTCTACCGGTAGCTATGTGTTCATCTCTCTCTCTATGCATGATCATATTGTGATCATGAGCTTTGTAATCAAGTAGATCTACCTTGCTACTCAAGTGCTTTAATAGATCTCTGCTCTCTCCATGTGTGTGAAAGTGACAGCATGCACACCATGGTGGCACTTAGGTTAGAGATTACAAATACTTGTTATGAGTTATATTTGGAGTTGGATATCTTTATGAAATTGTGGTGTTTGTTGGAACCATCTAGTGCTCAAGGTGACAGTGTGGGGTTATCTAGATGGGAAAGGCTTACTTTGAGGTGTGCTTTTATAGCCCTACCATGGATTAGAGTGTCCAACCGGAGAGTAGTTCAGAGTAGTATCATGAAGATAATATATTTATATGAGAGTGTTCACTAGTGAAAGTATGATCCCTAGGCCTTGTTTCTAAGCATTGAAACACCGTTTGCACCTAGATCTGTTACATGTTTGCTGGTTGCCATCTTTATTTTAGTTTGCCTTTAGTCTCTTCCACGCCATCAAGCTATTTTCTAGCACCATTGTCTTATATCCATACCACTTGTATTTTACTATCTCTTCGCTGAACTAGTGCACCTATACATCTGACAAGTGTATTGGGTGTGTTGGGGACACAAGAGACTTCTTGTATCTTGATTGCAGGGTTGCTTGAGAGGGGATACCTTTGACCACTTCCTCCCTGAGTTCGATAAACCTTGGGTGATCCACTTAAGGGAAAACTTTCTGATGTTCTACAAACCTCTGCACTTGGAGGCCCAACAACTGTCTACAAGAATAGAAGTGCGTAGACATCAAGCTATTTTCTGGCGCCGTTGCCAGGGAGGTAAGGTAAAAGGTACTCACATCCTCTGGTGTGAGTGCTCGAAGTTATTTCCTTTAGATTCTACATTTTTGTCTTTTTGTTTCTTGTTTTCACTAGTTAGGCTTAATGGAAAACAACAACAAAATTAGAGAGCTTTATAGTATTTATCTTGAGTTAGGACATGAAGTGTTTGAAGAGAAAATTAAAAAACCTATGGAAATTTATTTGCATGCTAAGAACAATGTTGTTAGTATGAATTCTTTGGACACAATTATTGCTAATGCTATGGAAAAGTCTAAGCTTGGGGAAGCTAGTTTTTATGAAAATGATCTTTTTAGTTCCCCAGCTTTCGAAGATAGCTATTCTATTGCTTATGATGATACCAAACCCCCAATATATGATGATTACAATGATGAATATGATATTTTTAGTCCACCTACTATTTAGGAGGAAATTAATTATGACTACAATATGCCTCCTATATTTGATGATTATGGTGATGAGAATAATAATGATAGCTATTTTGTTGAATTTTCTCCCACTAGGATTAATAAGAATGACTATTCTTATAGGGAGAGTGATAATTGTTTTATGCATGTGGCTGATGATAAAAATGTTTTATGTGATAGTTATATTCTTAATTTTATTCATGATGCTACTGAAAGTTATTATGAGAGAGGGAAACATGGTTTTATGTATCTCAACAATATTAAGTTTCCCCTCTTTATGTTGAAAATTTTGAAGTTGCACTTGTTTTGCTTTCCTATGCTTGTTGCTTTGTGCTTTCATGACTTGTTTCTTTACAAGATTCCTATGCATAGGAAGTGAGTTAGACTTAAATGTGTTTTGAATTTGCTTCTTGATGCTCTCTTTTACTTGAATTCATATTTCCTATATGAGCATCTTCTCAAACTATTTTGCCTAACTTAAAGGCGTTAAAGAAAAGTACTTATTGGGAGATAACCCAAAAGTTTTAGATGAGTCTTGGAAGTTATTGCTTTAGTAATAACCTCTCCTTATTCTTTTTATTTGCTTTTTGTGCCAAGAGTAGCCTCTAATGAGAGAGAAGTAATGCTTGGAAAAGTTGCTGTCCCGAAACATATTTTTCTGCTTTGCTGTAAAAATTCATGTAAAATCTCTGTACGTCGGTTTGAGCTGTGATTTTCTGTGCTTCTGTACCAGGTTGTTATCTAACTTTCGTTAGTTCAAAACTTTTCGATTTGAGCAACAGAAGGTCTTCAAAAAAAATGATTTTTACCTACGGGTCTGTTTTGATAGATTTCTGCCATTATTTGCATTTGCTTCTTGTTGGTTCCTTTTTTGGGTTCTCTTTGGGGAATTGAGATTTTCAAGGAAGTGATACAGTAGCTTGTGTTTTAATGGAAGTTTTATTGGTGTTGAAACTGAACCCAAAGACTTATTATCTTGAGTGCACTAATGTTGCTAATAAAGATTGTGTGAAGTTTTGTGTGAAGGAAAAAAATTCAGGTGTATGGAAGGAATGAGTAATGAGATGAAGGATGGACTAAAGCTCAATCTTGGGGATGCCACACGTGTTACCCCAAGAAATATCCAAGAAGTACAAGCGTCAAAGCTTGGGGATGCCCAAGGCATCCCCTTCTTCATCAATAAAAATTCCAGGTTTCTTCCAAACGCTTCATTTTTATTGTTTCATGCACAGTTGTGTTGTTCTTGGAGCGTCTTCTTTTTCGTTTTTGTTTTGGTTTTTCGTTTGCTTGGTTTTCTTAGTGTTCTGAATAAATTTGTTGGACACCATATTCATACATTGGTTTTCAAATAGTTTGGTTTGGATTGGAAAAGAGTAGGAAAGTTCACGCTTAAGTGGTAAAGAGAGCTTGTTTTTTACTGTGGCTTATGCTTTGTCATGCCACGATATTGTTTTGGCTTTATGCTTAGTATTCTTTGCTGTAGCATGACATGTTATAAACAATTGAGATTGCTTAATGTGCCTTGGAAGAATCATGCATTGTCTTAGCATATTAAAGCATAGTATTGTGGTATTCTCCTTTGATGCTTTATTTGAGTTGACTTGGCGCATGCTCACACCATGTTATGACTATCCCAAGTCACCATAAGACTTTATGATCCTTTAGTTTTTGACTTGTAGTATCACTTTATGCTTTGATTAATGATGTTTTGTCGCTCTACATGATTATGGCCATTATTGCTCTCTTAGTTGGTCGCTCCCAGTCTTTTGCTAGACTCCATAACCAAGTGTGAGTTCCACTCATGCATCCAACTCCTAAAACCAAGTTATTCCAAAGAGTCCACCATACCTACCTATTAGCATATGCTATTCCAAGTATATTCATGTTTTTGTCTACCTTACGAATTAAACTTGTTATGAGAAAACTAGTGATTAAAGCTCTCACGAACTTGA
This sequence comes from Avena insularis, assembly GCA_023614405.1. Lineage (NCBI taxonomy): Eukaryota > Viridiplantae > Streptophyta > Magnoliopsida > Poales > Poaceae > Avena > Avena insularis. The sequence goes on from CM042694.1 coordinate 533,756,408, forward strand.
TGGCACACTTTACTTTTCTTGCCCTTAATAAACTTGAACCATAGTGTCGTCTATGTTGTATATGCTTGCACTTATATGTTGGGGATTAGCAGAACCATGTTGTCATGGGGAACGCTTTCAACATTACACTTGTACTTTGTACCTAGTTGATATCATGCTCTTTTGTCTATGGATGTCGTCGGTGTGAAATGAAAGGGGAGCTTGTAAGTCCATGGAGTTATGTATGTGTGTTAGATAAACGCCTAGGCCGCCGGTCTAATCCATGCCTAATCATGGTGGAAACCTGCAGCGTAACCATAATGAGCTGTCTATAAAGCATTCTTCTTATAAAAAAGAGTCAGATATTGAGAAAACGAGAAAAATAAAAAAAGATATGAGAAAAGAGGAAAGAGAGAAAAAAGCACCATTTTCCCATGGTAAATAAGAAGATTGCTGAGATGCTCATTGTCTGCTTGCCTTGTCATTTTGATATGGGGATTCTTCTGTATCATCGGGCAAGGGGTACCCTGTTGGCGGTTCTCTATGATACACATGTACTTACTATGACAAGAACTTACTGGTAACTAAACTTGAGTAGCATGAGGAGCGGCCCTCGTATTCAAGGGACATGAGATTTCCAACTTATACTTTGCCAAGCATATACTCCATAGTTTGTTCACTTTAACCTTAATCATTTAAAGATGCTTATGATAGGGGCAATGAGAGCTGAAAGCTAATAAGTACCATAATTTTTGGAAGCTCTTTATGAAACTTGAATCCCTGCTTCCTTCTATGAAGGCCTTTCTTTTACTTTTATGTTGAGTCTCCATCTTCTATCTTTATGCACCTATTTTGAGAGCATAATGTCCATTCTTAGTTCTATGTGCATTGTCCCAAGACTTGTTGATTGATGCATAACTTTGATATTGCTTGTTTTAAACTATTTGTATCTAGTCACTCTTATGAACTTTGAAGGTGTCATATGCATTTATGTTTGCTACTCTATGAGGGACAAGATGAATGCCACTATGCTATGTTTTCTTTATGTGAAACAAACAAACGTCTTGCAAAGCATTGTTATTCATGAATCTTTTGTTTGTGCCTTTTCATGTTGCAACATAGTTGCTATATCTTATTGTTAGAACTTTATCTTTCATGTTATGATTGAAGTACTATGATCCCAGCTATCATTGTTTTACAAATACTTTGATCAAGTTTATGATGGTGCATGTCACCTCAAAAATTATTCTTTCTTTTTATCACTTACCTACTCGAGGACGAGCAGGAGTTAAGCTTGGGGATGTTGATACGTTGCAAACGTATCTATAATTTTTGATGCTCCATGCTTGTTTTATATCTACTTTCTTATGTTTTGTCCACACTTTGGAGTATTTCTATACACTTTTTGGGACTAACCTATTAACAAGATGCCATAGTGCCAGTTGCCTGTTTTCTGCTGATTTGCGTTCCAGGAAAGTCAGAAAATCAAATTCTCGGAATTGGACCGGACAAAAGCCAAAGTCGATATTTTACCGGAAGACTCACGGAGCCAGAAGACGAGACAGAGAGTGGCCACAGGGTGGGCACACCATATGGTGGCGTGGGCTAGCCCTAGCCGTGCCACCAGGTGGTGTGGGACTCCTGGCCGCCCACCGACCTTGCCTCTTTGCCTATAAGATGCCTCCTGATGCAAAAACCCTAAATCGTCAAGCCTCCAGCCACGAAAAGTTCCGCAGCACCGACGCCACCGAAGGGGAGATCTGGGGGACAGAAGTCTCTGTTCCGGCACCCTGCCAAGACGGGGAAGTGCCCCTGGAGCCATCTCCATCGATCTCCACCACCATCTCCATCGTCGTTGCTGGTTCCCATGATGAGGAGGGAGTAGTTCTCTCTCGAGGCTAAGGGTTCCACCGTTAGGTATGTGTTCATCTCTCTCTATGCATGATCATATTGTGATCATGAGCTTTGTAATCAAGTAGATCTACCTTGCTACTCAAGTGCTTTAATAGATCTCTGCTCTCCCTATGTGTGCGAAAGTGACAGCATGCACACCATGGTGGCACTTAGCCTAGAGATTACAAATACTTGTTATGAGTTATATTTGGAGTTGGATGTCTTTATGAAATTGTGGTGTTTGTTGGAACCATCTATTGCTCAAGGTGACAGTGTGGGGTTATCTAGATGGGAAAGGCTTACTTTGAGGTGTGTTGTTATAGCCCTAACATGGATTAGAGTGTCCAACCGGAGAGTAGTTCAGAGTAGTATCATGAAGATAATATATTTATATGAGAGTGTTCACTAGTGAAAGTATGATCCCTAGGCCTTGTTTCTAAGCATTGTAACACCGTTTGCAACTAGATTTGTTACATGTTTGCTTGTTGCCATCTTTATTTCAGTTTGCCTTTAGTCTCTTCCACGCCATCAAGCTATTTTCTAGCACCGTTGTCTTATATCCATACCACTTGTATTTTACTATCTCTTCGTCGAAGTAGTGCACCTATACACCTGACAAGTGTATTGGGTGTGCTGGGGACACAAGAGACTTCTTGTATCTTGATTGCAGGGTTGCTTGAGAGGGATACCTTTGACCACTTCCTCCCTGAGTTCGATAAACCTTGGGTGATCCACTTAAGGGAAAACTTGCTGCTATTATACAAACCTCTGCACTTGGAGGCCCAACAACTGTCTACAAGAATAGAAGTGCGTAGACATCACATAGCATCATAATGGACAATGGGACAAACTTCATGTCCAAGGAGTTCCTGGAATTCTGCGAAAACCTCGGAATAAACATTAGCTACGCCTCGGTGGCCCACCCTCAGACCAACGGTCAAGTCGAAAAGGCCAACGGCCTCGTCTGTGGTGGAATCAAGAAAAGGCTCCTCCGGCCACTCGAACAAGCCGGGTGGTCGATGAGCTGCAATCAAGACATTGAGCTCACAAGACAACTCCAAAGAGCACCACAGGCTACACTCCATTCTTCATGGTGCATGGTGCCGAAGCGGTTCTACCCGCAAAAGTGCGCTACAAAGCCCCGCGAGTGGTTGCATACAGCGAGAAGGAGTCAACTCTCGCACTCGAAGACTCCGTCGACCTCCTCGATGAGGCACGCGACAGCATCAATCAAGAGTATCCTGTATCCACTCAAGACCGTCTCGACACGATATCGCCTCAACTGTTGCGAGGAACGCGCCAGCCCTGTATCTTTCATCGGACCGCGACCACGATGTAATTATATCTCAGATGTCACAGCGTTCGCTTTCGAAAGGACTCATCTTTGTTTCATCGAATTAAATCGCCTCTCGATGTCAGCTCCCCAGCAGCCTTCAACCAAGCCATCGTCGAGTTCCAACATTCACATGGCGCATGTTAACGCTTCCAAGATCGTGATGGGGTCCAAACTTGACCGGGCTTCATCCTCATGGCACTTCCCGATAGTTTGTTCATGGGAATCGCTAATTTCAACTGTCAACGGTTGCTACCTTGGGGATTACAGGGCCTCGGACTTCAACTTTCACGCTTTAGCTTCCCAAGCATCTTTGAGAGCACGTCCTGGACATGCCAGCCAGGCATCTTTCATGCAAGGTTCGGGCGCATACAGTATCAACATAACGACAAAAACCAATCCAGAATCGAGAAAGTTCTACAAACTCCCCGCACGCCCGCCGTTTCCTTTCAGCTACGACATCACGCTTTCCGCAACAAGTCCTTTCAGGAAGCAACGCATGTTCTCAGAGGTCCGCCATGCCATCTGATGTTGGGAACGTCAGTCGGAGATCTCAATGCACATCTGTTCTGGCTTCTCGGTTTCCTAAATGTCGAACTTCAAAGATGACACTGCAAATTGCTTTTCCAGAAGGATCAGTCACGTATGGTAATCGAAAACACTGAGATCTCCTGGCAGTTAATGTTGTAATCACCTCGTGGAGGATTGGGAAGAATTGACAAGACCGTCCAGCGAAGATTGCGCTCACGCATTCAGCCTGCAGCCAGGGCGCACTGCATGTTTCATTGGACTGTGTATGATGCCACCAGATTATGGAGGGCATCTCCTCGAGTGAAGTAGACATGAGGTTGCGACTGCTAACCAAGTACACCGCCAAGGAGGATCTCCCTGGTGACTCAGGGTGACTCGGTCATGCCTCCGTTCTGCGCCAGCAATCCTCCACCTGAGGTGAATTTCTCAATTGCTTTTTCGATTGCTTGTAGCTATGTTTGTGTACTATTGCTTTCTCTTTTGTTAGGACTAGGTCGTGTCCACAAATTTGCCTCCTCGTCCTGAAGGAATTATTCCTCATGAGGTAGATGAAGAAGACGAGTCGGGCTCCACCATCCCCGTGGAGGAAGAAGAGGAAGCCCCCAAGTCCGGTGACCACGGGACTCGCAAGAACTCCCTCAGCAAGGATTCAGATGCTTCCTTGCCATCAACACCGGAGGGTTCTCCTGCTGCTGCTGCAGAGGAGCCAATTCCCGCCGTGCCTGTATGCATGGCTCCTCCTGCTCGGAAGAAGCTGCGGTTGCTAAAGGAGTCGTCGAATGATTCCTTCGACCTTGACAAATTTACATGGTGAGTTTTTATATTTTCAAATTCATCTTGTTTTCCTTGAAGTTTCCCTTCTGAAGTGACATTGGTCACATTTGTAGTCAAATGGCGTCATCGTCTTTTGGTGACTGCCAAATTGTGAAAGAATCTGGAGTCGCGGACTCCAAGAACAAGGAGGTAGCAGCACGGTCTCCTTCTCCTCTAGTGGCGGCCCACTCCAGCGTCAATTCTTCAAGTTCCCCCCACATTGGGGGCACCAGATGGTTGCGCGGACACCCACACGACAGGAATCTTCGGAGTCCCTAGAGGAACACGTAAGTGTCATTTTTCTGCTGGCAGTCAAATTTTGAGCTTTTGCAATTTTGTCATTGCTGAAACTTCGTTTATTTTGATGCAGTCCATCGTAAAGGACTCCGCTCGTCATGCAGAGCAGGTCCTAGCATTGGGTCGGCAGCATGCCATGCTGGACAACCGCCATCGCGCAGTCGAAGGTCTGTGATAAACTTGTCTCTTCGCCCTACTTTGTGTGGAGATCTGTAGACTCAAGTGTTGTTGTGCTCTGCCTTTTGTAGGTGAGCATAATGAACTTATTCGTCGCGTTACTTCCCTCGAGAAGGGACTTGTCATAGCGGAGAAGAAGCGTGATGAGGCAGTCGTCGCTCTGGAGGAGTCGCAGAGGCGTGAAGAAGACCCGCGTGCCTCTACTGCTGAGAGGGAGAAGTTGTTTGTAGAACAGCTTTTCTCGATTGCGAAAGCACTCTCAGGTATTTGCACGGCTTCAGCTACATTTTTGTCGATTGATTTTTGTGTTGTTATGCTGATACTTTGTGCTCTTCAGATACTGTTGATGTAAGCTTCGATGCCTAGACCTTGCGTCGCGCAGATGCCTTGGCTAGCGTCGTGGCCGCAGTCGAGGACCGTAGAGTCTCTCTCCAAGAGACACTTGGGAAAGCTAAAGGTGTGCTGAGCCGTATTCTAGAGGACTTGATCCCCAAGGCCAGCTTAATCGACAACCTGGATGACTTGGTGGAATCCTTCACTGAAGGTATTCCCATGGACTTCAAGAACTCCCAACGGTCTGTCAGCACCACCATGGCACTCGCGAGGGCGCAAGCCCATGGCATGGCGTTGGACCCCGACGCAATCTCAGAGGCGATGCCTGTCAATGCGGATGGTCAGTAGGTAGTGTTTTCTCCCTTCGCTAGTAGTTGTGGTAAGTATGGGCCTCAAATCGACATAGTCTCAAATACTCTCTATTAACGGCGGCGAATGGCGGTGAAGACTACTACGTCTGGCTACATCGAAAGTCCGTGGCATCAGAGACTGCCACGGATTCGATGAAGCCCCCGAAGTCGGAGTCCAAGTCGAAGAAGTAGATTGCTCCTTAGTTGTGATCTGCAATAATTGTAGCTTCCTTTTGGCTGGACTATGCTTTGTGGGAGTGCCCCTATTAATACTTTGTTGGGTTTGAATGCACTCACCCTTTTTATCAATGTATCCTTGTTCCCTTATTTGCTTCTTGCTTGATTGTAATAGGGTCCGTCAAGTGGTCCTCGCGACTCTCCTCCCACCGATGAAACTACAGCGCAACCGTGCTCAAAGGTGGAGGAGTTGTCGCTTCTCTCGCGACTGCGCGACCGTATTAAGCAGTTGGAGCGGGAGTTGCCCATTATCCATGGTAACGCGGATGTGTCGAAGTCGAAGGCTGAGAAGGCCACCGCCCGCGAGAAGTATCTCCTAGACGAAGTTGCTCAGTTGAACGAGCACTTTAAATGTTAGCTCCCTATCTTCTTATCCTTTCTCTAGCCATTCGCGGTGATGCCTTAGCTTATGCTTTTGGTCTTGCTTTTTGTAGTTGTTAGCGCTCGTTATCCGCAGGATGAGAAAGACCGAGTGGCTATTCGAATGAATGACCTAACCCAGGAGCAACTACAAGCTAGTGGGTACTTCTGGGTGGATCATGACCGTGCAGTCGCGTTGGCGACTTTGCAGGATCGCGCGTCACGGTTGCTTCAATGCTTGAAGAAAGCGCAGTCGTGCCTGAAGTGTATTTATCAGACGATGTTTTCGCTAGACGTTGTGCCCTTAAGCATGTTGGCTCTTTTGGCAAAATTTCAGGATATAAGCGCGGTCCGCGAGTGCGTGCGCCAACAGTTAGTCGCAGGTGCGAAGGCTGCACTGTCGCTGGTTCGACTGCATCGACCAGACGTGGATGTCGCGTCTGTTGCCGCTGGACCGCCGCCTCCGCCAGAAGGGATGACTTGGAATATGATGCGCACTATCAGGCGGTTGACCGACCAGTAGAGGATATTGTCGACTTCTTTGAAGAGCAAACAAATGTTCTTCATTTGCAGTAGTAGCGTAATTTGTATCCTGCATATAGATGTATAAGTGTTGTAAAATTCATATGATTGTGGCGGGTGTATTTGATGCCCATTAATATGTGAAGAGCTTGATAGCTTGTATGATTTCGAGTGTGTGGTACTCTGTAGTTCCCTTTCGTTAGCCTGACGTGTATTTATCTCAGCACCTTGCCAACCTATCAGGTGCGTTGCAGCTGGGTTGGTATTTATCAAGGGTTCGATTGGTAGTGTGTCAGCTACTCAGGATACTACGATTTGTTCGTAGAACAAAGGTGTAAAGGGTGGCACAGCCCCCGAGTGATATAATTGCCAGAAAACAGAAAAACACAGAGTATTGGGGCACTTAGCTTTATTTATTCACAAGATAGTACGAGGTACAATGTGTGGCTAAGTATCCTGGCTAAATAGCCTTATTTGTCAAGTAAAAAACATCTAAGAGTAGAAACGACGCAGCTGCGCGACGTTCTAGGGATTAGAGTATGCGACTCTGATTTCTAGGTCTTTAAGGCGATAGGCGCCACCTGGGATTACTTCGGTAATCACATAAGGTCCTTCCCAAGGGGACTCGAGTTTGAGGTGCCCTTGATGCTTCAGTTGCAGGACCAGGTCTCCTTCAACAAAGGATCTGGGGCGTAGCCTTCTGCTATGGTAGTTGTGGAGGTTCTGCTGGTAGATCGTTGATCTCTCTGCTGCAATCTCGCGTGCCTCATCGAGGAGGTCAACGGAGTCTTCGAGTGCGAGAGTGGACTCCTTCTCACTGTATGCAACCACTCGCGGGGCTTTGTAGCGCACTTCTGCGGTTTGAACCGCTTCGGCACCGTGCACCATGAAGAACGGAGTGTAGCCTATGACGCTGTTTGGAGTTGTGCGCAGGCTCCAAAGTACTGATTGCAGCTCGTCTAGCTAGCCACCGGCGGCTTGTTCGAGTGGCCGGAGGAGCCTTTTCTTGATTCCACCACAGACGAGGCCGTTGGCCTTTTCGACTTGACCATTGGTCTGAGGGTGGGCCACCGAGGCGTAGCTGATGTTTATTCCCAGGTTTTCGCAGAATTCCTGAAACTCCTTGGAGGTGAAGTTTGTCCCATTATCCGTTATGATGCTATGTGGCACCCCAAAACGGTAGACGATGGACTCGAAAAACTTGACGGTGCTAGCTCCTGATTTATTCGTCACCGGCATGGCCTCAATCCACCTGGTGAATTTGTTGACTGCGACTAGGAGGTAAACGTAACCTCCTCGCAAGGACCTCAGGAGCTTGCCGACCATGTCGAGTCCCCATTGTGCAAAGGGCCAAGCCACTGGTATTGGCCTGAGCTCCACGCCAGGTGCGTGCGGTTTGTCCACGAATCGCTGGCAAGCGTTGCAGCGCTGGACGATGTCCTTGGCGTCGCGCATGGCCGTTGGCCAGTAGAATCCAGCTCACAGAGCCTTGGTGATGAGGGCGCGACTGTCAGTGTGGTGCCCACAATTGCCTTCGTGTATGTCGAGGAGGATGGCCCTTCCATCCCCGTTGGAGACGCATCATTGAAGGACTCCTGTGATGCTGCGTTTGTATAGTTTGCCGTTGATGAGGGCGAATGCCTTGGATCGTCGCGCTATGTGACGAGCATCAGTCAGGTAATCTAGCAGCCTCTTGCTGAGCAGGTATGTGATGTATGGTTGTGTCTAGGATGGCTTGATCATCATGACCTCCATGGGGACTTCGAGTCCTGTCTCGGACTCCATGTTGTCGATTGCCATAGGCTCGCTCGGTGGCATAGCCCCCGAGTCCTTTGTTGCACTAGTTTTAGGCTCTGTGGCCTTTTACTTGATGGAGCATTCGCAGATGCGCTACAGAAATACGCCAGGTGGCACTTTGGCGTAGGTGGATCCAATGTTGGCGAGTATGTCTGCCTCCTTGTTGCTTTCGTCGCTGACGTGTCGCAGCTCGCAGCCGTCGAAATCCCCTTCGAGTGTGTCGTAGAGGTCACGATAAGCGATCATGTTGTCGCTCAGAGCGTCACACTCATTCATTGTTTGGTTGACCACTAATTTGGAGTCGCCATAGATGACGAGTCGCTTGGCGCTGCAGGATTTTTCCATTCGCATTCCATGGATCAACGCTTCATATTCAGCTTCATTGTTGGAGGTTGTGAACTACATTCATAGAACATACCTCATCTTGTCGCCTTGGGGTGATGTCAGTATGACACTTGTGCCGGCTCCTTCCTTACGCTTGGATCCGTCAAAGTGCATTGTCCATAGGTAGGACATGTCTGGCTTGTCGGGGAGCTAGTTCTCCATCCAGTGCACGAGAAAGTCCAGGAGAACTTGCGATTTGATCGCGTCGCGCTTCTCGTGCGTGATGTCTCGTGGATACAACTCTATTCCCCAGAGCGCGACTCATCCAGTAGCGTCAAGATTATTGAGTATGTGCCCGAGTGGGGCGTCGTTGACCACAACGATTGGGTGCTCCTGGAAGTAGTGGCGTAGTATCCTGGCTGTCATGAAGACGCCGTAAGCCGGTTTCTGGTAGTGCGGGTATCGCTATTTTGTTGGCGTGAGCACCTCGCTGAGGTAGTAGACTGGGCGTTGTACCCCATGGACTTTATTTTCTTCGGCTCGCTCCACCACGAGCACAGTGCTGACCACCTGGTTGGTGGCAAAGATGTATAGCAACAGCGGCTCCTTTTCGCGGGGCATCACCAGTACTGGCGAGGTGGATAGTAGACGCTTGAGGTCTTCGAATGCCTCCTATGCTTCGTCCGTCCATTCGAACTTGTCAGCCTTGCGGAGAAGTTGGTAGAAGGGTAGTGCATTTTCACCCATTCGACTAATGAATCGACTGAGCGCCGCGATTCACCTAGCTAGCTACTGGACACGTTTTACGTTCTTCGGCTTCTCCATGGCCAGTATGGCCTTTATTTTCTTTGGGTTTGCTTCGATCCCTCTCGCAGAGATGAGATATCCGAGCAGTTGCCCAGATGGTATGCCGAAGGCGCATTTGTTTGGATTGAGCTTGATCCGGTAGCGGTCGAGGTTATCGAAGGTCTCGCAGAGATTGTCAAGTAATGCGGCTTCCTCTTTGGTTTTGACGATGATGTCATTGACGTAGACTTGGATATTCCGACCAAGTTGGCTCTTGAGGCAGGCCTGCATACACCACTGATAGGTGGCTCCAGCGTTTTTTAGCCCGAAGGGCATCGTGTTGTAGCAGAACACACCAAAGGGTGTTGTGAACACCGTCTTCTCTTGGTCTTCCTCCTTCATTCGAATCTAATTGTAGCCTGAGTAGGCATCAAGGAAGCAGAGGCGCTCACATCCTGCAGTGGAGTCGATTATTTGATCGATCTGTGGTAACGGGAAGCGATCTTTTGGGTAGTTCTTGTTCAAGGAGGTGAAGTCCACACACATCCGCAGGATGTCCGTGTTCTTTTTAGGCACAAGCACCGGATTTGCGAGCCAGGTGCTTTCTTTGATCTCGCGTATGAAGTTTGTGTCGAGGAGTCTGTTGATCTCCATACCTGGCTTTTGCTCTTGGTTCAGACAGTCGCCGTATTGTTTGCTTGACTGGCCTTGTGTCTGGATTTACGTTGAGTGAGTGCTCGGCGAATTCCCTGGGAACTCCTGGCATATCGCTGGACACCAGGCAAAGATTTCCCAGTGCTCACGAAGGAATTCGACGATGAGGGCCGTCTTGGTCGGGTCCGTTGGGTGGACCTGGACTTTCTTGGTGTGTACCGACGATTCGAAGGATAGGTCGGGTGAACTTGGCCTGCTCAGGGGAGGCAGACTGTTGTCTATCGACTCCTTCAATCTTGCGAGTTCCTCTTGCATGCCGAAGGATTGGGAGATTCTGTCGAATTCCTGATTGCAGCTATCGAACCTCTCGAAGCTTCTGTTGATTGTGATGACGCTGTTCGGGCCTGGCATTTTCATCTGCAGGTAGGCGTAGTGTGGCACTTCCATGAACCTCGCGACGCGTCCGAGGATGCAGTGGTACTGCGAGGGCTAGTCGACAACTTCGAAGTCGATGTGTTCTCGTCAAAAGTTTAGCGGCATGTCGAAGATGACGTTTAGGTTGATCTTGCCCAGGGGTACACGCCCTTTCCAGGGACGGTGCCATGGAACATCGTGTCTGACACTTCCAGACATGTCAGGGGATCCTCATTGCTCGCAAGGTGCTTACGAACATGAGATTGATGCCGCTTCCGCCGTCCATGAAGACGCGACTCATCTCAAACCCGTCGATATGTGCCTCGAGTACCAGGGGACAGTGGCCTGGGCGAGGTACTTGACGGGGGTGGTCGCTTTTGTCGAAGGTGATGCAGGACTCGCTGCCACTGAGGTACTCAGTGGTGGAGGGCGGAGAGTTCATCGCCAAATTGACTTGGCGAGTGATTGCTTTCTGCGTTTGATTTGAGGGGCGACCCTTTTGGATCATCCCCATGTTTCCCAGTGGTCGGGGATACGGCTCGCCTCCATGGTTCTGGACTGGTGCAGCCATAGGTGGTTAATACATTGCAAATGTATCTATAATTTTTGATGTTCCATGCTTGGTTTTATCTACTTTCTTGTGGTTTGTTCCAACTTTGGAGTACTTTTCATATGATTTCTTGGACTAACCTATTAACAAGATGCCATAGTGCCGCTTACTGTTTTTCGCTGTTTTTGGTTCCAGGAAGTCAGAAAATGAATATTCTCAGAATTGGACGGGACAAAAGCCAAAGTTCCTATTTTACCAGAAGACTCACGGAGCCAGAATATGAGACGGAGGAGGGTCAGGGCCTGGCCACACACCCCCCAGGCGCGGGCTAGCCCTACCCGCGCCACCAGGTGGTGTGGGCCTCCTGGCACTCCACCGACCTTGCCCTTTGGCCTATAAGAAGCATCCCGAAGCCAAAACCCTAAATAGTCCTGCCTCCAGCCACGAAAAGTTCCGCAGCGCCGCCGCCACCGAAGGGGAGATTCGGGGGACAGAAAGTTTCTATTCTGGCACCCTGCCGGGACGGGGAAGTGCCCCCGGAGCCATCTCCATCGATCTCCACCACCATCTCCATCACCATTGCTGATTCCCATGATGAGGAGGGAGTAGTTCTCTCTCGAGGCTAAGGGTTCTACCGGTAGCTATGTGTTCATCTCTCTCTATGCATGATCTTATTGAGATCATGAGCTTGTAATCTATATATCTACCTTGCTACTCAAGTGCTTTAATAGATCTCTGCTCTCCCCATGTGTGTGAAAATGACAGCGTGCTCACCATGGTGGCACTTAGGCTGTAGATTACAAATACTTGTTATGAGTTATATTTGGAGTTGGATATCTTTATGAAATTGTGGTGTTTGTTGGACCTATCTAGTACTCAAGGTGACAGTGTGGGGCTTTCTAGATGGGAAAGGCTTACTTTGAGGTGTGCTTTTATAGCCCTACCGTTGATTAGAGTGTCCAACCGGAGAGTAGTTAAGAGTAGTATCATAAAGAGAATATATTTATATGAGAGTGTTAACTAGTGAAAGTATGATCCCTAGGACTTGTTTCTAAGCATTGAAACACCGTTTGCAATTAGATCTGTTACATGTTTGCTTGCTTCCATCTTTATTTCAGTTTGCCTTTAGTCTCTTCTACGCGAGCAAGCTATTTCCTGGCACTGTTATCTTATATCCGTACCACCTGTATTTCACTATCTCTTCGCCGAACTAGTGCACCTATACACCTGACAAGTGTATTGGGTGTGTTGGGGACACAAGAGACTTCTTGTATCTTGATTGCAGAGTTGCTTGAGAGGGGATACCTTTGACCACTTCCTCCCTGAGTTCGATAAACCTTGGGTGATCCACTTAACGGAAAACTTGCTGATGTTCTACAAACCTCTACACTTGGAGGCCCAACAACGGTCTACAAGAATAGAAGTGCGTAGATATCAGTGGTGGTGGACCTGGTGGTGGTGGAGGAGCTCCATGTGCCACAGCACCCAGGGAAGCTCCATAGCCTTGGTTGATCGTGTCGCGATTCATCTGGGCTAGTCCTTCGTGGAGCTTGAGGAACTCGTGGCAGTCCTTTAGGAGGTGGCTGGACTTTTTCTTACCGTTGTGCTTATCGATGTAGAAGTGTATGTTGCACGGTCCAAACAGTTTGTCCTGGATGGATGTTGCAGGTGCCTCATCGCGGATGCAGCGCTGTGATGGCCCAAAATATATCGAGCTTGTTGGGGAACCCCAAGAGGAAGGTATGATGAGAAGAGCAGCAAGTTTTCCCTCAGTACGAAACCAAGGTTATCAATCCAGTAGGAGCAAGGAAACACCCCAAATGTGTTGCTAGATGAACGTTGGCAGGGCGCACTACCGATGCCAGGAGCAACGTGGAATCCTGCACAACACAACCACAGAACTCTGTCCCCAACTTGCGATGAGGTTGTCAATCTCACCGGTTTTGCTGAAAACAAAGGATTAAACGTATCGAATGGAAGGAAGTAATAGTTTGCAGAAAGTAAACACAAAGCAGTAAACAGTTGATTGTAGATTGAATGTAAAAGAAAGGATCGGGGTCCATAGTTCACTAGAGGTGGCTCTCCTTAAGATAGATAACATGCTGGGTGAACAAATTACAGCGGGGCAATTGACAAACATCAAGAAAGCATACAAGCATATACTACTCATCTTGACTCCTTTGAGATTCGATTGAGCATTACAACATTATACATAGACCGCCATCCAACTGCATCTATGACTAATAATCCACCTTCAGGTTATCATCCGAACCGCCTCCAGTATTAAGTTGCAAGCAACAGATAATTGCATTATGAATTGCATGTAATATAAACAATACGATTGTTCTATGAACAAAGGATTGTTGTTTTCTCCCTAGTAGCAACAGCACATCTAGTACCTTAGATATTTCTGTCACTTCCCCAGATTACTAGAGGCATGAACCCACTATCGAGCATAAATACTAACTCTTGGAGTTGCTAGCATCTACTTGGCCAAGATAGCTACTAACAACGGAAAGCATGCAAGATCACAAATAACAAATACATGATAGAATCAATAATCAATCTGAAATAGCATCTCAATATCCATCGGATCCCCGCAAACACAACATGCAGAATTACAAATAGATGATCTTGATCATGAACGAAGCTCACAAGATCTAAACATGATAGCACAAAGGAGGAGAACCAGCCATCTAGCTACTACATGGACCCGTAGTCTAGAGATGAACTACTCACGCATCACACCGGAGGCTTGCATGATGATGAAGAAGGCCTCGGTGAATTCCCTCTCCGGTGGTGTCGGGAAGAGCATCAGATCCCTCCCAATCTAGGGATGGAGATGACGGCGGCTACAGACTCTTTCGTGGAATTTTGATCGGGTACTTAGGGTTTCCGTATCAGAGGCAATATATAGGCAGAAGGAGAGGCCGAGGGGGTGCCTGGGGCGGCTAGACCACCCCCTGGCGCGGGCCAGGCCTGGTCGCGTGGCCAGGTGGTGTGGCCGGGCCCCAGCCCCTCTCTGTCTCGTATTCTGGCTCTAGATGTCCCCCGGTAAAATAATGACTTTGGCTTTTGTCCCGTCCAATTCCAAGAATATTCATTTTCTGACTTTCCTAGAACCAAAAATAGTAGAAAACAGGCAGCTGGCACTGTGGCTCTTGTTAATAGGTTAGTCCAAGAAATCATATGAAAAGTACTCCAAAGTGTGGACAAAACATAAGAAAGTAGATAAAACCAAGCATGGAACATCAAAAATTATAGATACATTTGCAATGTATCACGCTGCAACACCTGCGTGGTTTTCCTGCTGTCGCGATATCCACCGCTGTGATATCCTCTATTGTGGTTGTCGTCACGTTTGTCGGTGTAGCCGGCTACGACCATGTCGACCTCATCGTGGTCTTAGTATCCACGCATTCGACGTTTCCCTCGGCGATTGCGTCTACGCCCGAGGTCGTCTTTATCATTGGAGTAGGCACGGTTTTTCACCGAGTCCTCTCCATTAGCCCACCTGTTCGCGATCTCCATCAGGTGGTCGATTGTTTTAGGCTTCGAGTAGCCCAGCTCCTCCCTGAGCTCTCTACGGCGCACGCCGCCGTTGAATGCATCGATTGTGCGATCCTCGGAGATGTCTTCTGCAGAGTTCTTAATGATGGACCATCTCTAGATATACGAGCGTAGTGACTCACCAAATCTCTGATGGCAGCCTCTTAGCTCTTCGATTGATGCGGGCCTTTTGTAAGTGCCCTTGAAGTTGCGCACGAAGCTGTAGACCAGCTCTTCCCAGCTGTGAATTCATCCGCGCGGGAGATTGTTGAGCCATGCGCGACGCCTTTGCGTACCGCATTGGCATTCGCTGTACTTGAGCTTCCGCCGTGTAGCCTGACAGAAGAGATGTGATCCTCCAGCCAGATCTTCGGGTCATGTAGGCCGCCAAACTTTGGATTCTCCGATGGAAGCTTGAACCCCTTAGGCATTCGCTTCTGCCTGATGGCTTTGCTGAAGCATCTGGCACCACAGAGCTCTATGTGTTCGTCCTTCGAGTCAGTCAAACGGGCGTGCCTTGCGTGCATCTTGTCGACCTTGTGCTGCGTGATGTCATGACATGCATCATATTCGTGGTCATGTCACCGTGAGCGGCGACGTCGAGAGAAGTCGTGGCTATCATCGTTGGAGGAGGGCGAGGAGTAGCATTTGGCCAGAGCCTTGCTTTTCTTCGGCTCCGGTGTTGGCTCTTTGATGAGAGCAGCTTCGACTAGCCCCAGGCCTGCGATCGTAGATTGGTGCATGGCAGCTCACGGATCTCTAGTCGGTGGCTGGTTGGGGATCACATTGCCCCGCGTATCCACCGTCATAGAGCCGAAGTCGAGGACTTTCGCGGCTTCTTCACCCTCTTTATCGGTGAGGTGGGCCAGTCGAGATCATCTTTTGTTGGCCACGTAGTCATTGCCCTTGGAGGAGGATCCTTCCATGGAAGAGAGTTGAGCCCGCCGAAGGCTCGACTCGTCCGTCGCCTTTCTACGCGCCTCGAGTTGCGCGATTACTTGTTGTTGGCACCTGTACTCCTCTTTGAGCAGCCAATGGTAACCCATCAGCATCTGTTGCGATGAGTTCAGGGGGAGGGGATTGCCCCGTAGAGCCTCCTGATAGCGTGCCCACTTGTTGTTGTTGAGGTGTATCTGCATGCACTCGCCGGTATTCTCATTTTGCATGAGGTGCGGTTCTCCTCCCATTCCGTTGTTGGTGGGCGCGCCGTTGGTGGGACCACCATTCGCAACTAGGATGCCGTCGTTTGCGATTGGGATGCCGCCGTTGGTCGGACCAGTGCTGGTACCGGCGTTTTTGCGATTGACACTGGTGTCGCCTACGTTGATGATGGCGCACATGAAGTGATTGGGGAAGCTTTTACTCTCACAACTTTCAGATCCAGAGCAGTAGGCTCCATCCTCTGTGGCCAGGCCACCCAGATCGGATCCATGACTGTTGTCGATGTCCATGCTCCCAACTGTTGTCGGGGTGTTGAGCTTGCTGAGGGCGCCGATTGGTGGTGGAAACCACGATGCTGGAGCAATCGTAGGAGTCATCGGCTGTTCAGGGAGGCAAAGTGTGCCTAGCTGACTGACCTGGAAGCGTAAGCTCCCCATTGCCAGGCTGATCCCATCGCCCACAGACTCGAAAGCCGGGCGAGTGGCCAGCGTGTGGATGGTGAAGTCGAAGGCGCCGAAGAGCTGGCGAATCTCCACTGTTGCAGAGTTGTAGATCGCGGTTCACGGGGCCGAAGAAGCCGCGACATCAGCACTCCCAGTTCCCACAGACGGCGCCAATTGACGAGGGTTTAACTCGTCAATGCCCATTGTTATGGACTTGGGTTTTGGAGAAGCAGAGAGCGCTAGAGGCATAAATCGGCTAGCAAACAAGCATACAGGGACGCAAGTTTTACCCAGGTTCAGGCCTCGTAGAGGTCCCTACTCCTTCTTGTCTTCTCTTGGAATTATCAATGGAGTCGAAAGTTACACGGGTGCGCAGATGCAATCTGACGAGATTGTGGAAAACTAAGGTTGTGATTTTCCTCCTCGCCGCCCCCTCCTAGCATTTATATAGATAGGCTAGGTCTCAGGTAGAAGGTCGAGTCGGTTACAGATTAGGTATCGTCCATTTAAACTTTCTATCTTGAGCTTTGTCTTGTGCTACAAGCAATCGAAGTCTCCATGAGTCACCCAAATCGTGTACTGGTCCTTGGTAACATCGTGGGCTTATGCCATATCCAGACCGTATATGCTAAACTCGAGTACCTGTAGGGTATGCCCACGTCAGTACCCGAGACCTAGCCTCCCCATATATAAAGGCTAGGAGGGTGCACCGACGAGGGCGCACTACACCCAACAATAGATCTAGACAATAGACATCATATACAAACCTCTCTCTCTCTCTCCGAGATTGCATCTAGATGACTCAACGAGTTTGTACTCTCCAATGATAATATGAGCAGACAAGCAGGAAGTAGGGTTTCCTCTACGAGGGCCTGAACCTAGGTAAATCACCTCCCTTGTTTGTTTGTTAAGCCGATGAAATCCCCAACGTTCTCTTTTCCGCAAAACCCTAAGTCCATAACTATGGATATTGACGAGGTTATCCCTCGTCACTAACTAAATAATAATTAACTCATAATTAGCTTTAGCCCTATAACTTACCTATCATCGACTTGTCAAGTTTAGATTTGTAGAGTTATACTCAATACCTATACAAATCCATCATCGATCATAGCGACAAAGACTTTTGAACTCGATCATAATATAAAATTACTTTATCTTAGTCCTAGTTATATTTTATAGTTAACTTTGGTCTATCACTCAACCGGCGAGGAATGCACTAACTAAAGATTGATCGAGCAATTCAAATAGCCATCGAATATGTTTCAATAACACTACAAATTATTAAACTTAGTGTAATAAGTATTTTCTTCAAAAGTTATCCTTTTTGCCATTTCAAACAAACGCACTATGTTATTCCTTTTAAGTCGTAACAACCTAAAACATGGACTTTCATAATAGTTACATGATATAAACTAACCCTAATCATGTGTTGTTGTTATGTTTATTTTTGTATCATACATGCTAGTATTAAGTTTCCTGTAGATACATTTGTTGGTGAAGTAAACTTGAAGATAAACCAAATCTTAAAAAAATCACCGAAGTTTAACTCATTCACAATATTGGGTGTTACTTCATGGTTTTACAAATTTCATAGCATTACTTATGCATAGCAGCATATTGCTTCTTCAAAAATTAGTCCTTATCGAACCAATGATGTTGATTTTAGATGTTGAATCTTCTATTATCTCGAAGACCGTGAGTGCATAATCTTGCAATCACAAAAAGCAAGTTCACACTTGATCATGTCCTTTGATTATTTTCTATCAAG
The DNA here is from genome assembly GCA_023614405.1 of Avena insularis. Lineage (NCBI taxonomy): Eukaryota > Viridiplantae > Streptophyta > Magnoliopsida > Poales > Poaceae > Avena > Avena insularis. Next base: position 533,774,682 of record CM042694.1, read on the forward strand.
TATTTGCAAATCCAATGTTGTCACCACTTGCATTTCAAAAAGGTCAGAAAATGCTATTTTCATAATGATATGATTATGGGATATTTACCAAGTGGTAATAACCTACTATGGAAGTTCCAGTGGTAAAGGAATATAATACCTAGGACTTAAAAATCAATGTCACCAGTGATTCTTGCGCGTATAATACGCGTTAACCATAAGACTTGGAATGGGACGAGAAAGTCATTTGGATCTTCTTCCTTTCATGTGCCAACGGACGACCTTGTCGTGAAGATGCAGATTCCTTGCTATGATCCAGCACATGGGTGGGAGCCCTCAGTGCCCCATGATATTGGTGTCTAGATTATATGTGCATAGATGTCGTTGGTGGAGGTTCACCATATCTGATGGTGACTGCCAGGACAGAGCTGCTTATAGAGTCTACAAGGGGTTATCGTAACTATTATCACCCATAATGGGGGCATAGCTGAGGTATTCCTGCTTGTAGGGTCATGTTGTCATGTGGGGTCACGGAGAAGGATAGCGAATGACATGGATCTTAGACTAGGCCCCATACCAAGGAAGTGTGGACAAGCTCGTGACTTGGATGTGCAACAAGGCTAAGGTCTCTTATGGGTAATGTAATGAACCTCTGCAGAGTGTATAAAATTGTGACATGTTACTCCCTGATCCGGGAAGGAGCTACGAATGCAGCAGGAAAGGAACTCCACGAAGTTCTGGTAAACCTGTGAAGGCTAACGAATATAGTTTTTGAGAATAAAAGCAACCTTTGAAGAAATGTTTACGAAAACCTGCATAGCCTACGACCTTTGGTCTGTGGCTTTAGTAGTGCATCAAACACTCTTTTTCTAGTGAACTTGTTGAGTAAGTTCGTACTCAATCATACCTTCTTAACCCTTGCTAGGTTCTAAAGGCAATGAAGACGACGTCAACACCAACTTATAATCAAAGCAATCAACATCACAAGCTCAAGTTCTTCAATGAAGTTAATAAAGTCATGAGATACATCAACTAAAGTAAAGGCAAAGTTCTTGATTAGATAGGAGTATAATCTCTAGCCCTAGAACCTATTTCTGTAGAGTAGTGCAATAGCAGCAATTGCAAACCAAATAGTTTTGATATAGTCTTATTAATATGTTAGTTTTGAGTTGTTATTTATGGTTCTTGTTTGTAAATAGTTTCTTTCTCTCTCTATATAACCTAGAGTATTCTCTGGATCTTTTATAAAGAGTCGAGTTATAATCTATAGTCATGTCTTGGACCTGTTATATTTCTGGTGTACCACTCTGAGGGATGTAATACTAGTAAAACGGTACTTTATTGGTGTTATATCAACGATTATATTGTACTACATTATGCAGTGGTATGTTGGGTCACCGCATAAAGAATGGGATTATGATTTGAGCCATAAAGGCTTAAAGTCTCCTGACAATAATACAAGAGAAGAATGCAAGATATAGCTTCAAAACAAGGTTATGATGTGCTCATGATTTGAGTCATGGTTTACCAAGTATTGAAGCAAGTACTTAAGTGAAGAATTCACTGTGTATCTCAAGAGATAGTTAATGCGTGAAGAACACCAAAGTGATATTCGTGGTGAATCCCATGAATGGGAATGTGAGAGTTAAGCCTTTGGCGATCAAGTCTTGACACAATTTGACGAGGTGATGGGTAATGGGTGAGCCCAAAAAACTGAAGATAACCCACTCGGAACCATCGTGGCATGCCATGAAGGCTCGGGCCCCAGATGGGGGCCCGAATGTTGTTGTCTTGCCGTTCAATCCAAGTCAGATCCCCGGTCGCGGATTGTTCGGGATATCAAGTTACCCCGGCATGATCGAATCCAGATATTCTGTTAGGATTTTTATATAGGCATCACCACTCGTAAAACCCATTTCGACACTCTGTAACCCTAGCCCCTACCGTGTATATAAGGGTATAGGAACGCCGAATGGGAAATATTCTCTATCTACCTCATACCACCGTCGTGCATCCCTGCACGACACCACCATCCACCATAGGTGACATCGAGCTTTACCTTGAGTTCACCGAGCACACTACGATAATCCATAACACCCACAAACAGGAGTACAGTTTTTACCCGTCATTGTACGTCTGGGGACGAACCTGAATAAATCTTTGTCTCAGTGTGCTACCATTCCGATCTCTGCGTGTGACCCCTCCGAACATAAATCTTTCGTCGTAAAATACATCGACAATTGGCGTGCTAGGTAGGGGTTGAGCGTTTTGGATCTCGGAGCAGGGTGGGCCACTTTGCTTCCAATACCGGCGATGTTGGGGTCGATGGGCGAGTCGTATCGCCCGCCACAAGGGAGAGCTCATATATCTCGACATCAACCTATACCAGATCCCTAGAGAGCCCGAGTGGGTCCCTCACACTGTGTTTTATGTGGAATCTAATGCTGCATCGGAAAGAAAGGCTATGACCCCCCTCCCCCCTCCCCCCCCCCCCCCCGCCCCCGCCCAAAGTCTTTGGGTGATCACGGTTTCCTTATGAATTCCCTAATTCGTCTGAACCTCTTCTCTGGCCCTGCACCGACCCTAACCCTGAAGAGGGGAGCCGCATGCCTGCCCTTGGGGCGGCTCCACATTGATCTTCTGGGACCCCAGAAAGCTCAAATCTTCTTGAGAGCTTTAGCTTAATTCTTAGTCGACTGGAAAATAGCAAAACCTTTATTTAAAATAAAAGATAGTACTTTCTCCGATCCATATTATTGTTCTTAATTTTATCTAGATTCGGACGTATTTAGTTAATGATTTTAACTAGATTCATCCGAATCTAGACAAAGTTGAGAATATTAATATGGATCGGAGGGAGTAGCATATAACCATCTTCATGTAGGTCTGGCTGAAACATGATTCGAAACGTTTCCCTGTTGAAAAGAAAGAGACACACACTATGATCGTCTTTTAAAAATGGGGTTTAACTTAACAGTCACAGCGACCGGAAACCCTCTCTGCTTGGTGCCATACGTGTGTGCTCACGCATGAGAAGCCAGTAGCGTGCCATGATGATCACGGACAGACACAGCTAGCGGTGCTCTGTCCTGGTGCGTGCAGTGGCCCGGCCGATGATCGCACCGATCATGCGCACCTACGCAAGAAAACAGACGCATGATGCTCTGATTAGACGCTTAATATAATGGTCTAGATCTAGTAGTATGAGACTGCATCCACGATCGGACGGTCCAAACCCCACGTGCACCCTCCTCCTTTGACTCCTCATGCGCGCATTTCACGGCTACGTAGGCACGTACGTGCCTTGCCTTGTGCTAGCTGCCCGTTGATGTCGTCTGCTTGCAGTGGAGATTGTTTTCCCCGTCTCGTAGCTGCACGCCTTGTATTCGTAGCTAGCTAGCGAGCGTTTTATCCAGAATCCACAGCTTTGCGTTGGTTTGTACAGTAAATGCAGCGGCTCTCTCCTCCTGCCTGAAACATCGAGCCTAGAGAAAGAAAACAGAGAGATTCGTAGGTTCCGTTGTTACTTGCTACTAGCTGCAGACAGCCTCTCACAGGAGAAGTTGGTAAGAAAGAAAGAAAAAAAAGGACAGTCTGGTGTCAGATTTGCACAGGCTGCTTACTTATAATCCAACATCGCCGCTCATCGGCTTAGTCAAATGGGGGGAGCGTTATAGCTAGGATCGAGTCGAGAGTATTCTGCCAGGACTGAGTTGGATACCTCAACCATAGGTCGTTGCCAGCGTCTCAGATCCAGACACGGCACTCGCACGAATTCGGCAGCTGTAGTAAGGGTCGGCAGCACGCAGATCGCCGTCTCTTATCAGCGAACGGAAGAAGTATTCGGTAGGAAGGCACACCAGCAGCCGAAAGGGTTGCACGATGGCAATATTCGGCAACCATTTAACGGAGAAGGCACACACACACGGCCTCCTCCTTACGGATCACATCATCCAGCTACTCCTACCGGACACGACAAGCACAGTCTCCTTACGGATCACTCGTTGTTTATCTTCAGAAGCAAAGTGTTACTGTTACGTTTTCACCGCTGCAATTGGTCGAGAAGATCCAAAAGGCCATTACTAACGAGGTTTCTTTTATTTTTATTTTTATTTTTATTTTGTAGGGGACCCTGAAGAGGAGGAATAGGCAAGCTTCATGTGACATCCTTAAATACCAAAGAGGATGAAAAACAACGAAAGCAATGCAAAACCAAATCAGAGAAAGAGTGGAAGGACGGGCTAGTGCGTGCATGGTAAGATTCGTCGTCGGAGGGGGTAAACAGAGGCAGAGAGAGGTGCGGTGAGGTGAGGTGGGAGAGAACCAAATTCCCATGACACTGCAACCCCACCATCCCCATGCATGTACATTTATTTTCCCCGTGCTTTAAGGAAAGAAGAGACCAAAGAGATCTGAACAAAGTGGGGGAGCAACCTCACCTCCTTGCGAGGAAAGAGGAGGTGCGATGCGAATGAAGAGATGGTGCAATGGCAACCGAAATTATACTGTATATGTTCCTTCCTTGAGATTGGCAGGCAGGCTGGGCTGGTACCAAGAGGTCTGCCTCATGCAGCAGCCCTGCTTGCAGAGATCGCTCCACCCAACCCAACAACAAGCTGTGAGCATTATTATTGCCGAGAATTTTTACAAGAATGAGGAAACGGCCGGTACACTAACAGGTATAAATAATAATGTCAAAGGTGCAGAAATAATATGCCAAGAAAGATAAGTATGTTTTCGAACAACTAGCTGCCTACCCAACGTATGCAAATGCCCATGACGCATCTGCCTGAACTGCACGCTTCGACACTTCACCGGCTTTCAATCTAGACAAAGAGATTCCAAACAACTTGATTAGGCAGACAGGCAGGCAAAGTGTGCAAACAAACCTCATCCGTCTCTGGTACTACTAGTAATGCGCTTTCACAAGTTCTCAGGAATCATGGCCATCACCACCACCACCACCACTGCTGTCTTTCCATCTACTCCTACTTATTAATGCAGTGCTCAAACCAAAGCATGGTAGTATGGGCGTTGTCAGAGTAGAGCGCCCCTTTCCTTTGGCCCCAAGCTCACACTTCTCCATATGCGTGCTGCTGTGCGCCTCCTCCCCCGTCCGTCAGCCCACCTACTGTCCTGTTGCTCCCATCGGCATCCATCCTTTTCTTTTCTCTCCTCCCATTCTTTTTTTCTTCTTTCAGTTTCAGATCCTGCTTCTCGGTTGGATAACCATCGATCGCAGGCTCGCTCGTCACGTAACTAGTACAGCTAGCTAGGTGTTGGACTTTAATTATACTAGTAGTAAGTGATGTTACGGGAGGAGACTCGACTGATGAGTGTTTCCAAGAGGCCGGAGCTACTAGCACCAATCACCACCACCACACCATAACATGCACTGCCCCTTTTATATTATCGCACCCCTCTGGACCCTCTGATCCTTCTCATATATGTGACTGAGCATGCAAACCCCAAGGCCACCACCACCACCACCACCCCGCTTCTCTGGTCGCAACAGCTCCCCCTGTCCCTCCAATCTTGCTCCCCACATTTCCCTCTCTTTGCTACACGCCACACCGTCTGTGTGTGTCCTCTTGTACGTCTGCGACTTTTAAGAAATCTCTACCGTGAAAACGGTTACAAGATAGCTAGTGAATGCATGCCCAGCCGATCGAGGGCATCAGTCACACACCTATATCCCTCTGCGTGGACCAGGCTCACGTAGGTCACCTCAGCTAAACTAATATAGTACCAATGGATTTGCAGAAGAATTACTCTGCTAGGCGAGAGTGGGTCGATCGGTACCTGACCGATTGACAGCGCGCGCCGGCATGTGCATCTATCGGCCCTGCTTCCCAACGCCATCCCATATCTCACCTCGCTACTGCTCCTACCAGCAAAAACGCATGCACGCATCACGCATGGGGCTCCGGCTCTGACCTCAGATTTGCTCGCAGTGCCACCACCGTCCAGTACGTACGTACGTGTCCACCACACCACACCACACCACACCACACCACACCACACCACACTGCATGATGCGCGCTGCAGCGGCACGCACCATTACTCCTCCTCCTACTCCCTCCCTACCGGCGAATGGATCGAGAGACGAGTCATCAGATACCTAAACTGTGATGGACCGATATTATTGTAACCTAACGTGTGCCTCCTGGCATGCCCTTCCAAGAGAAAAAGCTGGGTCGGGTCGGCCGGCCCTGTGCCGTGCTAGCAGCTTGCCCATCTCGTCCACACCACGTCGCCGTTGCGCTGCGCTGCACTGTCTTTTTGGTGCCATGCGGTCTGATCTGATGACCCGATGGGAGCCAAGATCGAGGCGAGGTCAGCCAGCCCCAGCATGCAGCACTCGCACGTCCCAGCTAGCTACACTGACGCGGAACAAGGACGGTAGCTGGCTGGGCTACTGGCGCATCTCTGGGCCCTGCGAGAGGAGAAAGGAAAAGATCGAAAGGGTCGCCGTTGCGGGCAGGAATTCAATTCGAGCGGTTTGCACTTTGCGAAGCACAAGCAGGCAGGGCAGGCGCGCAGGCCAACGGACCTCTCCAGTGCTCTACTTCCTCTCCCACGCACTTGATGGCGGTCACATGAACCTGGCGATGCCGTTTATTCGCTGTGGTTTTTGGCTCCGTTTTCCACCGGCCGGGGCGTGTATAGAAACGTGATGTTTTTTATGGTGCCCAATAATTCATCAAACTGTGCTTGGAATGATATAGGGCTGGTATCCAAAAAGGGGCAATTAATCGATCGCCATCTATGTTGCCATGCTCGCTGTTCAAGGATGCTCTGCAGGTATACTGTATGTGCACAGGATCACTTAATCAAAGCGGGCATGCTCATTTCTGTACAATCGATAACTAGGAAAAATAGCACGCTTAGTTGCTCAAATCTTGGTTGGCATCCTGATCATGTCTCTTCACATGCAAACAAAACAAATCGATTCTGCACGTAAAAAAAAAAAGCTTCACGGGGTGTCAGCTACAAAAAATGGTTCTGAACAAAACTTACCATGGTATGACATTGGTGGAAATGTTTCTACTTTCTCTTGATGGAGATGGAATTGGTTCAGGACCGATTTTGCCCGCCGTAGTTCCCTGAGAAAAACCTTTTCATGCTATGAGTTTCAAATCAATTCAACTAAACAAGCAGGCATGCCCATTGTACAAACGAAAAAAAAAACAAGCTTACCTGCCCAAATGTTGGCATCCTATTCAGGTTTCCTTCACATGTGGAAAAGGAACAAAAAAAATTGATTATACTTATGTCCAGTACCTCGTTGATAACATTCGGCTTAAATTAATAAAGTTCCAAATTGTGGGTGATCATCCAATATGCCAAAAAACAGCTTAAACGAACAAAAAACGAAATATGATAGCTTCAAATTTCTATAAAGTCTCATCAGCCGTGGCAATCACTTGACCGAAGGTGCAGGCGAATGCAAGATCTTGATTTCGAAGAAGACGAGCCACCGAGGAATCCATGTCAGTGTCTACTACAAGAAAGGCTTCCATTGTCGCGACAACCATCCACCTCTCCTTTCAGAGAGGACTCCTCCTGCATTGCGCCATTGCTCGGGCCCGAAGAGCATCGTTGTAACATCCTAGTTTTTTAGAACATGGGATTTCATAGAGTTCATGAGCATTGTATCATATTCATCATGCAAAAATATTAATTCAAAAAGGGTTTTAACAAAAATTCTATTTGAAACTTTTGTTTCCACCTATTAAGTTTTTATAAGAAAATTATATTTTTGCATTTTTTGTTGGATAGGAAATAGTGTTTCTTAATGTCCTAAAATGTTATTGTAATTTTAGAAATTTATTTTAAATAATTTAAAACACTAAAACCCTACCTTTTGAATTTTCCTATGAAGCCATATAATGCATTTTATGCAAATGATAATGTTGTATTTTGTTTTTGACCAAAATGGATTCCTGAAAGTCTAAAATGATTATTTTGCATTTTACAAAAAAATAGAATTTTGTTTGATTTGGAGTTGTTTTGACAAAGATACAAAACAGATCAGAAAATGAAAAATAATAATAAAGAATATATATAAAAAATACCAACTTGACCAGCCAAGCCGGCCTAGAATTAGCTATAGCTACTGGCCCAACACCCGTAGCCCACTCGCACACCTCTTGATGGCCCAAAATATATCGAGCTCGTTGGGGAACCCCAAGAGGAAGGTATGATGAGCACAGCAGCAAGTTTTCTCTCAGTACGAAACCAAGGTTATCAATCCAGTAGAAACAAGGAAACACCCCAAAGGTGTTGCTAGCTGAGCCTTGGCAGGGAGCACTACCGGTGCTAGTAGCAACGTGGAGACCTGCACAACATAACCATATAACTTTGTCCCCAACTAGCGATGAGGTTGTCAATCTCACCGGTTTTGTTGAAAACAAAGGATTAAACGTATCGAATGGAAGGAAGTAATAGTTTGCAGAAAGTAAACACAAAGCAGTAAATAGTTTAATTATAGATTGCATATAAAAAAAGGACCGGGGTCCATAGTTCACTAGAGGTGGCTCTCCTTAAGATAGAAAACATGCTGGATGAACAAATTATAGCGGGGCAATTGACAAACATCGAGAAAGCATACAAGCATATACTACTCATCTCGACTCCTTTGAGATTCGATTGGGCATTACAACATTATACATAGACCGCCATCCAACTGCATCTATGACTAATAATCCACCTTCAGGTTATCATTCGAACCCCCTCCAGTATTAAGTTGCAAGCAACAGATAATTACATTACGAATTGCGTGTAATATAAACAATACAATTATTCTATGAACAAAGGATTGTTGTTTTCTCCCTAGTAGCAACAGCACATCTAGTACCTTAGAGATTTCTGTCACTTCCCCAGATTACCAGAGGCAAGAACCCACTATCGAACATAAATACTCGCCTTTGAAGGTACACCGACTCACGTGATGATCGGACTTGGTGTAGTGGATTTGGTTCATGTAATCACCAAAAATGCACGAGGGATGTTATTTTTGAGTGGGAGTTCATTTGTAATTTGGATTAGTTGAACTCGATCTATCATAAACTTAGTCTAAACTTTACAAATTTTTTTGTAGATGGCACCACTTGCTTTTAATTTCAATGTGTTCATGTAGAAAGAGAAACTTGCGGCAAATGGTAGCAACTTTACCAACTAGGCCATGAATTTGAGGATTCTCCTCACTGCTACACACAAGCAATATGTGCTAGAAGCGCCGCTAGGCCCCCCACTAGCTCCTGATTCCCCTGACAAGGAAAAGAACATCTATTTGACTCGTCAAGAGGACCCTAGCTCCTGATTCCTCTGACAAGGAAAAGAACATCTATTTGACTCGTCAAGAGGACCACAACTTAGTTCATTGTGGCATACTGTATGGGCTTGAGCCAGAACTTCGAGAGGGTTTCGAAAATGGCAATGCCTTTGATACCGTGGGAGAATTGAAAATGATTTTAGATACCCATGCTATCGTAGAGAGTTATAACGCTTCTAAAAAGTTCTTTAGCTGCATGACGGAAGAGAACAACTTCGTTAGTGAGCATGTACTCAAAATGTCTGGGTACGCCGATAAGCTTGTGTCCTTAGGAATAACGATTTCCATTGAATTAGGCATACATCATGTTCTCCAATCTCTGCCACCTAGCTACAAGAGCTTCATGATGAACTATAATATGCAAGGCATGAAGAAGTCTCTCCCCGAGCTTCTGTCAATGCTTAAAATTGCAGAAGTGGATATTAGGAAAGAATATCAAGTGTTGATGATCAATAAGACCACCAGTTTCAACAAAGACAAGAAGGGTAAGCAGAAGAGAAAGAAGGGTGGAAAATCTGTTGCCGCACCTAAAATGAAATCCCGAGTTGGCCCTAAGTCTGATACCGAGTGCTATTATTGTAAGGGGACTGGCCATTGGAAGCGCAACTACCCCAAGTATTTGGCAGACAAGAAGGCCGGCAAGGCAAACAAAGGTATATGTGATATAAATGTTATTGATGTGTACTTGACTAGTACTCGCAGTAGCATCTAGGTATTTGATACAGGATTGGTTGCTAATATATGTAACTCGATTCAGGGGCTGTAGAACAAGCAACAGCTAGGAAGGGATGAGGTCATGATGCGTGTCAGCAATGGATCAAGAGTTGATGTGACTGCCGTCAGAATGCTACCTCTCCATATGCCGTCAGGATTAGTGATAAATCTCAATAATTTTTATTTGGTTCCTGCGCTGAGAATGAACATTGTATCCGGATCGTGTTTATTGCGAAGCGGTTATTCATTCAAATCTGAAAATAATGGTTGTTTGATTTATATGGATAATATCTTTTATGGTCATGCACTTGTGTTGAATGGTTTATTTATGTTGGATCTCGATAATAGTATTACGCATATTCATAATGTTGATGCTAAAAAGATTAAACTTGATGATGATATATCTGCATATATGTGGCACTGCCGCCTAGGTCATATTGGCGTTAAACGCATGAAGAAACTCCATTCTGATGGACTTTTGGAATCACTTGATTTTGAATCATTTGATACATGTGAGCCATGCCTTATGGGCAAGATGACTAGAATGTTGTTTTCCTGTTCAATGGAACGGGCGATAGATTTATTGGAAATCATACATACCGATGTATGTGGTCCAATGGGTGTGTCGGCGCGAGGTGGATATCGTTATTTTGTTACTTTCATGGACGATTTGAGTAGATACGGGTATATCTATTTGATGAAACACAAGTCTGAAACATTTCAAAAGTTCAAAGAATTTCAGAATGAAGTGGAAAATTATCGTAACAGAAAGATCAAATTTCTACGGTCCAACCATGGAGGAGAGTATCTTAGTTACGAGTTTACCGCACATATGAAAGACTATGAAATAGTTTCTCAACTTACGCCTGTCGAAACACCACAACGTAATGGTGTGTCGGAACATCGTAACCGTACTTTATTGGATATGGTTCGATCTATGATGTCTCTAACTAACTTGCCACTGTCATTTTGGGGTTATGCACTAGAAACCGCTGCATTCACTTTAAATCGGGCACCATCTAAATCCATTGAAAATACACCGTTTGAATTATGGTTTGGAAACAAACCTAAGCTGTCATTTCTTAAAGTTTGGGATTGTGTTGTTTATGTGAAGAAGCTTCAACCTGATAAACTCGAACCCAAAGCGGAAAAATGCGTCTTCATAGGATACCCTAAAGAAACAATTAGGTATTCCTTCTATCACAGATCCAAGGACAAGGTTTTCATTGCCAAGAATGGATCCTTTCTAGAGAAAGAGTTTCTCGCGAAAGGCATGTGTAGTCGAAAGGTAGAACTCGAAAAGGTTACTAAACCTTCTCTTCATGTTATGGTGAGTGGCACAACACCGGAAATTGTTCCGGAGTTGACTTCACCGAATGAAGAGGGAACTAATGATAATGATCATGAAACTCCGAAATAGGACACTATCAAACCTCGCAGGTCAAGTATGGCACGTGCAACTCCTGAACTGTACGGAAATCTTGTTATGAATTTCATGGTTGATGAAATAGATGACCCTACGATGTATGAAGAAGCGATGATGAGTCTGGATTCCAAAAAATGGCTAGAAGCCATGAAATCCGAGATTGAATCCATGTATGAAAACCAAGTTTGGACCTTGGTGGACTTACCTCACGACTGAAAGGCCGTTGAGAATAAATGGATTTTCAAAAGAAAAATGGATGCTGGTAGAAATGTGACATCTATAAAGCTCGACTTGTCGCAAAGGGGTTTCGACAAATTCAAGGAGTTGAATACAATGAGACATTCTCTCCCCTAGTGATGCTAAAGTCGGTTAGGATTATGTTAGCAATTATTGCATATTTCGATTATGAAATATGGCAGATGGATGTCAAAACTGTGTTCCTCAATGATAATATTGATGAAGAGTTGTATATGATACAACCTAAGAGTTTTGTCGATCCTAAGGATACTAACAAGGTATACAAGCTTCAGCGATCCATCTATGGACTAAAGCAAGCATCCCAGAGTTGGAATCTTCGCTTTGATGAGGTGATCAAAGAGTTTGGATTTGTCCAAACTTATGGAGAGGCTTGTATTTATAAGAAAGTGAGTGGGAGCAATGTGGAATTTCTAATATTATATGTGGATGACATATTATTGATTGGAAATGATATAGATCTTTAAAACAGTGTTAAAAGGTATCTAAACAGCAAATTTTCGATGAAGGACCTTTGTGAAGCACAATATATACTAGGTAGTAAGATCTATAGAGATAGATGAAGGCGCCTAATTGGGGTATTGCAAAGTACATACCTTGTTAATATATTAAAGAAGTTTAATATGGACGGAAGTAAGAAGGGGTTCTTACCTATGTTACAAGGCAAGACATTGAGTAAGACTCAAAGTTCGGCTACGGCGGAAGAAAGAGAGATAATGGATAATATCCCCTATGCTTCAACCATAGGCTCTATAATGTATGCCATGCTATGTACAAGACCGGATGTGGCACATGTTATTAGTTTTACTAGTAGGTACCAATCTGATCCAGGTTCGGAACACTGGATAGCGGTTAAGAATATCCTTAAGTACTTAAGAAGAACTAAGGATATGTTTCTTGTATACGTGGGTGAAGAAGAGTTGGTCGCTAAGTGTTATGTCGACGCTAGCTTTGACACTGATCCAGATGAATCTAAGTCTCAATCTGGATACATATATTTTTTGAACGGAGCAGCAGTTAGTTGGAGGAGTTCCAAACAACCTATGGTGGCTGGATCAACGACGGAGGCGGAATATGTTGCTGCTTCAAAAGTGATGCAGGAAGTGGTTTGGATGAAGGAGTTCATAACGGAACTAGGTGTGGTTCCTAGTGCGTTGGACCCAATGGTGATCTATTGTGACAACAATGGAGCAACAATGGAGCAACAATGGAGCCATAGACAACATCAAGGAACCAAGGTCTCACAAGAATTCTAAGCATATTAAGCGCCGGTTTCACTCCATCCGCGAACATGTCAAGGATAGAGATATAAAGATTTGTAAAGTACACACGGACCTAAATGTAGCAGATCCATTGACTAAAGTTCTCCCTAGGTCAAAACATGATCCACACTAGAACTCCATGGGTGTTAGATTTATCACTATGTAAACTAGATTATTGTCTCTAGTGCAAGTGGAAGACTGAAGGGAATATGTCCTGAGAGGCAATAATAAAGTTGTTATTATATGTACTCCAAGTATATGATAGCTACTTATTTTGCATGCTATAATTATATTAATATGGAAACCTTAATACATGTGTGTTTAATAAACAAATAGAGTTCCTAGTTATGCCTCTCTATAAACTAGCTCGTTGATTAACATGATGATCAAGGTTTCCTGATCATGGACATTGGATGTTGTTAATAACGAGGTCACAACATTGGTGAATGATCTGATGAACATTCATCTGAAGTATAGCATTACGATCAAAGTCATTATGTTTATATTGCTATAACATCATATGAAGTAATATTTATCCTTAGACCATGAGATCATGTTAATTGCTAACATCGGAAGAATACTTTGATAACATCAAACGTCACACCATAATAGAGTGACTATAAAGATGGGTTTGGGTATTCCGAAGGTGTTATGTTGAGGCTCATGGATCAAGAGTGGAATTTGTCAATACCGATGACGGATAGATATACTTTGGGCCCTCTCGGTGATATCACATTGAGATAGCTTGCAAGCAAGTGATATGATCACTAGAATGTTATATCACGGGAACGAGAAAAGAGTGCATGTCGGTAATGAGATCAAACTAGGTATTGAGATACTAACGATCGAATCATGGACATGTAATATATCACGAGACAAAGGGATTTAGTTACTATCGTTAAAGGTTCTCTCAATCACAAAAGTCATTGTTGAATGTGTGGGAGTCGGTATGGATCTCCAGGTCCCGCTTATGATTATTGATCCGAGAGGGGTCTCGAACATGTTTGCATTATTCACGAACCGTAGGATGACACACTTAGGGCTCATTTGGTTGCAGGGTGCCAAAAAACCAAGGAAATAACCCCCCGCATGGGATTTTGACATGCACACGAGATTCCCCTCCCATTCGGGGGGAAATGCCCATTCCCTGTTGCCATTTGGTAGAAAGGGAGGGATTTGGGAGGAGGAGTCTGGACACAAAATTATTAGGAAAATAGACATATAATACAATTCTGAATCATTTTCAAATTTGTAACAGATAATCGATTTCTTTTAGCAAATATATATTAAATATCAATTCCACACAACCACAAGTACCCAAAAATCTAGAAAATCCAATAATACACCACAATATTACAGAACATTTTGTAGCTTTTCTTGCAAAAAGGAACACATCTTCTAGCTAAAATTTATGCATGTCAATTATCTAAATTTCACCAAACTAGATAACACAAATTAAAATATAGTATGTCTCATATGCTTAGGCATAACACGGATGCCAACATTCATGACTTGATCCATTACTCCCATTCAAAACATAAATATTTTATTAACATGAAATCCAAGAAAACGTTGTATCGGCGTGATGATCCGTGCCCGTTCACCATTGTCGCCGCTTGAAATGGTACCATCACCTTGGTGGGAACATCTTCATGAGCTTATTTTCATGGTTTTATTCTACTCCCCTATCTTCAATAAAGAAATATTTAGTATATGCCTCTATTAAAATAATCTGCAACCTAAATATGAAGCTATGGATAAATTGTAGTTTTATAGTAAAGTGACAATTGCACCAAACTTTGAGGTTCCAGCTAGAGAACTTTGATGTTCTATAGTAAAGTGACAGCTACAGCTATAGTAGAAATGACATGGATAGTATCATGTACAGTTTGTAGAAGCTACAAGAACCTGTCAATTTGTTCTAGAAGGCTCCTTTGATCACCATCAAGCAAAATAGTGTATATACTGCCTATTCTTCCACCACCTTAAATTCTGACACAGAACTATGTGAAACCTAATAACATAAAAAGGCTACATCTATAGTTCAGTTTTCAAGACTACATGTACAGTTCAGTTTTCAAACAAACAATAGTTTTCAAGCATTTGTTCAAGCAAACAACAGTTTTCAAGCATTTGCTCAAGGAAATGGGTGTATTGTTCAAACAACAGTTTTCAACACATTAAAATACAGCAAGGAACAATGTGAATGAAGCATGTGGCAGGACCTAACAACTAAGCATATGACAGTGAACAAAATAAACCCCTATTGTATAAAAGTAAAAAAACAACTAAGCATATGGGAAACTAACAACTAAGGTTGGCCTAGGAGGGTACCTCAATATTATTTTCACCATTACCAGATCACCATTATTTTCACACATGCACACAAAAATACAAACTCTGCAGGGTACCTCAATATTAGCCCAGAAACGAGCAAGCAGGCAATGGCCAATACAAGCGGCAGATATTAACAAGAAATACACCAATACTGCAAGCATATAGGACATCATCTCACATAATAACATAGTATGCCAACAAATACTAGGTACGATCTGGTGGTCTCTTTTCCAGCACCAAAATAAAATTTAGAGCAAGTCCTAGATGACAACATAATCGTAGATGGACATTGTTCCATAGATAGGAAACAAGCTACACCAAACACTAGTGGGTCTACGTGAACGGATGACGATGTTCCCGGAGTATCTTGTAACACCCTATGAGGATCAATAGCATATAACCACAGTATATTCATTCACTAAAAAAATGCTCATCGGTTATTTGCTTCTTCCACTACGACCCACTGAGAGCCACTAATCCTAGATGACAATCCAACATTTGGTAGGGCGTCAATGTCTTTCATACCTGTTGGTGGGAGAGTGTTCTTTACAAATATGAGCTTGATCCGCTTTCAGACAAGATACACGAACCGTCCAATGGTGAGGTCAGCAGGAACAAGGTACCTGCATGAAATTACAATTATTAGAAAGTAAAACTGAAACCAAGACTATGGTTAGTATGTAACAACTGAGATGCCAAATACTTGTAGCAATATGGGATTTTCTTGTATGAACTGGGATTTCACCATGATTTGGAAGATGCACTAAAATATGCAGTTAGTAAATGCACAACTAATCTAGATGATTTTTGAAATTACACAGTTGTTTCTTTCTATTTTATCTACTCCTATCCTTTTTGGGGATTATAGGTTGTGAACCCAAAAACTTTCGAATTAGTAAAAGAACAGGAGATCAAGAAACTATACTAGAGCATCCAAATCCAAGTTTGGTACTAAAAGATGCATATGTTGGATCGGTAGAATTAATTTTCAACTATGTCGATGGTCAAGTTGATTGAACAATTAACATGATACTGCTGCTTCTACTCCTACCTATAGCTAAGTCTTTTTTTCTAAATCAATCAGATTCTACTCCTACCTATATCTAAGTCTTTTTATCTGAATCAATCGGCTGTTACTCCTACCTATAGCTAAGTCTATTGACTAACAAACTATAGCATGACAATGATGGTCTGATGTATCACTTTCACATCAGTGGTGAAAATAACACACAACAACAATCTATCTGGCTAATTATATATGCCTTGTACCCTTCACCGTAGTATTATATCTTGCTAATTATGTATGATGCACATTATTTTCAGAAAACACACACGATGTAGAATATTATTCAGCTCAGGCATCAGTCGGAAATTTAGGCTGTGTAATTCATGCAATCTTGCAGAAAACATGAACCTTTAAAGCAATCCTCAATGTACTAGCACATGATGTACTCTAGTGAAAAGTATACAGAACCACAATTACACAAGAAAATCAATTGGGGCAAGATGTATACTTCTTGAAGAGCGGGAATAGCCTCATGTTTACCCTCCCTCATGAGGAGTAGCCTATATCACAGTTTATGGAGAAGGTGGGGAGAACTAAGGCTTAACCTTAGCCAATGAAGGAAGACGAGCGACACCGCCGGGCCGTCGTCGTTGCCAGAGGGGACAAGTGGAGCAGATCTTTAGGGCAGCAGAAGGGCATCGATGGCGGAGCGGAGCAGATCGCCGGAGAGGACGAATAGGGAGAGGAGGGAGAGGGAAGAACGCCGGAGAGAGGACAGTCGCCGAAGATGGGTCGGCCAGAGGTTTCGCACCCTGTGCCACCGGATCCCGGACACGTGCTAGAGAGAGGAATGACGCGAGGGTTTCCTCCCCGACGTGCGGACTAGAGGATTGTTCTCCCGGGGAAGCATGTGGAAAATCCGAGGTAAATTTGGCCCATTGACAACCAAATGGGCAGGTGGGCTCACCCAGGGGCGATTTGGCTTGAGGTTTCCTAGGCCGGGGAAAACGCGTGGTTCCCCACGGGAATCCCAGCAACCAAACAAGCCCTTAAGGGTTGCCAAGCACCATTTGGAGCAAATATGTTCTAGACGAAAGAATTGAAAAGCGCTGGAATTATTTCAATGGACACCAGAATTATTCCGGGTGAAATTGCTGAAATTGGTTCTGCATGTGATATTGAAATGTTGCGAGGGGTTTATGTGAATGTTTGTTAATTAAAGTAATTAACAAAATTCTGAATAAAATAAATAAAAGAGTTTTATTAAATGAGAGATTGCATTAAATTTGATAGAAATTTAATGCATGTGAGTGGAACTTTGAGTGGAGGCATGTTTATGTGAGTGGATCTCCCACCCACATGAATGAGAGGAGGTGGAGGGTCTCCTCCATGGCCGCCGGCCATGGGAGGGGGTGCCCCATCCCCTATAAAAGGCATCCCTCTCCTTCCTTACAAAGCACACCTCCTTGTGAATGATCTCTCTCCCCCTCTAGAATTTTTCCCCATGGTCTCGAATTAGCGAGATACATGTTCCCGGTGGCATTTTGTCTGGAAGGAGTTGCTGCTTCTGCTGCATCGCTGGAGAGAGGAGGTGGAGGTTGTTCGATGTCCTGAACGTGTGTGCCAGGATGGATGTGCTGCTGATTTGCGGCGCTAGGACTTCCACACGATTTTGGGGTCGGCAAGCATTCAACTACATCATCCACGAGTCCCATATCGTTAACAAAGCTTTGTCGGTCTTCGAGGGTATGTTCTCTATAGATGTATATCCACCTGTTGCTTGTATCTAGTAGATAGATCTTGGTGTATAATAGTTCCCATCGTAGGAATTTTTTGTTTTCTATGTTGCGAACCCAACACTCCATCATTCACCCTCAACACCTGTGAGCCTGATACCTTCGATCCGGATTCACATATGCAGTATAGTAGCTTTTCCCTAGTAGACCTAGGTTTAATTGAACCTTGGTAAATAATGCCAAAGGAATTAAATAAGGACACGCCTACAAGACTTTTTTTTTGTTTTACCTTTGTTTATCAGATGTTTCTAGTTTACTTTATATTGTGGGTTGTTTCAATGAATGGAGATAGGCCAAGGTTCAAGATTCACCTGCAGCTGCATATCATATATAATAATAGGCACAATCATGTGCAGCGTTTTAATAGAGATAAAATTTGTGGGCAGCACATCCTAATCTATTAAAGCCCTTGTGAGCCACAGGCATAGCAATAGCCTTTTCATCCAACCGTTTGTAGCACGAAGCACCGGGCTACAAATAATTATTAAGTGAAAACACATATCAGAGCCTTAAGAAGTGTTGTTGTTGTTGTTCCCCAATGGATCGCTAAGCGAAGACCATACTCCCCTTTCTGTCACTAGGTTTCCTATGAGATCACCGCTAACCAAGTATCTCACCTCAAGCCTTTATCGATCTCAGGGGTCTTGGGTACCTAGAAGTCCAAAGATCGAGACAAGAGACAAAGAAACAAAGATATAAATCTCTTATTCAAACAATACACAATGTTCACATAGATTAGATGCACATAATCACTGCGAAGTTTCACCCCAACCCGCAGCCCATGAGGACTACTCACTCATACCAATAATATCAAGGATAGAAAACATTATGCAAAATACTTAGTTTGGAATTAAATATTCTTACAATGGTCACCAAATCACAAGGAGATCTAAAGTACAAAGTAATGGCTATGGATATGGAGAGGATGGATGGCGGACAGGATGAACTATGGTGGTGGATCTCCTTCGATGGTGTTGTGATGCAATGTGAGAATGGCGGCCCCTTGCGCGGTGGCTGGAACCTCGAAATATATAGGTAAGTTGTAGGGTTGACGGGACAAAGCTGCTGCCACCTGGTACAGGCGGGCCGTACGAGCGGACCTTGCCCTTACTAGTGGTCGTTATGGCCTCTGGCGCCTAGAATTGACTCCAGGTTTGCTTGGTCATGTAGACTTCCTCAAAATCTTCCTTTATGGCTCCAGATTTCGTCTTAAAAGCGTGATTTCCTGCACAATACATCTCAAATCAATGGTTTGCATATCTTTGCAATAATTAGTCATTAGTGGCAAATCTAGAGAGTTTCTTGTCAATTGCATGACTAAAAATGAGGTTTAAACGCGGGAAAGATGGCTATTTTCATAGCCATTAACTTCCCCAAAGCTCAAACCTTGATCGTCCTCGAGCAAGAAAACAACAAAACCATAAATAACTCAGTGTTTAAACTGAAACAACGAGAGTATGAATTCACTTACGGTTGGTAGTCGTATGCATCCAGCACTTCTTTCTTTTGAAAAGCTCATCAAAGTTAGAGAGATGCCAATAATACTATACGAGCTTCGATAACTCACAACAATCAAAGTAGAGTTTAATATAAGTATGAATAACTAGGAGTATAACAATCAATCCAATTCCCCTAATCAACTCTCAGCTTGCCAAGGAACACTAGGATCTTTTATAATAGCAAAATTAAGTAAGAGAGATCATGTACCAAGTAGCATAACAATGAAGTGTCTTATTGACACCCACATCAGTAAATCAAGACTATCAAAGCACTTCTATTCCATTCATTGCTTTTCAAGAAAATTCATAAAGTAGTAATGAGACCATACCAAGGACTTGTTATATGGATCTTCATTTTTCATAGGTAATTCTCAACGAGGATCATTGAGTGATTCTTTTAAACAATGGTTTGCACAGCCTTTGAGAGTACCAATATTTTTACCCATTACAGTGATAAGTGTCACCTATGTTGTCAACTCATAGCCGAAATCAGGGGTTGTACCATTGATCGTTCGTAGGCTAACGGAGTTGTTGGCATCCAAAGGTGTCCATCAAAAACATATAACTTTTTAAATAGTATTGCAGTTTGATCCACAAAGTTTAGCTTTGGCATGGATCACAATTACCACTAGACTTCATCTCAATCATACAACTCCTTTTCAAGAGTGCTATCAATTCTATCAAAACATCTATGGGGTTAAGTATCTTCAAGGGTAAATTCAAGACAATCATTCATCAAACAAGTCATAAATTTGAGACTTTTTCTTCTTGTACTTGTTTGGCAATATTATTTCCAAGGCAAGACTCGGTTAACTATAAGAACTAGAGCAAAATCTTCCACAACTAACTACTCATGCAAATAAAAAGCTTTCCTCTGACTATTTTAAATTACCCCCACTAGCATAGCATCTTAGCAAATCAATGAACTAAGATAAACAATTCAAACTTCTAAAGTAGGAGACATAGGACATACCTCTCATGAGTGACTTCATGATTATCTTCCTTATGGGGATGTGTTCCTTCAAAACTCAAGTTAATCACTCTCGTAATGATATTGAAGCAAAGAGGCAATAGACAAATCCACTTTCGTGGAAAATAAAAAGGGAAAAATCTTTTTGTATTTTTGAGGATGGGGATTAAAGAATAGAAAAGAACTTGCGACCAAGCAAGGAACTTAAGAAAAGAAAAACAAACTAAAAACAAAAGCAAACAAAAAAGAAACAAAAAGTGAAGTGTTGGAACAAACCAGCACGAGTGTTTCAAAGCTCACAAGGAGATGGAGTACAACCTCATTATTACATAAATAAAAATGTTGGGGGACACATCCCCAAGCTCAGGCTTTTGCAAGCCCTTTTGTTGCTCATTGTGGTGGCGGTGGATAATCTCCCGAGTTCCATTGGCTGATCTAATTGTTGAACTGGGTTCAAGGTTGGCAATAACATCTCGAAGGTTGATGGAGAGATTGCTCATATTTTGGATGCTTACTTCGAGATCATAGATATCATCATAGGTGGTGTAGTAGTTTGGTGGCTACATATCTTGTTCGGGTCCTTCTTGTTCTACTTCTTCATCTTCTCCTTCTTCTCCCATGTGTTCTTCTTGTTGGGGTATAGTCTTGCCTCAACCTGCATGTCATAACGCAAATGTCCATCCTCAATTGAGAACAAACCATTAGGCAAAGGAGCTGAGATCAAGTGATCCGCTCTAGGTATATCAAGGAAGTATCTACCATTAGTTCTAGAAATCATACCACATGCTCTTAGAGTAGAAAAACCGAGACACCGGCTTCCTGCCAGTGGTTGTATATTATAGAGGTTGACGTGAAGCGCTCGTGCAAGAATGGTTATGACTCCTCTGCATATAGGACCATGAGACTGCAAGGCTTGATGTTTAAGATAAAACAAAAGAAGAGCACCCAAATTTGGCATTAGGAATAGCGGATCTAGTGAGGATCAATCATATCCTCCGCATTAACTCTAGTAAACTCACCACGTGCCTACAAGGTGTTAGCAATAACATAGAACAAATAACGAATAGAGGGGTGATCAATTTGGTTTCCCTTGGGTTTGTTACCATGAATTCTCATTCTATTAAAGTAAGCCAAGGGTGATGGATAAAGAACAAAAGTGGTGGAGAGTATGTTGGTGTTGTTGTTGGCAAACCCAAAGTAGTGAGCCCATTGGTCGAGCGTCAAGGAATACTCACAGTTCATAAGATGGAAGTTGGTGCGATCAACTTTAGGCATCTGTTCCTCAGGGAAATAGTGTGAGAACACTACATGCCTCAAGGTACTACTGAACTCAAGCATCAAGCGGTGGTATGTGACTTCATCCTGAAAAAAAAAATCATACAAACCAACATTGTTGCAAAGTAAGTTAAAATCATGATGAATGCCCAGTTGGTTGAGGATGTAAGGACACGTCCACTTGGTGGACTTGATTTCTCGGAGCTTGAGATGGTTGAAACGGTTGAGCTGAAACTCCTCGATGAACTCGATACCAAATGACTCTAGGGTTAGTGTATCGATGGGTGGTGCAGCTTTTTCCATAACCATCATACGTGTACGGCTCCTCATGTTCATTTGAAACAAAAAACAAAATAGTGCTAATCAAAAATTAGTCCAATAGAAACATAGATAAACGATCCTCTACACTTCTTATGAAAGAAACTCCTCTAAAAACAAAACTAAGCATGCTCATAATCAAGATTATCTCAAGAACAAGACCTAAGTCTAGATTGATAATGGTCAAAGACTGAACAAGGTTTTGATACAAATAAACTAGGGATCGGAGGAGAAACATAACTTAGATCAATTGGGTGCGAGGAATCAAATAAATAACGAGTAGAATTGAAGATCCAATGGAGGTGGTTTGGAGCTTGGAGGTAAAAGAAAGAGAGATTTGTGTTTAACAAATTTTCGGGTTACCTCTTCCTGGGTAGAAATCGCGGCACAGACTCAAGACGGATGGGCAGACCGAGCCCACTGCAAGGCGTCCTACCTTGGGGTTGAAGGACCCCTTCTGGCGGTGCACTCGGTACGGTCGTGTGCGCCCGTACGACTGGTCGTTATTCAGTCAGTAAGTTTTGCTCCAAACTTGATGTTTTGCTCGGGATACGGCTCCGGTCGTACCAGTGGTCGTTACAGCCACTGTGTCCCGCGACAAAAATCAAAATTTCTATTTTCTTGATCTGTGATGTGGTACGGGTGTGTGGTACAGGGGACTCCGGTCGTACCAGTGATCCTTATGTGCCCTAGAAGCTTAAAAACTTGTGGAATTGAGTTAGTAGCTTCACACGCCTTTGCACATCTTAGCAATTAACAAAATAATAGCAAATAGACTTTATAAAAACATCAGTATATTAAGGCCATGTGTTAGCAAATATAAAAGATCGAGGATTACCTTGTTTTCTTCTCCTCTCTCCAAAGGACTTCTTGAACACTCTTTATTAAAACAAAAACAAAACAAAAACAAAAATAACACAAAAATAAAAACCTTATTTTACATGGGTTGCCTCCAATGAAGCGCTTCTAATTAAGGTCAATTAGCTTGACCTAGATGGTGTTCATTTAGGATTTGCGAGTGGAACACCCACTCCAAAATAATTAGCTTTTAGTGTGATTATACCATCATCATTATTATTATATGTGGCCTTCTTCTTCCTAGGAAAGTGGACTATAAAAGGATCTCTAGATGGTAGTACTATTCTCACATTACCTTCATGTAGATTAATCAAAGCTTTAATAGTTATTAGGAAGGGCCACCTAGAATTATAGGTGTTATGGGATCTTCAGACATGTCTACTATAACAAGATCAATAAGAGAAGGACATCTTTAATTTTAAAAACTATGTTTTATTTTATCCCAACAACTTATTTATAAGTTGAATCAACAAGATGGAGTCTCATTTCAGTAGTTGCAAATGGACCCAAGTTTAACTTGTCAAATAAACTCTTGGAAATTGTTGAGATGCTTGCACCAAGATCACAAAGTGCAGGTATCTCATTAATACCAATATTAACTTTAATAGTGGGCTCAAATATATCATCTAACTTAGCTGGAAGCTTATCAACTAGTTTCTTATACTCCATTTCTAGTTCACGAACTTTATATGCTACTTCTTTAATAAATTATTGGTATGTAGCATCATTACCTTGTTCAATACCGAGATTTCTTACTGTGATCATCTTTAATAAATGTTCCACGGTATACTCTGGTGTTGGTGTGTTGCTATATTCCAGCTCTTCAAGCTTTTCTTCTTTTACTTCTGCCCTCATCATCTTGAGGTCCTCTACCGGATTTGGCTCGGGCTTTCCAGTGAATTTTGCAAGTATGAGAGCTTGGCTCTCAACTACTTTTCCCAATTGTGCCTCCACGGTCTTGATTCTTTCTTGTAGAGCCTGCTCATCATTTCTAATTGCAACCACTTGGTTAGACAATTTACCAATACAAGATTCATGGTTCTTCGTGATTTTAATAAGCATATTGTTTTGCTCGATTTGAGCTTGCATAAAAGTTCTAATAGGATGTTCCAACGAGAGATTTCCATGATTTTCTCCATTATTGTTATCATAATTATTATGTGGAACACCTGCAGGATTAGCATATTGCTTTTGAAAATTTGAGCCAAAGTTTTGACTCTTCCAAACAGGATTATAAGGATTAAGAGCTATAAAATTAACATGATTAACATCCGTAGTGATATCATTAATTTGGGTACCTTCCTTACCCTTTACTATGTTGAGTAACTCATCTACCTTTGTAGTAAGCTCTTCATTGTTTTCCTCGGTGATTGCATTCACCCTTTTTGAGGTTCTTTCCACATGCCATTGGACATGGTTGTTTTGCATATCATTAAGTAATTTCTTTGAAACACTCACTTGCTTTTCCATGATAGTTCCTCACGTGACAGTATCTAGCATAGACTTAGATATTGGGTTAAGGCCATTGTAAAATAAATGTAATACTAGCCATTCTTCCATCCCATGACTAGGACAGTTCATTACGGCTCCTTTCATCCTTTCCCAAGCAAGCAGTAGTGGCTCGTGGTCTTCTTGTCTAAAACTAGTAATGTTGGATCTTAATTGTATAGTCTTAGTTGGAGGAAATAATTTAGTCATAACAAGATTACTAAACTCCTCCTAGGATGTAATAGTGCCTTTAGGCAAAGCTAGCAACCAATCCTTAGCCTTTCCTCTTAGAGAGAAAGGAAATAAATGTAATTTAACCGCATACATCTTTAATACACATCATGTCTCAGTTTTCAGTAAAAGTATTAAGGTGCAAATCTGAATCCTCACAAGATGAGACTCCAAATTGGTTCTGCTGAACCAGTATCAAAAGGTTAGGCTTAATTTCATATGCTTCCGCATCAACAGCAGGCTGAGTAATAGGTGTACGGATAAAATCATCAGTAGGAGTAGCATACTTCCTAAGTTTCTTTTGAGCCATGGCTATTTTCTTTTTGGTGTTTTTAATATAAGGGAAACAAATAAAAAAGTAACTATTTTGGGGGTTTCAAATAGATAACAAGAAAGTAAACTAATTACAAGAAATAATAAACTACAAACAAAAATAAAACTAATAACAATGTCTCTAGTAACCTCACTAGGATAGCGAATTGCTTCTCCGGCAACGACGCCAGAAAAGGGTTGATACATTCGATCCGGATTCACAGATGCAGTATAGTAGCTTTTCCCTAGTAGACCTAGGTTTAATTGAACCTCGGGAAACAATGCTAAAGGGATTAAATAAGGACACGTCTAAAAGACTTTGTTTTTTTCTTTACATTTGTTTACTGGACCTTTCTAGTTTACTTTATATTGTGGGTTGTTTCAATGGATGGAGATACATCAAGGTTGAAGATTCACCTGCAGCTACATATCATATGGGATAAAGATAATAATAAGCACAGTCATGTGTAGTGTTTTAAAAGAGATAACATTTGTGGGCAACACATCCTATTATACTAAAGCCCTTGCGAGCCATAGGCATAGCAATAGCCTTTTGATCCAACCGTTGCACCACGAAGCACCGGGTTACAAACAATTATTATGTGAAAACACGGGTCAAAGCCTTAAAAAGAGTTGTTATTGTTGTTGTTGTTCCCCAATGGATCGCTAAGCGAATATCGTACTCCCCTTATGTCACTAGGTTTCCTATGAGATCGCCACTAACCAAGTATCTCACCTCAAATCTTTATCAATCTCAGAGGTCTTGGGTACCTACAAGTGCAAAGATCGAGACAAGAGACAAAAATACAAGGCCGATTACGGTTTATATGCATTGCTCCCTTTGGAGCAGAGAAGAACCATATCGGTGGCCACGTGCCTAGTTTCGATACTAAGAAGCAGAACCTAACACATTTGATGGCTGTTAGACTGTTAGTTGCACAAAGCCACATGGCTGCACAGGATCCTAAAGTAATCATGCCTCGCGCATGCATCCCAAATCGCCAATTATATAGAGTGCAAAGCTAGACACCAAGAACATGTGTCACGTCAAGGATTCTGGCTCAGGGCGAGTGGAGTTTTGGTGTACATAGGCACCAGTGCTCTGTCCCTTTTGAAAAAAAAATAAGTATTTTGAGTTTTTAAAATATGTTAGAAAAATCACAAGAATACATGTACATGGTTCATATATTTGTGCGAAAATTTAATTAAAAATCGTTTTATTTAGGCTACAGGAAAAAGACAAATTTATGACAGTGAATAAGATTAGAAATACATATCTTTTTGTCAGAAAATTGTCTTAGGTCACCTTATTGAGTTTGCAGTAAGGAGAAGAAACTTGCACTGTCACCTGTTGCAAAAATATCAGATGTTGCATTGTAGTAAAACACTAAAGGTGAATTGATCGAATATCGCCCACAAATATGTTACGTATTCACAAAGTAATCAAGCTTTATTAATGAAATGTCATCACTAGTGTGAATATACTACAAATGAATTATGTCACGACTGACAAAGTCTTCGCAACAAAAAAAAATGATTATGTCATGATCTCTACCAAATATCCATAATTTGTCAGAGATCAGTTTGGCTATCTTTGATAGCATTATCAATTGTGAAGCTTGTCCATAACCACTTAAGCATCATTCTGTGTTATGGGTTTATACCATTCTTTTATCCCTACTTCTCGTCCATTTGCAATACTTGTACGTCTGTGAAACTCAATGAAATATATCCTGCAAAATAGGGATATTTCAATGCTAGTTGATCCATCAACTGAAAATTCTTCATGTTAATTTAGTAAGGTATAAGATGCATCATTGCTCTGTGCTTAACTTAAAGCAGAAGCATGGGCTGCATCAGGATTCCCTCCCTCAGGTCTCTATCACCATTGCTACTAGATGCCAACCAAGGAACATAAAGAGAGGAAGAGGTGCAAGATAAGAGAAGCGGGGGAATAAAGATAGGAGTGGTGATGAGGAAAGCCACAAACAATGGTTTCAGAGGTTGCACACAGCCAGTGGGAAAGTAGGAACGGTACCTTCCCCGTTATAGTTTGGTCCGCATAAACACACCATCAAGTGTCATCATGGTACTAATGCAAAACAGCCAGCTATACCTAATGGGTGCTAGGCTCGTTGCTTTATTGACAACAGATGGGGGAAATGCAGAAAGGAGGCATCCATGGCAAGGAAACTTTGACAGGTAAAAAGAAGGGCTAGAATTGTACCACGGGAAGCCATGGTGGGTTTGCTACATGCTTGAGTTGGGTGAGCAAGCAGATGCTAAACGAAAGGTTGATAGGAGGGATGGATTGTGGTCGGTAACCGACAGTCAGATGGCAACTGAGGCTGCTCTTCTGTAAAAATCTCAAGCTTGGCTGTGACCATTTTCTAAACCAGCTTGTGTTGCCTCCGTTCGAATTCAAAATGTGGATCTTTCAAGGGGAGAATATTTAAAATTATTCGCTGAAAAACGAGAATCGGCGAGATGGAGATGTGCATGATGAGTCATCCTCGATTTCCACCTATCAATTAGCAGGCAGAGTAATGGGATTTGGGCAAGTTTTCTCTGGAGACGACACGCAAATATGACGTTTCATGGTCATCTGCTTTCTCATGTAGTTTTGAATTATATTAGCATATCCAAAGTTAATGCGGGTTATTGGCTTTGACATTTGTTGCAATGCATGTCCACACTACATACGCAAGGTTAGCTTACTTTTGACAGAACTGCAGACAATAATTGAAAGCAATTACACAGACAACGCTTTGGCAGGTAGCTTAAGTTGGTGTTGCAACATGCCACAGAATTTACTTACAAACATTTCTACTCATACTTCCACTCGGTTATCTATGTAGTATCAAAGATCCAAAGTTTAATTGTCCCACCTGCCATGCTAGTTAAAGTTAAAGCACTAGTAGGCTACACTAACCCATGACACAATTAGGAAGCAAAGATATTCACTGCAGAACAGTTGCAGATATCATGTCCAGAAAATCATATCCCACCACCACTTGCCACTTCCTCCAATATGTCAATTTTGCCGTCCTGTAATTTGGTACCACCCATCAATCTTTCTCAATCTAAAAAGTTTGGCAAATGAGAGAGATGGCCCGGCATAGCAGGACCATGGCCAGCCAAATCCGGACAACTGAGCAGATGGAACACTTAGACGATAGACTCGCGAAAAAGAATTCGAAGTGGGTCGGTGGGTGCTTAGTAGATTGCAAGGCACAAAATATGCACACACGCAAAGGATGCCAAGATTACAACACTTGTCCTGTGATAATACACTGGTTGAGAACATTGGAGGATCTTCACTTGGAAAAAAGCAACATACGAGGATCCATGACCTTTCTGTGCTAGTGTTACGGTCATAGGAGCCAAGTTAATTTGATGGTTCTAAATTCTAATACTCCCTCCGTCTCAAAATAAGTGACGTGAGTTTGTCTAGATTCGGACGTATCTAGACACGTTTTAGTATATAGGTACATACAAATCTAGATAAACTCAAGTCACTTATTTTGGAACGGAGAGAGTAACTCGAATGGAATTTTAGTTTTTAAGGACCGACTCGATGTTCTGCAAACTGCATATCTCAATCTAAACCCCCTCTCAGAATCTTAGACTAATGTAATATTGCATTTGACGATCAATTGCCCATGTTGGGGACAAGTAAAATATTGTATGGTGAAAATCCAAGGTCTAGCCTTAACTGGTTGTGCCTGGTAATGGCCTTGCTGAAGGCATTGTTTTGCGAGCGAGGACTTTTTTCAGGGTGAAAACCTATGATCTTTGACCGGGCAACAATGGCGCTTGTGCACTGTTTCTTTCTTAAAGGCGTTATTATTGGAGTGGAGGACTATTGGTGTTGTTCTGGTGGTGTCAGTATCGTTGCTTTGAGGAATAGTTCTCTGTAGCGGGACTTTTCTTTTTTGTAATTATTCTTTCTTCTTTCTAGGCTGTGTACATCCGTAAGAGCGCTAGAACATGCGTTGTTGCAGAAACTGGGTGTAATTGGTATCCACGTGATATTAATATATACTCTTTCTTTTAAAAAAATAAAATATTACAATTCATCAAACAGCAAAAGGGGTGAATAGCTCTGCATACCAACTACTCCCTCCGTTTTTAAAATATAAGATGTTTTAGCTTTGTGAAAGAAGTGTATCTATACCCTTTTAGTATTTAAGTTCACTCTATAAGATGTTTAGCTTTGTGAAAGAAGTGTATCTAGACCCCTTTTAGTATTTAGGTTCATTCTAAACCTAGATGAATCTAGACACTAAAAAAGATTTAGATACACTTCATTTACAAAGCTAAAATATCTTATATTTTAAAATAAGTGGAGTACCAAGTACCTATTCTCCGAAAAAATAAACTACCAAGTACCTACCGTGGATTAGAGCGCGACGAGAAACTGTAGGAGTACGGCTGTACAGTAACTTGCAGAGCGCCGAGATGGAAGAAGAGTGCGCTCACCGCCCAGTGCAGGGCTGCCGGTTATGGTCCACTGGCGGCACACACGCCAACGCCAAGAAAGCGTGCGGAGCGGGTAGTTGTTTCCGTGGGCTGTGAGCCCGTGACAAGGCCGTCGAAGCGAAGTGACCACAGGATTAGGGCGAGAAAGAGAAACGGGAGAAACTGGGCCGCACGAGCCCACAAACTTAGAAATTTCCTTTTGAGTCCTTTTCTTCGGGTCCTCCTCGCTCGCGCCTGGGAAACGACTCGGTAACGCCCGAGCGTTCCCGTGCCATCGTTTCGCTTAAGCGCGCGTCACATGGGCTCGGCCTGTTAGTTGACCCCTTTCGTTCGGGATGAGAGTTGAGACTCAGCGAAAGTGTCATTCGGCGCAAGATGTGTCGTGACTCCACGGGATTTATTTTTGGCAAGCGCTACGCGTCCCCCGGGGGATCAAAAACCCCGATCCCCCGGGTCGGGAGGCTGACACGTGTCCCTGGATGAGATGAAGCCAACTACGGCGTCCTGCACGTGCTCCTCTCCTCTCTCCCAAAAAACAAGGGACCGAGCTTCTCGCTCTCGCACAGAGAGGAAGGCAACCGAGGAGACGGCGGGCGACGCGGTGGCATGTCCTGCAGTAGTCGTCGGCGTTCATTGTCGCAAGTCAAAGACAATAGGGATGGCCCATAGCTGGTTGTAGCGCTTGTAGCAGAGCCGTCAAGCCATTATAGCGAGCCCATCGGACGCATGTAGCAGCTCTGTTGTGCGCTTATGGCAGCGTCGTCGGCGTCTATAAAGGCGCTTAGCAGCAGTGATCGCGAGCATGTAGCAGAACCGCCGGTCGCATGTAGCGGCGCCGCCAGCGTCTAGCATATCGCCGCCAGTGCTTGTAGCGGAACCGCTGGCGCGTGTAAGCGCCGCCCTAAGCTTATGGCAGCGTCATTGCAGCGCAGAATGGTCGCCGTAGCAGTGCTTGTAGCAAAGGCTTGTAGGGGATTGTAGATCTTTTGGAGCGAAGGTTGGAAGATGAGAGGCCGAGAAACGAGGAAGAAAGAGGAAGGACAGCGTGGAGATGCTGCGTGTGGGGAAAGACCAGGCGTCGCCACGGGAAATCAGGAAAGGATTGAGGAACTGCCATGGCTTTCTCCATGAGAAAGAAGGGAAGGAAGTGCCGTCAGCGAGGATAAGGATGTGATGGGCCACAGACACGCGTCGTCCTTCGCGAGCGAGGGACGCGTTAGTCGATCCCGGGGCATAGTATCATTTTCCTTTATTTTTTGAGCTGGTGACTCCACGGGACTTTTAGTCGTGACTCCAGACTGGCATATGCGGGGGGGCAAGCTGAGTTTTTTCTACTCCCTCCGCGTCGGTTTACACGACGCCCTTCTAAATCCACGCAGTTTCACCAGCCACACATGAGGCCTTTCACAATGCGCGGTTTTTAGTGGTGTATCTTAGGCACTTTGCCTACGTGACACTATAGTTAATGAGGAAAGAGAGTGAGGTTGTATTTTAGCTAAGAAACACCTCTTGTACGAAACCATAGGCAAAAAACCATGATTAGACCAATCAAATGCATGCATATCATCTAAATTATTAAATGTAGAGACACCACTTAAGAAACAATGCATTGGAGAAGTTGTGTCTTAACCATTTATTTTTTTTAGGATGACATGCTAAGATACATCTCACTCTGAAAGGTCTGATTAGGCGCGAAGGCATTATACTAGCAATTTAATTATAGCGTTTTGGTCATATTTCTTATCTCCTTCGGTTTCCACTCAGCGGTGTGAATTGGTAGTTGAATAATCTGCATGCAAGTATTAACACAAACTCCACCAATGTATGTGTAGGCCGGAGCAAGGATCGAATCAGTAATTATGTGCTGGTGGTTTAATGGGCAAACGTAATTCTAGCCAATCACTATATACCTTGGTCCTAGAGAATCATCATGCGTGCCTTGTAAACCGACCCGGAGGGAGTATAATGATCAGCCATTTCGTTCCGGTGTTTGCATTCTTTTGATTCATTCCGATTTTCTTTCTACGATCCGTTCCTTCTATCAAGTATGCTTTTCTTTTCTTTCTTTTTCTTCTTTCTTGCCTTCTTCTCTTTTCATTATTCTTATCATTTTAATATTTTTTGTTTTGTTTATTTTCTTTGTTTTGTTCCTTCTTTTCATGTTTTTCTTAACTTTATATCTTTTTTTCTAGTAGAGATGTGTTTCGTGAGTGTAAAATTCAGGTACAATTTTAGGTTAAAAGTTTCATTCCTTATAGGCTTAATCTTTTAGTTCAGTTAATAGTTGTGCATACCTTTTTTGTAGACGAATTTTGTTCCACTTGATCAAAAAATGTGTTGTACTTGGGATTTTTATTCTAGAGTGCCGCTTTTTGTTTGTTTCCACTGGATTTGTTTTCTTGTTTCACGGGTGGATGGGATTAATTCCAGACCGGTAAAATTCTTGTTGCCATTGTAGTCATGATTTTTGCCAGCTCTTCCACTGTTTTGTTCCTCCTGTAGATATGTTTTGGCACTCGGGCGCTAAAGTTTTGTTCCTCGCATAGATATGATTCATTTGTTGGCGCTACAAATATTTGTCCAATCTGTAGGTGTGATTGTTTGTTCCACTTAATATGACATTTTGATCCTAGTAGATGTGTTTGTTCATGGGTAGCTAAAATTTTGTTACTTGTGTAGATATGATTCGTTCTCAGGCCTGTTCCAAATATAATTGTTTTACATGTATGTGTTGTCTGTTTCTTGGCCGCTAAATTTTGTTCCTCGTATAGATGTGTTTCGTTCCTCGGGTGCTACGGTTTTTCCCAATATAGTCTTTATTTTATTCTAGTTAGTCAAAAATATTGTTCCATGGGCACTATATTTTTTCGCGCGTATAGTTATGATTAGTTTAATGGGTACTAAATTTTTGTACAAGGTAATTTAAAAGTTCTACTAGTATTCATAATTTGTTCCTCCCGTGTGTATATATTGTTTTAACTAGTCTTATTTTTTTCTCATGTGGTCATGATTTGTTCCATGTGCTATAAATTTTTGTTCCACTTTATTCATATTTTCTATTCTTAGTAATGCCACTCTTGAAAGGACAAGGATGTCGCCTAGAGGGAGGTGAATAGGCGGTTTAAAACTTTTATGGAAGTGGCTTAACAAAGACGAAATTAAACTAGCGTTTACTTTGTCAAGCACAAAACCTAAAACAACTAGGGTTCACCTATGTGCACCAACAACGTATGCTAAACAAGACAAACAACTATGTGATAGCAAGATATAGACTTCAAGCACGAAGGGTATCACAAAGTAAGGTGCATAAGTAAGAGCTTGGGTATAGAGATAACCGAGGCACAAGGAGACGACGATGTTTTACCGAGTTCCTCCCAACAATGGAGTACATCTTGTTTGAAGAGGGGATGGTTTCAAACCACCAATGCCACAAAAGGCCTCCCTTGTTCTCCTATGAATCTCACCCCAACGGGATCGATTCACACTTCCACTATCGGTGCACTTGTCGGTGGCAATCCGAAACCTCTCACAAGATTGGGGCACTTCTCCACAACTCAATTAGAGGCTCCCAACAAACAAGCTTGGGGGAAAGCTCCACAACTTAATTGGAGGCCCCAAGTAATCTACCAACCTGCAAAACAACTAAACCGTCTAGGGTTTCAAAAACCCAAGAGTAAAAGGCTTCTCAGTTTTACCCAATCGAATCATCACCGAGAACTCAAACCGATGCACCAAATGCAATGGCAAGAACACAAGAAGTGCTCAAGTCCTTCACTCCTAAATTCCACCAAAGCTACAAAATCTTATGGGCGAATAAGAGAGGAAGAACAATGGAGGAAATCCACACAAGACTCCAAGATCTAGATCCAAAGATGTTCCCCTCACTTAGAGGAGAGATTGATAGGTGGGATTGTAGATCTAGATCTCCTCTTTCAAATCCCTCAAGAATATGCAAGAATAATAGGAGGTATTGAGAGAAAGAAAGCTCAAGAAGGTCAGCAATGGAGGGGAAAACTTGCAAGGAAGGTTAGGGAACCATTGGGGAAGAAGGGCCCCTTAAATAGGTCCCTATAAATCCAACCGTTAGGCCTAGGAATCGTCCGGTCCGGAGTCTCTGGACTGGGACCGGAGTCTCTGGTGTACCCAGGCCAAACAGGGACAAACTAGGGGACAATCAGTACTCGGTCCGGAGATAGACCGAAGATTTAGTCCGGAATCTCTGGTCTAACAAAAACTGGCAGAAAGACCAATACGAAAAACATTTGGATTCCGATTTTGATGATTTTGGACTCGTTTTAAAGAGGAAAATAAGCTCTACAACATCATACATAAAAACATCATAGTCCAGCAAGGGAGGATAGAACCAAATGACGAAAGGTTTGACCTCTCTTAAAAAGACAAACCGGTAAAACCTCCAACATCGAAAACGCAATAGAGAATGCATATGAAATCCGTTTTCGATGAACTAGAGCTTGTTATGAATATTACACAAGATCTAGAACCTCACATGGATAATAACCAAATAAGAACCAAGAAAGGTGATGCCAAGTATTCAAAGGTTTGATCTCTCCGAAGGATATGATCAAGTTACTCACTTAAGAGCCCCTCTTGATAGTACGGTTAGAGGAGAGATTGATAGGTGGGATTGTAGATCTAGATCTCCTCTTTCAAATCCCTCAAGAATATGCAAGAATAATAGGAGGGATGGAGAGAAAGCAAGCTCAAGAAGGTCAGCAATGGAGGGACTTGCAAGAAAGGTTAGGGAACCATTGGGGAAGAAGGGTCCCTTAAATAGGTCCCTAAAATCCAACCGTTAGGCCTAGGAATCGCCCAGTCCGGAGTCTCCGGTGTACCTAGGCCAAATGGGAACAAACTGGGGGACAATTAGTACTTGGTCCGGAGATAGACCGGAGATTTAGTCCGGAATATCCGGTCTACCAAAAACTGGCTGAAAGACCAATACGAAAGCAACCATAACTTTTGCATCCGGTCTGCGATTTTGATGATCTTGGGCTCGTTTTAAAGAGGAAAATAAGCTCTACAAGATAATACAAAAAAACATCATAGTACAGTAAGGGAGGATAGAAACAAATGATGAAAGGTTTGGCCTCTCTCAAAAAGACGAACCGGTAAAACCTCCAACATCGAAAACGCAATAGAGAATGTATATAAAAAATCCGTTTTGGATGAACTAGGTCTTGTTATGAATATTACCACAAGCTCTAGAATCTAACATGGATAATAACCAAACAAGAACCAAGAAATATGATGCCAAGTATGCAAAGATTTGAGCTCTCTCCGAAGAATATGATCAAATACTCACTCGAGAGCCTCTCTTGATAGTACGGTTATCTATCCTATAAACCGGTCTCTCCAACTAATCACCACGAGACCGGTAAGAAGGAAACCCTATCAAGAACATACCTTTGTCTTGCACATATTCCACTTGAGCTTGATAATGATGATCTGCTCCACCTCAAGATGGCACACCTTTCTTGATTGCACTAGTTTGGTGAAGTCTTACAGATTGCTCCCCCATACTAACTATGGGAGAGCCTCTCTTTTAGGTATATCTTCACAAATCCATGATCACCATAATGATGGCAAGCCCCAAGAATATGATCTCTTCGAGATGGCTCATCTTGAACCTGCACTTTATTTTCTCTTTATTATGTTGGTGTCTTGAAGGTACATAAGAGATATCACTCCAACTTTATTCTTCAAGACACACTTGCTATAAGCCCAACTCTCACTTGACCAATCTCCGGATCACTCATTGAAACCTTGGTCAACACTTGATCTTCTTTACTTTCTTCTTCTTCCAACCTTGAAGCCAACATATGGTTCAAGAATTGCTTATGAACAAATTCTACAAGTAAAACTCAATGCAAACATAAGTCCATAAAGATTGTCATTAATTACCAAAACCACACATGGGGGCACACATGCACTTTCAACTCTGTTCCATTTTCTCATGTTTTTTCCACGTGCTATAAAATCTTGTTCCATTGTCATTGCCGCTAAATTTATGTTCCACATATACTCTTAATTTTTATGCACTCAGTTAAGTTTTGTTCCAATTTGTCCAACATTTGTTCCTCGCGAACTAATTTTTTATCGTTCCCGGGTGGTAATTTTTGTGTTTCTCCTATACTCGTAATATTGTTCCATTTTATATAAAATTTGTTTCCCGGGAATTAAAACTTCATTCCATGTCGTAATTTTTTCTTCATTCGATTTGTTCCACAATCACTAGTTTTTGTACCCTACAACTAAATTTTATTCCATCTTGTCAGAACATTTTTTCCACTAGTTCATATTTTCTTCCATTTGATCTCAGTTGTTTTCTCTATTTGCTTCTTTTGTTCCAATAACAAAAATTATGTTAGTTTTTGCACTTTTGATTTGTTTTTGATTATTTTGTTCTTGTAACAAAAAATAATAACTTTGTTTGGAGATCGACTTCAATTGTGTTTTCGAAGCTCTTATTTTCATTTTTCAATTTAATGTGGTTAGATGCTTAGTCTAGAAGCTAGGGATTTTAGAGTATATCATTCTCATTTATATGTCATGGTACATGCTTGTTCGTGCATGTTTTTCTCTTCGTTTTAGCAGTAGGTGTGCAACCTCTAGGGCGCTAGCTAAGCTACGAGGAGAAAAAGCAGACAATGCGGCCAAGTTTTGTATTATATGCCTAGGAAACTGCTACTACAAGCCGACTCGAGAACTGAGAGCTGGTTCAATGGATGAAGTTCAGAGTGTTAAACCCGCCAACCCAAGTTCGAATCCTACGCAAGACACGGATTCCTCAAGGGTGCTATTTGTGCTGAAAAAATGCAGAGAGGTCTCATATCTACCTAACAATGTACAACCAAGAGAGAGATCATTCCCTCGTTGACCACTTTTTTACTACGAGCCAACTCGGGTGTCTACATGAGCTAGCAACTGCCCGACCCCAAGAGCAAAGCACGAGCAGCGCCCGGCCCCAGCGCCAGCAGCGAGCGTTTTGTATATGAACCTGACACGAAATGTTGTTTAGAATAGTCCCATATCAGAAGTTTAGGGAAAATTTCACCCGTTTATATATCCACCTGAAAGGGCATGTATGCCCCCATGTGTGATTTTGATAATTAATGACAATCCCTATGGACTAATGTGTAAATTTAGTTTCACTTGTATGCTTGTCCATTGGCAGCGCTTGGACCATGGGTTGGTCTCAAGGTTGAAGAATAAGAAGAGGAAGATCAAGTATGTCTTGAAGAAGAAGAAGATGGAGTTCCTTATGGCCATCTTCAAGACATCATCAAGAAATGAAGTGCAAGCTCAAGGTGTGCCTTCTCTAGAAGATCTCATGCTTGAAGCTTGCCATCCTCGTGATCATAGAGTGATGAAGACAAGAAGAGGTTTCCTCATGGAGTATGGGGGAGCCATTCACAAGTCTTCATCAAGCAAGAGAAAGCAAGAAAGGTGTTCCATCTTGAAGGTGACAAGATCGTCTACATCAAGCTCAAGTGGGATACTCAAGGCAAAGGTCTGATCTTGTTAGGTTTTCTATTTTACCGGTCTCTTGTAGTGTTGGGAGACCGGGTTTAGGATAGATAGCCATACTATCAAGAGGGGCTCTTGAGTGGGTGACTCGTTCGTATCTTTTGGAGAGAGCTCAAACCTTTGCATACACATCATCATCTTTCTTGGTTGTTGTTTGGTTCTTGTCCATGTGAGGATCTAGAGCTTGTGGTTATCCTCATAACAATCTCTAGTTCATCAAAAATGGATTTCCCTGATATATCTTATTACGGGTTTTTTCTGTGGGTTTTCGGGCTCTACACCTTGGGAGATATCTCACATATATATTAATCTCCCTTGGTGATACCCAATATTTCGAACAAAATTGGTTTCATCTCGTTTGGAGTT
Source organism: Avena insularis (assembly GCA_023614405.1). Lineage (NCBI taxonomy): Eukaryota > Viridiplantae > Streptophyta > Magnoliopsida > Poales > Poaceae > Avena > Avena insularis. Next base: position 533,812,141 of record CM042694.1, read on the forward strand.
CGGATGCAAAAGTTGTGGCGATTACAGTTACGAGTTTTGCACGGCCAAGAGGTTTCAGGGCCACCGGTAGTACCGCTAGGGCAGTTTGGCGCCGGTAGTTGATGACCCACAAGTATAGAGGGTGTATCGCAGTATTTTCGATAAGTAAGAGTGTCGAACCCAACAAGGAGCAGAAGGTGCTGGCTAGTGGTATGGATCAGGAATTCTCTGCAAATACTTAGCAAACAGATTTTTAGGGGTTTTCGATAAAGCAAGTAAACAAAGTACGAGTAAATAAAAGACAGTAGGAATAAATGCAGCAAGTGGCCCAATCCTTTATGCAGCAAAGGACAAGCCGGTTGTATTTCTATAGATGACCAAACGTTCTCGAGGACACATGGGAAGACTGTCAAGTGCTTTCGCTTCATATAGTCGATTAATCTTCTTTAGCTTGCTAAGTGTTGTGTGGGTGAACCTGTGCTAATGTACCGCCCCATCCAAGACTAAATACATACTTGTGATTATACCCCTTGCAAACATCCGTAAGTACAAGAAAGTAATTAAGGTAGAAACCTAACAACAGCTTTAAACTCTAAGACCCTTACGTCCCTTGTGCAATGGTTTCCTAACGGGGGTTCAGGTTTACATCACTGGCAACCCCTACGATTAGTAGCCAAATACACAATGCATTCCCCTAGTCCCATATAGGTGAAGTGTCATGTAGTCGACGTTCACATGACACCACTAGAAGAAGTACACCACAACTTAAATATCAAACTATTGAATCTTTCTCAACACAACTCCACTACTAACAACATGACTTCTCCCATGTCCTCAAGAACAAAACGAACTACTCACAAGACATCATATGGATCATGATCAGAGATGGAATAATGATGTATAACAATCTGAACATAAACAATAATTCAATGCTTCCACTCAATAGCATCAACTACAAAGAGTAATCAACACCGGGAAAGTTTTCCCTAAGAACTATGCAAGATTCAACCCAATTGTTACAGCAATATGGAGATGGTGATGAGGGTGCTGATGGTGGTGGTGATGATGATGATGATCCCAATGAAGTCCAGCTTGATGGTGGTGTTGATGGAGACGATCTCCCCTCTCCGGGAAGGAATTCCCTGCAAATCATCTCTGGAGAGATCTTTCTTTCTCGGTGTTTTCCACCCCGCAGAGGCGGCAGAATCTTTCTGTGGTTGCTCCCCGAGTATTAGGGTTTTGGGAGGTTTATATACACCAGAGGGGAGAGCCAAAGGTGGGCCAGGGCGGCCACACCACCTGGTGGTGCGGCCTAGGCTGGCCCGCGCCGGGGGTGGTGTGGGCCCCCTGTGGCCCATCTCCACTCCTCCTTCTGGCTTCCTTCGTCTTCTGGAAAAATAGGATTTTCCATATATTTTCCTGGATTTTCTGATCTTCGCGAATTTCGCCTCCAAACAGCACCTTTTCCATCAGAATCCTGACTACAGCGGTCCATGCTCCAAAAGTCATCAACCATGCTAAAACAGATGAAATAACATAAGTATCATCTCTTAATATGAAATATATCAATGAATAACAGTGAATTATGATATAGAATAGTGATGCCAAATGGACGTATCAACTCCCCCCAAGCTTAGACGTCGCTTGTCCCCAAGCGAAACTGAGCTCAATAAACATGACCTCAGGTTTATGAAGAGTCGATAAAAGAATACGGACAAGAAGCATCACATTCATCAATACATAGATCATAGTAGAAGACAACTCACTATTATATAACTCAACTTGCAATGAGTAAAGGAAACACAATAAAGATACATAAAGTAAATAATAATTGGTAATGGCAAACTTAGCTCTTGGTCTAAGAATAGTTGACAATTTGCTGGAGTTCACAAATAACTGATTTTCAAAGATAGCTTTCAAAGTAGTAATCACCAAGATAAGAGCAATGTGCAAAACAAGGAACATAAGAAACATGATTGAATAAATCATCATATGAATGAATGAAACACAACAACTCAAAATACTTGCTGAGATAGAAGGGAATAGGTTTACTGACTCAACTAAAAAGTAAAAGAAAGGCCCTTCGCAGAGGGAAGCAGGGATTTCAAGTTTCATAAAGAGCTCCCAAAAATTATGGTACTTACTAGCTTTCAGCTCTCATTACCCCTATCATAGGCATCTTTAGGTGATTAAGGTTAAAGTGACACAACTAAGAGGATATGCTTGACAAGTTATAAGTTGAAATCTCATGCCCCTTACTTACGAGTACCAAACCTCATGCTACTCAACTTCAGTCACAAGTAAGCTCTTGTCATTGTAAATACATATATATCATAGAGAACCGCCAACGGGGTACCCCTTGCACAGGAGCTATCCCATAATCAAAATGACAAGGCAAGCAGACAATGAGCATCTCAGCTATCTTTTTATTGCTATTTGCATAGGTTTTTATTGAGGATGCTTCATAGAATGCTCACTATAGTTATGCTGCAAGTTTCCACCATGATTAGGCATGGCTTAGGCTAGCGGCCCAGGCGTTTCTCTAACACACATATAAACTCTAGGATCTTACAAGTTCCCCTTTTATTTCACACCGTCGAGATCCATAGGCAAAAGAATTATGATATCAACTAGGTACAAAGTACCATGGCAGTGTTGAAAGCGTTTCCCATGATACATGGTTCTGCTAACTTGAACTCATAAAGTGCAAGCATATACGCAACAAAGAAGGACCCAATGGTTCAATTTTATTAGATGCAAGAAAGTAAAGTGTGCCATCAAGTTCGTGAGAGCTTTAATCACTAATTTTCACATAACAAGTTTAATTTGTAAGGTAGATAAAAACATGAATTTGCTTGGAATAGCAATAATGCTAATAGGTAGGGATGGTGGACACAAATGGCATAGGTTTTGGTTTAAGGATTGGATGCACGAGAAGAATTCCTCTCAGTACACGTTTTTGGCTAGCAAGGCTAGGTAGCAAGTATAAGAGTTGAAGGAAACAAACAAACATACAAGTGATAAAGATAAACATGCAATCTTCCTTGGAAGCACAAAAGATCTTAACTACAGAATACTAAACTTATGAGCAAATCAAGAAAGAAAGATGATGAAATTAATTTTCTTTAGAGTACTTTTATCTTTTCATTCAACCCCCAAAAATAGTGTTGCTACTGACCAAGCCAGGTTTGCCAAAACCAACTAAATTAACTCTATGATCCCAAAGTGATACCAATACTAACAACAAGATCAATCATATAACCATGAATTGAAAACTAATATAAGATATGCAAAAGAGTAAATGATAGAACTTCTCATTAATATTCCATAACGGCAACTCACACCAAGGGATACATATCTAACGAGAGAGGGGACACTTCTATAATGCAAACCATCCTATATGATAACTTCTCTATTCATGATATGACTCTACTAAAAAGGTAAAAAGATAGAAGATAGTGATATGATACCGTGACACTCCCCCGAGCTTGGAACAAACCAAGGGGATGCCAAACCTGATGACGAATTACTCCTTTGGTGGTGGTGGTAATCTCTTGATGAGCTCTTTGATCAGTTTCCCCAAGTCCTCAATCTCAAAGGTGAGATTACGAATAAGCTGTGAGTTTTTCTCAGTGCGGATCATGATCATGTCGGGTTGCGAATTCTAGCTCTTGCGATTCTTTCCCCACTCTACCTCCTTGAAGTCTTCTTTTCCTGCATGGCTAGAACGAGGCAAATCCCAATTGGAGGGTGATGTTTACGCACTTCTATTCTTGTAGAAAGTTGTTGGGCCTCCAAGTGCAGAGGTTTGTAGAACAGTAGCAAGTTTTCCCTTAAGTGGATCACCCAAGGTTTATCGAACTCGGGGAGGAACTGGTCAAAGATATCCCCTCTCAAGCAACCCTGCAATCAAGATACAAGAAGTCTCTTGTGTCCCCAACACACCCAATACACTTGTCAGGTGTATAGGTGCACTAGTTCGGCGAAGAGATAGTGAAATACAAGTGGTATTGATGGCTCAATGCACGACGCCCAGAAAAATGCTTGACGGCGGTGTTGATGTAGAGCTTGTTGGGAACCCCAACAGGAAGGTATGATGAGCACAGCAGCAAGTTTCCCTCAGTATGAAACCAAGGTTTAATCGAACAAGTAGGAGCAAGGAAACACCCCAAAGGTGTTACTAGCTGAGCTTTGGTAGGGCGCACTACCGATGCTAGTAGCAACGTGGAGACCTGCACAACACAACCACAGAACTTTGTCCCCAACTTGCAACGAGGTTGTCAATCTCACCGTGTTTTGCGGAAAACAAAGGATTAAACGTATTGAATGGAAAGAAGTAAAAGTTTGCAGAAAGTAAACACAAAGCAGTAAAAGTTTAAAGATTGTATATAAAGAAAAGGACCGGGATCCATAGTTCACTAGAGGTGGCTCTCGTTAAGATAGATAACATGCTGGGTGAACAAATTACAGCGGGGCAATTGACAAACACCGAGAAAGCAATACATGCATATACTAATCATCTTGACTCCTTTGAGACTTGATTGGGCATTACAACATTATACATAGACCGCCATCCAACTGCATCTATGACTAATAATCCACCTTCAGGTTATCATCCAAACCCCCTCCAGTATTAAGTTGCAAGTAATAGATTATTGCTTTACGAACTGCGTGTAAAGTAAACAATACGATTGTTCTATGAACAAAGGATTATTGTTTTCTCCCTAGTAGCAACAGCACATCTAGTACCTTAGATATTTCTGTCACTTCCCCAGATTACTAGAGGCATGAACCCACTATCGAGCATAAATACTAACTCTTGGAGTTGCTAGCATCTACTTGGCCAAGATAGCTACTAACAACAGAAAGCATGCAAGATCACAAATAACAAAGATATGATAGAATCAATAATCAATCTGAAATAGCATCTCAATATCCATCGGATCCCCGCAAACACAAATGCAGAATTACAAATAGATGATCTTGATCATGAACAGAGCTCACAAGATCTAGACATGAAAGCACAAAGGAGGAGAACCAGCCATCTAGCTACTACATGGATCCGTAGTCCAAGGATGAACTACTCACGCATCACACCAGAGGCTTGCATGGTGATGAAGAAGGCCTCCAGGGTGAATTCCCCTCTCCGGTAGGGTGCCGGGAAGAGCTTCAGATCCCTCTCGATCTAGGGATGGAGATGACAGTGGCTACAGACTCTTTCATGGATTTTTGATCGGGTCCTTAGGGTTTATGTCTCGAGGGAAATATATAGTCGGAAGGGGAGGCCGAGGGGGTGTCGGGAGCGGCCACACAACCCCCTGGCGCGGGCCAGGCCTGGCTACGCGGCCAGGTGGTGTGGTGGCCCCCTGGCCCCTCTCCGTCTCGTATTCTGGCACTTGATGACTTCCAGAAAAATAGGCACTTTGGCTTTTGTCCCGTCCAATTCCGAGAATATTCATTTTCTGACTTTCCTGGAACCAAAAACAGCAGAAAACAGGCAGCTAGCACTGTGGCTCTTGTTAATAGGTTAGTCCAAGAAATCATATGAAAAGTACTCAAAGTGTGGAACAAAACACAAATTATAGATACATTTGCAATGTATCAACATCCCCAAGCTTAACTCCTGCTTGTCCTCGAGTAGGTAAGTGATAAAAAGAACGAATAATTTTTGAGGTGACATGCACCATCAAAGACTTGATCAAAGTATTTGTAAAACATTCAAAGCTGGGATCAAGTACTTCAATCATAACATGGAAGACAAAGTTCTAGCAATAAGCAAAGAAACTTTGATGCAACATGAAAAGGCACAAACAAAAGATTCATGAATAACAATGCTTTGCAAGACGTTTGTTTGTTTCACATAAAGAAAACATAGCATAGTAGTATTCAGCTTGTCCCTCATTAGAGTAGCAATATAAATGCATAGGACACCTTCAAAGTTCATAAGAGTGACTAGATACAATAGTTTAAAACAAGAAATATCAAGTTATGCATCAATCAACTAGTCTTGGGACAATGCACATAGAACTAAGAATGGCCACTATGCTCTCAAAGAAGGTGCATAAAGGTAGAAGGTGGAGACACAATATAATGGTGGAAGAAAGGCCTTTTGTAAAAGGAAGTAGGGATTCAAGTCTAATAAAGAGCTTCCAAAAATTATGGTACTTATAGCTTTCAGCTCTCATTGCCCCTATCATAAGCATCTTGAAGTGATTAAGGTTAAAGTGAAAAAACTATGGTGTACATGCTTGACGAAGTATAAGTTAGAAATCTCATGTCCCTTGTATACGAGGGTCGCTCCTCATGCTACTCATTTTTATTCACCGGTAAGTTCTTGTCATTGTAAGTACATGTGTATCATAGAGAACCGCCAACGGGGTACCCCTTGCCTGATGATACGGAAGAATCCCCATATCAAAATGACAAGGCAAGCAGACAACAAGCATCTCAGCAATCTTCTTATTTACCATGGGAATATGGTTCTTTTTTTTCTCTCTTTCCTCTTTTCATAATATCTTTTTTTCCTTTTTCTCTTTTTTTCTCAATATAGGACTTATTTTTTATTAGAAGAATGCTTCATAGACAGCTCATTATGGTTACGCTGCAGGTTTCCACCATGTCAACATGGATTAGACCAGCGGCCCAGACGTTTCTCTAACACATATACATAACTCCATGGACTTACAAGCTCCCCTTTCATTTCACACCGACGACATCCATATACAAAAGAGCATGATATCAACTAGGTACAAGTACCAAGTGCAATGTTGAAAGCGTTCCCCATGAAAGCATGGTTCTGCTAATTCCCAACAAATAAGTGCAAGCATATACAACATAGACGACACAATGGTTCAAGTTTATTAAGGGCAAGAAAAGTAAAGTGTGCCATCAAGTTCGTGAGAGCTTTAATCACTAGTTTTCTCATAACAAGTTTAATTTGGAAGGTAAACAAAAGCATGAATATACTTGGAATAGCATAAGCTAGTAGGTAGGTATGGTGGACTCTTTGGAATAACTTGGTTTTAGGGAGATGGATGCATGAGTGGAACTCATACTTTGTTGTGGAGGCTAGCAAAAGACTGGGAGCGACAAACTAAGAGAGCAATAATGACCATAATCATGCAGAGCGACAAAACATCATTGATCAAAGAATAAAGTGATACTACAAGTTGAAAAATAAAGGATCATAAAGGCTATGGTGACTTGAGATAGTCATAACATGGTGTGAGCATGCGCCAAGTCAACCCAAATAAAGCATCAAAGGAGAATAGCACTATACTATGCTTTAATATGCTAAAACAATGCATGATTCATCCAAGGCACATTAAGCAATCTCAATTGTTCATAACAAGTCATGCTACAGCAAAGAATACTAAGCATAAAGCCAAAACAATATCAAGCATGGCATGACAAAGCATAGGCCACAGTAAAAAACGAGCTCTTTTTACCACATAAGCATGAACTTTCCTACTCTTTTCCAAACCAAACCAAACTATTTGCAAACCAATGTATGAAAGAGGGGGTCCAACCAATTTATTCAGAAAACTAAGCAAACCAAAGCAAACGAAAACAAAAAAGAAGACGCTCCAAGAACAACACAACTGTGCATGAAACAATAAAAATGAAGCGTTTGGAAGAAACCTGGGATTTTTATTGATGAAGAAGAGGATGCCTTGGGCATACCCAAGCTTTGACGCTTGTACTTCTTGGATATTTCTTGGAGTGACACGCGTGGCATCCCCAAGCTTGAGATTTAGTCCATCCTTCATCTCATTACTCATACCTTCCATACACCTGAAATTTTTCCTTCATACAAAACTTCACACAATGTTTATTAGCAACATTAGTGCACTCAAGATAATAAGTCTTAAGGTTCAGTTCTAACACCAAATAAACTTCCATTAGAACACTAGCTACTTTAGCACTTCCCTCAAAAAGCTCAATTCCCCAAAAGAACTCAAAAAGGAACCAACAAGAAGCAAATGCAGAAAATGGCAGAAATCTGTCAAAACAGACCAGCAGGTAAAGACGAATTTTTTCGAAGACCTTATGTTGCTCAAATCAAAAAGTGTTGATCTAACGAAAGTTATATAACAACCTGGGGCAGAAGAACAAAAATGCACGCCTCAAAAAGACGTTCAGTTATTTTACACGAATTTTTACGGTGAAGCACAGAAATCTGTTTCGGGACAGCAACTTTCCCAATCATTACTTCTCTCTCATTAGAGGTTACTCTTGGCACAATAAGAAAATAAGAAGGATAAGGAGAGGTTATTACTAAAGTAATAACTTCCAAGACTCATCTAAAACTTTTGGGTTATCTCCCAATAAGTACTTTTCTTTAACGCCTTTAAGTTAGGCATAAGAAGGAAAGAAAGAATCAAGTGTTCTCAAATGAAGAAGTATTAAAACCAAATTTCTTGCCCTTACCTCTCTTACTTTTATTCTTAACCTTGGGGAAAATATGATTGTTTGGTGGATAATAAAGGTGCATGCTCCCTTTTCCCACATCTATTATTGCTCCAAGGAGTTCTAATAGGGACCTTCCAAGTGTAATTTGTCCTTTTCATGCACATTCAATAACAAGATAATCAATAGAAATCGTTTTCCCAAGGATCTTTGTAAACACTCCTTCAGCTATTCCAAGCGGTAATATGGTATTATTATTGGCAAGAGATATTTATTTTCCTCCTTCAATGAGCCCTCAAGTATTCAGAGATTTATAAATATCTTTGGGCATAAGACAAAATTCAGACATGATATCACAGCGAGCTTGAAAATTTTCAGTGTTCATCTCAATCTTTACTGTAGGGAACCACTTTGATGGTTCAGAGTTTATTGGAACATAATTGTGATGCCCCCTAAGCGTATTATAGCAACTTTCTAAGCTAGTAGTGCTAGTCTCAAGAGTGTTCAACCTAGCAAATATTTTTGCAAAAGAAATATCAGTTTGGCTAGGCATGTTGTAAGTGAGGATCAATTTCTTTATAGCATTAATAGCATCATCCTCATTACATTGGAGGAAATCTCCTCCCACAATAGCATCTAAAGCATATCTATAGCAAAGAGCAATCCCAAGGTAAAAACTGCTATGGAACAAACTTTGAGTCATTTTAGGCTCAGTTTTTTCATGTAGATCAGAGATTCTAGACCAAGCTTCTTTAAAACTTTCCTCAATTCCTTGTTTAAAAGTGAAAATCATTTCCTCGGGTGACATAGTGACTGGAGCAAGGCTAGACATAGTGGCAACTCAAGATAGGAACTAATTTTTTTGTGTTTTTGAAATAAGAAAGCAAACTAGTAAAACTAATTTTTTTGTGTTTTTGAATAACAAAACAAGCAAACAAAGCAAAAATAAAACTAAGAAAAACAAAAATAACAAAGTAAAGAGATTGGTTATGAGGGACTCCCCTTGTGAAGATGTCCTTGACTCAAGAACGGCGCCCAGAAAAATACTTGATGGCTCAATGCACGCGCCAGAAAAAAATGCTTGATGGCGGTGTTGATGTAGAGCTTGTTGGGAACCCCAAGAGGAAGGTATGATGAGCACAGCAGAAGTTTCTCAGATGAAACCAAGGTTTAATCGAACCAGTAGGAGCAAGGAAACACCCCAAAGGTGTTACTAGCTGAGCTTTGGCAGGGCGCACTACCGGTGCTAGTAGCAACGTGGAGACCTGCACAACACAACCACATAACTTTGTCCCCAACTTGCAATGAGGTTGTCAATCTCACCGTGTTTTGCGGAAAACAAAGGATTACACGTATCGAATGGAAAGAAGTAAAAGTTTGCAGAAAGTAAACACAAAGCAGTAAAAGTTTATAGATTGTATGTAAAGAAAAGGACCGGGATCCATAGTTCACTAGAGGTGTCTCTCCTTAAGATAGATAACATGCTGGGTGAACAAATTACAGCGGGGCAATTGACAAACACCGAGAAATCAATACATGCATATACTAATCATCTTGACTCCTTTGAGACTTGATTGGGCATTACAACATAATACATAGACCGCCATCCAACTGCATCTATGACTAATAATCCACCTTCAGGTTATCATCCGAACCCCCTCCAGTATTAAGTTGCAAGCAACAGATTATTTCTTTATTAACTGTGTGTAAAGTAAACAATATGATTGTTCTATGAACAAAGGATTGTTGTTTTCTCCCTAGTAGAAACAGCACATCTAGTACCTTAGAGATTTACATCACTTCCCAGTTACTGGAGGCATGAACCCACTATCGAGCATAAATACTAACTCTTGGAGTTGCTAGCATCTACTTGGCCAAGATAGCTACTAACAACAGAAAGCATGCAAGATCACAAATAAAAAAGATATGCTAGAGTCAATAATCAATCTGAAATGGCATCTCAAATATCAATCGGATCCCCGCAAACACAACATGTAGAATTACAAATAGATGATCTTGATCATGAACGGAGCTCACAAGATCTAGACATGAAAGCACAAAGGAGGAGAACCAGCCATCTAGCTACTACATGGATCCGTAGTCCAAGGATGAACTACTCACGCATCACACCGGAGGCTTGCATGGTGATGAAGAAGGCCTCTAGGGTGAATTAACCTCTCTGGCAGGGTGCCAGGAAGAGCTTTAGATCCCTCCCGATCTAGGGATGGAGATGATGGCGGCTACAGACTCTTTCGTCGATTTTTTATCGGGTCCTTAGGTTTTACGTCTCGAGGGAAATATATAGTCAGAAGGGGAGGCCGAGGGGGTGCCGGGAGTGGCCATACCACCCCCTGGCGCGGGCCAGGCCTGGCCGCGCGGCCAGGTGGTGTGGTGGCCCCCTGTCCCCTCTCCGTCTCGTATTCTGGCACTTGATGACTTCCGAAAAAATAGGCACTTTGGCTTTTTTCCTGTCCAATTCCGAGAATATTCATTTTCTGACTTTCCTGGAACCAAAAACAGCAGAAACAGTAGCCTTTGTGGCTCTTGTTAATAGGTTAGTCCAAGAAATCATATGAAAAGTACTCAAAGTGTGGAACGAAACACAAGAAAGTGGATAAAACCAAGCATTGAACATCAAAAATTATAGATACATTTGCAATGTATCAGGTATGGATAATTATAAGTGGTAATGGTGATAGAAAATAGCTTGCTGGCGTGCGGTTGATGTGGGAAAAGACTAAAGGCAAACTGAAATAAAGAAGGAATCAAGAAAACATGTAATAGATCTAATTGAAAATGGTGTATCAATGCTTAGAAACAAGGCCTAGGGATCATACTTTCACTAGTGAACACTCTTATATAAATATAGTCTCTTTATGATACTACTCTTAACTACTCTCTGGTTGGACACTCTAATCCATGGTAGGGCTATAACAACACTCCTCAAAGTTCATCTTTCCCATCTAGAAAACCCCACACTGTCACCTTGAGTACTAGATGAGTCCAACAAATTTCATAAAGACATCCAACTCCAAATATAACTCATAACAAGTATTTGTAATCTCTAGCCTAAGTGCCACCATGGTATGCACGCTGTCACTTTCACACACATGGGGAGAGCAGAGATCTATTAAAGCACTTGAGTATCAAGGTAGATGTACAGATTACAAGCTCATGATCTCAATAAGATCATGCATAGAGAGAGAGATGAACACATAGCTACCGGTAGAACCCTTAGCCTCGAGAGAGAACTACTCCTTCCTTATCATGGGAATCAGCAACGGTGATGGAGATGGTGGTGGAGATCTATGGAGATGGCTCCGGGGGCACTTCCCCGTCCTGGCAGGGTGCCAGAATAGAGACTTTCTGTCCCCCGAATCTCCCCTTCGGTGGCGGCAGCGCTGTGGAACTTTTCGTGGCAGGAGGCTTGACGATTTAGGGTTTTTGCCTCGGGAGGAATATATAGGCTAAGGGGCAATGTCGGTGGCCAGCCAGGGGCCCACACCATGCCCTGGCGTGGCCAAGGGGGACCTATGCCAAGGGGGGTGGCCACCCTGTGGGCCCTCTCCGACTCTCCTTTTGGCTCCGTGAGTCTTCCGGGAAAATAACAACTTTGGCTTTTGTCCTGTCCAATTCCGAGAATATTCATTTTATGACTTCCTGGAACCAAAAACAGCAAAAAACAGGTAACTGGCACTGTGGCATCTTGTTAATAGGTTAGTCCAGGAAAGTGTATAAAAAGTACTCCAAAGTTGGAACAAAACATAAGAAAGTAGATAAAACCAAGCATGGAACATCAAAAATTATAGATACATTTGCAATGTATCAACATTCCCAAGCTTAACTCCTGCTCGTCTCGAGTAGGTAAGTGATAAAAATAAAGAATAATTTTTGAGGTGACATGCACCATCATAAACTTGATCAAAGTATTTGTAAAACATTCAAAGCTGGGATCATAGTACTTCAATCATAACATGAAAGACAAAGTTCTAGCAATAAGACAAAGAAACTATGTTGCAACATGAAAAGGCACAAACAAAGGATTCATGAATAACAATGCTTTGTAAGATGTTTGTTTGTTTCACATAAAGAAAACATAGCATAGTGGCATTCAACTTGTCCCTCATAGAGTAGCAAACATAAATGCCTAGGACACCTTCAAAGTTTATAAGAGTGACTAGATACAAGTAGTTTAAGAACAAGCAATATTAAGTTATGCATCAATCAACAAGTCTTGGGACAATGCACATAGAACTAAGAATGGCCACTATGCTCTCAAAGTAGGTGCATAAAGGTAGAAGGTGGAGACTCAACATAAAAGTAAAAGAAAGTCCTTCATAGAAGGAAGTAGGGATTCAAGTTTCATAAAGAGCTTCCAAAAATTATGATACTTATTAGCTTCCAGCTCTCATTGCCCCTATCATAAGCATCGTGAAGTGATTAAGGTTAAAGTGAACAAACTATGGAGTATATGCTTGAAAAAGTATAAGTTGGAAATCTCATGTCCCTTGAATACGAGGGCCGCTCCTCATGCTACTCAAGTTTAGTTACCGGTAAGTTCTTGTCATAGTAAGTACATGTGTATCATAGAGAACCTCCAACGAGGTACCCCTTGCCTGATGATACGGAAGAATCCCCATATCAAAATGACAAGGCAAGCAGACAACGAGCATCTCAGTAATCTTCTTATTTACCACGGGAAAATGGTGCTTTTTTCTCTCTTTCCTCTTTTCTCATATCTCTTTTTTTTCTTTTTATCAATATCCGACTCTTTTTTATAAGAACAATTCTTCATAGACAGCTCATTATGGTTACGCTGCAGGTTTCCACCATGACAGCATGGATTAGACCGGCAGCCTAGGTGTTTCTCTAACACACATACATAACTCCATGGACTTACAAGCTCCCCTTTCATTTCACACCGACGACATCCATAGACAAAAGAGCATGATATCAACTAGGTACAAAGTACAAGTGCAATGTTGAAAGTGTTCCCCATGACAGCATGGTTCTGCTAATCCCCAACATATAAGTGCAAGCATATACAACATAGACGACACAATGGTTCAAGTTTATTAGGGGCAAGAAAAGTAAAGTGTGCCATCAAGTTCGTGAGAGCTTTAATCACTAGTTTCTCATAACATGTTTAATTTGGAAGGTAGATAAAAACATGAATATACTTGGAATATCAAATGCTAATAGGTAGGTATGGTGGACTCTCTGGAATAACTTGGTTTTAGGAGTTGGATGCATGAGTGGAACTCATACTTGGTTATGGAGGCTAGCAAAAGACTGGAAGCGACCATCTAAGAGAGCAATAATGGCGATAATCATGCAGAGCGACAAAACATCATTAATCAAAGCATAAAGTGATACTACAAGTCAAAAACTAAAGGATCATAAAGGCTATGGTGACTTGGGATAGTCATAACATGGTGTGAGGATGCGCCAAGTCAACCCAAATAAAACATCAAAGGAGAATACCACAATACTATGCTTTACTATGCTAAAACAACGCATGTTCCTTCCAAGGCACATTAAGCAATCTCAATTGTTTATAACAAGTCATGATACAACAAAGAATACTAAGCATAAAGCCAAAACAATATCAAGCATGGCATGACAAAGCATAGGCCACAGTCAAAAACAAGCTCTCTTTAACACTTAAGCATGAACTTTCCTACTCTTTTCCAAACCAAACCAAACTATTTGAAAACCAATATATGAAAGAAGGGGTCCAACCAATTTATTCAGAAAACTAAGCAAACGAAAAACAAAAACAAAAACGAAAAAGACGACGCTCCAAGAACAACACAATTGTGCATGAAACAATAAAAATGAAGCGTTTGGAAGAAACCTGAGATTTTTATTGATGAAGAAGGGGATGCCTTGGGCATACCCAAGCTTTGACGCTTGTACTTCTTGGATATTTCTTGGGGTGACACGTGTGGCATCCCCAAGCTTGAGCTTTAGTCCATCCTTCATCTCATTACTCATTCCTTCCATACATCTGAAAATTTTCCTTCATACAAAATCTTCACACAATCTTTATTAGCAACATTAGTGCACTCAAGATAATAAGTCTTTAGGTTAAGTTTCAACACCAATAAAACTTTCATTAAAACACATGCTACTGAAGCACTTCCCTCAAAAAGCTCAATTCCCCAAAGAGGACTCAAAAAGGAACCAACTAGAAGCAAATGCAGAAAATGGAAGAAATCTATCAAAACAGACCAGCAGGTAAAGACAAAAAAATTCGAAGACCTTCTGTTCCTCAAATCAAAAAGTGTTGAACTAACGAAAGTTAGATAACAACCTGGGGAAGAATCACAAAAATTGACGCCTCAAAACAACGTACAGAGATTGTACACGAATTTTTACGGTGAAGCACAGAAATCTGTTTCGGGACAGCAACTTTCCCAATCATTACTTCTCTCTCATTAGTGGTTACTCTTGGCACAAAAAGCAAATAAAAAGGCTAAGGAGAGGTTATTACAGAGGTAATAACTTCCAAGACTCAACTAAAACTTTTGGGTTATCTCCCAATAAGTACTTTTCTTTAAGGCCTTTAAGTTAGGCATGATAGTTTGAGAAGATGCTCACATAGAAATATGAATTGAAGTAAAAGAGAGCATCAAGAAGCAAATTCAAAATACATTTAAGTCTAACCCACTTCCTATGCATAGGAATCTTGTAAATAAACAAGTCATGAAAGCACAAAGCAACAAGCCTAGTAAAGAAAAACAAGTGCAAATTCAAAAATTTCAACATAAAGAGGGGAAACTTAATATTGTTGAGACACATAAAACCATGTTTCCCTCTCTCATAATAACTTTCAGTAGCATCATGAATAAAATTAACAATATAACAATCACATGAAACGTTCTTATCATGAGCCACATGCATAAAATAATTAATACTCCCCACATAAACATGGTCATTCTTATTAATTCTAGTGGGAGCAAATTCAACAAAATAGCTATCATTATTATTCTCATCACCATAATCATCAAATATAGGAGGCATATTGTAATCATAATTAATTTTATCCTCAATATTAGGTGGACTGAAAATATCATATTCATCATTGCAATCATCATATATTGGAGGTGTAGTATCATAATAAGCAATAGAATAATTATCTTCCAAAGTGTGTTCATTTGTAAACATATCATCATTGGAAGGATCATGGATAGCACTAATAGTACATCAATTATTAATATCATCATTTTCAGAATTGGTACCAAAGAGATTTTCAATATCAAAAGTAGTGTGCTTTTCCCAATCATGATCACTACTATAGGTAATAGGCATAGGAACATCATCGAGTTCAGACTCATCAAAAACTATAATAGGAGCAACATGCTTAGGGGAAATACCGTTTCCTCTCTCCTTTTACTCTTCCTCTTCTTCTTTTTCTTCTTCTCTTTAGGAGGGGGAGGCTTGAAAGGAAGCTTCTCCATATACCCTGGTTCATTGTTAGAGACAATAGAAGAAACTTTGGAGGATTCCTCCTTTTCATTAATAAGACCAAAACACATATTAGTCATGTCATATTTTGGTAAGATCTCATCTTTTAGGATATTTTGTATGTAAGTATATTTGTGGCAATTATCAACACAATAAAGATGACAACCATGCAGGACGCTATTCATATCAAAAGCACTCATATCTACCAAAGAGGTTTTTCTTGATAACTCTTCACACCCCAAAAATAATGTAAGTTCATCATGTTGATTAGGAGTGATCATGTCATCACAATACAAACTTGTAGTACTCATTGGATTAGAAGGGCTATTATTATGGTCTGAGCATTGAAAATTGAAATGACCCACTTCAAAGCGAAGTTCACAAATAAAAGGATAGAGGGCACAAACTTTTTTACCAAGATCATTTAGAGCCCTATACCACGTTCTAGTTTTTTCATTCTTATGGGTGATACAATATTATTCTTCAATTCGATTATTCTCACAAGGTCTATGTATTCCACAAAAATTAACATGCTTATAAGAAATAGTACTTTTAGAGGTTTGATCATGTTCTTTGCTATCATTAATAACAATTTCATTTTCCCTACAAGTGTCTTTAAAAGGCTCATGATACATGTCCCATTTTTCTTTAGGAGCAATAATATGAGAAGCAAAGGTTCTAAAACAATCAATAAAAATTTGAGGATCAAGACTATATGTAGCACTAAGCTCTTGAAAATCAGCAGTTTCAGCGAAAGACTTAATGCAATCATACTCATAGTTTATACCTAGTTCTTTACCTTTGATGTTATTCCAATCTTTGGTATTGCTTTGAATTGTTTCAAGAAGATCCCACTTAGCTTTGACCTCCTTACTCGTGAAGGATCCCTCTAAACAAGTATCTAGATAGTCCTTGTAATGTCCTGAAAGCCTTGCATAGAAATTATTAATAACAATATTACTAGGGAGCTCATGAATGGGGCATTTGAGCATTAGTGACTTCAGTCTCCCCCATGCTTGGGCAATACTTTCTCCATCATGTGGATGAAAATTATAAATGTAATTCCTATCTTTATGAATTTCATTAGGAGGATAAAATTTAGAGTAAAAGAGAGATTCAAGTTCCTTCCACTCCAAATGATGAGGATCATCTAGTAGTTCATACCACTCCCTTGCTTTTCCCTTAAGTGAAAGAGGGAATAGCTTCCTCTTAACTTGGTTCATTGAAATACCTGCACACTTGAACAACTCAAATAATTCGTGTATAAAGAGTAAATGATCACCAGGATGGACAGTTCCATCTCCCAAATAACAATTGTTCATAACATGTTCAACAATTTTTATAGGTATTTTAAAAGAGATGCTTTCAGTATGTGGCTTTAAAATATCACAAGTATCATTAGAATTACCACATATGGGAGATAAAGTATCATCAGAGCAAATTTTCTTCTTTAAAGCTGGGGAACTAAAAAGATCATTTTCATAAAAACTAACTTCCCCAAGCTTAGACGTTTCCATAGCATTAGTAACAAAGGTGTTCAAAAGATTCATACTAATAACATTGCTATTAGCATGCAAACAAAGTTCCATGGGCTTTTTAATTTTATTTTCAGACAATTCATGTTCTACATTAGGAAAAATACTAAAAAGCTCTCTAATTTTTTTGTTGTTTTCCATTAAGCCTAACTAGTGAAAACAAGAAACAAAAATACAAAATTGCAGAATCTAAAGGAAAAAACTTCGAGCACTCGGATACGTCCAAAACGTATCTACTTTTCCGAACACTTTTGCTATTGTTTCTCCTCTAAACTTGTGTGATTTGGATGCAACTAACGTGGACTGACGCTGTTTTCAACAGAATTGCCTTGGTGTCTACTTTTTGTGCAGAAAATCAACTATTAAGAAAAATCCCGGAAAATATGCCAAAAATCCTATTTCACCCAAAGACTCTAGGAGCCAGAATTAGGGCGGAGAAGAGCTGGGGTGGCCACACCACCGGTGGCACGCAGCCAGCCGCGCAGGTGGTGTGGGCCCCCCAGGCACCCCATCTGTCTCCCTCTTTGCCTATAAGAAGCCTTCTGACCTAAAAACTCTGGGGGGTTCGACGTTTTTCCAAAAAGAGTTCCGCTCCGCCGCCACCACCAGATTCCACGAAACGGCACCAGAAACTTCGTTCTGGCACCCTGCCGGGACGGGGAATTGGAGGAGATCATCGCCATCATCATCACCATCGCTTCTCCATCGACCATTCATGTTCCTCCCATCTATGAGTGAGTAATACCCCGCTGTAGGCTATGGGGATGGTAGGGATTGGATGAGATCGTTCATGTAATGGCATCAGATTGTTAGGGCATGGTGCCTAGTATCTTCTATTAGTGCTTTATGACTTTGTTGCGACTTGTTATGCTTAATGCTTATCACTAGGGCCCGAGTGCCATGATTTCATATCTGAACATGTTGTTGATTCATTATGATAGTATTGTTTATGGTCTTGTCTGCAAGTTGTATACACACATTGTTGTCCGGAACCAATGGCCCCGAAGTGATAGAAATCGGGATAACCGAAGGGAATGGCTTTGATGTGAGGATCACATGTGTTCACGGAGTGTTAATTCTTTGCTCCGGTGCTCTATTAAAAGGAGCACCTTAATTGCCAGTAGTTCCCTTGAGGCCCCGCTGCAAACGGGCTGGCAGGACAAAAGATGTTGTGCAAGTTCTCATTGCGAGCACGTATGACTATATATGGAACACATGCCTAGGATTATCTAGTACTTGGATGCTTTATCTTATTTATCTGCAATTGCCCTATGTTCTGATTGCTATGTGAATTGCCTTGTCCATGCAACGCCCGTCCATCCATCCCTATGCCTACCACACTCGAATCCTACTTCATCTTGCAATTATTCTTGATGTTTTTACTTTATCTTGTCTTTGCTACTTTGCTATTCCTACTACAAAACTGTTGCTACTGATAAACTGCTGTGAGCAAGATTGTTTCCAGGTGCAGCTGAATTGACAACTCAGTTGTTAAGGCTTATAAATATTCTTTGGCTCCCCTTGTGTCGAATCAATAAATTGGGTTTCACTTCCCTCGAAAATACTGCGATACACCCCCTATACTTGTGGGTCATCAAGACTATTTTCTAGCACCGTTGCCGGGGAGCATAGCTTTATTTATCAAGTTCACTTGGATTCTCTATTGTTCGCTGCTATCCATCCATCATGGGTAAGTCTCGTGATGGCAAGTTTCCTATTTTACCATCCACTACAAGAAGAGGTACGGTTCTAAACACCTCTACTGCTCTTGATTCACCATCTGTTATAAGTAAGCTCGTTACACCACCACATACACATGCTACACACTACTACTACTGCTGAATCTGAAACTTCTGATGCTTATGATGTTGCTTCTACTATGCTTGATAAGAGTGGTTCATTAGGTCCTTTCCTAGATGCTACGATTGCTAGAACTATAGATGGAAATACCGAAACTCCTAATGAAGACACTACCACACCTGTTAGTTCACCTGAGTCTAGTGAAAGTTATGATATTGAAGATGGTTATGTTGAGATGACCGGTGAATTTATTAAAGAATGTAAAAACACCCATGATAGGAGCGCTGCTAAGAGTCTCCTTGAGAGGCGTACTATTAGACAAAAATTGTCTCCTATTGCTAAATTTGCTGCTTCTCCCATAAACATTATAGATGAAGATTATGATTTCTCTCTCGATTTATCTTACATAGCTATTGTCGAGAAAGAACCTTTTTGTGGGACTAAGAATGAAAGTGTGGTAGCACATATGAATGAACTTTCTACCATGAGTGGCTTGTTTTCTGATGATATTAAGATGCGTACTTACTTTGTTGCTAAGATTTTCCCCTTTTCACTGAAAGGAGAAGCTAAAACTTGGTTTAGTAATTTACCTCCTGGATCTATTGATAGCCCTGAGTGCTTGATTAGTACTTTCCTATAGAAATATTTTCCTCCTAGTGCTAGACATGCTATTTTGCAGGAACTTTTTGATTTTAAACAGGGAGAAAAAGAGGTATTGTCTAAATCTTGGGCAAGATTTTGTGCTTTGATTCATGCACAAGCTGGAAGTCCATTACCTAAGAATGAGATTATTGATATATTTTATAATGGACTAACCGAAGAATCTAGGACATACCTAGATAGTTGTGCTAATTGTGTTTTCAGGAATAGGACTCCTAAGGAAGTTGAGGAATTAATGGCTAAAATAAGCAAGAACTATGAAAATTGGACTCCTCCTGAACCAGCTATACCTGAAGTAATTGTACCTGAACCTACTATTCCGGTGCCTATTCCAACATCAAAGAAGAGGGGAGTTATTGAATTAAATGATGAAGTGATGAAGGAAGCTAAGAAATGTCTTAAGGAGAAGGGAATTAAAGCTGCAGATGTTAAGAATTTACCTCCTATAGAAGAATTATGTAAGCCTATTCCCTACTCACCCACTTTTGAGGTACACTCTCTCCACCACTTTGATGAAGGTGATATCCCTTACTCTAAACCTCCTGATCAATGCTTAGAAGAATTCGATATTTTTATTGTTAAGCAAGATAATTTTAATAAAAGGGTGCAAAATCATCTAATGGAAAACACTAGAGCTATTGTTGAGTTGAAAGATATTGTGGAAAGAACCTCTAATGATGTTAAAATGATTGTTAAACACTTTCAAATGGTTCAAACTCAAATAGATCAAATCGTTAAAGTGCAAAACGATTTGCTAGTTAATGCTGCTAAAGAAAAACATGCTTATGAAATTAGAACTAGAAGTGGAGCTGCTACCCAGGATCCTCTATATCCTAAGGGGCATCCCAAAAGAATTGAGCAGGATTCTCAACAAGCTGAAAATAGTGGTTCTACTCGTAAGAAAAGGAAAAAGAAACATAAAACTGTTGTAGAACCCTCTAAACCTGCTTTAGATCCTAATAGTATATCTATCTCTGATGCTGAAACTGAAAGTGGTAATGAATAAAATGAAGCTCCTAATGAAGAGAAAGTTGAGGAAGAACCTGAAACCACACTAAGAATACTAAATACACCAAAGAAGATTTTATTGCTAAGAAACATGGTAGTGAAAGAGAACCTTGGGTCCAAAAACATATGCCTTTCCCTGATAAGAAAAACAAGTCAAAGGAAGATGAACACTATAATAAGTTTTGTGAGTGGATGAAACCTTTATTCTTGCAAATTCCTTTGACTGATGCTATTAAATTGCCTCCTTACTCAAAGTATATGAAGGATATTGTGTCGAATAAAAGGAAGATCCCTAGTGAAGAAATTTCTACTTTACTTGCTAATTATTCCTTCAATGGTAAGGTTCCTAAGAAACTTGGAGACCCAGGGATTCCAACTATCCCTTGCTCTATTAAGAACAGTTATGTTAGAACTGATTTGTGTGATTTGGGAGCTGGAGTTAGTGTTATGCCTTTCTCTCTATATAAGAGGCTTCAACTAGAAAAATTAATACCAACTGATATATCTTTGCAAATGGCTGATATATCTACCACTATTCCTGTTGGTATATGTGAGGATGTACCTATTCAAGTGGCTCATAATTGCTTGATATTAACTGATTTTGTTGTGCTTGAAATGCCTGAAGATGATAATATGTCTATTATTCTTGGGAGACCTTTTCTTAATACTGTAGGAGCTATTATTAATTGTAATCAAGAAAAGGTGACCTTCAATGTGAATGACAAGGAACATACTATCTATTTCCCCAAGAAGGTTGAAAGCACTTATGGTTTGAATTCAATTGAACATGTTGAGGGCATTCAAGTTGGAGAAATATATTGTCCCATGCCAAGAGAAAGTTTTGAAACTATTATGATTGGGACCATTGCTATCAAGGTTGAGGTAACATAATCATTAGTGGAATACAAAGTTTTGTCTCATATGGAATTGTTTTGGTAGCAAGACCTGATCAACCTTGTTAACAAAAGGATTTCATTGAACAAAACAATGTTTTCACTATGATTATTTCCGTTTACTTCTATCATATCCATTTTAGTTTTTGTTTTCATTTAGTTTTCTTTTTGTTGTTAGTTGCTTGCATGTTAGAGTGTTTTAGAACTTCTGTAGTTCTAGCTTTGTTTTGTCCTTGCATCATGTTTCAAAAAAAAATCTGTCTGTCAGAAAATCATTCTTCTATGCCTGAAAATGCCCAAAAATAAAGTGTCTCGAAAAATTCCAGAAAATTCATATTAAATTTTTACGTGAAAAAAGGGGCAGAGGAGTACCTGGGAGGTACCAGGGGGACCCACTAGGCAGGCACACCACCTGGTGGCGCGGCCTGCCCTGGGTGGCGCCATGCCCTAGTGTGGGCCACCCCTGACCCCCCACTAACTCTCTCACCTGCCACTTTCTTCTCTCTCTCGAGTAAGCTCCAGTTCATTGCTCAAAATCACGTTCTTGCTATGTTTGCTCTCGATTTTTTCGATCTCCTTGCTCAGCCCATCTTTCTTGCTGAAATTTGGAGCATTTGTTCCCTGGTATGTGACTCCTCTCCTTGTCCAAGTAGATTTGTGTTTAGTGGATTATATATTGAGTATTTTGCTGCTGTAGGTGACTGGTTATGAGAGCTTGTAAGCTTGTTTGATGCTTATAGATATAGTTTTGACGCATGTTTAGGCTTCTTACAAGTCCCTATGAGTAGAATCCTTCATTATATTTACTTTGCAATCACTTGTTTAATAAGTGTTTAAATTTCAGAATACCAAGCATGAACAACCATACCTTTGGAGAGATATTTGAGAGTGATGCACCTAGGAGGTCGAGGTCCTCAAGACCGGCCTCTCAATTTAGGCCATCATACAACGAAGATCTCATTGCAACTCGTATTGGTAATGAAAGAGATGATGGGGATGCTCACCCATCCACTTTTCCTTGTTTTACTTTCTTACAAGCTGCAGGTATTCTTGATGATTTCTTGGTACTGATTGAGAGGGTTGGTTTGACCTCATATATGCAAGATGAGAGTGAGCAATACGCTATGCTCACTAAAACCTTCGTTGAGAGCTTCATGTTTACTAACACATCCTATCAGTCAACTGTCTCTTTCAAAATTTATAATCTGACCTTCACCATGCCTTTGGAGAGATTTTGCAGTATTGTAGGTGTACGCATGACAGGGACCATGAAGAAAATTCAAGGGCGACCCGCTGATTTGTTGGAGCTTTACCGAGGGGTGACCAATGATGATGACCGTGTATGCGTGACGGAAAGATAAGAAATATCCAACTCCCTGCTCTTAGATACTTTGCATATTATCTTGCTACTAGCATACTTGGTAGGGAGAACACAAGTAATATCTCCAACTATCATTTAGCTTTCCTTGCTGCTGCGCTTAACAATGATACTCGGTACAATCTTGGCTTGCTTATCACTCGCTGCCTAGCTGCTAGGGGGCCTATCTATGGGGGCATCATTGCCTCGCGTATAGTCAATGCATTAGGTCTTTTAGTGGATCCCAATGATGCTATACTGGCACCACAGAGGCTTGACCTTGTTGCTATGAAAACTCATCACTTTTCCACTGCTACTTCTGATTTGAACAGTCTAGTATATAGGATGCTTTTCACTGACGGGGATGAAAGGGAGATCCTTTTGCCACAACCTTCTTTGTTTAGTGTTCACAGGAGACTGTGGTGGCGCTCCAAGGAGGAGGTGGACGAGCAGCTTCGCTTGCTGGGTTTCCACGAGCAGCACCAGGAGGATGTGCCTTCCTATGATTACTCCGCACATTACAGAGGGACGTACTCGAGCTCGCACCAGGACGAGGGGACCTCTTCGTTGTACCACGGTGACACTTCATCCTGGCTAGCTTGGGATTGATACCCACTTAGGCCAAAAGCCTAATCTTGGGGGGAGGCACGCCGGCATCGCACTCATCTCCATATCATGTTACGTCGGTACTTTGTATATTCATGTTTCGCTCTCTTTTTAGTTTTCGTTCTTTCTTTGCTTTTGCTTTCTAAAACACAAAAAGACCAAAAATATTTCTATTATTTCTCTTTGGTTTGCTTCTTCTTCTTTTTGCCTTGGTTTGTTTTTCCCTTTTTGCTTTGTTTGAACTATTCGAAAAACCCAAAAATATTTTGCTTTGCTTGTTTTCCCCTTTGGTTCTTGTTTTAAAAATTGAAAACACCAAAAATATTTGTTGTTCTTCTTTGGTTTTGTGAGTTTGCTACAGGGTTCATCAGTCCTCAGTGGATATTGGTTTCATATTATTATTCAAGCCACACAAGTGAAGAGCAATAATGAGGATTAATGACAATTTGAGGCGTGGTAAGAGGCTGGTAACGAACTCTATTTGTTTTCATTTTTGTACATATACTCATCACTGTGGGCATGCTTAGTCTGTTCGTGTAAGGTGTATGTTATCTTTCGATGCTTAGTAGTTCTTGCTTTCATATGATTAGCTCCAGCTTGCTAATAGTTTGTAGCATGTCTTATGGATGTTTGCTTGCATTATTCTATTCATAACTTGGTATGACACCGTGGTATCCTCCTCTGAATGTTTCATTTGAATTGACTTGGGACATGCCTGTAATAATCAGTTAAGCCTTGATGAATTATTTTGTCTTGAGGATCTTGAATCACTTTCATGCCATGAGTAGTCCTGTTTTGTTGCAAGCATGATTATGACAGCTATTGCTCTCTCGTTTGTCGCTCCCTTACTATTGCTAGCCTTCACTTCCACTGAGTGTTTTACTCATGTTTCCAACTCCCTTAAACCAAATATTGCCAAAGTGTCCATCATACCTACCTATTAGCATCATTTGCTACTTCCGTGCATATTCAATATGCCTTGTTTTCTTCCGAATAAAATGTTTGCTTGTTATGAGAAAGTGATACATTGCAAATGTATCTATAATTTTTGATGTTCCATGCTTGGTTTTATCCACTTTCTTGTGTTTTGTTCCAAATTTGGAGTACTTTTCATATGATTTCTTGGACTAACCTATTAACAAGAGCCACAGTGTCACCATTTGCTTTTCTGCTGTTTTTGGTTCCAGGAAAGTCAGAAAATGAATATTCTCGGAATTGGACGGGACAAAAGCCAAAGTGCCTATTTTTCCGGAAGTCATCAAGTGCCAGAATACGAGACGGAGAGGGGCCAGAGGACGGCCACACCACCTGGCCGTGCGGCCAGGCTAGGCCCGCACCAGGAGGTGGTGTGGTGGCCCCTGGCACCCCCTCGGTCTCCCCTTCCGACTATAAGATGCCCTCGGGACATAAACCCTAAGTGCTCGATCAAAAATCCACGAAAGAGTATGTAGCCGCCTTCATCTCCATCCCTAGATCGGGAGGGATCTGAAGCTCTTCCCGGCACCCTGCCGGAGAGGGGAATTCACCCTGGAGGCCTTCTTCATCACCATGCAAGCCTCCGGTGTGATGCGTGAGTAGTTCATCCTTGGACTACGGATCCATGTAGTAGCTAGATGGCTGGTTCTCCTCCTTTGTGCTTTCATATTTAGATCTTGTGAGCTCCATTCATGATCAAGATCATCTATTTGTAATTCTACATGTTGTGTTTGTGGGGATCCGATGGATATTGAGATGCTATTTCAGATTGATTATTGATTCTATCATGTCTTTGTTATTTGTGATCTTGCATGCTTTCCGTTGTTAGTAGCTATCTTGGCCAAGTAGATGCTAGCAACTCCAAGAGTTAGTATTTATGCTCGATAGTGGGTTCATGCCTCGCAACTGGGAAGTGACAGAAATCTCTAAGGTACTAGATGTGATGTTGCTACTACGGAGAAAACAACAATCCTTTGTTCATAGAACAATCGTATTGTTTACTTTACACGCAATTCGTAAAGCAATAATCTGTTGCTTGCAACTTAATACTGGAGGGGGTTCGAATGATAACCTGAAGGTGGATTATTAGTCATAGATGTAGTTGGATGGCGGTCTATGTATAATGTTGTAATGCCCAATCAAGTTCCAAAGGAGTCAAGATGATTAGTATATGCATGTATTGCTTTCTCGATGTTTGTCAATTGCCCCGCTGTAATTTGTTCACCCAGCATGTTATCTATCTTAAGGAGAGCCACCTCTAGTGAACTATGGATCCCGGTCCTTTTCTTTACATACAATCTACAATCTTTTACTGCTTTGTGTTTACTTTCTGCAAACTTTTACTTCTTTCCATTCGATACGTTTAATCCTTTGTTTTCCACAAAACACGGTGAGATTGACAACCTCATAGCAAGTTGGGGACAAAGTTCTATGGTTGTGTTGTGCAGGTCTCCACGTTGCTACTAGAACCGGTAGTGCGCCCTGCCAAAGCTCAGCTAGTAACACCTTTGGGCTGTTTCCTTGCTCCTACTGGTTCAATTAAACCTTGGTTTCATACTGAGGGAAACTTGCTGCTATGCTCATCATACCTTCCTCTTGGGGTTCCCAACGAGCTCTACATCAACCACGCACCAGCACTTTTCTAGGCGCCGTGCATTGAGCCATCAAGCATTTTTCTAGCGCCGTTGCCGGGGACATCAAGGACATCTTCACAAGGGGAGTCCCTCGTAACCAATCTCTTTACTTTGTTATTTTTGTTTTGCTTAGTTTCTTTTTGTTTTGTTTGCTTGTTTTCTTATCAAAAACACAAAAAAATAGTTTTACTAGTTTGCTTTCTTATTTGAAAATCCAAAAAAATGACTACTCTTGAAAACACTAAGTTGTGTGATTTCACTAGCAGCAACAACAATGATTTTATGAGCACACCTATTGCTCCACTTGTGCCTGAAGATACTTTCTTTGAGATAAAACCTGCTTTGCTCAATCTTGTTATGAGAGAACAATTTTCTGGTATTGGTAATGAAGATGCTGCTTCCCATCTAAATAACTTTGTTGAACTTTGTGAGATGCAAAAGCATAGGGATGTAGATGGTGATATTATTAAACTGAAATTGTTTCCTTTCTCCTTGAGAGGAAAAGCTAAAGAATGATTGAATTCCTTAACTAGGAATAGTATTGATTCTTGGACTAAATGCAAAGATGCTTTTATTGGAAAATACTATCCTCCTGCTAAGATTATATCCATGAGAAGTGAAATAATGAAGTTTAAACAACTTGATAATGAGCATGTTGCTCAAGCTTGGGAAAGAATGAAATCTTTGGTAAAGAATTGTCCCACTCATGGACTGACTGCTTGGATGATCATCCAAACTTTTTATGCAGGATTGAACTATTCTTCAAGGAACCTATTGGATTCTGCTGCTAGAGGTACCTTTATGACCATCACTTTGGGTGCTGCAACAAAACTTTTGGACAATTTGATGGTTAATTATTCTGAATGGCATACTGAGAGAGCTCCACAAGGTAGGAAGGTAAATTCTATTCAGGAAACCTCCTCCTTGAGTGATAAAATTGATATTATTATGTCTATGCTTGTTAATGGGAAAGCCCATATTGATCCAAATAATGTTCCTTTAGCCTCCTTGGTTGCTCAAGAAGAGAAAGTTGATGTGAACTTCATAAGAAACAACAATTTTGGCAACAATGCTTATGGTAATAACAATTATAGGCCCTACCCTCCTAATAATACTTATGGCTATAATGGTAAACCTGGATTACCTAGTGAAGGAAGAATTTTAGAAGTTGAAAGAGCCACTAAAAACTTCATGCAAATGCAATATGAGCAAAATAAACTATTCACTAAAACTATGGAGGAACAATCTATCATCTTGAAGAACATTAGCCATCAACTTGAGAGTCTAAATAGGGAAATTCCTAGTTTACAATTGAAACTCTCTAATGCTGAAAGAAATATATCATCTTTGTCTGAAGCTCAATCTTCATTGATTAATAAAATGGCTGCTAAACCTGAAACTAATGACAATCCCTTTGCAGCTACTAATGCTATACAAGTAAGAATTGATGAAAATGTTAGACTATTAGCTGAATTACATGCTAAGTGGGAAAGAGAAGATGAAATTGCTAGAAACATTAGTGTTTTACTATCACCACCACTAGTGTTAAGGCTAGTAATAGTTCTACTACTTTAGATGATAAATTTGATTTTGATCTTGATGGTTGTAATATCTCTGAAGTTATTAAGTTCCTACAAAAGCTTGCTAAAAGTCCTAATGCTAGTCCTATGAACATGGCTTTTACAAAACACATTACTGATGCTCTCATAAAGATTAAAGAAGAAAAGATGAAACATAAAGCTTCTATTCCTATAAAACAAGAAGATGGTTGGGAACCCATCATTAATATGAAAGTGAATGACTTTGATTTCAAAGCTTTATGTGACCTTGATAGTAGTGTTTCTATTATGCCTAGAAGGATTTATGATATGCTTGATTTGCCTCCACTTGAAGATTGTTATTTGAATCTCCCACTTGATGATAATGCTAAAAAGAAACTCATGGAGAGTCTTAATGATGTTCTTATTATGGTTAACGATGCCTATCTCCCCATTGATTTCTATGTTTTCGATGTTGAATACAATGCTTCTTGTCCTATTACTTTGGGAAGACCTTTTCTTATAACTGTTAGTGCCATTATTGATATGAAAGAAGGCACCATTAAATATAAAATCCCACTCAAGAAAGGTATAGAACACTTCCCTAAGAAGAGAGAGAAGATTTCTTTTGCTTCTCCTATGAAAACAAAATTTGGTCTTAATGCTTCTTCATTTGAGAACACTTGATTCTTTCTTGCTTCTTATGCCTAACTTAAAGGCGTTAAAGAAAAGTACTTATTGGGAGATAACCCAAAAGTTTTAGATGAGTCTTGGAAGTTATTACTTCAGTAATAACCGCTTCTTATCCTTTTTATTTGTTTTTTGTGCCAAGAGTAACCTCTAATGAGAGAGAAGTAATGATTGGGAAAGTTGTTGTCCCGAAACAGATTTCTGTGCTTCACCGTAAAAATTCCTGTAAAATCTATGAACGTCTTTTTGAGACGTGAATTTTTGTGCTTCTGCCCCAGGTTGTTATCTAACTTTCGTTAGTTCAATACTTTTTGATTTGAGCAACAGAAGGTCTTCGAACAAATTCGTCTTTACCTACTGGTCTGTTTTGACAGATTTCTGCCATTTTTTGCATTTGCTTCTTGTTGGTTTCTTTTTGAGTTCTTTTGGGGAATTGAGATTTTTGAGGGAAGTGCTACAGTATCTAGTGTTCTAATGGAAGTTTATTTGGAGTTAGAACTTAACCTTAAGACTTATTTATCTTGAGTGCACTAATGTTGCTAATAAAGATTGTGTGAAGTTTTGTATGAAGTAAACTTTTTAGGTGTATGGAAGGAATGAGTAATGAGATGAAGGATGGACTAAAGCTCAAGCTTGGGGATGCCATGCGTGTCACCCCAAGAAATATCCAAGAAGTACAAGCGTCAAAGCTTGGGGATGCCCAAGGCATCCCCCTCTTCATCAATAAAAATACCGGGTTTCTTCAAAACGCTTCATTTTTATTGTTTCATGCACAGTTGTGTTTTTCTTGGAGCGTCTTCTTTTTCGTTTTTGTTTTGGTTTTTCGTTTTGCTTGGTTTGCTTAGTTTTCTGAATAAATTGGTTGGACCCCCTCTTTCATACATTGGTTTGCAAATAGTTTGGTTTGGTTTGGAAAAGAATAGGAAAGTTTATGCTTATGTGGTAAAAAGAGCTCGTTTTTGACTGTGGCCTATGCTCTATCATGCCATGCTTGATATTGTTTTGGCTTTATGCTTAGTATTCTTTGCTGTAGCATGACTTGTTATAAACAATTGAGATTGCTTAATGTGCGTTGGATGAATCATGCGTTGTTTTAGCATATTAAAGCATAGTATAGTGGTATTCTCCTTTGATGCTTTATATGGGTTGACTTGGCGCATGCTCACACCATGTTATGACTATCTCAAGTCACCATAGCCTTTATGATCCTTTAGTTTTCAACTTGTAGTATCACTTTATGCTTTGATCAATGATGTTTTGTCGCTCTGCATGATTATGGCCATTATTGCTCTCTTAGTTTGTCGCTCCCAGTCTTTTGCTAGCCTCCACAACCAAGTATGAGTTCCACTCATACATCCAACTCCCTAAACCAAGTTATTCCAAAGAGTCCACCATACCTACCTATTAGCTTATGCTATTCCAAGTATATTCATGCTTTTGTTTACCTTCCAAATTAAACTTGTTATGAGAAAACTAGTGATTAAAGCTCTCACGAACTTGATGGCACACTTTACTTTACTTGCCCTTAATAAACTTGAACCATTGTGTCTTCTATGTTATATATGCTTGCACTTATTTGTTGGGAATTAGCAGAACCATGCTTTCATGGGGAACGCTTTCAACATTGCACTTGGTACTTGTACCTAGTTGATATCATGCTCTTTTGTATATGGATGTCGTCGGTGTGAAATGAAAGGCGAGCGTGTAAGTCCATGGAGTTATGTATATGTGTTAGAGAAACGTCTGGGCTGTTGGTCTAATCCATGCTGACATGGTGGAAACCTGCAGCGTAACCATAATGAGATGTCTATGAAGCATTCTTCTTATAAAAAAAGAGTCCTATATTGAGAAAAAAAGAGAAATGAGAAAAAAAGAGATACTATGAAAAGAGGAAAGAGAGAAAATAGCACCATATTCCCATGGTAAATAAGAAGAATGCTGAGATGCTCGTTGTCTGCTTGCCTTGTCATTTTGATATGGGGATTCTTCCGTATCATCGGGCAAGGGGTACCCCGTTGGCGGTTCTCTATGATACACATATACTTACAATGACAAGAACTTACCAGTGACTAAACTTGAGTAGCATGAGGAGCGGCCCTCGTATACAAGAGACATGAGATTTCTGACTTATACTTCATCAAGCATATACACCATAGTTTGTTCACTTTAACCTTAATCACTTCAAGATGCTTATGATAGGGGCAATGAGAGCTGAAAGCTATAAGTACCATAATTTTTGGAAGCTCTTTATGAGACTTGAATCCCTACTTCCTTTTATAAAGGCCTTTCTTCCACCATTATATTGAGTCTCCACCTTCTATATTTATGCACCTACTTTGAGAGCATAGTGGCCATTCTTAGTTCTATGTGCATTATCCCAAGACTAGTTGATTGATGCATAACTTGTTATTGCTTGTTTTAAACTATTGTATCTAGTCACACTTATGAACTTTGAAGGTGTCCTATGCATTTATATTTGCTACTCTATGAGGGACAAGCTGAATACTTTTATGCTATGTTTTCTTTATGTGAAACAAACAAACGTCTTGCAAAGCATTGTTATTCATGAATCTTTTGTTTGTGCCTTTTCATGTTGCATCATAGTTTCTTTGCTTATTGCTAGAACTTTGTCTTTCATGTTATGATTGAAGTACTATGATCCCAGCTTTCAATGTTTTACAAATACTTTGATCAAGTCTTTGATGGTGCATGTCACCTCAAAAATTATTCTTTCTTTTTATCACTTACCTCCTCGAGGACGAGCAGGAGTTAAGCTTGGGGATGTTGATACATTGCAAATGTAACTATAATTTTTGATGTTCCATGCTTGCTTGTATCCACTTTCTTGTGTTTTGTTCCAATTTTGGAGTACTTTTCATATGATTTCTTGGACTAACCTATTAACAAGAGCCACAGTGCCAGCTGCCTATTTTCTTCTGTTTTTGGTTCTAGGAAAGTCAGAAAATGAATATTCTTAGAATTGGACAGGACAAAAGCCAAAGTGCCTATTTTTCCGGAAGTCATCAAGTTCCAGAATACGAGACGGAGAGGGGCCAGAGGCCGGCCACACCACCTGGCCACGCGGCCAGGCTGGGCCCGCGCCAGGGGGTGCTGTGGTGGCCCCTGGCACCCCCTCGGTCTCCCCTTTCGACTATAAGATGCCCTCGGGACGTAAACCCTAAGTGCCCGATCAAAAATCCACGAAAGAGTCTGTAGCCGCCGTCATCTCCATCCCTAGATCGGGAGGGATCTGAAGCTCTTTCCGGCACCTATTTGAGAGGGAATTCACCCTGGAGGCCTTCTTCATCACCATGCAAGCCTCCAGTGTGATGCGTGAGTAATTCATCCTTGGACTACGGATCCATGTAGTAGCTAGATGGCTGGTTCTCCTCCTTTGTGCTTTCATGTTTAGATCTTGTGAGCTCCGTTCATGATCAAGATCATCCATTTGTAATTCTACATGTTGTGTTTGTGGGGATCCGATGGATATCAAGATGCTATTTCAGATTGATTATTGATTCTATCATGTCTTTGTTATTTGTGATCTTGCATGCTTTCCGTTGTTAGTAGCTATCTTGGCCAAGTAGATGCTAACAACTCCAAGAGTTAGTATTTATGCTCGATAGTGGGTTCATGCCTCTGTAACTGGGAAGTGATAGAAATCTCTAAGGTTCTAGATGTGATGTTGCTACTAGGGGTAAAACAACAATACTTTGTTAATAGAACAATCGTATTGTTTACTTTACACGCAATTAAATAAGCAATCTGTTGCTTGCAACTTAATCTTGGAGGGTTCGGATGATAACCTGAAGGTGGATTATTAGTCATAGATGTAGTTGGATGGCGGTCTATGTATAATGTTGTAATGCCCAATCAAGTTCCAAAGGAGTCAAGATGATTAGTATATGCATGTATTGCTTTCTCGATGTTTGTCAATTGCCCCGCTGTAATTTGTTCACCCAGCATGTTATCTATCTTAAGGAGAGCCACCTCTAGTGAACTATGGATCCCGGTCCTTTTCTTTACATACAATCTACAATCTTTTACTGCTTTGTGTTTACTTTCTGCAAACTTTTACTTCTTTCCATTTGATACGTTTAATCCTTTGTTTTCCACAAAACACGGTGAGATTGACAATCTCATCGCAAGTTGGGGACAAAGTTCTGTGGTTGTGTTGTGCAGGTCTCCACGTTGCTACTAGCACTGGTAGTGCGCCCTGTCAAAGCTCAGCTAGTAACACCTTTGGGGTGTTTCCTTGCTCCTACTGGTTCGATTAAACCTTGGTTTCATACTGAGGGAAACTTGTTGATGTGCTCATCATACCTTCCTCTTGGGGTTCCCAACGGGCTCTACATCAACCACGCACCAGCACTTTTCTGGGCGCCGTGCATTGAGCCATCTGAAAGTTAGTTAGTAAAGCTCTCACGAACTTGATGGCACAATTTATTTCCTGCACTTAATAAACCTGAACCATTGTGACTCTCCATGAAAGTTATATGCTTGGAAATTATAGGTGGGATTAGCGTAACCGTCTTTGTCACGGGGAACGCTTTCAACACTTGTAAATATATACCCAGTTGATACCTTGCTCTTTTGTTTGCGGATGTCGTCGGTGTGAAATAAAAGGGGAGCTTATAAGTCCATGGAGTTATGTATGTATGTTAGAGAAACGCCTGGGCCGCTGGTCTAATCCATGTTGACATGGTGGAAACCTGCAGCGTAACCATAATGATATCTATGAAGCATTCTTATTATAAAAAAAAGAGAGATAACTATTGAGAAAAAGAAAAAAAAGATTTATGAAAAGAGGAAAGAGAGAAAAAAGCACCATTTTCCCATGGTAAATAAGAAGATTGCTGAGATACTCATTGTCTGCTTGCCTTGTCATTTTGATATGGGGATTCTTCTGTATCATCGGGCAAGGGGTACCCTGTTGGCGGTTCTCTATGATACGCACATATTTATGATGACAAGAACTTACCGGTAACTAAAGTTGAGTAGCATGAGGAGCGGCCTTCGTACTCAAGGGACATGGGATTTTCAGTTTATAGTCGGTCAAGCATATAACTCAGATTGGACCCCACTTTCACCTTAACCACATTACAGATGCTTATGATAGGGGCAATGAGAGCTCAAAGCTAATGAGTATCATACTTTCAGCATTTGGAAGCCTTTCAAAATTATTCAAAACCTTTTCCTTTACTTGTTGAGTCTCCATATATTCTTTGAGCACCTTCTTGAGAGCATAGTTGTCATTCTTTGTGCTTGTCCCATTACTTGATTATTTGTGTTATGACTTTGGTGCTTGTATCTTTGATATCTTTACTTCTAGTCATCACTTGAACTTCAGAGGTGCCTTGACATTCATAATCAAAGGCAAGCGAGATACCACTCTATCATACCTTTTTATGAGCATTGTAATGTTGCTTATGTTTATGCTTCATGCTACTTATTATTTTTGAGTTGGAATCTCTTCATAGCTTGCAATGCCTATTAAGTAAACTTAGTTGCATACTCTTTATTATGAACTGTCTAAGTAGTTGATCACATTGCTGAGAATATTTACATCATATGAAGCAAATGTGTTCGTGAAAGTTCTTTTATCGCACTCAGTTTTCAACTGAATTACTTGAGGACAAGCAATAAGCTAAGCTTGGAGGGAGTTGATACGTCCAAAACATATCTACTTTCCCGAACACTTTTGCTATTGTTTCTCCTCCAAACTTGTGTGATTTGGATGCAACTAACGTGGACTGACGCTGTTTTCAGCAGAATTGCCTTGATGTCTACTTTTTGTGCAGAAAATCAACTATCAGGAAAAATCCTGGAAAATATGCCAAAAATCCTATTTCACCCGAAGACTCCAGGAGCCAGAATAAGAGACGGAGAAGAGCCAGGGGTGGCCACACCACCTGGTGGCGTGGGCCAGACCGCGCCAGGGGGTGGTGTGGGCCCCCCAGGCACCCCCTCGGTCTCTCTCTTCGCCTATAAGAAGCCTTCTGACCTAAAAACTCCGGGGGGTCAATGTTTTTCCAGAAGGAGTTTCGCTCCACCGCCACCACCAGATTCCACGAAACAGCACCAGAAACTCTGTTACGGCACTCACGGACAGGAATTGGAGATCATCGCCATCATCATCACCATCGCTTCTCCATCGACCATTCATGTTTCCCCATCCATGAGTGAGTAATCCCCTGCTGTAGGCTATGGGGATGGTAGGGATTGGATGAGATCGTTCATGTAATGGCATCAGATTGTTAGGGCATGGTGCCTAGTATCTTCTATTAGTGCTTTATGACTTTGTTGTGACTTGTTATGCTTAATGCTTGTCACTAGGGCCTGAGTGCCATGATTTCAGATCTGAACATGTTGTTGATTCATTATGATAGTATTGTTTATGGTCTTATCTGCAAGTTGTATACACACGTTGTTGTCCGGAACCAATGGCCCCGAAGTGACAAAAATCGGGATAACCGGAGGGAATGGCTTTGATGTGAGGATCACATGTGTTCACGGAGTGTTAATGCTTTGCTCCGGTGCTATATTAAAAGGAGCACCTTAATTGCCAGTAGTTCCCTTGAGGGCCCGCTGCAAACGGGCTGGCAGGACAAAAGATGTTGTGCAAGTTCTCATTGCGAGCACGTATGACTATATATGGACCACATGGCTGGGATTATCTAGTACTTGGATGCTTTATCTTATTTATCTGCAATTGCCCTATGTTCTGATTGCTATGTGAATTGTCTTGTCCATGCAACGCCCGTCCATCCATCCCTATTCCTACCACACTCGAATCCTACTGTTTACTACAATTGTTACTGCTGTCTTTACTTTACTGCTGCTGCTACTTTGCTATTCCTACTACAAAACTGTTGCTACTGATAAACTGTTGTGAGCAAGATTGTTTCCAGGTGCAGCTGAATTGACAACTCAGTTGTTAAGGCTTATAAATATTCTTTGGCTCCCCTTGTGTCGAATCAATAAATTGGGTTTCACTTCCCTCAAAAATACTACGATACACCCCCTATACTTGTGGGTCATCACACTCACACCGAAGGATGTGAGTACCTTTTACCTTACCTCCCCGGCAACAGCGCCAGAAAATAGCTTGATGTCTACGCACTTCTATTCTTGTAGACAGTTGTTGGGCCTCAAGTCTGAGAGGTTTGTAGAACATGACAAGTTTTCCCTTAAGTGGATCACCCAAGGTTTATCAAACTCAGGGAGGAAGTGGTCAAAGGTATCCCCTCTCAAGCAACCCTGCAATCAAGATACAAGAAGTCTCTTGTGTCCTCAACACACCCAATACACTTGTCAAGTGTATAGGTGCACTAGTTCGGCGAAGAGATAGTGAAATACAAGTGGTATGGATAACTATATGTGGTAACGGTGATAGAAAATATCTTGTTGGCGTGTGGTTGATGTGGGAAGACTAAAGGCAAACTGAAATAAAGAAGGAATCAAGAAAACATGTAACAGATCTAATTGCAAATGGTGTATCAATGCTTAGAAACAAGGCCTAGGGATCATACTTTCACTAGTCAACACTCTCATATAAATATAGTCTCTTTATGATACTACTCTTAACTACTCTTCGGTTGGACACTCTAATCCATGGTAGGGCTATAACAACACTCCTCAAAGTTCATCTTTCTCATCTAGAAAACCCCACACTGTCACCTTGAGTACTAGATGAGTCCAACAAACACCACCATTTCATAAAGACATCTAACTCCAAATATAACTCATAACAAGTATTTGTAATCTCTAGCCTAAGTGCCACCATGGTATGCACGCTGTCACTTTCACACACATGGGGAGAGCAGAGATCTATTAAAGCACTTGAGTAGCAAGGTAGATCTATAGATTACAAGCTCATGATCTCAATAAGATCATGCATAGAGAGAGAGATGAACACATAGCTACCGGTAGAACCCTTAGCCTCGAGAGAGAACTACTCCCTCCTCATCATGGGAATCAGCAACGGTGATGGAGATGGTGGTGGAGATCGATGGAGATGGCTCCGGGGGCACTTCCCCGTCCCGGCAGGGTGCCGGAATAGAGACTTTCTATCCCCCGAATCTCCCCTTCGATGGCGGCGGCGCTGTGGAACTTTTCGTGGCTGGAGGCTTGACGATTTAGGGTTTTTGCCTCGGGAGGAATATATAGGCGAAGGGGCAAGGTTGGTGGCCAGCCAGGGGGCCCACACCATGCCCTGGCGCGGCCAAGGGGGGGTGTGGCCACCCTGTGGCCCCTCTCCGACTCTCCTTCTGGCTTCGTGAGTCTTCCAGGAAAATAACAACTTTGGCTTTTGTCCCATCCAATTCCGAGAATATTCATTTTCTGACTTTCTGGAACCAAAAACAGCAGAAAACAGGCAACTGGCACTGTGGCATCTGATTAATAGGTTAGTCCAGGAAAGTGTATAAAAAGTACTCCAAAGTTAGAACAAAACATAAGAAAGTAGATAAACCAAGCATGGAACATCAAAAATTATAGATACATTTGCAATGTATCAGAGGGTAATTTCTCCTTGGGCATATTCTGGTATTGATGCTCATGGATAAGGGTATGGAAAGGATTCTTGGCGTGTGGGAGAAGTGACCAGGGATCTGAACGGTGATGAGGAGGCTTCCCTCCAATTGACATAGTCCTGGCAGGGTTTGCCACCACTCAAATGCTTTCAATGGTAGTGCTGGTGTGCTTTGCCTCCTCTTCACCTTCACTCTTGATCTCCTTCTCCTTCCCGGGGTCTTGGAGAGCTTCCTCCATAGGCTCCTTTCCTTTATCCTTAGCGGACACCATTGTGCTTCTAAGATTTCAAAGATAGTTCCTGGCAGAAATAGATCGAAATGAAAACACGACGAAAACACGATATACGAACCTCGGGAGATCCGGGGGATTATTTATTAAGAAGTTTCACAACAAAAGGAAGGTACTGGGAGAAAACGGGTCGGAGACGGAGTCCGGAGTGGCCACACCACCTGGTGGCGCGGCCAGGGGTGGGCCCGCACCACAGGGTGGTGTGAGCCATCCTGGCTCCGTTTCCGTCCCTTTTTTGCTTCATAACTTTCCTTATTGGCTAAAAACTGCAAAAATATAGTTGGATAGTATTTTTGCGGAACTTTTCTTACCAGAATTGTTACCTATTTGAAAACAGACTCTGCATGTCTCTAAATTTGGTATTTAGTGGATTCTTACAGAGTCACCACTTTAATAACATCAATATCTTCATCTTCATACACTTATTGCTTGAGTCATGAAACCTTTCACTTTCTCATTACACTAACCTGAAATTTCTTTCACACAAAACTTCACATAGTTCTCATTAGCAACATTAGTATAAGTGAAGTAATAAAACCTTTTTGAGTTCAACTTCAACTGAAAACCATCAAAACATAAGCTACTGTAGCAACTCCTTCCGAAAACCCAAAAAGAATTCAAAAAGGAAATCGAATAAAGAAGCAAATGCAAGAGTGGCAAAATCTGTCAAAACAGACCAGCAGGTAAAGATCAATTTTTTCGAAAATCTTATGGTCCTCAAATCAAAAAGTGCAGAACTAACGAAAGTTAAATAACAATCTAAGTCAAAAGCACAAAAAATTACAGCTCAATCAGACAGACAAAGATCTCTCACGAATTTTTACGGTGAAGCACAAAAATCTGTTTCGGGCCAGCAACTTCCCCAAATCTTACTTCTCTCTCATTAGAGGTTGATCTTGACACAAAAACCAAACAAAAAGGATAAGAATAGGTTATTACTAAAGTAATAACTTCCAAGACTCAAAAAAACACAAACAAACTGAAAGCAAAAATAAACTGGGTTGTCTCCCAAAAAGCTCTTTCTTTATAGCCATTAAGATGGGCACGATGATTTTGATGATGCTCACTTAGGAATATGAATTGAAGTGAAAGAGAGCATTAAGAAGCAAAAATACACACATTTAAGTCTAACCCACTTCCTATGCAAGGGAATTTTGTAAACAAACAAGTTGTTGAAACCAGAGGCTACTAGCATAGGAAGGCCAAACAGGTGCAACATAAAAACTTTCAGCATAAAACGAGGAAACTTGATATTATTGAGATGCATAAGCACACTTTTCCCTATTTCATGGTAACCTTCGGTATCATGCATAAACTTAACAATATAACTATCACAAGGGCCATCGTAACAATGATCACTTATTCTAATAGAAAACACGGGAATACTAGCTCGCATAACACTACTTTGTGAGACAATATTAGAGGTATCCTTACAAAGGATAGTGTGTCCCTCTTCTACATATTTAGTGACAAAGTCTTTCACATTTGCTATTATAGGTTCATCATCCATTTGTTTATCAGGTTCAACAGCTTTATTTCTACTTTTACTAACCATACTAGCTATCATAGAATGTTCCTTTATCTTAACTGGGAAAGGCATTTTCTCAATGTAAGGTTCAGGTAAAACATGATTAGCAGTATAAACTTCAGTATTTCTTGCAGGAACACTCTTAGCAATATCTTTATAAGGTTCATGATACTTATTCCACTTCTTTTTAGGCACTTCAATGTAGGAAGCAAAAGCCTTAAAATAAGAAGCAATGGCTTGAGAGTCTAGACCATAAGCATTTTTAATATTTTCAAAGTCATCAGTTCCCATAAAAGATTCAATACATTCATAATCATAATTTATACCTAACTTTCTACCTTTGTCATTTTCCCAAGCTTCAGCATTGTCTTGAATACGGTCCGGAAAATCCCATTTAGCTTCTTCTTCCATGCGAGTGAATGATCCAGCACAGGAAGCATCCAATAAATCCTTATCATGAAGAGAAAGCCTTGCATAAAAGTTATTGATAATAATATTGTTGGGGAGCTCATGAATGGGACATCTGAGCATTAATAACTTCAATCTCCCCCAAGTTTGAGCTGTACTCTCTCCATCAAGAGGCCAAAAGTTGTATATTTGATTCCGATCTTTATGAATCTCACTAGGAGGATAAAACTTTGAATAAAAGAGAGGTACTATTTCCTCCCATTCAAGAGCTTGACCATTCTTTAGCAGCTTATACCATTCCTCGGCTCTTCCTTTCAGTGATAATGAGAATAACTTCTTCTTAACTTGATCTGTAGTAATACCTGCACACTTGAACAACCCGCATAATTCATGTATAAAGAGTAAATGATCACCGGGATGGACAGTTCCATCCCCAACATAGTAGTTATCCATAACACGATCAATAATTCTTGTAGGTATTTTAAAAGCATCATTCTCAGCAGGTGGTGGTTCATCTACTACCTTAGCAGTGGTAGTAGCTTTACCAAATAAGAAACTCAGCGAATTATCCATAACGGAAATAAAACAACTAACAGAAGTAAACAATACTCATAGTAGAAGTTTCCTTTACCAGTTCCACTCTCCAATAGCGCTTCACTCCCCGGCAACGGTGCCAGAAAATAGTCTTGATGACCCACAAGTATAGGGGGTGTATCGCAGTATTTTCGATAAGTAAGAGTGTCGAACCCAACGAGGAGCAGAAGGTGCTGGCTAGTGATATGGATTAGGAATTCTCTGCATATACTTAGCAAACAGATTTTTAGGGGGTTTTGATAAAGCAAGTAAATAAAGTACGAGTAAATAAAAGATAGTAGAACAAATGCAGCAAGTGGCCTAATCCTTTATTCAGCAAAGGACAAACCGGTTGTATTACTTAAGATGACCAAACGTTCTCGAGGACACACGGGAAGACTGTCAAGTGCTTTCGCTTCATATAGTTGATTAATCTTCTTTAGCTTGCTAAGTGTTGTGTGGATGAACCTGTGCTAGACCTTCCTAGGACTAATACATACTTGTGATTATACCCCTTGCAAACATCCATAAGTACAAGAAAGTAATTAAGGTAGAAACATAACCACAGCTTTAAACTCTAAGACCCTGACATCCCTTGTGCAATGGTTTCCTAATGGGGGTTCAGGTTTCTGTCACTCCGGCAACCCCTACGATTAGTAGCCAAATACACAATGCATTCCCCTAGGCCCATATAGGTGAAGTGTCATGTAGTCGACGTTCACATGACACCACTAGAAGAAGTACACCACAACTTAAATATCAAACTATTGAATCTTTCTCAACACAACTCCACTACTAACAACATGACTTCTCCCATGTCCTCAAGAACAAAACGAACTACTCACAAGACATCATATGGATCATGATCAGAGATGGAATAATGATGTATAACAATCTGAACATAAACAATAATTCAATGCTTCCACTCAATAGCATCAACTACAAAGAGTAATCAACACCGAGAAAGTTTCCCCTAAGAACTATGCAAGATTCAACCCAATTGTTACAGCAATATGGAGATGGTGATGAGGGTGCGGATGGTGATGATGGTGGTGATGATGATGATGATGATCCCGATGAAGTCCATCTTGATGGTGGTGTTGATGGCGATGATCTCCCCTCTCCGGGAAGGAATTCCCCTGGCAGAAATCTGTCTGTCGGAGAGATCTTTCTCTCTCGGTGTTTTCCGCCCCGTAGAGGCGGCGGAATCTTTTTGTGGTCGCTCCCCGAGTATTAGGGTTTCAGGAGGATTATATCGCCCGGGAGAGCGGAGGTGGGCAGGCAGCCACACCACCTGGTGGCGCGGCCTAGGCTAGCCCGCGCCAGGGGGTGGTGTGGGCCCCCTGTGGCCCATCTCCACTCCTCCTTCTGGCTTGCTTCGTCTTCTGGAAAAATAGGATTTTCCGTATATTTTCCCGGATTTTCTGATCTTCGCGAATTTCGCCTCCAAACAGCACCTTTTCCATCGAATCTCGGCGGTCCATGCTTCAAAAGTCATCAACCATGCAAAAACAGATGAAATAACATAAGTATCATCTCTTAATATGAAATATATCAATGAATAACAGTGAATTATGATATAGAATAGTGATGCAAAATGGACGTATCAGTAGTATCGGTGTAAATTCTCGCCCAACTTCCGGAAACCTCAATTTCAATTCAGTACCCTCTCTGTCTCGTGTGCACTATTTGACGGTACTTCAGTCGGAATCTTGGGCGGTAGTACCGGCCCAGGCGGTAGTACCGGTGATCACCGGTAGTACCGGCCGTCCTCGTTTTTATGTTCGTTCGCATCGCTGGTTTTGGACCGTTGGCTGAGTGTCACCGGTAGTACCGTGTAACTACCTCCGTGAATTACGCTCCTAGTTACCAGCCTGGATGAGCAAAAATGGTTGAAATAGTACGGTGGGGCCCAAATGCCACTCACAGGTAGACCTTTCGGCCGTCCCAACCATTTCTAAACATCGGGACAAGAACGGCTGTAATCGGCAAAGCGAAGGGATCAACTACATACACAAATGAGTATGTATGCAAGCCACCATACAACAGTACATCGAGCCATTCCATCTAAAAAGAAAGGAAATATAGCATATCGGCAAGATCCAAATATCCTAGATAGGTATAATAGTTTAGGATATCTCCTCATACATCAAACATCAGAGTATCAGGCGGAAGCGGAAGACAAAATCCGAGTACGGATAAGAAGCAAATCGGCATAAGATGCCCCATAAATAAACACATCCACCACAGATCTCACGGATCCCCGTTCCGGAATCTCTACACCGAATGATCGTTGCCCACATCGTCTGTCTCTTCCACCCAGATCCATCTTGCGAGTGTACATTCATCTGAACCAATAATTTATCGTGTGAGACCCTAGGGTACTCAGCAAGTCTTTATGCCTCTAAAGGGGACACAACTCGGGTGACGAATTGCAGCAAAAGATAAACTCTAACATTTCTATAGATACTGCTAACCATCCGCCTAACCGAGAGATAGACGGATGTCCGTGAATTAATAACAACAGTTATAACAGTTATAACGGTAATCTTATGATCCATCCTCCTCCTCGCCATCGACGAGGAAGCGGACGAACAACCCTCCCATCCGCTGGCGGTTTTATTATCCATTCCGTGAGTGTTGTACTATTTACTAGTCGGTACCTAGTCTAGTCAAATTAGAAGCGGTACTTTAGTTATGCTTGTCTATGATCGAAACTGTGCTCCAAGTCGTCCATAACCGCGGACACGGCTTTGAAGTTTTACCTGAGGGTGCACAAATAGCAACACACACTCGATATGCCTCGGAAAAACCAAATCAAAACCCAACGAGGCGATCACGACAAAGCGATCACAGATTCAGAAATATTTCAGGGGCCACCCCATTAAGCTACCATAGCGAACGGCGGCGCTACGAGACGGACTCAAGGTTTTGTGTGGCGGTAACATCGGGAACCCGAAAATGTGGTGGGCTTGTCGACATAAAAGCGGGTCACGGACCTAACACAAAGGTGCAGTACCTCGCACAATTTAAATAAAGCAGTAAAGCATGGCATAAGTACAGGATAGTAAATAAAACCTCAAACTAGTTTGTGGCCCCAATAAATAAGAATGAATCAAGCTCTGGCTCAGGGGGGTTCATAAGCCTCCCGGATGTGGATAGCGCGAACATTCAAGGAACAGGAATCAAGTACTCGGGGTCCTACGGGACACAAGTGA
Source organism: Avena insularis (assembly GCA_023614405.1). Taxonomy (NCBI): domain Eukaryota; kingdom Viridiplantae; phylum Streptophyta; class Magnoliopsida; order Poales; family Poaceae; genus Avena; species Avena insularis. The sequence continues at coordinate 533,855,245 of CM042694.1, forward strand.
GCCTGAAAAACCAAATAGCGAATATGGCTCACCGATGCCACTTTCATTAGTTATCCCATTACTACTCAGGTTAAGTTGTTTAGGTACCTCGTTATCCATCAGACACTCACATACCCTACACATGCTGTTCTACGACTCGCATGGCTCAAACAACTCCTGTAGTAATGGCTCATGGGATGGAGGAACAAGTTTCGGTGGGGTTTAAAAATAGAGGCTATGCAATACTTGGGATTCACATTAATGCAATCGCGACTCAATGATGCAAGAATAAGAAAGAGGCAATAGGTACTATATGTATGCAAGCATGTGGTAGTGCTTGCCTGGCAGCTCAGTTGTAGCGAGAGAAGGATCTGGGTAGTGCTCCTGATTCTCTTGGTATATCCCCTGCTCAGCGTCTATTCGAAGAAGAACCAAACAAACAAGGGCCAACATAAATAAAGTGCACAAGCATATGAATTAAATGCGACAAGCAAACAATCATGCCATGATGAATGATGCACAATTTGCATGGCATTAAAGTAGCATGGCATGGGTGAGGTGTGGAATACAATATTAAAGCATTTTATTTAGTTTTGGCCCCATTTTATTCTCATAAAAGTTGCTGTTCACATTATATTTATATGATGCATGCTTCAAATCAAATCATGGAATGCATAAACAGAAAGGTCTCGTCGAGCTAAACATTTTAGACATATTATTTGCTAAAATTGGAGTTATAAAACAAAAGTTATTAATTAATTAAGTCAAAAGGGCATTTTATTGTAATTTTGATCAACTTGAATTTTTAAGTGTTCAAAATATATTTTGAGTGGCATATTTGAATTCCTCATATTTTTCTGATTTGAAAACATATATTATTTGTATTATTTGGGTTTATGTTTTAAAAGTTATTTAAAAACAGAATTAAATTTGAATTGAATTAATTTTGAAAAAGATTTGAATTTAAACAGATTACAGAAATACTTTTGTTACTTAGCTCAACTCTAGCCCCAGACGCTTACAGGTGGGGCCAGGCTGGCTGGCGTCCACCTTGAGAAAAACGTCTGCCATCATGAGTTGAGAGTGAACCTAGAGTAGGCAGGTGGGGCTAGCGGCCACGGGGTCCATGTGACAAAGAAGGCTGAAGGGGCTGGGGTGGGGCTGGGTTGCGAGCGAAAAGCTGTGGGGTTTCCATAAAACTAACCGAGAGGCATGGTGGGCACTCGGTGCATCAGTTTGATCTGAGAAAAACGGAGGGTTATCGCAAAAGACGACTCGGACCCACTGTTCCTCTTCTCTCTCGGCTCTGTGATAGATCGGTGCTTTCATGAGGGATTCAACCTGGGGCGGGAGGCGCTCAGCGCAACCAGGCGGTGGGGTGGGTTGGTGTCAGGGATTCGGACGGGGCCTAGTTTAGGGCTTACTCGATGCTACGGCGAGGAGAACGATCGCGACGCCGGCGCACAGAGGGTGCTCGGCGGTTGGTCCGGCGAATCTAAGGCGGCACGGCGAAGGGGACCATGTCAGGGAGGTTGCGTAGCTCACCGTGGGCTTGCTGGTGGGCTCGGATCGGGCAATGACGATCGATCGGCTGACGACGCCGGGCGGATCTAGGGTTTCGGCGAGACGTGTCGATGTGCAGGGGTCCTGGGGCTCCTCTTGCTCGGCTCCGTGTACAGGTCGTCGCTGGGGAGCTCCACGGCCTTCCTCGACAGCCGCAGCACCACGCCCGCCTCCTCGAGTTGAGGTGGATCTGAAGCCGTGGTGGCCGTCGGGGGTAGGGATGGTAGGGTAGATGGGGAGGGAGGAGAGAGGCCTGGGGCTGGATCTAGACGAGACAAAGAGGTGGTGGGCGGAGGATAAAGCGAGGGGGAGGACGGAGGTGCCGTGGGGTACAGGTAGATGGAAAAGGTGGCTTGGTGCCACCTTTCTCTACTCCTCTCCTCACGTGCTCGGCAGGGCAGGGCAGGGCAGGTAGGCATGGGGCTGCAGGTGGGGTAGGGTGGTCTGGTGTTGAGGCTCGGGCTGGGGCCACCTCGGCAGGGAGAGAAGAGAGGGAGAGAGGGTAGCCTCGGGTAGAGCTAGGTTTGGGTAGATTGGAGGCTCGGGCTAGGGTTTGTCTAGGGTTGGAGAGGGGTAGGTAGCTGGGTGGGGCCAGGGAGAGAGGGGGCCAGGTGGGGCCAGCTAGAGGGGGCTCGGCATGGAGTGACTAAGGGAGGGAGAGGGGAGGTGTGGTATGCTAGGGTAGGTCATGGTTTAGGGTTTTGAGAGAGAGGGGTATGGTGATTAGGGTAGAGAGGGACTAGGGTGGGGTTTTAGATTAGGTGGGGTGTCCTCTTATGACAAAGCCAAGCAAGCACATGCCAAACTCCATCTAGACCTAGACAAGGTAAGGAGGGGTGAGGTGGTTTAAGCATGATCGGATAAGATCAAGCTAAAAGGAGGGAGAGAGAGAGAGAGAGATGATCCACTCCAAATGCAAATAAAAACCAAAGCTAGAAAAGGGTACTTGCATGGCCCATGCAAAATATTTAATACCAAGTCGATTCTTGTGAAAACAATAATAGTACACATGGCATTGTTCATTTGCATTTCCAAAGGTGGAATAAAGCCAAGCAAAAGAAATGAAAGGATGCCCCATGTGGAGTAGTTGGAGTGGCCATGTTTGAAATAAAATGGGACATGCTAGTGTGTATGTGCCACTAGATGCTCAATAGTCCCAGAAATATCCCAACAGGAGCATAATCCATAGTAATCCATGTGGGAGCTAGGAAAAGGGTCCCACTCACAAGGCATGCAAAGGTGTCCATGTGGCTCTCATATATCAATAATGTGAAAACAACATGATGCCAAGATGAGAGCATGTGTAAAAGAATTGGATCCATCCCAACCCACATGAGCTAGAGGTAAACTCAAATAAAATGCCAAGCTCATATTAGTTGGATGGTGGAATTATAAGGTGGTGAAAGAAAAGGTGGTGGAGTTAATAAAAGATATGCCCCCAACTCAACTTGGGCATTTAAACAATATATCAAGAACCAAATACAATATCAAGAGGCAAACACAATTAATAATGCATATGAGATAAGAACCAAATGGAAAAGGGTTTTATATGATGCTCAAATGCAAGGTGGCATGATGACATGAGCATGATATAATGATGATGCAACAATTATATATTTGAAGTAGCCATTATATTACTAGACCAAGTAGCATTACAATTGTTAGACAATTGGGATGCTACATACCGGCCACCCACCGGTACTACCGGCCGTGCGCGAATCTGTGAGTAACAGGCAGATCGGGGAGCCCTTTAAAAGGAGCTCCCCTTTCCCCCTTCGGGACTCACTTGTTCTTCTTGGTTTTTACCCTTCTCTCTCTCCTCCATTGTTGACCCTAAAGAGCTTGCCCTCTCCCCTTCCCCCTCCTATGATTCTTGCATATTTTTGAGGGATTTGAGAGAGGAGATCTAGATCTACAAGCCCCACCAAACCAAATCCCTTCTTTGTGAAAGAATCCTTGGGATCTAGATCTTGGAGAGTTTTGTGTTCTCCTCTTGTGTTCTTTCTCTCTTATTCCCCTAATAGCTTTTGTAGCTTTGGTGGAATTTGAGAGAGAAGGACTTGCCTCTTGCATTTGATGCATAGGTTTGAGTTCTCCTTGGAGATTCGGCGGGTTCAAGTTCTTAGGCTTATTTCTCTTGGGTTCTTGGAACCCTAGACATTTGTGTGGAGTTGTGGTGTGTTCTTGAGGCCTCCAATTGAGTTGTGGAGATTCCTCAAGCTTGTTGGCCTTTTGTGGCATTGTGGAGCCTTTGTGGCGTTTCTTGGGAGCCCTCCAATTGTTGTGGAGTTTGCCCCAAGTCTTGTACGGGTTCGGTGACCGCCCTCAAGTGTCCCATAGTGGAACGTGAGTAGGTCTTTGTGGCGAGCTCACAGGAGAATAGGGTGAGCCTTTTGTGGCGTCGGTAGGTTGCGTGCCTTCGCATCTTGGGGTGAGGCCTTGTGTGGCGTTGGGTGAGCATCGAGCCACCACATCTCGAGGTGAGCCACTTGTGGCGTTCGAAGTACATTGCGCCCCCGCACCTCTCCAACAAAGACGTAGCTTCTTTAAAAGTGAATTTCGGGAAACAAATCATCGTCCGCGTTCATCGGTTATCTCTCAACCGAGCCCTTTACTTATGCAATTTACATTGTGATAGCCATCGTGCTTGAAGTATTATATCTTGCTATCACCTTATTGTTTATCTTGCTTAGCATAGGTTGTTGGTGCACTTAGTGAACCTAGTGAATATATGTTTTGGCTTGATAAATTAAACGTTAAGTTTTATTCTATATTTATTAGTGTCAAAACCATAATGATTTTAAACCGTCTATTCACCCCCCTCTAGACGACGTCCATTTTCCTTTTACCACCGGTGTTCAATCAGAAGTGAGCGACCTGAACAAAAGTTAGAAGCTGATTGAACGAGCTAACACACGAGGCCCGGCCAACAAAATTCAAGCCCAACTAGGCGAACCTTGAGCGAAGCGGTGGAAACCTGACGCTTTGTATACATACGTGGTACGCGTGTATTGTACATTGTTCATGGTTGTCTCCATGCTATGGCCCATGCCTGAACACGTTTGCTCTTTGAATGAATCGGTGCTATGAGGAACTAGACGCTTTTTTTATATAGTAAAAGCGGGCCGGCCAGCGTGAGAATTTCGAATATTCGTCTCTGACAGGATCGAACTCCGGTCGCTGGGATGCGCTAACTGCGACCCAACCAGTAGGCTAGTGTCCCGTTTTCGATGTTGTCTTTGAATGAAAAATACACGTAAAGCAGATTTAATTTGTAACCAGTGTGTTGAAAACTTAGCTTCTCGTGATCATGCACCGCACAAGACAATGAGTGGAACGAAAAAAGTAAAATTTTGAAACCATTAACTTCTCCAAAGTAAAAAATGTTATCTTTTATGAAAAAAATAACTTCAAAAAATCGTGAATACTGAAAGAACGCCGTTTTAGCGTTCGTGGGAAAAATTGCATCTACACGAAGAACGAAATTTAACCTAAATGGACCAAAATCATGACTTTATTTTGAACGGGGATTTCGGAACATATCCAAACAAGTTTGCAAAATGCTTACATGTGGAACAAACTGTTAGCTCGCACAGGGAACAAATCACATCTACACAAGGAACAAAAATTAGGCTAATTGGAACAAAATCACAAGTACGGTGGACAAGAATTTTTGTACACATCTGAATCGGTTTCCAAAAATACATCACAAGGAACAATTTCTAATGCACATGGGAACAAAAAAAAAGCACATCACAGGGAACAAAAATGTGTATAGACCATCTTGAACTAATTTTGTACGGTATGTCGACAAATTCTATTTGTACGAAGAAACAAATAATTATACACATGGGAACAAAAGAAGCAAATGAAAAAGGTATACATCGGAAGGAACGAAAAGCTAAAAGAGGTACTTAAAAGGTATAAGAAATAAGAAATAAAAATAGAAAAACATAAAAATAGACCACATCGTGTGGTCTATAAATGTGTTCCACTTGACAAAAAGGAACACATGTGTAGACCATGCGAAACAAAGTTCACGACGCAAGGAAGAAAAGCACGACTAGCCGAACACAATTCTTCGTCAAGTGAATGAAATTTTAGATACCTAGAAACAAATCATCACTACACGTGGAACAAAAAAATTGGACTAAGTGAATAAAAGTTTAGCTCATGGACAAATCTAATTTTAGAAGGAACTGACCAGATGAAACAAAATTTTACTTCTCGGGAATACCATTTTGGATAAGGTGATATAAAACTTTACCGGCCGCTAAAAAAATGAGTGCATGTGGAACTCAATTTTTAGACCGAGGTCCAAAATACAACTGCATGAGGAATAAAATGTAGGCTAACTAGAAAAAAACAATCACAGCCACAAATACGACAAAAAAATTAGCTCCTTTAAGGAATGAATCATATCTACTCGTGGAATAAGAATTTCTTTTACAAATTGAAATATATCGCAACTATATGTGCAAATAAACCATAACATTTAGGATTTCTTCACCGTGAAACATTTGAAAAGATAAGATACGGGGAACAAATTTAACGTCGTTGTAACATGTCCGTATTTTAGGATAAATAGAAAAAACCAAAAATCACAAAAAACATAGGAACTGGAATTAAAGAATGGTAAAGAAAAAAGATAGAAAAGTTGAAATAGACAAAAAGTGAAAAATAAAAAAGCAAAAAGAAACAAAGAAAAAAAAAGAAATGAAAAAAGGAAAGAAACATACGTATACTTGGGTAGTACACCACCTCCTTTGCTTTGCTCTCGTCGGTGGAGAAGCAGCCCACATGCATGGGTCCACGACATGGTCGCCCATCGACCACCGGAACAAACTCGCACATCGACCTCTCGTATCGAACCAATCAAACGACCAGCGGCGACAAGACCCTAAAATAGGCTGGCCCATGTAGAAAATCCTTCAGCAAGCGAGCGTACGAAACGCTCGGACGCTACCGAGCCGTTTTCTTTTTTTCTCGTTGAGGTTTAGATAGAACATTGTTCTTCAAAAAAAAAATAGAACATGGCTTGAACTAAAAAATAAAGGACTCTGCTAATTAGGGCACGTGCCCCTGATTAGCATTCCGTGGGCACGGATTTAATATGGCAACTCAGACATGTATGCATGCATGTGTTGCACCTGCTGCGTTGAATTTTTTTGTTTTTAAACTTTAAAATATTTTATCTTTTGAATCGTAATTCGAAATTCAGATCCGTTTTCGCGGTTGACTTTGTTACAATGAGATCTTCGAAAGTAGATCTCATGTTAATAGGTTTTCACAGTATTTTTTCATCCCCTAGTTGCCAGATTATGATCACTTAGTCACCAGGTAGAGTGAAGCTGGTTACCAGGTTAAAATCAACTGGTTACCAGAGGTTTCTGAACTTTTTTCTTAACAATATAATACTTATATGATGGTAATACAATATTTTATATGTTTATAATGGATCAAGTGCCTACTTTCTATATATAAATATCATTGATATCATTAGAAAACATGTAAAAATTATCTGGTGATTATGTATTATTTAGCTGGTAACCGTTAACTATCATTCTGGTAGCTATACTATAGTAATCTAGCAACTGGCAACGGAAAAAACATCGTCAAAACATATCAAGATGGATCTTGTTTTGAAGCCTCGTCGAGACGAACCTAGCGGTAAAGACGAATCATCAATCGGATTAACGGTTTAGAAGATAAATTATTTTAAATTTTTAGATTTGGAAAAGATTTCTTGCATGCATAATGTCTTCAGCTCCTGCACCCTTGTAGACTGAGATGCTAATGACATGGCCGGACGAGAGTTATTTCTGAGACACGTCCCTTTATTAGAATAACCGAAAAATAAAAGATACTAGAACTTGTCCACAACAAGCAAATCACACTGATCCGTTGCCTTAATAGGTGGTGATTCATACTGATGTTGAGCAAACAGGCTTAGTTACAACATTTAGTTCCTTCTTTTTTTATCTTGACTAGTAAAATGCCCGTGTGTTGCTACGGGTAATCAAATTTTTTTCTCATATTACTTAAGTTCTTTTGTACCATAATATACCTAAAAATTCCTGGTTTTGTGTAAGGTATACTAATGAAGACACCTCCTTAATCAGCAATTTAGCGGCAACACAGTCCATCCAACGGGGAAGAGCATGTTATGATCTCAATTTGCTTCATCACTTCAACCTGTTCATTCGATAGGATAGCTAACTATAAGAACGTTTATGTTTTTTCTCCATGAACTATTAGAAAGAGGTTATCCATACCAAGTAAATTCACAAGTTGAAAAAAATAAGTCCCAACAAACAACACGTTCCAATAAAAAAAACCATTTTTATTTGTCACAAATTTCTATATTTTTCTTATTATTCTATTTTTTTTTTGTGAAATGAGGCAATTTACTTTAAGAGATTTTATATCGACTTATTTGGCAATTCTTCAATATTTATTACCTGATTATTTTCTATTGTTCTTGCATCCCTTCCTAGTTTTCTAAATAAATGTATAGCGACCCTGTTCAAAATGTTGTTAGAACAAACACACTATATTACTTTTTTCCCTAACTACAAACAACAAACTCAATATCACATTTTATCCTTACCACATACCAGTTTTTAGAAAATGGATATGTTTTATAGAAGGGCGTTGGTTACTTCTCTGAACTATGTGACAAACTATTTTTTTCACTCTGTAGTCAAATAACTAAACTATAAAGTCCTAAAATTTTTTGGGTCCGTTCTAACTCTTTAAATATCCAAACACCAATTTAGATTAGTTTTATGGAAGATAACTTTATTTTCTCAAATAACTGCTATGAAGTTTGCAAAGACAAAACAAAATGAAAATAAGTCGATAACCAAGCGAAAACATTAGTTTGAACCTTTTTTTAACGAGGAGTTTGAACCTTTTTTTAACGAGGATCAGTAGTCCTCGCCGGCATACATCCTGATTTTGCACATGCTTTGGCTACTAAAGTACACCTATTATTCATGCCCGATAAACTCATTCATGATGAATTCATATTTTGTCTCTAGAAAAGTGCACACATCAGTTAACAACCTTTACTTTCCGAGGATTGCTGCAGCCTGCATTGGCTCTAGCGCCTCCCATCTCCACCATGTAGCAGATCATCGTGTTCAAGTCCTCACTAAATATGGTGTAGGCTTCCATTACTTGGATGTAATTAAAGCCCATTGCTAAGAGTAATTACATGATGGGCAAACAACTAATCAACCTAATGTTACAAGTTTCCTTGACCTTGATGGTGGCAGAAGATGATTCTATCCCTGACCTTGATGACTCTCTGAAGTTAACCTGTTGTTGATTAACATCCTCTTCTCCAGTGGCTTTCATCACCATCTGCTATATTTCTTTCTGAGTTAACTCCGGATCAGAGTAGAGACACCTTTCGGCCAAAAGTGCCTAAAGTCACCAACGATGCAAGTATCAAGCATGAACAATCTGAAAAATTGACTCATATAAATGGAAGACCTAACATTCACCACACAACTATGATCTAAATTTTACTATAACCCAAAATTAAATGTCATAATTGATGAATTTTCAGCTGTGACATCTAGCATGATATAGATGATTTATATTAAATTTACCTTCATCAAACCAATTTCAGTGGAAAAAGAACGGTACTTCTAGTTGTAGCTGAATTAGTAGTAGATCAAGAAAATAGCCTTTAGAATACTTAAAAATATTGAACCTGTAGAGACAGATCATCATAACTCTGGAAACAAGTCTCAGTGGCACAAACAGTTCACTTCTCTTTGTCTAGTACTTAATTAACTAACTCCACTTATCTAGCATCTTACCAATTTACCTCCTTGTGGATCAACGGAGGCTTCTTGGCAAATAATCCAGGGCACACAAAACTTGCATGGCCACCGTCAATCTTCCAAACAACATAATCTTAACCCTTACCTTATTTCTCCCAATCGTAAACATAGTATATTGTACTCTAAGTTGGACAAATTCTCCATCTATGGCTTTTAGATTAGACATTTTCCTACAACTAAATTCCATATTAGTAGATCAAGAAACATAATGGAAATTTTCTTTTCACCAAAAATCACATGAATTTCATAAGATCTATCATTATCATATACTATATCGTGAGGACGATCCAGTTCCTTGTGTAACGCGCATAAGTCCCAGATATACTCGTATCATCACGAATCTAATTCTCAAATAATGGCAGGCATGCAAGGTGCAAATATCTATTAAAAGTAGGGTTGGCGAGAAAGAGGAGGAGCACTGACCGCGACCCCACTGCAGAGAATAAAACACATGTTTAGACTTTATATAGAAATATAAGATGCTTGCAAGAAAAGGTTAACCCTTTAAAATTAAAGAAAACTTGATCGTTTAAAGACTACAAGTATGTATGATGATAACAGACATTGGCAAAAAATAACAAAATGGTTCATCATTTCTTAATTACAATACCATAACTCAAAGGGACCTTAACAAAGAAAGAGGTTCGTGAAATATAAACAAGCTATACTTGTAAAAAATATTCCCATGGATAGTTGAGTAATGCAGTTTCAGTTCAAACACAAGGTCTACAATTTGTTACCATCACTATGATTTGCAAGCATAATTTTGTGATAAGCTCTACATTTTTTAACATTAAAATAACTGTGACTTGCAAACTTGATGGTGAGCTTCAAAACTACAGACTTCACATATTCACTTTGGTCAGCTCCGGTTGAGATTCTTGAACACGAAATATCCGACACTGTCAATTTTCAGTATTATAAGCAGACAGATGTCCATGTCGTTTCCTTCCTAAATCCCGGTTTCTGCTGTGGCATTTCCTTGGCAGGTGATGACCAAATGCTCATGAAGCAAGTTGGTAAGGTGCTTGGCGCTGACCTCTTGATATGACCATAATCTGCTTAGGAAATAACCATCCAATAAACAGAAATATCAGGGTTTTCTACACAATAATGTGTAGCATTAAGAGCAAAGGCTAAAATAGCAGAACCTGAATTCATGTATTCATAGCATTTTATGTTGCACTTTACCACAAGTACCCAAAGGTAAAAAATTGTGTATACCAACAAATTTACACAAGTGGAGAGTACAATGTGGATTTTGCACTCTAAACCTAATCGAGCTTTCATACATCTTAACGTCTACTCATCACAAGTTGCTACCCATATTGGTCACTATCTATTACTATAATTGTTGAATTTCTTCATGTCTACATGGAAAAAGAAGTTCATTTATGCCGGATTCCAAGTTTATCAAATTGATTTGAGCTAACTAAGGGCAATCCTTAACCCGTGTTAGTGTTGTCAAAAACTAAAGTATCACTGATTCTCAATCCATTTCAGATTCATGGATCTAAATAAAGAGTTGATAAAAGCCACGGTTCTACATCTACCTCCCAACAAACCTTGAAAAACTGTATCTGCAAATAATAATGCACCATGTCGAGATTTCAACTCTGATGACCAATCTAAACTCATGGGGGATTGTGCCACAAGTTTACCAGCTCAAGCCAATATTTTCCTATACTCTTCACCATGTTCGTTGCCGGTGCCATTTAGGACCGTGGCCTATCTTGACTATCTTGGTCCTAATACACCAGGTGTTAAAAACCCCTTGTGAATCGTGCGTATCAGTACCTCTTCTTCTCCCCTACGACACGACCTGACCTGGCGAAGTAGCACTTTAACAACTTCTATCAGTGCAGCTGTGGACTCTGCCAAATACAAGTAGTTAGCTGAAGATCTTAACATACATTGGATGTCAGAAACTCTTAATATGTTCAGCCACTAAAAAAGAAGCACATGCGACTGAAATGGAGGTCATATGATAAATTTTTGTAGTCATAACTTAGTAACCATGTCATCATCCTCGTTGCTGGAAGATCACCTAAGGCTAGGAATTGACAATAGATGCAGAAGCGATGCATTTCCCATGACCCGTTTGAAGGCCCAAGAACGTCTACGCGGACTGCCACACGTCAAGAACAACATGTCAAGATTCAGTAGACAAAGAAAAGAGGTTAAAATATAAGAAGAAAAGAGGTTCGTAAAAATTTTGTTTCGCCGGCAGTAGCATCACCTTGTTGAAGGATCCAGGTTACCGTCGCAACGTCGATTCGTGGCTCCACCTAGAGGAGGAGGGTGCTGCGAGCTGTCGCAAGGAGTGGTCGCGCACTGGCCGTGACACAGTGGCATTGGGGACGCCATCTACGCCAAGGGATGTGTAGTGACAGCTTGACAATATCACAAATAGTTAACCTACATTGGTTGAGCAATTGTTAACCTTGCGACCTTAGGACGTTGGCCAGGAACTATGGCCATGGTCTTGTAAGGAACCAAATAAGGGGATACCAAGCTCGAGCTTCACGGCGACGCTGTAGTACACAAAGGACAGTGTGATGACCAGAAGTAAGTGAGCAACCTCCAGCATACTCTAGGATAGAACATGAAGCTTGCTTAGCAATTTTTACAAATCCAAAATGGAACTCAAGGGTTCGTTCCTTTCATTTAATAAAGAAAAGAAGAAGTAACAACACTTAGCTCATGAATTTTCCCGGAGAATTAGCAGGACCACTGCCCTGTTCTTGTAGGACTCTAGAGTCCAATCAGCCCCTCGCAATGTCCCGTATATCTATATCTAACCATGGTTCCCCTTTACCAACTATCATCTCAAAATCCTTTTTACCAGCAGTCATCTCACAAAAATAGAACAAAATACAATAAGTGTCCTAAACTTTGAAAAAGTGCAAAAAGGAAGTTTTTGACCAACACCATGATGAAAAGATTGCCGAATGTGAATACTAACATTCAGTTGTGCTAGTGCTGTAGGTGAGAAGACGAGTGGTGGCCCGCCTTTGCTGTCGTCATGTAGCTGAGTTCTCTAGGTCTGCTTAGCCTGCGCTTTAGCCACCAAGAACCTGCCAACCATCAAGAGAAAACACGTACTGTAATTAGTGTCCAGATATCCATAGCTAGCTGAAGAGAAGGAGAAATTCATCTAAGACAACTCTGATATTCTGCCTTTGCTTTGTTGTGATAGTGTCGGAAAATCCTGAGGCATGCACAATAGTTGAGTACCTTGACAAGGGATGTTGGCCTGCTGCTTTCGGTGCACGACGCCGGCGAGCAGCACAAGGCTGCATTGCTGCTGCCCTTCTAGGTCAGATTCATCAGCAGGAGCAATGCAAGCGACAATAGAGAAAATGGAAACACGAGAACAAGTGGGACCGAAACTACTTAAATCTTGATACCAATTTGTTAGAACAGAAACTTTGATGACCACATAGAAGCAATAGAACCACCGTGGCAGAAGGATTAGACAGTACTTAGAACGTATCGTACAACGTCCAGTACATGCTGTGTGCCAGCTAGGACTCCTACGTCTACATCTGGAAGAGCAGCAAGACCACACAACAGATTGTGCAATAACAACATTATCCTCAAGGTTGTTCTCATTTGGGCTTCATCTGTTGTTGAAATAACCAAATGCAGGAGAACTTAGGTCAGTGTAATGTGCAATGATAGATTGAAGTGGGGATTAGAGGAGCTAAGTGTACTGAACCATAAAAATGGTTCAGGGAATTGGCAACCAGGAGGAAAACAAGGACTTACGTAGGATCCTGATGGCGATGGGAGGCGGTTGTCGACCAACAAAGTAGAACTATACGCATCCATGCTGGGAGGGTCAGCGGCGTGGAACCTGAGCGCTCAGTCTCGTCGTTGGGGCGAACTTGGTGGCTAGATTTGCGGTTGCCGCTGCCGGCGTCAGATGGAGCAGAAAGGGGAGGGAGATGGATGCCCAGGGGTCGCATGGCTAGAAGCTGCGGTGACCAGGGCCGTGGGTGATGGTGATTAGGGCCTCAGCCATGGGTCGGTGGGGTGGCCCTAGGAGGCTCGATCTGGTCATCTAGAGGATCTCCAAGATCAGATCCCGTCGGAGGTCGGGAAAGGTCCGGACCAAGAAGCCATGCCCGCATGGCAACGCGGCGGAGGTCGTCGTGGAGATGCCTGAGCTCGACATCCATGTACCAGTGATGGGATAGTCTTCACCGGGCGAGGCCTTCGATTTCATCAGCGAGGGATCGGGATTCAAAGGGGCCGAGGAAGAAGCTTAGGTGGGATAGCAACGAGATGACGTAAAAGAGGAGGGGACGGCGCAACAATTTCGGGAGGGGGTATTTTTCTCTCTCTCGTCAGACGAGAGCGAAAGAACGATAGTAGAGAAGAGATGCCTTATGTCATTAGGTGGGATGGCAAAATGGTCCTATTTAAAAAATTGTTGACGAAACCGACAATCGGAGAAAACAGAGAAAATTCATCCTTTTTAAATAGTAGAGATAAAGATTTTTCTTCCCTCATTGCAGGTCCAACTGTGTACAACATCTGTGCTCTATCTCATCTACAAGACAATGTATTAATTAATTGTTGCAATGTTCTGTATAATGGATTCTATTTATACAGGAGAGTTTATAAATGAATTTTCTAATTATTTCCATTTTTGGTTTAAGAGAAAAATGGCTATATATACAGTGGTGGACCTAGCAATTTTTTAAAACCCCGGGCACACCGAAAACTAAAACTGCACTTTGATCTACCTAGAACCATTTTATTTGAACAGCGTCTATCGTGTACCATAAATGTCACAAATTTTAAAATATTCCCATAATTCTGAAAATTAAACAATTCAAAGTGTAACCCGGACACTAGGATGTTAAATAGAAAATTTGCTACAAATTACTGACAAAAAATCATCTAGTTGCCGTGTATTACCGGTGTCCATCGCCCATCCCCATCATTTTGCTATTGCTTCTTACCTCGATGTGCGCAAGTCAAGGAATCGTCGGTGATGTCCCTCGCTACTCCTACCTGCGGCTCCGATGAACCACCATATGCCGGGTTGGGATCTTTGGCCACTGCTATCGCCGCCTTGCCGCTTGTCATTACGCCACGCTGGTCATTGCTCGCGAGGAGTGGCACTGATGGCGCGACGGCGGGAGCCATCTCGCAGCTGATTGCTGCTTGCTCGCTGCTCTCCCGTGCCGTCAGTTTTGGCTCGTGAGTCGTGACCAGACAAACGAACGAATGAACCGATGAAATATTGTTATGTCTATCTTCCTGAACGTGAGAACGTGGCCTAGCATGGACCGTAGAAATAAATGGGCCAACCACTTCTACTAGGGATTAGGTGAATAGGCCCAAGCTGGCTCAGCTAACGTGGTACACCAATTTTTTCATCAGAATTTTGAAGTTTCAGCCATATATATATATATATATATATATATATATATATATATATATATATATATATCAACATGGGACCTCGCAGTTGAAGTGGGGAGACTGGTTGAAGGCGGACTGGGAAACTTGGCGCGGCAGAACTGTAGGTGGCTTCCGAGGTGCTGGTAGAGGCGGCCGTGGAAGAGATAATGGTGGAGGTGGCCGTGGATGGGAGCCTGCAAGAGGCGGACGTGGAAGAAATATAGGGGCGCGAGGTTATGATCCCTCAACTCCCTGGCACCACAATGCTCTCCATAATGTTGTGGCTAATTCTGGTAAGGATGAGGATTTGGCTGATACGGCGTCCAGCCCGACCAAAACTACTGACATGGAAGTCGAAGAGAAAGAAAATTCTAGCACGGGTGCCAAGAGAAATTTAATAGCAGAATTAGATAATATTGATGGAAATTCTTTGAAGGATGATGTTCTTATGATCACGGATGGTACAACTATTCCACATGATAATGATGATACAAATGTTGAGAAGGACAGAAGTAAGCGCACCAAGAAGGATGGAGCTATCTCCCCTTCACTAGGATCGGCGGGCTCCCTTGAGGAGCATGTCCGGACGTTAATGAAAATATCGCCGCTAAACCTGCGTGGCTTGGGGAACACCCCGACAGTTCGCTCGCTTTTGCATGTTCAAAGGCGTTATAACCCCGATGTGTTGTTTTTGTCGGAGACACATCTAGACGATTATCCGGCTGACTGTTTACGGAGAAGATTAAAAATGGACTTTAAAATTGTGAACCCAAGTGATGGACGGAGTGGAGGTGTCATCATGTTTTGGAAGAGAGAAGTGGTGATTCAGCAACTCTTTTCGGCCCCCAAATATATTGATGTTAGGGTGGTTGAAGGCACTGGGAAAATCTGGAGACTTACAGGTATCTATGGGGAGCCACGTTGGGAAGATAAATACAAAACCTGGGATAAGCTGCGAGAATTGAAGAATGACCATGATTTACCTTGGGTTATCGTGGGTGACTTTAACGAGATTTTGTTTTCGCATGAGAAGGAGGGAGATAACCCTCGTCCGCAACGTTATATGCAGGCCTTTAGAGATGCTCTATCAGATTGTATGCTGGAAGATATTGGCTACTCTGGTAATATTTTCACGTGGAAAAGGGGGCAAATCAGACAACGACTTGATAGGGCAGTGGCCAATGCAGCTTGGATTACTATGCATCCTGGAGCAGTAGTTCAACACCTAGATTATACTCGTTCCGATCATCGACCGATAATGATTGATACAGAGTACCAAGTCCCTTTGAACACGCGTGACAGACCTAGACGATTTGAAGCCAAGTGGATACGTGAGAAGGGTTTTGCCGATGTGGTTCAGCAGGCGTGGGAAGCTGCGGCCTTGGCCTCCCCGGCCGGTGGCGTGTTAGGAAAGCTTGGTCATCTACATGGGACTTTACATGCATGGGATGCATCGGTCCTCAAAAAACAGAAAAAGAGTTTAAAAAAAGCACAGAAAGAATTGGAGAAGGCCGTCAGTGGTCCAATGAATGAAGAGAATGAAACGAATTGCAAAAGAAAAGGCAGCGCTGATTGAAATTCTACTAGAGCAAGAAGAGGTACACTGGATGCAACGTTCACGCGCTAACTGGCTCCAACACGGAGATAGGAACACGTCCTTCTTCCACAGTTTTGCTACGGCAAGACGAAAGAGAAACTTTATCAAGAAGTTGAAGGACAATAATGGCGATTGGGTGGAAGGTACGGAACAATTAAAACCTCTCGTTTTTGAGTATTTTGTTAACTTGTTCACTTCTAAAATTGTTGAGCTGGATCCGGCAATGATGGATAAGATCCAACCAAAAATAATGGACGTGATGAATGAAAAACTGTTGGCCCCGTTTTCGGCTGAGGAGGTGAAGAAGGCAGCCTTCAGTATTGGCGACTATAAGGCTCCTAGCCCGGATGGACTTCATGCTATCTTTTATAAAAAGTTTTGGAACATTTGTGGCGAGGAGATTACTCAAGAAATTCTGCAAGCTATGGAGTCGGGGGTAATACCTGAAGGATGGAACGATACTACAATGGTTCTTATTCCAAAGATTGATAACCCAGAGTTGGTCACTCGGGCCATCCCATTAGTTTATGCAATGTAATTTACAAAATTATCTCGAAAATGCTTGCAGTTAGGTTGAAGGGCGTTCTCCCTGAGGTGATATCACCAATGCAGAGCGCCTTTATTCCTGGACGCCTAATCACAGATAATGTTTTGTTGGCCTATGGGTGTGTTCATGCCATCAAGAATAAAAGATCCGGGGCGATTGGTACTTGTGCGGTGAAATTGGACATGCACAAGCCCTATGATCGGGTGGAGTGGATTTTTTTGGAGAATATGATGCGGAAGCTTGGGTTTGATGACAGATGGATTATGCTTATGATGGCTTGTGTGAAATCGGTAAGATACCAAGTGAGATTTAATTCAGTGGAAACCGATATGAGACCCTCTTTCACCTTATCTGTTCCTCCTATGTGCGGAGGGGTTATCCAGTCTTTTGTTGTACGAAGAAGAAGTTGGTGGCATGGATGGGATAAGGGTGTGTAGAAATGCACCGTCAGTTTCACACCTTTTATTTGCTGATGATTCCCTGATTCTCATGAAAGCTGATACGACTAATACAACTTCCTTACAACAAGTGTTGGACACGTACTGCGCTAATTCAGGACAACTGGTGAGTTTGCAAAGTCTAGTGTTTATTTCTCCCCAAACACTAATTCCCTTTTGAGAGCAGAAATTTGTGAGGCTCTTCATATTGACACAGAAGCACTCTCGGATAAATATTTGGGGCTCCCGGCACTGGTAGGAGCGGACAGGAGTGATTGCTTCTAGCACTTCATTGAAAGGATAATTCAAAGGATTAATGGATGGAAGGAGAAAATTTTATCAATAGGAGGTAAAGAAATTCTACTTAAGGCAGTAGTACAAGCAATTCCAATTTATGCAATGTCGGTATTTCAAATCCCAAATGCGGTGTGCAAAGCTATGATGGACGCAATTGCGAAATTCTATTGGGGAGACGACGAGAACAGTAACAAAATGCATTGGTATGCTTGGTGGAAATTATGCTACCCAAAAAATGAAGGAGGTATGGGATTTAGGGATTTTCACTCTTTTAATCTAGCGATGCTTGCAAAGCAAGGAAGGAGGCTTATCAACGAACCAGAATCTTTGTGTGCTCGTGTCCTTCGTGCTAAGTACTATCCACAAGGTGATATTCTTCGGGCCGGACCGAAGGCGGGTGCATCATTTACTTGGCAGAGTATCCTGGCTGGTCTAACCACTTTTAAAAGGGGGTACATCTGGAGAGTTGGTAATGGTGAGAATATTGATATTTGGAGAGACCCTTGGATCCCTGCTAGTCCGAACATGAGAGTTATTTCGGCAAGGAGAGGGGTGGTTTATACAAAGGTATGTGAGCTTATCGACCCTACTACTGGCGGATGGGATGAAACCCTCTTACGAGACATTTTCTTAACAGTGGATGTCAACCGTATTTTGCAAATCCCATTGAACAACCAAGGTTTTTCTGATTTTATTGCATGGGGACTCACAAAGCATGGACAGTATACAGTACGTTCTGGATATCATGTACAATGGAGACATCAATTTGGCCATGCGGCTAGTCAACTTACACTTCCAGGAAGTTCAGCCACGAACCCAGTGTGGAAATCACTATGGAGGCTGAAAATTCCGAGCAAGGTCAAAATCTTCATGTGGCGCTCTCTACATGGGATCATTCCCTTAAAAAGTATTTTGGTGAACCGGCATATTGGAACCTCGGGTGAGTGTCCCATATGCCAGCAAGGTCCTGAAGATTTAAAGCATCTTCTATTTCAATGTCCTTTCGCTTGTGAATTATGGGAATCCCTTGGTTTAACTGCTACTATTGAGGAGGCAATGATTAAGGACAGAGCAGGATGGGGACTTTTAGAAGTACTGCTTAGACAGCAAGATAATGCGTACCAAAACTTTGAGAACTTTGGGTTGAAGGAAACTATAGCTGTCACTTGTTGGTGTCTTTGGTGGTTGCGATGGAGACGTACACACAATGAATGTGTACCCCCTACGTATCAATGTAAAATCTCTATATTGACAATTACAGCTAATGCAGCAAAGGCAGCCAAACATGAGAGTCCAAACCTTGAAGCTAAATGGACAAGACCTAAACCGAGACAGGTGAAACTCAACGTGGATGCCTCATTCCACGCTGATGTTTGTGCAGGTGCCTCTGGGGCTGTTATTCGGGATTATCAGGGTCAGTTTATAGCGGCAGCCGGCCGATTTCTGCCGAACATCTCTTCGGCAACGATGGCAGAAGCTGTAGCTATGAAGGATGGGTTGGCCCTTGCATGCAGATTTGGATGTAACTCGGTGATGGCAGAATCGGACTCCTCAGAAACTATTAATGCTTGTGCTGGAACAGAGCCTTGGTGAAATGAATCAGCAGCCATCTTTGCTGACATTGTTGATCTTTCCACAAACATAGGCTCAGTTCAGTTTAAACATATTCCGAGGAAAGCAAATAGGGTAGCGCATGAGATAGCTAGAGAGTGTTTTATTCATAAATATCAATGTATTTGGGACGATGAGCCCCCTAGCTTCGTTCTTAGTAGCTTTATTAATGATGTAACTGTTATTGATAATTAATAAAGCTCACAGCAGGACGGAGTCCTTGCTGTTTCCCTCAAAAAAAACATGGGACCTCGCAGGAGTGCTTGCAAGCACCGCCGTTGAGCCCGGACACGTGCTCAGGGTGCTCGGACGGTAAGTCCGCCCCTGTATATATATAATATATGATGTAGCTGACTTCTCCGATTGACTTCTAGATTCCATTTTAGTGACAGTGAACTATCTTGTTTCCCATTACCGGTGTTTGTTTCTTGAGCTAAACAAGTTTGATTATATCCTGTGTCGATAGATCTCATGTGATAGGAATACTAAATTAGGGATACAACCATTATGACACTACTAAAAAAGGCTTATAGAAAAAAGATACATCTGGCGCACTAAATTCGGGGCGTGCCGGCGCTAACTACCGTCGACGCCTAGCTATACCCACGCGCCAGCGCTAACAAACTATCCCTGGCGGAGGCCGTACTGCACGCGTCGGCACTAACCCGCGACCACCCCCTCCCCTTATCGTGCAGATACCCCTGGTGCCCTAACCCCCTCACGTCAGCTCTAAAGCCGCTACCGCCGGTGCAAGCCGAGTTCCACGCACCGGCATTAACCCTCGGCCTGCCCCACCCCCCGTCGCGTCGTATCCCCGGTGCACCAACATCCCTGTGCGCCGACGGTAACCTGACATTATTAGGAAGGTCGTCCAGCCACCTACCACCACCCATATGCATCCCTACTTACTCCTTCCTTACTCAAACTCGACCCTCCTCTCTTCCTAGCCCATTCTCCCACTTTCCTCCCCCATTTTAGCTAATTTAACCAACCATGTTTGATATATTTTGCCAAAGAGCCCTACACTACTCTCTCCAGTCAATGTGTCATCTCACATCTATACTTATCGACCTAATAGGTGACTAATTAAGAATTGGCGGATGAAATCAGCTATAGCATATGAGATGGCGAAACTGCATGCATATCCATGGAATTGTATTGTGTTTTTGACCGAAACATTTGATGATATGAAAATGAGTTGCCAACATTTTGCCGGAATGTTGATTCATTTCCGTTCTGGCAAATTTCTGGCGATACCCGTAGGCCCTATTTCTAGCAGGGTCATGCCGAAATTTTCTGTGAAAACAAATCATTCTAATAATGAATTCAAGCGTCGTGGATAGATATGTGAAACGCACGACGGCCGACATGTATCGAAATAACCACACAAACATAAGGTGTCTGTGTCGAAGATGCAAACTAGGGCGCTTGTTCAACCCATCTTCAGGCATATTGCAGGAGAACTGCTCCAGCATGGTTTCATGGAGCTCCACACTCAGTGGATGAGTCAGGATGAAGATGATCATGAGGAGGTCAGTGGGGCGGCGACAACTAGAAATGAGGAAGAATGGCAGCATGACAATGACGACGACGAAGAGGTTGGAGCACACGATGATGGAGATCAATATTAGGGTGAACAACATGTACGCTGACACAAATACTCCGCTAACTTCAGTCGTGTGGGGCCCTCATGTTCAATAACTGCTTCTCAACAAGATGACGAATGACGCCAAAGCCACCGATAGAAGGAAATCTTAGCTGGTGCAACTGGAGATAAACTCAAATACTTCATTGTACGATGCGTATCATGGGCCGGAGGAGTCCCGCTTGAGAGTAACACTCGATGTTCTGTGGATGAAGGCAAGACACAGATGGACCGACACAAGCGTCAACAACCTCTTGTAATACTTGAAAAAGCGCTTTCCTAAAGGGAACATGTGTCCTAGTAGTCTAGATGATGCCAAGAAAATCGTGTGCCCTCTCGATTTACCACATACAAAATACCACACCTGCACCAATGCATACGCATTTATTGGAATGAGCATGCAGACAAGACCAAATGTCTAGTGTGCAAAGCTGATCAATACAAAAGAGGTAATAAAGCTCCTCAAAAAGTTGTGTGGTACTTCCCGCTCAAGACCCGTATGCAGCGGTACTTCGCGGACTGCAAGGAAGCAAAGCTCATGCATTGGCACGCAGAAAGAAAGGAGACAGTGTTGAATAATCCAGAGTGGATCGAAAACCCAGTGCTTACACACCCTTCGGATGCAAGCCGGTGGAAAGCATTAGACAATGAATACGAAGATTTCGGGAAAGAGTCAAGAAACATCAGGTTGGGTGTGAGTATCGGCGGACTAAATCTGTTTGGCAACTAGAGTAGCTCGCATAGCACATGGCCCATGTTTGTATGGATGTATAACCTCCCCTTGGTTGTGCATGAAGTGGAAGTACACACACATGAGTATGCTAATTCAAGGGACGAGACAGCCAGGGAGTGATATCAACTTGTATCTCGAGCTATTAAAGGAAGAGTTAGACATGTTGTGGGTGGAGGAAGGGGTAGATACATGAGACGCCTTTGTAGAAGAATATTTCCCAATGAGAGCCACGTTGGTCATGATGGTGCAGGAATCTTGGATACCGATATATTGCATGCTAGGTGTGCCATGGACACAAGGCGTGTGTCAGGTGCATGGAAAATACGTCATTTCTACAACTTGGAAAGGATCACGGGTCTTCAAAAATTGTCTACATGAGGTATCAAATGTGGCTAGACAAGAATGACCCGTGGAGAAAGCATGGAGGTCTGTTCAACAGTAAGAATGAGACCGAAGGACCTCCACCTAACAGGAGTGGAATAGAGATTGATGCTTTATTAAAAAATTGAAAAGAGTTTCCTACGCTAGGAAAAATTGAAAAGGGGATGAAGTGAAAGCAAGGGGAGAAGAAAGAAGCCACCAAGACCGCTCCTAGGGGTATGGACGAGGTGGTCCGTGTTTTGGGACTTGAGATACTAGAAAATCATAGGTATGCTAATAGCCTGGATGCCATGCATATCATGAAGAATGTGTGTGAGAGATTGCTTGGCACCCTGCTCAACATGCCAGATAGGACCAAAGATGGAATGAAAGCAAGAAACGACCCGATGGACCTAAATATCAATGAAGGCCTTCACTTACCACCGGATAATACCAAAGATGACCGACCAGAGGAGGAGACGTACGGTCGCAAGCGCGGAAGGGTTAAACAGCTGGAGGAGGAGAAGGTCGATCGCAAGCGCAAAAGGGTTAAGCAGTATGACTAGGACTGCCCCCTCCTACTTCACTCTAACTCCCGATGATCTCTATCAAAATTTCAAGTGCCTTCTAGGAGTCAAAGTGCGCTTTGTTTACTGGGGGCTAATAAGTAGATACATGGACCCGAATAAAAAAATCTTCAGAGGGATGAAGTCTCATTGTTGGGGATATACTTTCCGGCTATACCCACTATGACTCGCTGACTAGGGTGTCCCACTTCGGGTTAGAGCTATGCTTCACGGGCGACCCAGTCAGGGAGAGAAGTTGGAAGCCCATCTGGCTATGTGAAGAACCAGAAGACTTACCGACTTAGGCATGTAGGAATACTTGTAGTCCAAGATGTACTATGTAACCGACTCTATATCGTAGCCGGATAGGACTTTCCTATAAACCCTAGGGTCAGATGACTATAAAGTTGTCCTAGGGATCATCCTTTAGGGCATCGACAATCAACCTCAACTCGCACAAGAGAAACCTCTCTTGTAATTTGTACTTCTGGTTCTACCAATATACTGGATTGCTAGTAGGAGTAGGATCCATCCACCGTAGGCGGATTCGAACCTAGGTAAGATTGTGTGCTCACCGTCCCAGAACACCGTACGTTTCACACCCCACATCTTTTCACGCCTTGAGGACCCCCTCAAGGCGTACTTGTCCTCAATCCGATGACAGTTGGCGTCCACCGTGGGGCAGGTGACCTTCGGATCTATGTTTCAGGCGGAATCTGCGTGAATTGGAAATAGTGAAACAATCGCCATCGGTCGGGTCCTCTATGCCAGCGACGTTCCTCTCGTCCTTCTCGACGAGACCTAGATTACGGCTAAGGAGGCCGTGACTAGATACACCATCATGTATTTTGGAGAGATCAATGTTTACCTCGATTTCACCGAATCTTCCCAACCCACCCTAGCGGTGATGATAGAGGCGGAAAAAACTCATGGATCTGCATTGTCCACGGAAGCGGCAGAGTTCAGGATTCATATGTCGCTCTGATACCCCCGGAACCAAAAAACGTATCTGGTGGATGGACATGTGGTTACCCTAGGTGCCCGTGAAATTCTCGGAGAAGCACTTACAACACTGATCCCAAACGCCTTGAAACTTACACTGGACGAGCTAGAGGAAAGGGCCTTAGACCTAGAAGCATAGTGGTAGATACTCTTGGATGAGGCCACCCATCTCATTGAGGAGAAGCCGTGCATCGCAGATGCAGGACAATACAACTCTCTGTAGCATCAGAATACCCGGAATAGCCTTGAGCTAGCAAATAAAATTCCACAAGTTCACAAATCCCTTTTTGAGGGGAACAACGCAGACATAGTCGTGGGCCATCCCTGGATCGACAGCAAAGGAAACCGGGTGTATAACACACCGGTAGAAAACACTGCCGTGGCCCGAGAGATCCTGGAAAATAATCCAACTCTAGAGCAGGTCCGGATGAGTGTAGCACTACTCAGCATAGGCCTAGAGCAATAGAAGGCCGCGACGTATTTTAGCAGAAAGCTGGTCTTGAAATCCGACCAATGCTGCACAGGCTTTGCAAAACGACATAAGGCCCCATCGGGAACCGAATCAGCATCACCGCCCCGACCCTCAAGATGACACTTACTCAAGAACTGGCTCTTCAGAACAATGACATAGAACCACACACAATTGGAGCAACATTGACCTAGCCACAAAGCGAGACGCCGTGGCAGCATTGGTTCCACAACAACCTCCCTGATGGCAGTCAAATCGCCGCATGGAAGAAGATGAAGAATGGCATCGGGAACAGGATCGACAAAAGATGCCACCTCCTAGACACACAAGCCATCCGGCTGAGCCTCGCCATAATGGTAACAAGGACGGATGAAGAAACAATGAAAACCGCGCCAGATCGAGCCGACACGATGGTCGTCACCACGAAGACCCTCCACGGAGATGGCGTAATGAGGCCTCGGACAAAGGACGACGATCAGCCAAAAATAACCCACCAGCACCACCCTCTCCACCAAGTAGCAACCATAACGACTCCCATGGGAGCCAAGGAGGATGTCGAGGTGGAGGAGGTGGCAGGAGAAACAGAGATCCAACTCCACGACACCGCAGCCACAGTGAACATCTGAGACGGTGCTCCCTGTCACCAAGTGACACTAGGAACCAGATCAACTCAAACATAGAAGCGCGGCGCTATGAATGAAACATCATATATGTGGGTCCAAAATGCTTTGGCCCACGGATCTGACAAACATGTTTTTTGGAAGGATTTTCTATCTCAAGGCATATTCAACCCTACAACGGTGTGGCTCAGCCAGACACCTGGCTCCAAGATTTCTTTCAGGCCTGTTGCATCGCCAAAGGAGGAAATAGCCTAGTCGCAGTCTGGTATCTCCCACTTATGCTGTGGAAGACGGCTTGGTCATGGCTCAGTGAACTCCTGGAGAACACGATTCACAACTTGTATGATATGCAAAGTGCGTTCTTTCGTAATTTCGAAGGAACATACAGGAGGCACTGCATGGTCGGAGATCTACAACATTGCACCCAGAAGGCCGGAGAAACTTGCCGGGACTACCTCGGCCGATAGATCAACACGAAAAACTCCTATGGAGGAGTAAATGACTAGACCGCGATTGAAGCTTTCATCATAGGGCTCCCAATAGGATTGCCATGTCACCGGATAAAGGGAAACAAGGTTGCCGACTTGGGAGAGATGATAGAGACGGCAAGAAAATATGTAGATGACGATGATGATTCAGAGGGACTACTGAATGCCCTAGCCATACCATAGTCGACTAAGCAGCCAAAGCACCAGCAGGCCTAGAAGTGCAAGAATACCTCAAAGGATAAACCCAATCAAGAAACTGTAACTGTCAACGCAACTTTCGGGTCTGGAGGACGAGGAGGGCGCGGAGGCGGCCAGGGACGAGGCCACGGAACTTCTCGAGTCCAAGGTAGAGGAGAATAGCAACCTGGTAAAACCTACTCTTGGGCTGACATTGCCAATAACCTGTGCGTGCATCACTTGGATGCCAACAAGGGCTCATACGATACAAATGATGAGTGTCGTTTAATGATGACATCAAGAAAGACGAATCCACTAGCTATAGGGCCAAGTGACAAAAATGAAAGAAAAAATCCAACAAAGAGAAGGAGCCCAAGGAAGATTCTGACATGGAGGAGGCAGATGCCTCAAATCCCAAGTCGGATGGAAAAAAACCTTACCCAACCAAGAAAGACACCTATGTATGCTTCCTTGGATTCCAACCCGCCAAGGTCAAGAAGGCAGTAATGCACGAACTCAACGCAACTGTTTTGGCCGTCGCCTAGTATCTAGACTGGTCGAAGGTAACAATCACCTTTGAACAATGCGATCATCCGCCTTCATAGATGAGGAAAGTATGCTCCAGTCGCCAATCCACTTATCGATGGCTATGAGTTCTCAAAGGCTCTCATGGATGGTGGTAGTAGCATAAACATCCTCTACGTCGAAACACTGCACCGCATGAGGATATCAGAAACTCAGATAAATTACAACAGTGTGATTTTCCATGGAATCGTCCTCGGAAGGCAAGCGGACTCTCTAGGAGAAATTACTCTAGACGTTACTTTTGGAACGCCGGATAATTATTGGACTGAACCACTGTCTTTCGAAGTGGTGTCATTCAAGAGTGCATACCACGCTATCTTCAGGCATCCGGCCTACTGGCAATTCATGGCTCGCCCTGCTACATCTACAATATGATGAAACTTCTAGGTCCCAATGACGTTATCACAATCCGGGGAAACCCGAAGAAAGCACGAGAATGCAAGGATGGACTTGCCGCCTTCGCTGAAGCCATACTACATGCCGAGGAGTACCAAGATATCAAGAAGAACACTGACCTATCCGAGATGACCGCAACAAAGAAGGAGGTGCTAAAGCTGACTCCGGAGTTCAAGGCATTGGAAGAGACGAAGACAACACCGCTGAAGGATGATGACCCCTCCAAGGTGACACATATAGGCGTAGGTTTAGACCGTGCATAGGAAAGCGCACTTGTCGAGTTCCTCAAAGCTAATAAAGATATCTTCGCATGTCAACCTTCTGACATGACCGGAGTACCTAGGGAACTTGCCGAACACTCTTTAAATGTGCATCCTAACGCTAAACCCGTCAAACAATCCTTATGATGTTTTGGCGATAAAAAGCACAAAGCTATAACTAAGGAGTTAACTAGGTTAGAATTAGCCGGATTTATCGAAGAGGTCATCCACACTGAGTGGTCGGCCAATCCTGTAGTGGTCCCTAAAAAGGACACTACTGATTTAAGAATGTGTGTCAATTATGCTGCCTTGAATAAGGCTTGTCCCAAAGATCTATTCGCTCTGCCTAGAATCGACCAAGTTATCGACTCGATAGTAGGCTCAGAACTCCTATGCTTTCTCGACGCATATTCCAGTTATCACCAAATACACATGAAGGAGTCAGACAAACTAAAGACTTCGTTCATCACCCCTTCAGAACCTTCTGCTACGTAATGATGTCTTTCGGGCTAAAAATGCAGGAGCCACGTACCAATGCACTATGCAGCATTTCCTCTATGATCAAATTGGATGCAATGTGCATGCATACGTGGATGATATAGCTATGATGTCCAAAAGTAAGAAAACTCCAATTTCTGACTTGGAGGAAACGTTCACAAATCTACGAAAATACAACATAATGCTTAACCCAAACAAGTGTTTATTTGGAATCCTAGCTAGAAAATTGTTAGGTTTCATCGTGTCTCGGAGAGGCACAGAGGTGAACCGAGACAAGATAAAGGCTATACTCAACATTACTAGGCCAACTACTTTGAAGGACGATAATGGCTCAAAGGCCGCAGCCAACTGAAGTCGGTCTTGAAAGCTCGGTGAAAGAGCCGTGCCATTATACAAGCTCTTGAAGAAGACCAAGAAATTCATCTAGACTGATGAAGCTGAAGCTGCACTCCAAGACCTGAAAACAGTACTCTCATCCGCCCCTATGCTTGCAGCACCGGAACCTTAGGAACCCATGTTGCTCTACATTGCTGTGACAAACAAAGTCGTCAGCATCGTAACAGTACTGCAATGACCGGAGGAAAAATAGGAATAGTTGGTGCAGCGTCTAACTTACTACCTCGGCGAGGTCCTGGCAGAATCAAAACAATGGTATCCTCATCACCAAAAGTTAGCCTATGGTGTGTTCTTCACATCCATAAAGTTATGACACTATTTTCAAGACCACAAGATTATCGTGGTGAGCCCAACTCCCATGAGAGATATATTTAACAACAACAATGCCACAAGACACGTTGCTAAGTGGGTAATCAAGTTAGCAACTTTTGACATTGAGTATAAACTATGAACAACAATTAAGTCCCAAATACTCACTAATTTTGTTGCTGATTGGACAGAGATGGCAGAAAACATGAATGTACTAGAGTCAGAATATTGGACCTTGCATATCGAGGGTCAAAAGCACTTAGGGGCTCGAGCGCTGGCGTGGTACTCAAATCACCCCAAGGAAATAAACTATTCTATGTGTTGTAGATCCACTTCACGGCAACCAATAATATTGGCGAATATGAAGCCCTGCTACATGGAATTCGAATCGCAAAAGACATCAGCATTCGCCGACTCATGTGCTATGGAGACTCAGATTTAATTTCCCAACAAGTATCCGATCACTGTAGGGCAAATAAGCACATGGTAGCATATTAAGCAGTCGTGGATGAATTAGCAAAATTGTTTGAAGGGTTTGAAGTTCAACACATTCCCTGAACATAAAATGAGGAAGCAGGTGCACTATCAAGAATAGGCTCTGCACGGAAAAAGGTCTCGGATGGTGCTTTTCTTGAGCACCTTAAAGTTCCCTCTATCACAAGAGTTGATGGGGAGTATCCGACCAAATCCGACTCACCGTTTATAGAAGTTCTGGCTATAAGCCCCAGCTGGACGAAACCCTACCTTGAATTCTTGGTAGAAGGAAAATTACCCGAAGACGAAGTTCTGAGCCAAGAGATCGTCTGACGAGCTAAATCTTACATGTTAGAGTAGTATACGTATAGGTCTAGTATTGTAGTTTAGGAAAGTTAGGATTCTAGCCTAACTTGACTTGTACTCCAAGATGATCTATGTACTCCTATATATACTCGCCCATGAGGCTCAATAATACATCCAACATATTACGCCAATCTCATACTCTTGCATAGTATCAGCCTAAATTCGAGCCACCGCCGACACGCTTCCATCGCGCTGCCTCCGGCGGGATAGATCTCCATGATCTCCGCTGGGGGCCGCGTGATCCGTCACAGGGCTCATCCACCGATCTGTGATCGGCTGCCCTGGTGAGTCTTTTTTGATCTCTTGATCGGTTTTTCTCTCTGCCGGTCGTTCGACCGGTATTTTCTTTTTTGGTTTACCGATCATAGATCAGATTGAGTCGCCCTCCACCGCTGTCATCATCGCTGTGCCTCTACTCTGACCATTGACACCGACGATCTACACCGCGCTCGTGTGCCTGCCACCTTCGCCCCTCAAGGCAGGCTGCTGTGCACTACGGCCGGCTACTACGCCTTCCTCGGGAGGCTATTGCGGCCGTCCCCTGCGGATCATCTATGTCATCATCGTCCGGGACTTCACCGACTATGCCGCTATCGACTCTGGTCTACGCGTCGTCCATTCCATGGCGCATACGGCGCACTGTCGGTCTGATCAACTGATCCCGCACTCGTCTACACCAAGCACGTCCTGGAGCACGTGTCTACCAGCGATCGAGCTACGCGCTGCCGCAGCGTCGCCCCTTCGGGCCGCAGCGTCGCTGCCTTGGTCTTTGCCCACTAGCTGCCAACGCGCCACACAAGCACGTATGCGCCGGTGGCCTCAGCCCGCTGCACCAACTCGTGTCCCGCAGCCATGCTGTCACCTCATCGCCATCTCTAGGCACCGACGTCCCTGGCTACATCACGCTGCCTTCCTAGGCACAGATCACCGCCGTTCGTGCATGGTTTTTGTCACGTCACCGGGTTCTTCTTCGCCTACTTCGAGTACCACCGCCGTGCCCCTCTAGGCGTCCAACATGACCACTTTAGGTCGCCTTTGGTTTCGCCGCCTTCTATGTCTTCTCCACATCGAACTCGTCGGCATCATCATACGATACTGGCGCATAGGTTCATGGTGGCAACTACCCCTGCACGCCTGGTACTGACAACACCGGTGCGTGCCTTCGTCCCCGACGTGTTCTCGAGTCTGGCAAACTCGTGTCGGACGCCTCGTCTTCGTCGGCATGATAACGCCTTCTTCGGCATCGACACCTTCCTCTATGACTACCTCAACCGCATTAGTGACGCATTCTTCTTGGCATACTAGGTTCTGGCAGAACCAAGATGTGCCTTCGTCCCCGACGTGCGCCTAGTTCTGGCAAAACTTTGGCACCGATCATACCTGACGGCTCGGACTGCATCGACTCCGGCATTGATCGACACCTTCGACCTGCCTCGACGCGTCTCCGTCATCCTCTTCACGCACTATGCGCTTGCGGCTTCATGTGTGGCTACATCGACACCTGCAACCCTGACCACGACATCGACCACGGCGACCCTTCACATAGTTACATCGACCTTGGCACCGCTCCATGCTCTCTGCTCCCTCGACATCGGCACAAGGGCTTCCACCTTGCTTGAGCATCATCAGCCTCTTCTACAGTCCAAGCATCCATGCCGCGACATTATCTACGACACTCCCGCCGTGACTGCGGGGGGATCTCAGCCTACTGGTCTACTTCGACACTCCAGTCTGACCGTTTGCGACGTTGATGACCCACAAGTATAGGGGGTGTATCGTAGTATTTTCGAGGGAAGTGAAACCCAATTTATTGATTCGACACAAGGGGAGCCAAAGAATATTTATAAGCCTTAACAATTGAGTTGTCAATTCAGCTGCACCTGGAAACAATCTTGCTCACAGCAGTTTATCTGTAGCAATAGTTTTTGTAGTAGGAATAGCAAAGTAACAGCAGTAGTAAAGTAAAGACAACAGTAACAATAGTAGTAAACATTAGGATTCGAGTGCGGTAGGCATAGGGATGGATGGACGGGCGTTGCATGGACAAGACAATTCACATAGCAATCAGAACATAGGGCAATTGCAGATAAATAAGATAAAGCATCCAAGTACTAGATAATCCTAGGCATGTGTTCCATATATAGTCATACGTGCTCGCAATGAGAACTTGCACAACATCTTTTGTCCTGCCAGCCCGTTTGTAGCGGGGCCTCAAGGGAACTACTAGCAATTAAGGTGCTCCTTTTAATAGAGCACCGGAGCAAAGCATTAACACTCCATGAACACATGTGATCCTCACATCAAAGCCATTCCCTCCGGTTATCCTGATTTCTATCACTTCGGGGCCATCGGTTCTGGACAACAACGTGTGTATACAACTTGCAGATAAGACCTTAAACAATACTATCATAATGAATCAATAACATGTTCAGATCTGAAATCATGGCACTCGGGCCCTAGTGACAAGCATTAAGCATAACAAGTTGCAACAAAGTCATAAAGCACTAATAGAAGATACTAGGCACCATGCCCTAACAATCTGATGCCATTACATGAATGATCTCATCCAATCCCTACCATCCCCATAGCCTACAGCGGGAGATTACTCACTCATAGATGAGGGAAACATGGATGGTCGATGGAGAAGTGATGGTGATGATGATGGCGATGATCTCCTCTAATTCCCTGTCCCTAGGTGCCGTGACGGAGTTTCGTCTTGTTCATGGAATCTGGTGGTGGCGGCGGAGCGGAACTCCTTCGGGAAAAACGTCGAACCCCACAGAGTTTTTAGGTCAGAAGGCTTCTTATAGGAAAAGAGGGAGACCGAGGGGGTGCCTGGGGGGCCCACGCCATGCCCTAGCGCGGCCTGGGGGGACCCGCGCCTGGGGGGTGTGTGTGGCCAGCCCCTGGCCCTCCTCCATCTCGTATTCTGGCTCCGTGAGTCTTTCGAAAGAATAGGCACTTTGGCTTTTGTCCCGTCCAATTCTGAGAATATTCATTTTCTGACTTTCCTGGAACCAAAAACAGCAGAAAACAGACAGCTGGCACTGTGGCTCTTGTTAATAGGTTAGTCCAAGAAATCATATGAAAAGTACTCCAAAGTGTTGACAAAACACAAGAAAGTGGATAAAACCAAGCATGGAGCATCAACAATTATAGATACATTTGCAATGTATCAACATCCCCAAGCTTAACTCCTGCTCGTCCTCGAGTAGGTAAGTGATAAAAAGAAAGAATAATTTTTGAGGTGACATGCACCATCATAAACTTGACCAAAGTATTTGTAAAACATTCAAAGCTGGGATCATAGTACTTCAATCATAACATGAAAGGCAAAGTTCTAGCAATAAGCAAAGAAACTATGATGCAACATGAAAAGGCATAAACAAAAGATTCATGAATAACAATGCTTTGCAAGACGTTTATTTGTTTCACATAAAGAAAACATAGCATAATAGCATTCAGCTTGTCCCTCATAGAGTAGCAAATATAATTGCATAGGACACCTTCAAAGTTCATAAGAGTGACTAGATACAAATAGTTTAAAACAAGCAATATCAAGTTATGCATCAATCAACTAGTCTTGGGACAATGCACATAGAACTAAGAATGGCCACTATGCTCTCAAAGTAGGTGCATAAAGGTAGAAGGTGGAGACTCAATATAATGGTGGAAGAAAGGCCTTCATAGAAGGAAGTAGGGATTCAAGTCTCATAAAGAGCTTCCAAAAATTATGGTACTTATAGCTTTCAGCTCTCATTGCCCCTATCATAAGCATCTTGAAGTGATTAAGGTTAAAGTGAACAAACTATGGTGTACATGATGGGTTCGTAGCATGGAAAACAAAAAATTTCTACCGCAAGAACAAACAAAACCCAGATCTAATCTAGATAAAAGCCAAGATCTAATCTATTAGACAAGTGCAACGAGATAGATCTGTACTAACCCTTGTAGATCCGAAAGCCTTGTGCAAGATCGGATCTCGTGGTTGATGTAGACGATCACTTGCCAATCTCAAGATCGAGTAGACGATCCTTCCGGTGCCGCGTTTCGGCAGCGCTTCATGATCGGTCACTGCGTGAGTCGGCAGACCTTCCTCTCCCTGCTCCTGAGCAGGAGGTAGTAGATCTCTCCACGGAATCCCAGCAGCATGACAGCGTGGTGGTGGTGGTGGAGTAGAGAATTCTGCAGGGCTTCGCCTAAGCCAGAGCAGAGGGAAGGAGGAGGAGAGAGGCGGCTAGGGTTTGGAGTGGAAGGGGGCAAGGGGTGGCGCCTCCACCCCTCTATATATAGAGGGAGGGGTGTGGCCTAGGGTTCCCACCCCTAGGCCCACCTCCTAGGGCCGGCGCACAAGGGAGCTTGGGGGAGAGTCCTTCCCCCCCAAGTTTCCCTTACTTACCCTCCAAGTTTCCCTTTATCCTTTCTTGGTTTTCAAGTAAACTCCAAAAAATCTTCTAGAACCTTTCGGAACATTCCAAAACCTTCTAGAATCCCCATATAAACACTCCGGAACATTTCCTAACTTAGAAAAACGATCCCCATTATATGAATCTTATTCCCCGGACAATTCCGGATCTCCTCGTGATGTCCCGGATCCAATCTGAGACTCCGAACAACATTCGGTCTCCAACGGACATTCCATATCTACTTAAAACAACTTCGAACCTTAAGTGTGTCACCCTACGATTCGTGAATATGCAGACATGATGGAGACACCTCTCCGATCAATAACCATCATCGGGATCTGGAGATCCATAACGGCTCCCACATACTCAACGATGACTTCGTGATTGATAGAACCATTAACATACGAAACCAATTCCCTTTGTCACGTGATACTCTACTTATCCGAGGTTTGATCGTCGGTATCTCCATACATAGTTCTACCTCGTTACTGATAAGTACTCTTTACTCGTTCCATGTTATGTCATCCCTTGTGACCTAGTCACATGCTTGCAAGCTAACTAGATGACATTCCACCAAGAGGGCCCAGAGCATATCTATCCGTCATATGAATGGACAAATCCCAATCTTGGTCCATGTGCTTCAACACATACTTTCAGAATACCCAATGACACCTTTATAACCACCCAGTTATGAAGCGGTGTTTGATGTCATCAAAGCACCCATCCGGTGATGGTGATTAACATAACCTCATGGTCGAAGGATTAGGTTACTATGCATTTGATAAGCTTGTAGCAATACGAATTAAATGACTTGATATTTTGCTACAATTACTTTGGGTGTGTGTCCATCACATCATTCTCCTAATGATATGACCTTGTTATTAATGACATCCAATGTCCATGATCAGGAAACCATGATCATCTATTAATCAACAAGCTAGTTCAAAAAGAGGCTTACTAGGGACTCTTTTATGTTTACAAAACACACAAGTATTAGTGTTTCCTAATAATACAATTATAGCATGGGATGTAAACATTCATCATAAACACAAAGATATAATAATAACCACTTTTATTATTGCCTCTTGGGCATATCTCCAACAGTACATGATTGACGAAGTATAAGTTGGAAATCTCATGTCCCTTGAATATGAGGGCCGCTCCTCATGCTACTCAATTTAGTCACCGGTAAGTTCTTGTCATCGTAAGTACATGTGTATCATAGAGAACATAGCAGGTACCCCTTGCCCGATGATACGGAAGAATCCCCATATCAAAATGACAAGGCAAGCAGACAACAAGCATCTCAGGAATCTTCTTATTTACCATGGGAATATGGTGCTTTTTTCTCTCTTTCCTCTTTTCATAGTATCTCTTTTTTTATCATTTCTCTTTTTTTCTCAATATAGGACTCTTTTTTTATAAGAAGAATGCTTCATAGACAGCTCATTATGGTTACGCTGCAGGTTTCCACCATGTCAGCATGGATTAGACCGATGTTGACGTTTCTCTACACATATACATAACTCCATGGACTTACAAGCTCTCCTTTCATTTCACAAGCGACATCCATAGACAAAAGAGCATGATATCAACTAGGTACAAAGTACCAGTGCAATGTTGAAAGCGTTCCCCATGACAGCATGGTTCTGCTAATCCCCAACAAATAAGTGCAAGCATATACAACATAGACGACACAATGGTTCAAGTTTCTTAAGGGCAATAAAAGTAAAGTGTGCCATCAAGTTCGTGAGAGCTTTAATCACTAGTTTTCTCATAACAAGTTTAATTTGGAAGGTAAACAAAAACATGAATATACTTGGAATAGCATATGCTAGTAGGTAGGTATGGTGGACTCTTTGACATAACTTGGTTTTCGGAATTGGATGCATGAGTGGAACTCATACTTGGTTATGGAGGCTAGCAAAAGACTGGGAGCGACCAACTAAGAGAGCAATAATGGCCATAATCATGCAGAGCGACAAAACATCATTGATCAAAGCATAAAGTGATACTACAAGTTGAAAACTAAAGGATCATAGAGGCTATGGTGACTTGGGATAGTCATAACATGGTGTGAGCATGTGCCAAGTCAACCCAAATAAAGCATCAAAGGAGAAAACCACAATACCATGCTTTAATATGCTAAAACAATGCATGATTCTTCAAAGGCACATTAAGCAATCTCAATTGTTTATAACAAGTCATGCTACAGCAAAGAATACTAAGCATAAAGCCAAATCAATATCAAGCATGGCATGAAAAAGCATAGGCCACAGTCAAAAACAAGCTCTCTTTACCACTTAAGCATGAACTTTCCTACTCTTTTCCAATCCAAACCAAACTATTTGAAAACCAATGCATGAAAGAGGAGGTCCAACCAATTTATTCAGCAAACTAAGCAAACAAAAACCAAAACAAAAATGAAAAAGAAGACGCTCCAAGAACAACACAACCGTGCATGAAACAATAAAAATGAAGCGTTTGGAAGAAACCTGGGATTTTTATTGATGAAGAGGGGGGTGCCTTGGGCATCCCCAAGCTTTGACGCTTGTACTTCTTGGATATTTCTTGGGGTGACACGCGTGGCATCCCCAAGCTTGAGCTTTAGTCCATCCTTCATCTCATTACTCATTCCTTCCATACACCTGAAATTTTTCCTTCATACAAAACTTCACACAATCTTTATTAGCAACATTAGTGCACTCAAGATAATAAGTCTTAAGGTTCAGTTTTAACACCAAGAAAACTTCCATTAGAATACTAGCTACTGAAGCACTTCCCTCAAAAAGCTCAATTCCCCAAAAAAACTCAAAAAGGAACCAACAAGAAGCAAATGCAAAAAATGGCAGAAATCTGTCAAAACAGACCAGCAGGTAAAGACGAATTTTTGCAAAGACCTTATTTTGCTCAAATCAAAAAGTGTTGAACTAACGAAAGTTAGATAATAACCTGGGGCAGAAGCACAAAAATTCACGCCTCAAAAGGACGTACAGAGATTTTACACGAATTTTTACGGTGAAGCACAGAAATCTGTTTCGGGACAACAACTTTCCCAATCATTACTTCTCTCTCATTAGAGGTTACTCTTGGCATAAAAAGCAAATAAAAAGGATAAGGAGCGGTTATTACTGAGGTAATAACTTCCAAGACTCATCTAAAACTTTTGGGTTATCTCCCAATAAGTACTTTTCTTTAACGCCTTTAAGTTAGGCATAAGCAAAAACTAAAATGGATAGAATAGAAGTAAACGGAAATAATCATAGTGAAAACATTGTTTTGTTCAATGAAATCCTTTTGTTAACAAGGTTGATCAGGTCTTGCTACCAAAACAATTCCATATGAGACAAAACTTTGTATTCCACTAATGATTATCTTACCTCAACCTTGATAGCAATGGTCCCAATCATAATAGTTTCAAATTTTTCTCTTGGTATGGGACAATATATTTCTCCAACTTGAATGCCCTCAACATGTTCAATTGAATTCAAACCATAAGTTCTTTCAACCTTCTTGGGGAAATAGACAGTATGCTCCTTGTCATTCACATTGAAAGTCACCTTCCCTTGATTACAATTAATAACAGGTCCTGCAATATTTAAGAAAAGGTCTCCCAAGAATAATAGACATATTATCATCTTCAGGCATAATAGTTTGAGAGGATGCTCACATAAGAAATACGAATTGAAGTAAAAGTGAGCATCAAGAAGCAAATTCAAAACATTTAAGTCTAACCCACTTCCTATGCATAGGAATCGTGTATGCAAATAAATTCGCAAAGAACAAAGTGACAAGCATAGGAAGATAAAAAAAAGAGTAACTTCAAAACTTTCAGCACATAGAGAGGTGTTTCAATACCATGAAAACTTCTACAACCATATTTTCCTCTCTCATAATAATTTTCAGTAGCCTCATGAATAAACTCAACAATATAACCATCACATAAAGCATGCTTTTCATGATCTACAAGCACTAGAGCTTTATTATAAACATTTTCAAAAGAATCCTCAGGAACATAACACTCATCCTCCTTTAGTAAGCATGGGGGACAATCAAATAATGTAAGGGATAAAGAGTTACTTTCATTAGAAGGTAGGCATGGGTAGCTAATCCATTCTTCCTTCTTTTGTTCATCACTCTCCTCCTCTTTTTCATCTAATGAGATTTCAGGTTCATCAATTTCTTCTTCCATAGGATCCTGCAAGGCATTACTCTCTTCCATTTGTGGAAAGCATCTATTAAAATATTCAAGAATATAGCCATTTTCATCCTTGTAATTATCAAAGCAAAATTTAAGTATACCATAAACCTCATATTTGTAAGGTGAATCATCAATATTTTCAAGCAAACTAGCAAGTTCAAAAGCACCCTTCCAAGCAATAAATTCTTCAATTTGTTCCGCATCATAAAAGTCATAAATTCCTTTAGCATAAGAAGATATTGTATCATTATCATTATACTCACATTGAAAAGGGAGGTGTTTATACCTCTTTATGCAGCGAGATTTATCACAGCAATAAGTAACATTATAAGTAGAGCACATGTTTCTAGCAATGGTATACAATTTATCAATTTGCTCCCATAAGTGTTTCCCTTTTTGTGACAAGCGGTGTTCCTTATAATAATATTTTTGATCTTCCATGAACCCACCTTGCCAATAAGATTCAGTTTCAAAGAAACCAACCATTGACAACAAGCATGATAAAACAAGACAATAACAGACCAACGAAAATAACAACTAGAGTGGGAACTACCCTTTTTTTGTATTTTTGATAAAGAAACAAGAAAACAAGGCGAGAATAAACTTAGCTTGAACAATAGTGATTCCAAGTGGACTTGATAAATAAAGCTATGCTCCCCGGCAACGGCGCCAGGAAATAGGCTTGATGACCCACAAGTATAGGGGGTGTATCACAATATTTTCGAGGGAAGTGAAACCCAATTTATTGATTCGACACAAGGGGAGCCAAAGAATATTTATAAGCCTTAACAACTGAGTTGTCAATTCAGCTGCACCTGGAAACAATCTTGCATATAGCAGTTTATCAGTAGCAACATTTTTTGTAGTAGGAATAGCAAAGTAACAGCAATAGTGAAGTAAAGACAGCAGTAACAATAGCAGTAAACAGTAGGATTCGAGTGTGGTAGGCATAGGGATGGATGGACGGGCGTTGCATGGACAAGACAATTCACATAGCAATTAGAACATAGGGCAATTGCAGATAAATAAGATAAAGCATCCAAGTACTAGATAACGTGCTTGCAATGAGAACTTGCACATCATCTTTTGTCCTGCCAGCCCGTTTGCAGCGGGGCCTCAAGGGAACTACTGGCAATTAAGGTGCTCCTTTTAATAGAGCACCGGAGCAAAGCATTAACACTCCATGAACACATGTGATCCTCACATCAAAGCCATTCCCTCCAGTTATCCTGATTTCTGTCACTTCGAGGCCATCGGTTCCGGACAACAACGTGTGTATACAACTTGTAGATAAGAGCTTAAACAATACTATCGTAATGAATCAATAACATGTTCAGATCTGAAATCATGGCACTCGGGCCCTAGTGACAAGCATTAAGCATAACAAGTCGCAACAAAGTCATAAAGCACTAATAGAAGATACTAGTCACCATGCCCTAACAATATGATGCCATTACATGAACGATCTCATCCAATCCCTACCATCCCCATAGCCTACAGCGGGGGATTACTCACTCATAGATGGGGGAAAGATGGATGGTCGATGGAGAAGTGATGGTGATGATGATGGCGATTATCTCCTCCAATTCCCCGTCCCAGCAGGGTGCCAGAACGGAGTTTCTGGTGCTGTTTCATGGAATATGGTGGTGGCAGCGGAGTGGAACTCCTTCTGGAAAAACGTCGAACCCCACAGAATTTTTAGGTCAAAAGGCTTCTTATAGGTGAAGAGGGAGACCGAGGGGGTGCCTGGGGGGCCCACACCATGCCCTGGCGCGGCCTGGGGGGACCCGCGCCTGGGGGAGGGTGTGTGCCTAGCCCCTGGCCCTCCTCCGTCTTGTATTCTAGCTCCGCGAGTCTTTTGGAAAAATAGGCACTTTGGCTTTTGTCCCGTCCAATTCCGAGAATATTCATTTTCTGACTTTCCTGGAACCAAAACAATGAGAAAAGCAGGCAATCTGTGGCTCTTGTTAATAGGTTAGTCTAAGAAATCATATGAAAAGTACTCTAAAGTGTGGACAAAACACAAGAAAGTGGATAAAACCAAGCATGGAGCATAAAAAATTATAGATACATTTGCAATGTATCAGACGTTCCTGTTGTTCACGACGCTACCGCTACGACTATGGGGGAGTGTTAGAGTAGTATACATATAGGTCTAGTATTGTAGTTTAGGAAAGTTAGGATTCTAGCCTAACTTGACTTGTACTCCAAGATGATCCCTGTACTCCTATATATACTCGCCCATGAGGCTCAATAATACATCAAACATATTACGCCAATCGCATACTCTTACACTACACAATAATCAGTGGTGAGCTCTATAAGTGGAGTGTGTCTAGGGGTTTTTAGCGTTGTGTTCCTCCAGAAGAAGGAGTGGAAATCCTAAGGGAAATCCACAAAGGCGAATGCGGACATCATGCTGCAGCTAAATCTTTAGTGGAAAAAGCTTTTTGACATGGATTTTTTTGGCTTATAGCTAAGGAAGATGCCAAGAGGCTAGTCAAGATGTGCAAAGGCTGCCAGAAATATGCCAAGCAGCAAGCCCATGTTCCGGCTGATCACCTGCGAACAATTTCGATTACATGGCTCTTTACGGTCTGGGGGCTTGACATGGTAGGACCGTTTAAACGGGATCCAAGTGGATTTACTCACCTACTAGTGGATAAACTGATAAAATGGATTGAGGCTAAACCCGTCACAAGTTGTGATGGAGCTACAACCAAAAGATTCGTCGAGGACGTCATAATCTGATTCGGCTATCCGCACAATATTATTACAAACAACGGGAGCAACTTTTTAATGGGAGAACTTGCCGAGTTTTGTGAAGATCAAGGGATCCGACTCGATATTGCATCAGTCGCACATCCACAATCCAATGGACAATCGAAAGGGCTAATGGTTTAATTCTTCAAGGCCTCCGACCTAGGCTCGAAGCACCACTTCATCATGCTGCGGGGGATTAGGCAGACAAATCACCGTCTATTGTATGGAACTTACAAACTACTCCTAACAGGTCAACTGTATATACACCTTTCTTCTTGGTCTACATTGCAGAGGCAGTTCTTCCAAGTGATCTTATCCATCTTTCTCTCTGAGTCGCCGCGTACATCGAAGAAGATGCCGAAGTTTCTCGACAAGATGACCTCGATGTGCTCGAGGAAGTTCGCATCATTGCTGAGTAGAGATCTACAACCTATTAGCAGAAGTGACACAAGTATCATAGTCAGAGAGTCAAAAATCGGTTGTTTAGAAAGGGCGATCTAGTTCTCCGACTAGTGCAACAAAGAAAGCACAAACTTTCCCCAATCCAGGAAGGCCCCTTTATGGTTAGTAGAGTATTGCACAATGGTTCATACTATCTAACGAACATAAGGATAGACAAAGAAAGACCTGCTATTAGGAAAATAAATAGAGCTAGAGGTAGTACAGATATAGATGAGTTAGACCGTCCATAGAATATTGCTCAGCTATATCCCTTTTATTCTTAAATTTTCTTTCTTTGTAATCATATCAATGTACATGTTCAAAGTGAAATAAAGTATTGATTCCCTCAATGTTTTTCCTGAGAAGTTTTAAATTACCATCTTATTTCTAAATGATCATGTCATAGTCGAAAATCCCAGAATACTTGAATGTACTTTATGCTCACGTTTGTTCTACGTTAGATTTATGATTCTAAATAAAGCTACCTTCGGGTGTAAGTCTTATTTTCTGTTTATACTTTGGTTTTTGTCTGATTGCTTAGATGCGGGTATTTTCTGAGTAGTGAATTGTTGGTACTGGAGGCCGACTTTGTTTCCGGGTTTAAACTAGTTGAACAACTGAACTCTGTTACTCGGCAAAGTTTTCATACTAAAGGTTTGCAGGCTCACGAAAGGGACGAGGCAGAAGCCCAGATAAGTGATGAGTATAAACAACAATTGCTTAAGTAATTTTCAAGCACAAAAAACAAAAAGTGCTAGGAGTTAAGCATAAAGTTCTTACATAACAACACCACAAAATAAATAGTTTAACCATTACATCAAACTTGATTCAGATTAATGCAAAATTTTCTCGCGAATTCTATGTTGCAGGTGGAGATGAAGGATTTGCATGCCTGCTGGTGCTATGACCCATGTCACCCTGATCTTTCTCCAAAACGAGGACGTCAG
Organism: Avena insularis; assembly: GCA_023614405.1. Taxonomy (NCBI): domain Eukaryota; kingdom Viridiplantae; phylum Streptophyta; class Magnoliopsida; order Poales; family Poaceae; genus Avena; species Avena insularis. Next base: position 533,896,652 of record CM042694.1, read on the forward strand.
ACTCAGTCTCTTGTCATCATCGGGGATTTCATCATATTCGGGAGGGGTCTTAGAGGCACTTCGACGGACTGGAAAAATGGCTTCTCATAGTTTGTCATCTCAGCCACAGGACAAGCGTATCCGGCACAAGAATTCCATATCTCGCCAACATTTTGAGGCTTGCCATCTTCATCAACAGTTGAATAACCCTTGGTAACATGCCAAATTTCCATGTTGCCATGGTGGCTCATTACCATGGTAAGGGCATTCTGCACCACTATATGGGCATAAGTCATTTTCAAATCTTCGACCAGATGGGGTATATCCTTCGCTTTATCACGCACCTCAAATGCGGATGATTTGTCTAAGTCAGAGAGATCAACGGTCTCGCCAATCTCTTTAAGAGATTGGTGGAAATCATGAATTAGATCTCTAACTGCAACAAGTCGGCTGGTGTGTGATTTAGACAAAGACAAATCTAGGAAGTTGAGAGGCCCTACAGAAAGGAGCAGTTTTTATAAAATTTAACAGAAACAGTCAGAAAAACCAAAGAGACAGAATGGCAGCAAACGTACCAAAGATAACTTCATCTACTTTGATCTTTTCCTCTCGCAAACTCCGGAGTTCATCCCGAAGGGCTTGATTGGTATCCTTTTGCCCGTCCATCTCTACTTTTAATTCCAAGATTGCTTTATCTTGGCAAGCAATGGTTCGGTCACGTTCTTTGGTGGCCATGTTGCTAGATTCAAGGATATTGTTGACACTGCGTTCATGGTCAACCCTCAATTTTGCAGGTTGCTCCCGCAATCTGGCATTCTTGGACTCTAAGGCTTTGAAGTTTTCAGCTTGTTCCAGAAGTTTGCAAGATTGAGTCAGCAAGACTGGAGTGAAAAAAGACAAAGTTAGTCGAATTCAAAAATTCGGCATAGCATCAAATTCCGAGAAGAGATAGCCAGAAAACTTACTTCTAGCTTCATCCTTCTCAACTTTAAGCTGAGCATTTTCAAGCCAGAGAGCTTTGACCTCTCTCCGCTTGTTACATATGTTCTTCAATAATTCCTAGTTGTAAATATTAACTTTTTGTAAGTCAGAATGGTAACCAGAGTCAGAAGTCTACTAAGACTCGAGCTGCTATTTTAACTAAGTTAAATTTCAGCACGAGCCTTGGGGGCTACACTACTTCGTTCTTTGGAATCCTATGAAAGCATAAACTCAGATTTCTAGTTCTGTCCAAATTCATGCTTGGAGGCTAGAGGATATTATATAAATATAGTAAAATAGTCAAAAAAATGACTTACAAAATGCTCATGTTGCAACTTGGTGAGGTTGTTGTTGATATCAGCAGAAACCTTCTAGTCCAAAGTGTAAGGAATGATTGGTGGAGGCGGAACTACACCAGCCTTTAACTTCTCGTCGCAAAGAAAAACCTGATCCAGCATATCGACAAGTTTTACATCTTTAGCTTCCTGAGCCTCTTCCTCAACAGTGATAGTCCTGGTCTCTAGACAGTCCAGGGCAAGCTTCCGAAGTTCTTTTGCACTTTTTCTGGTGAGGCCACCAAGGAGCTTTAGGGGATCATCGGTGAAGGCTTCAGCTGAGGGATCATTACCCTTACAAGGTTCACCCTTATCAGTTCCTGAGTCACTCATGGTGACGTCGGTTTGTGAACCTAAGTTCACTGGCTCTTTAGATCGAGCCTCGACATTCCCAGCGCACAGAGACAGAACATCTTCCGATGCCGAGGATGAGATTGGGTTAGGAGTCAGAGGCGCTACAACAGGTGAAGCCAAAGTTAACTTCTGCTGGCACAGAGTCTTCCTCGGCTTTCCCTTTGCTTCTATCAATGGTTTATCTCTAGACACTAACAAATAATAATCATTATGACCCGGAAAGGATACAAACAAAAATACAAGATCTAGCGGAAGAACTTACTTCTTGACGATTGGTAGCGTTTGCAGGCCAGCCAAAACAACTAGAGCTTTACGCTTCCGGGTAAGTGCTTCTAGCTGTTCTTCAATTTCTTCAACCTCCACAGGAACTAGATCCTCTGGTGGATACCCCTCTATGGGAGCAAGCTCTGACTCGGGGAGGTCAGCAAGCTGAAAGCCAGCAAATATCTCAGCATTGCAATATAATGAAACATCTACAAGTAAACAATGGCAGGGTAGGTCAGTTGGAAAACTTACTGGGGTCAGGGGTTTCTCAGCAGTGTACATGTGCATGGAGATCCCCGTGACTTTCCGGTTCACCCGCTGCTTGATCAACCACTTGACCCGGGAATCATATTCCTTGGAGGGATCAGAGTCAGACTCACCTTTAGGCTGTCCTTCTTGTCGGTGGTGACCATGTGCATTAGCCGGTCCCCATGATATTGCTGAGGTTGAATCCGACGCGTTAGCCAGCAGTGGACTAAGTCAGATCCCTTCAAACCTTTATTCTTCATTAAAAACTCAATCTGCCTCCTGGCGTGGATCAAGTCTTCAGTCAGAGTCGGCGCCTCTACATCCCATTCTTGATGGGTGGCGGCACCATCAGCAAAACCGACAAGCTTTCTGGCTTACTGGGAGCCAGCTTATCCTTATTGTAAAAGAATGTGGTTGGCCATCTCTTCACTGACTCGCTAGCTATGACCTTGGGGTAGACTCAGTCTCTCCTAAGGAATAGGCTAAGAGTTCCAGTATTGTATGGAACACTAGCAGTGATGAAATTTTTCCGGGTAACGAAGTAGTACCAGAACAAAATAAGATTCACTTTAATTCCTAGAAATCCCTCACAAAGAGAGACATGGGGATGAAGCTCTAGAATGGAATTTGGGGGAGATTGTGGAGCTAGACGCTGTAGTGGGAAATTACCTCAGAGAAGAACTCCGATGATAAGAATCTCAATCCACGATCCAAATGGGTCCCGAAGTGAACCCATTCATCATCATGAGAGGCAGAGAGATGTTCGTTGAAGCCGCTCCACCAATCGCCGGTGGGGAGAAGTCTTTCCTCCTCCGTGGCTCAAAGCTTCTCATCGTCCACTACGCATAGGATCCAGACCCCGCAGTACTTCTTATCTTCTGCCAACGACGATGCCGGAGCTCGATACATCGACCATATCAATTAGCTAAACTTGGATGGGCGATGCTGGAAGATTTGGGGGCGAAGTGGGAGAAGAAGATGAGGGGCATAGGGTTTTCTCGCGAAGAAGGAAGAATAAGGGAACATGTGGAAGAAAGCAAGGGGATTTATTCCTTATAAACCTATCTGCGTGAAGATTAGTGTGTAAACACGCGAAATTAACGCCACATCTTGTGGAACGAGAAGGTCAACTTCCTCGCAAATGCTCCACCACCTTGATTTCTGAGCTTGCATTGAAATTACGCCTCGGTTCCGCATGATACAGACCCACCAACGGTCATGCTGGCAGAATATTTGTCAATGACAAGACAAGACCTCAAAAGTTGGCAGGTTACCTTACCGACCAAATTCTGGCTCAGTTTGAAATCGAGCAGGGAAACAATGATGAGATATTAACAGGTCTGACTTATTTTGAGACTCGGATCCTACTCTTTGTTTTGGAGTTTTAGGAACACTTCAAGATTCTACAAACAAAGAAGAATCAAGCTAGATGATAAAATCCGACTTTGGATCTTGGAGGCTTCCAGGGTCTACTGTTGGGGATATACTTTCCAGGTATATCCATTGTGACTCACTGATGAGGGTGGCCCACTTCGGGTTAGAGCTATGCTTCACGGGCGACCCAGTCAGGGAGAGAAGTTGGAAGCCCATCTGGCTATGGGAAGGCGCAAAAGACTTACCGACTTAGGCCTGTGGAATACTTGTAGTACAAGATGTACTACATAATCGACTATGTATTGTAGCCTAATAGGACTCCTATAAACCCTAGGACTAGATTACTATATAAGTCGTCTAGGAATCACCCTTTAGGGCATCGACAATCAACCTCAACTCGCACATGCGAAACCTCTCTTGTAATCTGTACTTCTGGCTCTGCCGATATACTAGATTGCTAGCAGTAGGATCCCTCTACCGCAGGCAGATTCGAACCTAAGTAAGCTTGTGTGCTCACCATCCTAGAACACCGTACGTTTCACACCCAACATATTTCCACGCGTCGAGGACCCCCTCATGGCGTACTTGTCCTCAATACGATGATGATTGTCACGTGATGATGATGCAAATACTTCTGGTTGCAATATGAGGGATAATGGACTCACACATCCGTGAAACACTGACTGGCCTCTGTAACTTTTTTGATGTCATCACTCGGAAGTCGATCACCATGAAGAAACTCGAAAGTTTGTAGGAAGAGATTGTTATGATCCTATGCGAGCTTGAGATGTACTTCCGCCCACATTCTTTGGTATTACGGTCCATCTGCCAGTCAATATCGTGGATAATATCATCGATATCGGGCTACCATTCCTGACAACATGATGCCGTTCAGAAGAATGAATGGGGTCATTAAAGAATTCATTCATAACAGGTCACATCCAGATGGAAGCATCATCCAGGGCTCTGTCACCGAAGAGTGCACCTCTTTCTGCGAGAATTATTGGGACATCGAAGAGCCGATTGGTGTTCCAGAAAACAAGCACCTTGGCAGGTTCGAGAGAGTAGGCCACAAAACTGGCAGGTGGGAAATGCACATGGACTTTGAGGAGTGGATATCCGACTTTGACAGAACCAACTTTGTAGCGCTATAGCGCATCGACCATGTCGATCCTTGGTTGGAAGATCACAAAACCAAGATTGTGAAGTGTTGGCGAGCTGATGACGGAAGCAGATATATTAAGATCACACAGCTCCTCTGTCGTGCATTGGTTCAAAGCCCAGATTGATGCTAATCCCCCGCCAATGACCATTGAGGATGGTAAACTAATATTGGCCTTGTCATATGGCCCCGCGCCCAACCTCATGACTTATCAAGCATATGATATTAACGGGTACACATTCTACACGGAGGAAAAAAGTAGAAGTAGTGAATATTAGAACTATGGGGTAACGATGTAATCCTACATGGGTAAAGTCAAGAAAAGATACCATGGACGGATCGATGACATCTGGGAGCTTTACTATGGTGGGTAAAAGGTGTCGATGTTTCGTGTCAGATGGGCTAAAGCCATCACAAAAGAAGATAAATATTTCACCACCATGTGTATACCCAAAGCCAACAAATCCACGAACACCACCACGCAAAATGAGCCATGGGTACTGGCTAAGCATGTGGAGCAATGCTTCTTTATAACTAACATGTCCAGGATTAACCATTGTGGTAAGGAGAGGCAAAATGACCGTCACCAGAATGGATGGAGTCACCAACGAGAAAGACTTCGACGGCCTTGTCGAAGATCTAATGATGGAAGAACCTAATGAAGATGATGCCACATACACCACAAGAAGCGAGACCACACTACCTAGGTCAGGGGACCCGTTCACAAGAAGAAGTCATGAAATAGGGGTAAAATATACAATGATGACCAAGAAAGGCAAGAAGAAGACCGTGATGAAATGTTGAGAAAAACACTCATGATATGTGTTTGGCGACGGAACTATCATTATTATATTATATGCATGTGTGTCTCTAATTTTTGTATAACTACACACTCTTATCAATGATGAGATGACGCGATGATGTAATAATATTTCTCCATCCTTTATTATTATCCTTTTTATGGAATCATATTTCCATTTTATTGTTGTCCTATTTTAATCACAATAATAAAAGAAAAAGAAAATATAAAGGAGGCAAAGTAAAGAAAAGGAAAGGAAAAGACAAAGCAGGCAAAAAATGTTGGGCCCACCCCACTTACCCCCGGCGTGTAATAGGCACTAGTGCGTCAGTGTTAACTTCTCTAGGGTGCATCCTTCTTTCCTTAGGGCCCACCCCTCTTACCCTAGGCCTACCCCACTTTCCCCCAACGCGTAAAAGGCCCCGGTGCACCGGTATTAACTTTCCCTCGGGCCCACCCCTCTTTCCCTTGGGTCACACCTCACTTACCCCCGGTGCACAGCCGAGCTTATGCGTAGGTGCTAACTCGCCCATAGTTAGCCATGTCCCCATCCCTGACTCAACCTCTCTCCTCAATTCCCAATTCCCCACACCACCAAACCCTAGCTCCGTCACCGTGCTTGGCTCTCTTCCAGCTCTCGCAGCTGCCACCTTCCCCGCACACCCGCCCGCTGCCTCAATGAACCATATCTCTATCATGAAGGAGGATCCATGGAGAGGACCTTGCACCGAGGACGAGCTGTGGAGGATCAGCCCATGCCGTGGAGCCCGCATTGAGCAGTTCACTTCATTCTCTAGCTAGATCGGCTAGCGAATGAGATGTGAGATGGTCATTTTGAAGAAAATATGCCCTAGAGGAAATCATAGAGATGATTGTATTTCATATGTATCCATTAGTTTTTTATAATGTTCCTTGAATATCCATATATCAGGTAACCTGTATTGATTGGCAATTATGTGAATTGTTTGTGAAATTCTTTACTTGTATGGTTATCTAATAGTTGTCCCTAGTCAGAGTTCATGTGAGGACACACATGAATATTAGACTAGCACATCGATTGGTTGATGACTATGTTTCGCAAGTCATAGACATGGAGATGTCAAACCAATGATGTGGACACATGTTATGAACATGGGGTTGGACTGAGCCAACTTGAGACTGGCAATAAGACTTGCAGCTCTCTCTACACATCATGTATGTTTTGTCCTTAGACCTGAGATTGTCGCATATACTTGAGATGTGGATCGACCTACTTTGGGGTTATCAAACACTACTCTGTAGCTGGGTAGTTATAAAGGTAGTTTTCGAGTTTGTCCTGATACATGCTGCAAGGCATTGGTCAATCAAGATGGGATTTGCCCCTCTCTACTTGAGAGAGATATCTTGGGGCCTCTCGAGTGATCGGATCCAGAAATGCATGGCCCTGCTACATATGGTTAAGAGTTAACCTAGTAAAGGGATCCGAATCACAGTATCAAGAAAGAGAGGTCAGCTTGGAGCTAGACCAAATATCGTAGGGCAAAGGGAAAGACATGTACTCAACCTTGTGATGGTTCGTCCGAATGATCTTTATATGCGTTTAGGAGTTGGCACATCTTGCTAGAGGCCGCTACCAACTATTGATGGCGTAAGTGTACTCGTGTCATGTCTATACGTGTATGAACCTATAGGGTCACACACTTTAGGGGCTAGAAGCCTAATGAGGATTGGATCCGAATTAGACCAGGCTTAGGCTGCTAATGTAGAAGCCCACCAGGGATGCCTATATAAGAGAGAGTGAGGCAAGCTAAATAGAGTTGAGCATTCCACCCAGCCGCCACTCCTCTTATGCCTGTGTTACACGAGCAGACCTAGCAGTCTGGCGTGTGACGGTTTCCACTCCGGACGTGTGGATACCTCGGAGGTGCTGCAGCTGTAGCACTTGGATGAGCCGCACAAAGGGGAGCTGCTCGTGGGACGAGGATAAGGGGGAGACGTAGAACATCTACACTGTCGCAACATGCTTCATCGAGTTCCGCAACTACGCGTCTAGTGGTAACCCGTGATCTATGACAATAGTATTCCTGGTTGATGCGGTAGAAAATTTTGATTTTACGCTAGTGTAGGCTATCCGTTACCCTTCAGTGGTATCATAGACGATGTTGTTTAGTCATAGGTTCGGGAGTAATAGCTTGTATTAGTTCTTGGAGAACTCATCACTTGGAGGATGGCTCGCATAGAGTGTGAATATGGAGATCATCATGGTGGACAGGTTCTATGGCGATGGAGATCACCATGAGAAAATGGGCCATACTGTATCACATCTATGTGAATTCTATTCTTATACGTTTTACTACTATGCATGCATAGATGATAGAAGTAGAACGATCCCTCACAAAGTTTAAGTTAAACCATGCCCTCCCAACCAAACCTTGCACCATCCTATGCCATGTACAATCGTTGGTGGGTCTATGAAATTAGGGTGCCACGGTTTTCCTTGGCTAGATGGGTTTGTATCGGATACCTACACACATAAGGGTTGGTGAGGTTAACAAGGTCATCTTAACAGTTAAGGACCTTGGGGCATAAAGGTTGGGCGCCTAGTTTTGACATAGAGATGTCACCCAACAACAAGAGTCATATGTGATATGATTAGTAAAAGTTGCTTATTGATTTACCTTGTCTTCTAGCAGTGATGCTAAAGCTCACTAGTCGACTTGTTAATTATGGATCTTGAATCACTTAGTATCAATATAGGGATGTTGATTTAAGTGGGAGTATATGCTATTAAATTGTTTAATATGTTTTACTCTTTCATGGTTACATGGCTTAGTATTTTGCATGTTTTTATGTTGTAGATCAATGGCACCAAACACTTCATCACCTTTTCCTTTGCATTTGATTCTTGAAAAAGATAAACTAAATGGAACAAACTTTTCGGACTGGGTCCGTAACCTGAGAATTGTTCTCAGGTCTGATAAAAAGGAAACTGTTCTAGATACCCCAATCCCAGATGAACCTGCTGATAATGCAACTTGTTCCCTTAAGAATGCCTACAAGAAAGCATGTGATGAATCTCTTGAGGTTAGTTGTCTTATGCTTGCATGCATGGAACCTGATCTTCAAAAGCAGTTTGAGGATTGGTAAGCATACGATATGATCATCGCGCTTAAGGACATGTTCCAAACTCAGGCTAGGACTAAGAGGTACAATGTTGCTAAGTCCTTTGTGGAATGCAAGCTGGCAGAGGGAGCAGCTGTAGGCCCCCATGTGATCAAAATGGTTGGTTACAGTCAGACTTTGGAAAAGCTTGGTTTTCCATTAGGCCAAGAGTTGGCTACTGATTTCATTTTGGCGTCTCTTCCATCTAGTTATGGGCATTTCATTTTGAACTACCATATGCATGGGGTGGAGAAGGGCCTTAATGAGTTATGGGGGATGCTGAAAATGGCAGAATGTGACATTAAGAAGAGTGCAGGGCATAGCCATGTGATGGCTGTGCAGAACAAGCCCAGCTTCAAGAAAAGGGGCACTCCTTGGCAGAAGAAGAAGGGCAAGGCTAAGGATACGATCCCTAAGCCAGACCCTGCACCCAAGCAAAAGGTTGGACCTACAGGAGACACTGAGTGTTTCTTTTGTCATGAATATGGCCACTGGAAGAGAAACTGCAGCAAGTACCAGGCTTTTTTGAAGAATAGTGGAAGTAAGAGTACTTCCCACTTAGGTAATCTTGTTGTAAATGTTGTGGACATTTTTCTCGCAGATTCTAATGGTAGATCTTGGGTATTTCGATCGGTTTCTCATATTTGCAATTCGATGCAGGGGCTAAAGAGGACTAGAGAAGTGCAGAAAGGCGAAGTGGACTTTCGCGTCAGAAATAAAGCAAGAGTTGCTGCATTATTCGTCGGTGTCATGGAGCTTCACCTTCCGTCAGGATTTATTATGGAGTTAAATAATTGTTATTACATTCCTAGTATGGTCAAAACATTTTATCATCTTCATGTTTGATGAGGGATGGATATTCATTCACGAGTATAAACAATGGTTGTGTAATCTCTAAGAATGCTATGTTTGTGGCTGATGCTCCCATTATGAATGGGTTATTTATTTTAAATCTTGATGATGCACCTGTTTACAATGTTAGTGCTAAAAGGCTTCAGCCTAATGATTTGAGTCCTACCTATTTATGGCATTGTCGTTTGGGACATATAAGTGAAAAGCGCATGAAGAAGATCCATGGTGATGGTCTTCTAACTTCGTTTGATTTCGAATCATATGAGACATGTCAAGCTTGTTTACTTGGAAATATGACCAAGATGCCTTTTACGGGTTTTCTCGAGAGAGCGACAAACTTGTTGGAACTCATACATATTGATGTATGTGGACCAATGAGCATGACAGCCAGATGAGGATATCACTACTTCATTACTTTCACTGATGATTTCAGTAGATATGGCTATGTCTACTTGATGAAGCATAAATCTAAAACTTTTGAAAAGTTCAAAGAGTTTCAGAGTGAGGTAGAGAATCAACGTGTCAAGAAAATAAAGGCCTTGTGATCTGATCGTGGAGGTGAATATTTGATTCACGAATTTAGCAATCATCTTAAGAGTTGTGGAATTGTTCCACAGCTCACGCTGCCCAGAACGCCTCAAAGAAATGGGGTCTCCAAACAGTGCAATCAAACTTTATTGGACATGGTTCGTTCGATGATGAGCCAGTCAGATTTACCATTATCATTTTGGGGTTACGCTCTAGAAACAGCAGCTTTCACACTAAACAGGGTACCGTCTAAATCCGTAGTTAAGACACCATATGAGATGTGGACTGGAAAGAATCCCAGTTTGTCTTTTCTAAAGATTTGGGGTTGTGATGCATTTGTTAAGCGACTTCAGTCGGACAAGCTAATACCCAAATCGGATAAATGCATTTTTGTGGGATACCCAAGGGAAACCTTAGGGTATTACTTCTACAACCGAGAAGAGGGCAAAGTGTTTATCGCTCGTAGTGGTGTTTTCCTAGAGAAAGTTTCTCACAAAGGGAACGAGTGGAAGGTCGGTGTGACTTGAAGAAATTCGAGACAAGTGATGACCCAGAAGTATAGGGGGTGTATCGCAGTATTTTCGATAAGTAAGAGTGTCGAACCCAACGAGGAGCAGAAGGTGCTGGCTATTGGTATGGATCAGGAATTCTCTGCAAATACTTAGCAAACGGATTTTTAGGGTTTTTTGATAAAGCAAGTAAACAAAGTACGAGTAAATAAAAGACAGTAGGAATAAATGCAGCAAGTGGCCCAATCCTTTATGCAGCAAAGGACAAGCCGGTTGTATTACTTAAGATGACCAAACATTCTCGAGGACACATGGGAAGACTATCAAGTGCTTTCGCTTCATATAGTTGATTAATCTTCTCTAGCTTGCTAAGTGTTGTGTGGGTGAACCTGTGCTAATGTACCACCCCATCCAAGACTAATACATACTTGTGATTATACCCCTTGCAAACATCTGTAAGTACAAGAAAGTAATTAAGGTAGAAACCTAACCATAGCTTTAAACTCTAAGACCCTTACGTCCCTTGTGCAATGGTTTCCTAACGGGGGTTCAAGTTTCTGTCACTCCGGCAACCCCTACGATTAGTAGCCAAATACACAATGCATTCCCCTAGGCTCATATAGGTGAAGTGTCATGTAGTCGACATTCATATGACACCACTAGAAGAAGTACACCACAACTTAAATATCAAACTATTGAATCTTTCTCAACACAACTCCACTACTAACAACATGACTTCTCCCATGTCCTCAAGAACAAAACAAACTACTCACAAGACATCATATGGATCATGATCAGAGATGGAATAATGATGTATAACAATCTGAACATAAACAATAATTCAATGGTTCACTCAATAACATCAACTACAAAGAGTAATCAACACCAGGAAAGTTTCCCCTATGAACTAATGCAAGATTCAACTCAATTGTTACAGCAATATGGAGATGGTGATGAGGGTGCTGATGGTGATGATGATGGTGGTGATGATGATGATGATGATCCCGACGAAGTCCAGCTTGATGGTGGTGTTGATGGTGACGATCTCCCCTCTCCGTGAAGGAATTCCCCCGGTAGAAATCTGTCTGCCAAAGAGATCTTTCTCTCTCGGTGTTTTCCGCCCCGCAGAGGCAGCGGAATCTTTCTGTGGTCGCCTCCCAAGGCTTAGGGTTTCAGGAGGATGATATATGCCAGAGGAGAGAGCCATAGGTGGGCTAGGGCGGCCACACCACCTCCTGGCGTGGCCTAGGGTTGCCCGCGCCAGGGGGTGGTGTGGGCCCCCTGTGGCCCATCTCCACTCCGTCTTCTGGCATCCTTAGTATTCTGGAAAAATAGGATTTTCCGTATATTTTCTCAGATTTTCTGATCTTCGCGAATTTTGCCTCAAAACAGCACCTTTTCCATCAGAATCCTAACTGCAGCGGTCCATGCTCCAAAAGTCATCAACCATGCAAAAACAGATGAAATAACATAAGTATCACCTCTCAATATGAAATATATCAATGAATAATAGTGAATTAAGACATAGAATAGTGATGCTAAATGGACGTATCAACTCACCCCAAGCTTAGACTTCGCTTGTCCCCAAGCGAAACTGAGCTCAATAAACATGGCCTCGGGTTTATGGAGTGAAGAGTCGATAAAATAATACGGACAAGAAGCATCACATTCATCAAATACATATATCATAATAGAAGACAACTCACTATTATATAACTCAACTTGTAATGAGTAAAGGAAACACAATAGATATACATAAAGTAAATCATAATTGGTAATGGCAAACTTAGCTCTTGGTCACAGAATAGTTGATAATTTGTTGGAGTTCACAAATAACTGGTTTTCAAAGATAGCTTTCAAAGTAGTAAACATCAAGATAAGAGCAAAGTGCAAAACAAGGAACATAAGAAACATGACTGAATAAATCATCATATGAATGAATGAAACACAACAACTCAAAATACTTGTTGAGATAGAAGGGAGTAGGTTTACTGACTCAACTACAAAGTAAAAGAAAGGCCCTTCAAAGAGGGAAGCAGGGATTGCAAGTCTCATAAAGAGCTCCCAAAAATTATGATACTTACTAGCTTTCAGCTCTCATTGCCCCTATCATAGGCATCTTTAGGTGATTAAGGTTAAAGTGATCAAATATGAGGATATGCATTAACAAGTTGTAAATTGAGAATCTCATGTCCCTTGAATACGAGGGCCGCTCCTCATGCTACTCAAGTTTAGTCACCGGTAAGTTCTTGTCATCGTAAGCATATGTGTATCATAGAGAACCACCAACGGGGTACCCCTTGCCCGATGATACGGAAGAATCCCCATATCAAAATGACAGGGCAAGCAGACAACAAGCATCTCATCAATCTTCTTATTTACCATGGGAATATGGTGCTTTTTTCTCTCTTTCCTCTTTTCATAATATCTTTTTTCTTTTTCTCTTTTTCTCAGTCTCAATCTCTTTTTTTATAAGAAGAATGCTTCATAGATACTCGTTATGGTTACGCTGCAGGTTTCCACCATGTCAGCATGGATTAGACCAGCGGCCCAGGCGTTTCTCTAACACACATGCATAACTCCATGGACTTACAAGCTCCCCTTTCATTTCACACCGACGACATCCATAGACAAAAGAACATGATATCAACTAGGTACAAAGTACCAGTGCAATGTTGAAAGCGTTCCCCATGACAAAGATGGTTACGCTAATTCACAACTTACAAAGCGCAAGCATATACGCAACATAGGTGAGCACAATGGTTCAAGTTTATTAAGTGCAAGAAAGTAAAGTGTGCCATCAAGTTCGTGAGAGCTTTAATCACTAATTTTCACATAACAAGTTTAATTTGGGAGGTAGATAAAACAAGAATTTACTTGGAATAGCAATAATGCTACTACGTAGGTATGGTGGACACAAATGGCGTGGGTTTTGGTTTAAGGGAAGTGGATGCACGAGAAGAATTCCCTCTCAGTACAGGTTTTTGTCTAGCAAGGTTGGGTAGCAAGTACAAGAGTTGAAAGATACAAACAAACATACAAGTGATAAAGACAAACATGCAATCTTCCTTGGAAGCACAAAAGATCTTAACTAGAGAATACTAGACTTATGAGAAAATCAAGAAAGAAAGATGATGCAATTATTTTTTCTTTAGAGGTACTTTTATCTTTTCTTTCAAATCTCAAAAATAGTGTGCTACTGACCGAGCCAGGTTTGCCAAAACCAACTAAATTAACTCAATGATCCCAAAGTGATACCAATACTAACAACAAGATCAATCATATAACCATGAATTGAAAACTAATATAAGCTATGCAAAAGAGTAAATGATAGAACTTCTCATTAATATTCCATAACAGCAACTCACGCCAAGGGATACATATCTAACGAGAGAGGGGACACTTCCATAATGCAAACCATACTACATAATAACTCCTCTATTCATGATATGACTCTACTAATAAGGTAAAAAGATAGAAGATAGTGATGTGATACCGCGACACTCCCCCAAGCTTGGAACAAACCAAGGGGATTCCAAACCTGATGACGAATTACTCCTTAGGTGGTGGTGGTATCCTCTGGATGAGCGTCTTGACCAATTTCCCCAAGTCCTCAATCTCGAAGGTGAGATTACGAATCAGTTGTGAGTTTTGCTCAATGCGGCTCATGATCACGTCATGTTGAGAATTCTAGCTCTTGCTATTCTTTCCCCACTCTTCCTCCTTGAAGTCTTCTTTTCCTGCATGGCAAGGATCTGAACGGTGATGAGGAGGCTTCCCTCCAATGGCTGGGTTTGCCACCACTCCAATGCTTGCAACGGTAGTGCCGGTGTGCTTTGCCTCCTCTTCACCTTCACTCTTGATCTCCTTCTCCTTCCCGGGGTCTTGGAGATCTTCCTCCATAGGCTCCTTCCCTTTATCCTTGGCGGACACCATTGTGCTTCTAAGCCTTCAAAGAGTATGTCCTGGTAGAAACAGATCGAAACAAAAACACGACGAAAACACGATATACGAACCTCGGGGGATCCAGGGGGTTATATATTACGAAGTTTCATATCAAAAGGAAGGTACTGGGAGAAAACGAGTCGGAGGCGGAGTCCAGGTGGACTCACCACCTGGTGGCGCGACCAGGGGTGGGACCGCACCACAGGGTGGTGTGAGCCACCCTGGCTCCATTTCCGTCCCTCTTTCGCTTCGTAGCTTTCCTTATTGACTGAAAACTGCAAAAATATAGTTGGATAGTATTTTTGCAGAACTTTTCTTACCAGGATTGTTACCTATTTGAAAACGGACTCTGCAGGTCTCTGAATTTGGTATCTAGTAGATTCTTTCGGAGTCACCACTTGGATAACATCAATATCTTCATCTTCATACACTTATTACTTGAGTCATAAAACCCTTCTCTTCCTTATTACACCATTATCTCCTCTTCCTGGAAATTTCTCTCACACAAAACTTCACACAGTTCTCATTAGCAACATTAGTATAAGTGAAGTGATAAAACCTTTTGAGTCCAACTTCAACTGAAAACCATCAAAACATAAGCTGCTGTAGCAACTCCTTCCGAAAACCCAAAAAGAATTCAAAAAGGAAATCGAATAAAGAAGCAAATGCAAGAGTGGCTAAATCTGTCAAAACAGACCAGCAGGTAAAGATCAATTTTTCCAAAAATCTTCTGTTGCTCAAATCAAAAAGTGGAAACTATCGAAAGTTAAATAACATCCTGGGGCAGAAGCACAAAAAGTTACAGCTCAATCCGACATACAGAGATCTCTCACGAATTTTTACGGTGAAGCACAAAAATCTGTTTCGGGACAGCAACTTCCCCAAATATTACTTCTCTCTCATTAGAGGTTGATCTTGACACAAAAACCAAACAAAACGGATAAGGAGCGGTTATTACCGAAGTAATAACTTCCAAGACTCAAAGAAACAAAAACAAACTGAAAGCAAAAACAAATTGGGTTGTCTCCCAAAAAGCTCTTTCTTTATAGCCATTAAGATGGGCATGATAATTTTGATGATGCTCACATAGGAATATGAATTGAAGTGAAAGAGAGCATTAAGAAGCAAAAATACACATATTTAAGTCTAACCCACTTCCTATGCAGGGGAATTTTGCAGACAAACAAGTTGTTGAAACCAGAGGCAACTTGCATAAGAAGGAAAAAGAAGGGCAATATAAAAACTTTCAGCATGAAACGAGGAAACTTGATATTATTGAGATGCATACGAACACCTTTCCCTCTCTCATAGTAACTTTCAGTATCATGCATAAAATTAACAATATAGCTCTCACAAGTACCATCATAGCAATGATCACTTATTCTAATAGAAAACACAGAAATACTAGCTCTCATAACACTACTTTGTGAAACAATATTAGAGGTATCCTTACAAAGGATAGTGTGTCCCTCTTCTTCATACTTAGTGACAAAGTCTTTCACATTTGCTATTGCAGGTTCATCAACCATTTTTTATCAGGTTCAACAACTTTACTTATACTTTCATTAACCATACTAGCTATCACAGAATGTTCCTTTATCTTACATGGGAAATGGATTTTCTCAATGTAAGGTTTAGGTAAGACATGATTAGTAGTATAAACTTTAGTATTTCTTGCAGGAACACTCTTAGCAACATCTTTATAAGGTTCATGATACTTATTCCACTTCTTGTTAGGCACTTCAATATAGGAAGCAAAAGCCTTAAAATAAGAAGCAATAGCTTGAGAGTCTAGACCATAAGTATTTTTAATATTTTGAAAGTCATCAGTTCCCATAAAAGATTCAATGCATTCATAATCATAATTTATACCTGACTTTCTTCCTTTGTCATTCTCCCAAGCTTCAACATTGTCTTGAATACGGTCCAGAAGATCCCATTTAGCTTCTTCTTCCATGCGAGTGAATGATCCAGCACAAGAAGCATCCAATAAATCTTTATCATGTAGAGGGAGCCTTGCATAAAAGTTATTGATCATAATATTTTTGGGGAGCTCATGAATGGGACATTTGAGCATTAGTAACTTCAATCTCTCCCAAGATTGAGTTGTACTCTCTCCATCAAGAGGCCAAAAGTTGTATATTTGATTCTGATCTTCATGAGTCTCACTAGGAGGATAAAATTTTGAATAAAAGAGAGGCACTATTTCCTCCCATTCCAGAGCTTGACCATTCTTTAGCAGCTTATACCATTCCTCAGCTCTTCCTTTCAGTGATAATGAGAATAACTTCTTCTTAACTTGATCTATAGTAATACCTGCACACTTGAACAACCTGCATAATTCGTGTATAAAGAGCAAATGATCACCAGGATGGACAGTTCCATCCCCAACATAGTAGTTATCCATAACATGATCAATAATTCTTGTAGGTATTTTGAAAACATCATTCTCAGTAGGTGGTGGCTTATCTACTACCTTAGCAGTGGTAGTAGCATTACCAAATAAGAAACTGAGCGAATTATCCATAACGAAAATAAAGCGACTAGCAGAAGTAAACAATACTCACAGTAGAAGTTTCCTTTACCAGTTCCACTCTCCAATAGCGCTTCACTCCGCGACAACGGCGTCAGAAAATAGTCTTGATGACCCACAAGTATAGGGGGTGTATCGCAGTATTTTTGATAAGTAAGAGTGTCGAACCCAACAAGGAGCAGAAGGTGCTGGCTAGTGGTATGGATCAGGAATTCTCTGCAAATACTTAGCAAACGGATTTTTAGAGATTTTTGATAAAGCAAGTAAACAAAGTACGAGTAAATAAAAGACAGTAGGAATAAATGCAGCAAGTGGCCTAATCCTTTATGCAGCAAAGGACAAGCCGGTTGTATTACTTAAGATGACCAAATGTTCTCGAGGACACATGGGAAGACTGTCAAGTGCTTTCGCTTCATATAGTTGATTAATCTTCTCTAGCTTGCTAAGTGTTGTGTGGGTGAACCTGTGCTAATGTACCGCCCCATCCAAGACTAATACATACTTGTGATTATACCCCTTGCAAACATCCGTAAGTACAAGAAAGTAATGAAGGTAGAAACCTAGCCACAACTTTAAACTCTAAGACCCTTACGTCCCTTGTGCAATGGTTTCCTAATGGGGGTTCAGGTTTCTGTCACTCCAGCAACCCCTACGATTAGTAGCCAAATACACAATGCATTCCCCTAGGCCCATATAGGTGAAGTGTCATGTAGTCGACGTTCACATGACACCACTAGAAGAAGTACACCACAACTTAAATATCAAACTATTGAATCTTTCTCAACACAACTCCACTACTAACAACATGACTTCTCCCATGTCCTCAAGAACAAAACAAACTACTCACAAGACATCATATGGATCATGATCAGAGATGGAATAATGATGTATAACAATCTGAACATAAACAATAATTCAATGGTTCACTCAATAGCATCAACTACAAAGAGTAATCAACACTAGGAAAGTTTCCCCTATGAACTAATGCAAGATTCAACTCAATTGTTACAGCAATATGGAGATGGTGATGAGGGTGCTGATGGTGATGATGGTGGTGGTGATGATGATGATCTCGATGAAGTCCAGCTTGATGGTGGTGTTGATGGCGATGATCTCCTCTCTCCGGGAAGGAATTCCCCCGGCAGAAATCTGTCTGCCGGAGAGATCTTTCTCTCTCGGTGTTTTCCACCCCGCAGAGGCGGCGAAATCTTTATGTGGTCGCCCCCGAGTCTTAGGGTTTCGGGAGGATGATATACGCCATAGGAGAGAGCCATAGGTGGGCCAGGGCGGCCACACCACCTCCTGGCGTGGCCTAGGGTTGCCCACGCCAGGGGGTGGTGTGGGCCCCCTGTGGCCCATCTCCACTCCGTCTTCTGGCATCCTTAGTCTTCTGAAAAATAGGATTTTCCGTATATTTTCCCGGATTTTCTGATCTTCGCGAATTTTGCCTCCAAACAACACCTTTTCCATCAGAATCCTAACTGCAGCGGTCCATGCTCCAAAAGTCATCAACCATGCAAAAACAGATGAAATAACATAAGTATCACCTCTCAATATGAAATATATCAATGAATAATAGTGAATTAAGACATAGAATAGTGGTGCTAAATGGACGTATCAACGAGCCAGTCGGGGATGCTTCTACGAGTGATTCTATTGTAGTAGAACAAGTTTAGGAACCTGAGGCAATAGAAGCACCACAACCACGAAGGTTGGCGAGGCTCCACGAAGTGCGGGAATTATTATTGTTAAATAATGATGAGCCTGCGACCTATGCAGAAGCGATGGTGCACCCAGACTCTGAGAAATGGCTGATTGCCATGAGATCCGAGATAGATTCCATGGGAGACAATCAAGTTTGGAACTTGGTTGACCTGCCTGATGGTTTTAAAGCCATCGAGTGTAAATGGATCTATAAGAAGAAGATTGATATGAATGGAAATGTTCACATCCATAAAGCTCGACTTGTTGCAAAAGGTTTTTGACAAGTTCAAGGAGTTAACTACAACGAGACTTTCTCGCCTGTAGCGATGCTTAAATCTATATGGATCATTATAGCCATTGCTGCATATTTCGACTATGAGATATGGAAGATGGACGTCAAGACGGCTTTCTTGGAATCCTTACTGAGGATGTGTATATGATGCAGTCCAAAGGTTTTGTCGATCCAAACAATGCTGGAAAAGTATGCAAACTTCAAAAGTCTATTTATGGGATGAAGCAAGCATATCAGAGTTGGAACATTCGATTTGATGAAGTTTGTAAAGGAGTTTGGCTTCATCAAAAACGAACAAGAACCTTGTGTGTATAAGAAAGAAAGTGGGAAATCACTTGTATTTCTAATCTTGTATGTAGATGACATATTACTGATTGGAAATGACATTCCTATGCTCGAGTCTATTAAGACCTCATTGAAAAATAGTTTTTCTACAAAGGACTTAGGAGAAGCGGATATATTTTGGGTATAAAGATCTATAAAGATAGATCAAGGAGGCTAATTGGATTAAGCCAGAGTACATACATTGACAAAGTGTTGAAACGGTTCAGCATGGAAGAGGCTAAGAAGGGGTTCTTGCCCATGTCTCACGGCATTAAACTCAGCAAGACTCAGTGTCCTTCGACCAATAATGAGCGAGAGCGCATGAGTAGGGTTCCATATGCTTCGGCTATTAGATCCATCATGTATGTAATGACATGTACTCGCCCAGATGTTTCCTACACTACTAGGAAATAGCTCTTCTGTG
The DNA here is from genome assembly GCA_023614405.1 of Avena insularis. Classification (NCBI taxonomy): domain Eukaryota; kingdom Viridiplantae; phylum Streptophyta; class Magnoliopsida; order Poales; family Poaceae; genus Avena; species Avena insularis. Next base: position 533,916,401 of record CM042694.1, read on the forward strand.
GCGCACCTTTTTTCAACTTCTGTGGCGCATTTCCTAGTCGCCACTGATACCTCGCCACTGATAACTAACTTCAGTGGCGCATTTCAAAATGCGCCACAGAAGTCTCAAAAATTCAGTGGCGCATATGGCCAATATGCGCCACAGAAGTTGTTTTCCAAAATTCAAAAAAAAAGGCAGGCCAGATCTAAAACTTCTGTGGTGCATATGGCCAATATGCACCACAGAAGTTTTTTTCAAATTTCAAAAAAAACCCGGGCTAGATCTAGCCGGAGCTGGGGGGGGGTCGCCGGAGGTGGATCAGATGTGATGGCCGGAGGAGAAGGAGGCCATCGGAGGTGGTCAGAGTAGTAGTAGGAGGAGGCCGCCGGAGGTGGAGGAAGGGCTCGCCGTAGATGGTTGGAGGAGGCCGCCGGAGATGGTTGGAGGAGACCGCCGGAGATGGTGGTGGTGGAGGAGGTCGCCGATGGTATTGGAGGTCGCCGGAGGAGGAGATCATCTAGGTGGAGGAGGTCACCGAGGTAGCCATGGCCGGAGGTGGATGTCGCCGGAGAGTGGAGGGAGAGGTGTGGAGGGGAGGAATAGTGGAGGGAGAAGTGGAGGAGAAGGGGAGAAGTATGGAGGGGAGGAGAAGTGGAGGGAGAAGTATGGAGGGGAGAAGTATGGAGGGGAGTAGAAGTGGAGGAGAAGGGGAGAAGAAGGAGAAGAAGTGGAGGAATATAAGGAGAGAGATGGGATTCAAATTTGAATCCATAAGACTTCTGTGGCACATATGGTGGAAATGCGCCACAGAAGTTTCTCCCCCTTTTTTATTTTTTTGAAGGAAAAAATCTTCGGTCTGCCATAACTTTTTACTCTTTTGGAATTTGGGGAATCTACAAAATCTTCAAGAAATCGAGTAAAAAATTTCGAGACGATCATTTTGATAGGTTAAAGATTTTTTTCCGACATCGTATGCAAAAGTTAGAGCCGTTTTACTGTGCCATGACCTATTTTTGCAAAATACATCAAAATTCATGTTTTTCAATTTTGTCTAGATCTATACCCTAAAGTCTAACTACAACTTAAAGGATTTTTTTTTTGAAGTTTCTACCATTTTTGTTTATTTTTTACAAAACTGAAAAGGCGATCCACGGGGGAGGGGTGGATCTGTTTCCCCCTATATGCTTATTACGTGGCGCATACACCTATATGGCGTAAACATCACTACGTGGCGCATATGGACATATGCGCCACATAAGTTTCTCCCCCTTTTTTTGCTGCTTGGTCCCATCAACCTTCTGTGGCGCATACGTCTATATGCGCCACAGAAGTTTGACACTTCAGTGGCGCACACGAAAATATGTGCCATAGAAATATGGACTTCTGTGGCGCATATTGGTTTCGTGCGCCACTGAAGTGCCAAACTTCTGTGGCGCATTGTTTCTAGTGCACCACTGATATATATCTGTGGCGCATATTTTTACATATGCGCCACTGAATATCTTGTCTATCTATAAGCTGTTTCCTAGTAGTGCTATGCTCTAAGTGTTACGAGCAGATACCAGGCTGATCCAGGTGAAAGCCACTAGACAACGATAAAGAATATCCTTAAGTACTTGAGAAGGACTAAGGATATGTTCCTAGTTTATGGAGGTGAGGTTGAACTCACTGTAAAGGGTTACACATATGCGAGTTACCTTAACGACTCAGATAACTCCAAATCACAATCATGTTATGTGTTTGTCATGAATGGTGGTGCTATGAGCTAGAAAAGTTCCAAGCAAGATACAATGGCCTCCTCTTCAACAGAAGTTGAATATATTGCCGCCTCGGAGGCTGCAAAGGAACCTGTTTGGATTAGGAATTTCCTGATCGCTCTTGGTGTGGTTCAGGGCGCGTCCAATCCCATGGACATTTATTATGACAACAATGATGCTATTGCACAAGCCAAGGAACATAGACAACACCAGAAGAACAAACATATTCGCATGAGTTACCATCTGATTCGTGAGTTCATTGATGATGGTAGTGTCATGTTATACAAAATACATATGGACTCAAATGTTGTTGATCCCTTGACAAAGCCACTCCCGCATCCTACGCATGAAGCGCACACAAGAGCAATAGGTATTAGATACTATCTAGATTGACTCTAGTGCAGGTGGGAGACTGAAGGAAATATGCCCTAGAGGCAATCATAGAGATGATTGTATTTCATATGTATCCATGAGTTTTTTTATAATGTTCCTTGAATATCCATAATCAGGCAACTTGTATTGATTGGCAATTATGTGAATTGTTTGTGAAACTCTTTACTTGTATGGTTATCTAATAGTTATCCCTAGTCAGAGTTCATGTGAGGACACACGTGAATATTAGACTAGCACATCGATTGGTTGCTGACTATGTTTCGCAAGTCATAGACATGGAGATGTCAAACCAATGATGTGGACACATGTTATGAACATGGGGTTAGACTGACCCAACTTGAGACTGGCAATAAGACTTGCAGCTCTCTCTATACATCGTGTATGTTTTGTCCTTAGACATGAGATTGTCGGATATACTTGAGATCTGGATCGACCTACTTTGGGGCTATCAAACACTACTCCGTAACTGTGTAGTTATAAAGGTAGCTTTCGGGTTTGTCCTGATACATGCTGCAAGGCATTGGTCAATCAAGATGGTATTTGCCCCTCTCTACTTGAGAGAGATATCTCTGGGCCCCTCGAGTGATCGGATCTAGAAATTCATGGCCGTGCTATATATGGTTAAGAGTTAACCTAGTAAAGGGATTCCAAATCACAGTATCGAGAAAGAGAGGTCAGCTTGGAGCTAGACCAAATATCGTAGGGCAAAGGGAAATACATGTACTCAACCTTGTGATGGTTCGTCCGAATGATCTTTATATGCGTTTAGGAGTTGGCACGTCTTGCTAGAGGCCGCTACCAACTATTGACGGTGTAAGTGTACTCGTGTCATGTCTATACGTGTATGAATCTATAGGGTCACACATTTTAGGGGCTGGAAGCCTAATAAGGATTGGATCCGAATTATACCAGGCTTAGGCTGCTAATGGGCTGCTAATGTAGAAGCCCACCAGGGATGCCTATATAAGAGAGAGTGAGGCGAGCTGAATAGGGTTGAGCATTCCACCTAGCCGCCACTCCTCTTACGCCTATGTTGCACGAGCAGACCTAGCAGTCTAGCGTGTGATGGCTTCTACTCCGGACGTGTGGATACCTCGGAGGTGCTGTAGCTCTTGGACGAGCCGCACAAAGGGGAGCTGCTCGTGGGACAAGGACAAGGGGGAGACGTAGAACATCTACACTGCCGTGACGTGCTTCATCGAGTTTCGCAAGTACGCATCTAGTGGTAACCCGTGATCTATGACAATAGTATTCCTGGTTGACGCGGTAGAAAATTTTGATTTTACGCTAGTGTAGCCTATCCGTACCCTTCACATTTACCTCCCCCTCCCCTGCCCCTTCCTCCACACCTCCCGTTCAAATCGTGCGATGTAGAATAACCATAGTGTAAGCATCATGTGCATCCTACTCTTGTATCTTTTTGCTTGGAACCAAGTTAATATAAATTCTGAATAAATTCTGATGTCACATATGTGAGGACTGGGGTCCTATTTTAATGCTATTTAAGCTGCTCATATGTATACTTTTTCTTTGGTGCGTGGTGTTATTCATGTCCATGGTGACGGTGAGGTTCTGTAAAACATGGTTGTCCTGTTTTTGCAGATTGCTTGCCACATATGCCATGTGGCAACATGCTTCTCCTATTTAGCTAGTTTTTGCTTGCAAAAAGATGTCATTACTGTGAGTTGTGTGATGGAAATATGTGGTTTTATCTTGTGTGTTGCCCTCTTAACTTCATTTACTTTTGCTAGTCAAAGTAGCCATGTTATATGTTTGATGCAAGTGTTGCATCTTCCTTATTCCAATAGTCTTGCCATGTTGGAACAAGAAATGTATGGCATCATGTTTCACTGACTTGTGCTTTGTAGCAAAGAAGTTGGCTGCAGAAACAAATGGGCTTTTTATGAAATAAAACAGATGTTTTTTATAAATTTCATGAGCTTCCAAAGAAACTAGCAGGTTGGATAGATGGATGTGGGTAGAAAATGTTTCCTTCACTTTCTAGTACAACTTACCTTGACTTTTTTTTTGGTGAGAAAGATATTTTTATTGACTTGTGAGAGGTCATCTTCGGTATGAAAAACTCAACGATTTGTGCCACTTTTTAAAAATTACACAGAATGAAACATCAAGATCGGGAGAAGTAGAAGTAGATACATTTGACAATCTCCTAGAGCCATGTCAGAGGGGATCGCCCCTGGGTAGGCTAATCGGATGGATTACGTGACATCCGGCTAGAAGGAGTCTTGTGTCAGATAGCGAGTAACTGCTAGAGCCAGTTGGTGTGATCCAGCGGGATGCAAGATTGACTCTAAGAAGCCAAAAAGATCAGAATACATTGGTCTGGCTGGAGGAGCCTAGCCATACTAGCGAAGCTAGAAGAGGTGGCGAGGGCGTGATGTGTTGTACAATGCGCGACAAGCCCTAGCCTGCAGACGGGATGTAAAGGTGAAGCCCATACCTAATACTTTGGGGCTGACACAGGGCATAGTGGAAATGGTTGATGTTTGTGCTCACGCCATCCGCACAATACGTACTGTGTGCATGGTCTCCACTCTGTGGCACTGTAAATGAGCAGTCGGATAGGGCCTGCATGTGGGACCCAATAGCTGGCCATACCTGTTATCGTTGCCCTGTGATACATTGCAAATGTATCTATAATTTTTGATGTTCCATGCTTGGTTTTATCTACTTTCTTGTGTTTTGTTCCAACTTTGGCGTACTTTTCATATGATTTCTTGGACTAACCTATTAACAAGATGCCATAGTGCCAGTTGCCTGTTTTCTGCTGTTTTTGGTTCCAGGAAGTCAGAAAATGAATATTCTCAGAATTGGACGGGACAAAAGCCAAAGTTACTATTTTTCCGGAAGACTCACGGAGCCAGAAGGAGAGTCGGAGAGGGGCCACAGGGTGGCCACACCCCCCTTGGCGCGGGCCAGCCCAGGCCGCGTGAGGCCATGGTGTGGGCCCCCTGGCCGGCCACCGACCTTGCCTCCTTCGCCTATAAGAGCCTCCCGATACCAAAAACCTAAATCGTCAATCAGAAATCCATGAAAAGTTCCGCTGCGCCGCCGCCACCGAAGGGGAGATTCGGGGGATAGAAAGTCTCTGTTCCGGCACCCTGCCAGGACGGGGAAGTGCCCTCGGAGCCATCTCCATCGATCTCCACCACCATCTCCATCACCGTTGCTGATTCCCATGATGAGGAGGGATTAGTTCTCTCTCGAGGCTAAGGGTTCTACCGGTAGCTATGTGTTCATCTCTCTCTATGCATGATATTATTGAGATCATGAGCTTGTAATCTATAGATCTACTTTGCTACTCAAGTGCTTTAATAGATCTCTTCTCTCCCCATGTGTGTGAAGTTGACAGTGTGCACACCATGGTGGCACTTAGGCTAGAGATTACAAATACTTGTTATGAGTTATATTTGGAGTTGGATGTCTTTATGAAATTGTGGTGTTTGTTGGAACCATCTAGTGCTCAAGGTGATAGTGTGGGGTTTTCTAGATGGGAAAGGCTTACTTTGAGGAGTGATGTTATAGCCCTACCATGGATTAGAGTGTCCAACCGGAGAGTAGTTAAGAGTAGTATCATAAAGAAGAATATATCTATATGAGAGTGTTCACTAGTGAAAGTTTGATCCCTAGGCCTTGTTTCTAAGCATTGAAACACCGTTTGCTACTAGATTTGTTAGTTGTTTGCTTGCTTCCATCATTATTTCAGTTTTACTTTAGTCTTTTCCACGCCATCAAGCTATTTTGTATCACCATTACCACTTATAATTATCTATACCACTTGTATTTCACTATCTCTTCGCCGAACTAGTGCACCTATACACCTGACAAGTGTATTGGGTGTGTTGGGGACACAAGAGACTTCTTGTATCTTGATTGCAGGGTTGCTTGAGAGGGGATACCTTTGACCACTTCCTCCCTGAGTTCGATAAACCTTGGGTGATCCACTTAAGGGAAAACTTGCTGCTGTTCTACAAACCTCTGCACTTGGAGGCCCAACAATTGTCTACAAGAATAGAAGTGCGTAGACATCAAGCTATTTTCTCGCACCGTTGCCGGGGAGGTAAGGTAAAAGGTATTCACACCGGAGGATTAAAGAAGAAGAACCTCCCACGAAAAACGCTTATTTTCTGGCGCCGTTGCCGGGGAGGTAAGGTAAAAGGTATTCACACCGGAGGATTAAAGAAGAAGAACCTCCCATGGCAAACGCCTATTTTCTAGCACCGTTGCCGGGGAGGTAAGGTAAAAGGTACTCACATCCTCCGGTGTGAGTGCTCGAAGTTATTTCCTTTAGATTCTGCAATTTTGTCTTTTTGTTTCTTGTTTTCACTAGTTAGGCTTAATGGAAAACAACAAAAAAATTAGAGAGCTTTATAGTATTTATCTTGAGTTAGGACATGAAGTGTTTGAAGAGAAAATTAAAAAACCTATGGAACTTTATTTGCATGCTAATAGCAATGTTGTTAGTATGAATTCTTTGGACAACATTATTGCTAATGCTATGGAAAAGTCTAAGCTTGAGGAAACTAGTTTTTATGAAAATGATATTTTTAGTTCCCCAGCTTTGAAAGATAGCTATTCTATTGCTTATGATGATATAGAACCTCCAATATATGATGATTACAATGATGAATATGATATTTTCAGTCCACCTACTATTGAGGAGAAAATTAATTATGACTACAATATGCCTCCTATATTTGATGATTATGGTAATGAGAATAATAATGATAGCTATTTTGTTGAATTTGCCCCCACCACAATTAATAAGAATGAATATGCTTATAGGGGGAGTATTAATTCTTTTATCCATGTGGCTCATGATAAGAGTGTTTTATGTGATAGTTATATTGTTAATTTTATTCATGATGCTACTGAAAGTTATTATGAGAGAGGGAAATATGGTTTTATGTCTCTCAACAAAATTAAGTTTCCCCTCTTTATGTTGAAAGTCTTGAAGTTGCACTTGTTTTGCTTTCTTATGCTTGTTGCTTTGTGCTTTCATGACTTGTTTCTTTACAAGATTCCTATGCATAGGAAGTGGGTTAGACTTAAATGTGCTTTGAATTTGCTTCTTGATAGTCTCTTTTACTTCAATTCATATTTCTTATGTGAGCATCTTCTCAAACTATCAAGCCTAACTTAAAGGCGTTAAAGAAAAGTACTTGTTGGGAGATAACCCAAGAGTTTTAGATGAGTCTTGGAAGTTATTACTTCAGTAATAACCGCTCCTTATCCTTTTTATTTGCTTTTTGTGCCAAGAGTAACCTCTAATGAGAGAGAAGTAATGATTGGGAAAGTTGCTGTCCCGAAATAGATTTTTGTGCTTCACCATAAAAATTCGTGTAAAATCTCTGTACGTCATTTTGAGGCATGAATTTTTGTGCTTCTGCCCAGGTTGTTATCTAACTTTCGTTAGTTCAACACTTTTTGATTTGAGAAACAGAAGGTCTTCGAAATTTTTTGTCTTTACCTGCTGGTCTGTTTTGACAGATTTCTGTCATTTTCTTTATTTGCTTCTTGTTGGTTCCTTTTCGAGTTCTTTTGGGGAATTGAGCTTTCTGAGGGAAGTGCTACAGTAGCTAGTGTTCTAATGGAAGTTTTATTGGTGTTAGAACTGAACCTAAAGACTTATTATCTTGAGTGCACTAATGTTGCTAATAAAGATTGTGTGAAGTTTTGTATGAAGGAAAAAATCCAGGTGTATGGAAGGAATGAGTAATGAGATGAATGATGGACTAAATCTCAAGCTTGGGGATGCCACGCATGTCACCCCAAGAAATATCCAAGAAGTACAAGCGTCAAAGCTTGGGGATGCCCAAGGCATCCCCTTCTTCATCGATAAAAACCCCAGGTTTCTTCCAAACGCTTCATTTTTATTGTTTCATGCACAGTTGTGTTGTTCTTGGAGCGTCTTCTTTTTCGTTTTTGTTTTGGTTTTCGTTTGCTTTTGTTTGCTTAGTTTTCTGAATAAATTGGTTGGACCCCCTCTTTCATACATTGGTTTGCAAATAGTTTGGTTTGGTTTGGAAAAGAGTAGGAAAGTTCATGCTTATGTGGTAAAAAGAGCTCGTTTTTGACTGTGCCCTATGCTTTGTCATGCCATGCTTGATATTGTTTTGGCTTTATGCTTAGTATTCTTTGCTGTAGCATGACTTGTTATAAACAATTGAGATTGCTTAATGTGCCTTGGATGAATCATGCGTTGTTTTAGCATATTAAAGCATAGTATAGTGGTATTCTCCTTTGATGCTTTATTTGGGTTGACTTGGCGCATGCTCACACCATGTTATGACTATCTCAAGTCACCATAAGCCTTTATGATCCTTTAGTTTTCAACTTGTAGTATCACTTTATGCTTTGATCAATGATGTTTTGTCGCTCTGCATGATTATGGCCATTATTGCTCTCTTAGTTTGTCGCTCCCACTCTTTTGCTAGCCTCCACAACCAAGTATGAGTTCCACTCATGCATCCAACTCCCTAAACCAAGTTATTCCAAAGAGTCCACCATACCTACCTACTAGCTTATGCTATTCCAAGTATATTCATGCTTTTGTTTACCTTCCAAATTAAACTTGTTATGAGAAAACTAGTGATTAAAGCTCTCATGAACTTGATGGCACACTTTACTTTTCTTGCCCTTAATAAACTTGAACCATTGTGTCGTCTATATTGTATATGCTTGCACTTATTTGTTGGGAATTAGCAGAACCATGCTGTCATGGGGAACTCTTTCAACATTGCACGGGTACTTTGTACCTAGTTGATATCATGCTCTTTTGTCTATGGATGTCGTCGGTGTGAAATGAAAGGGGAGCTTGTAAGTCCATGGAGTTATGTATATGTGTTAGAGAAATGCCTGGGTCGCTGGTCTAATCCATGCTGACATGGTGGAAACCTACAGCGTAACCATCATGAGCTGTCTATGAAGCATTCTTCTTATAAAAAAAAGAGTCCTATATTGAGAAAAAAAGAGAAAAGAGAAAAAAAAGATTATGAAAAGAGGAAGAGAGAAAAAAGCACCATATTCGCATGGTAAATAAGAAGATTGCTGAGATACTCGTTGTCTGCTTGCCTTGTCATTTTGATATGGGGATTCTTCCGTATCATCAGGCAAGGGTACCTGCTATGGTTCTCTATGATACACATGTACTTACGATGACAAGAACTTACCGATGACTAAACTTGAGTAGCATGAGGAGAGACCCTCGTATTCAAGGGACATGAGATTTCTAACTTATACTTCGTCAAGCATATACACCATAGTTTGTTCACTTTAACCATAATCACTTCAAGATGCTTATGATAGGGGCAATGAGAGCTGAAAGCTAAAAAGTACCATAATTTTTGGAAGCTCTTTATGAAACTTGAATCCCTACTTCCTTCTATGAAGGGCTTTCTTTTACCTTTATGTTGAGTCTCCACCTTCTATCTTTATGCACCTACTTTGAGAGCATAGTGGCCATTCTTAGTTCTATGTGCATTGTCCCAAAACTAGTTGATTGATGCATACCTTGATATTGCTTGTTTTAAACTATTTTTATCTATTCACTCTTATGAACTTTGAAGGTGTCCTATGCATTTATGTTTGCTACTCTATGAGGTACAAGCTGAATACCATTATGCTATGTTTTCTTTATGTGAAACAAACAAACATCTTGCAAAGCATTGTTATTCATGAGTCTTTTGTTTGTGCCTTTTCATGTTGCAACATAGTTTCTTTGTTTTATTGCTAGAACTTTGTCTTTCATGTTATGATTGAAGTACTATGATCCTAGCTTTGAATGTTTTACAAATACTTTGATCAAGTCTTTGATGGTGCATGTCACCTCAGAAATTATTCTTTCTTTTTATCACTTACCTACTCGAGGACGAGCAGGAGTTAATCTTGGGGATGTTGATACATTGCAAATGTATCTATAATTTTTGATGTTCCATGCTTGGTTTTATCTACTTTCTTGTGTTTTGTTCCAACTTTGGCGTACTTTTCATATGATTTCTTGGACTAACCTATTAACAAGATGCCATAGTGCCAGTTGCCTGTTTTCTGCTGTTTTTGGTTCCAGGAAGTCAGAAAATGAATATTCTCAGAATTGGACGGGACAAAAGCCAAAGTTACTATTTTCCCGGAAGACTCACGGAGCCAGAAGGAGAGGGGCTGAGAGTGGTGGCCACACCCCCCTTGGCGCGGGCCAGCCCAGGCCGCGCCAAGCCATGGTGTGGGCCCCCTGGCCGGCCACCGACCTTGCCTCCTTCGCCTATAAGAGCCTCCCGATACCAAAAACCTAAATCGTCAATCAGAAATCCATGAAAAGTTCCGCTGCGCCGCCGCCACCGAAGGGGAGATTCGGGGGACAGAAAGTCTCTGTTCCGCACCCGCCGACGGGAAGTGCCCCCGGAGCCATCTCCATCGATCTCCACCACCATCTCCATCACCGTTGCTGATTCCCATGATGAGGAGGAAGTAGTTCTCTCTCGAGGCTAAGGGTTCTACCGGTAGCTATGTGTTCATCTCTCTCTCTATGCATGATATTATTGAGATCATTGGGTTGTTCATTGAGGGATGCCACAAGGGCACCATGCTTCATACTCGCTATTGTGTGACGAGTCAGGAACCATGGCAGAGCTCATGACCATTGCTGATAAGTACACCACGGCCAGCTCGGCCATGAATAAGACTCTCCGGGTGAATGTCGAAGGGCATGTTGGGGGGATGACCCCAGGTAGGGTAAATACGAGGTAAAAGGACAAGGTCCGCCGAGGCAAAGACAGGTAAAAGCATGAGCTAGCCGAATCATAGAAGGGTCGGCCGGGTTATGGCCAAGTTACCCTGATCCAGAAAGCACTGGCAAGACTCAGCCGACATACACGATATATCGGCACGAGGAATGAACCATTTTCCCTTTGCAAGTGCCAACTTGTCCGGGTTAACTTTAGCTAGGCCGAGTTAGGAGATGGCTTATGCGAGAAGGAAGAAATCATTTCCAAGGTTAGTGCTTTTCTCTCTCTACTGGGTCTTCCTGTAGAGACAAGCGCTAGAGACAAATGATAGAGAGACATAGGCAGAGCACAGGCTCACTGGCGTGACAATGTCTGACCGCCAACAGGTAGACAACATGGACTCTGGGGTATTGCCTCACATAGGCTAGCGACATACGAAAGAGGAGTTTCTATTTCGGGAAGGGCATCTCTAGAGAATATACCTGGCCACATAAGCCCTAGATGTAACCTGGCCACTCCCTTATAAGATGAGCCAGGGCCTCCAAGGAGGGGTTCGGTCATTTTGGCTAAGGGAAGAACCCTAGAGAGAGTAGAGAGCAGGAGCACTTCATCTCCTTGCTCTCTACGATACAACTCAAGGAGCATCTGTATTAGTCCATTGATCATAATAAGATATCCATAGCAGTTCATCTTGTGTTGTGTTGTTCTATCTTTCGTGTGTAGATTCACTACACTATCCCTCCCCGGATACCACTAGTGCACATTGGCCCCATCTTTAGCCTACCCATGGCATCTGCCGTGACACCACCACGACAATTGGTGCCCACCATGGGGCCAACAGCAGTGCTAGCTGGTGTCAAGATCCGGACGGGAAACTTCATCTCCACTGGAGAGTGCATCGTCTCCGGGATGGTGTAGTTCGGCGCGCTGGACTTTGTCAGCGACAATGCCCGCAGCATCGACAACCGCCTACCTTTGTGCAACGGGCTCTTCCTCGAGATCTACATCAGCGTCGATGGGTCCTACGTACACCTGCAACACGTCGTTGAGGGAGGTGATGTCTATGCTCGCTTCTATTCTTGTAGACAGTGTTGGGCCTCCAAGTGCAGAGGTTTGTAGAACAGCAGCAAGTTTCCCTTAAGTGGATCACCCAAGGTTTATCGAACTTAGGGAGGAAGTGGTCAAAGGTATCCCTCTCAAGCAACCCTGCAATCAAGATACAAGAAGTCTCTTGTGTCCCCAACACACCCAATACACTTGTCAGGTGTATAGGTGCACTAGTTCGGCGAAGAGATAGTGAAATACAAGTGGTATAGATAATTATAAGTGGTAACGGTGCCAGAAAAGAGTTTGATGGGTAGGAAGAGACTAAAGGCAATCTGAAATAAAGATGGAAGCAAGCAAACATGTAACAGATCTAGTTGCAAATGGTGTTTCAATGCTTAGAAACAAGGCCTAGGGATCATACTTTCACTAGTGAACACTCTCATATAAATATCTTCTCTTTATGATACTACTCTGAACTACTCTCCGGTTGGACACTCTAATCCATGGTAGGGCTATAACAACACTCCTCAAAGTCCGCCTTCCCCATCTAGATAACCTCACGCTGTCACCTTGAGCGCTAGATGGTTCCAACAAACACCACAATTTCATAGAGACATCCAACTCCAAATATAACTCATAACAAGTATTTGTAATCTCTAGCCTAAGTGCCACACAGTGTGCACACTATCAACTTCACACATGTGGGGAGAGCAGAGATCTATTAAAGCACTTGAGTAGCAAGGTAGATCTACTTGATTACAAAGCTCATGATCACAATATGATCATGTATAGAGAGAGAGATGAACACATAGCTACCGGTAGAGCCCTTAGCCTCGAGGAAGAACTACTCCCTCATCATCATGGGAATCAACAACGACGATGGAGATGGCGGTGGAGATCGATGGAGATGGCTCCGGGGGCACTTCCCCGTCCCGGCAGGGTGCCAGAACAGAGACTTTCTGTCCCCCGAATCTCCCCTTCGGTGGCAACAGTGCTGCGGAACTTTTCGTGGTTGGAGGCTGGATTCTTTAGGGTTTTCTCACCGGGAGGCTTCTTATAGGCGAAGGGGCGATGTCAGAGGGTGGACCAGGGGCCCACACCACCTGGTGGCATGGCCAGGGGACCCACGCCACCACATGGTGTTGGAGGGATACCCCCTGGTAGGGTAACGCCGGGGTATAAAGGCCGAGTTAGCTGAGGTATGGCACGGTCAAAGAAAGTGCTGTCCGGGTCACCTCAAGGCAGGCCGACCTATGGAGTAACCCAGCCCGTGGAGCATCTCCCTAGCCTTAGCCCAGTCGGCATAAAATATATGCTGGCCATGTTTGTCTGTCTATTATGCAGGTACCCTTGTAGTCGGGTTAGCCACGTGCTAGACGGACTATCATATGGCTTCCGAGAGAAAGAAGGAATCTCCCGCTGGTCAAAAGGTGGCTTTGTTAGCTGTAGCGTGAGCGAAGCAGAGCAGAGAGGAGGACCAGCGGGACAGGGGCGACCAAGATGACGCGGGCAATGTCAGTTGACGTAGCCCGTGTCTAGTGACGCTTAAAGGAAAGGATTACGTTGTGGGTTACGTCCAAAGCCCGGACGAGCCGTTAAAGGGAATAAAGAAGCATCTAGCTTTAACCAAGGGGCATATTCGGAGAATGTGTTGCCACGTGTGCCCTAACTTTGTAACCCGAGCTCCCCTATATAAGGAGCACCGGGGCCTCCATAGAGAGGGATCGATCATTTTCTTTGTCTAAGTTAGAACTCTAAAGCTAGGTTGTGGGGAGTAAGAGACATAGTCTCCTTCTCATGAACAACTCAAGGAGCACTTGTATCCACCATTAATAGAGGAAATACGAGAACATATGTGCGTGGAATCACCATGCTTTCCCTCCCTGGATTCCCCTAGCACTCATTGGTCCCATCTTTAGCCTATCCATGGCATCTGCCATGCCACCACCACGACAGTGGGCGCCCACCGTGGGGCTAGCGGTGCTAGCAGGGGTGAAAATCCGGATGGGAAGCATCTCCAACACCGGCGAGCGCGTCGTCTCTGGCCTAGTTCAGCACTTTAGTGCGCTGGACTACGTCAGCGACAATGCAGGGAGCTTCGGCAAGCGTCCTCCTCCATGCAACGGCATCTTCATCAAGCTTGGCATGCACAAAATCTACATCGGCATGGACGAGTACTGTGTTCATCCGCGGCACATCGTCGAGGGAGGCAAACCACCTCTCAGTGCAGCTCGTGGTGTGCGTATCACTCGCCCCACTAGCAGCGTTGAGGTCCTGATGACCACGCCAGACGCGGGAGCAAGCAAGGACCCGGCGCCAGAGCCGGAAGTCACGCCAAAGCAGGCGAGGTCTAGGTTTCCTCTGCTAGAGAAGCTAGAGAATGTACTCCAGCAAGCAATAGATAGCCTAGCAACGCCAATAGCACCTGTGGTAGATCCGGCTCAGGCGCAAGCTGAGTTGGAGGAAACTAGGCAGAAAATGTTAGCCGACGCGAAGAAAGTAGCAGAGTTACAACAGTCCTTGAACATTATTTTGAGGGAATATGCAAAGGCAAACTGCATAGATGGAGTGAAAATCAGAGGTAGAAACCTGATTACTAAGATCGACAAGGAATACGAGCCTAGACCGGGTCAGACAGTCACGATAGTAACAGGAGGGTTGGAGAGGTACAATACCCCGGCAAAGAACCTCAGAGCAGCAAATGCGGCTGCATCCAAATTAGAAGGCCTAACTGGAGAAGCCCGGGAAAGGCAACAAAAGAGGGTGAACCACTTGCTGAGGGTCGCTTTCCAGCAAAATGAAGAAATGAACAAAGCAAACCCGACACCACCAAGAGCATCGCATGTGATTCATTCGGCTAGAAATAACCTATCAAAGTCCGATGGAGCCGCATCATCTCCGGGTCACAATCTAGGAGAGAAGAGGTGGTAAACTCCGGGAGAAGAGACAAACAGATGGTCCCCTATGACCTGGTAAGAGCTAGAAAAGGCAAGGCAGTGCAAGTAGATGAAGATCGTCACGGTACCAGCCGAGGTGAAGCTGGCCGAGGTAACCGCGACCAAGGCAATGCCGGTCAAATGAACACTGCCAACGGCAATGCCGGACAGCGTGATCCGGTGGGAACAGGACAAAATGTACCTCGGCAGCAGCAGTAGCAGCGCGCACCTCGGTAGGAGAGAAGTGCAGGTCAAGCAGCGCAGCAGCAGAATGCTTGTCCGGATCAGGAAAGGTACAATGATGGTTATTTAGCAATGGTAAACGACGGATACCCTAGACCAGAGCACCACATAATTGGGTCGAGGTTGGGAGGCAAAAACTTGCAGCAAGACGATGCAATGCTGAAACTGGACAGAATTTATAGGTCAGAGATGATCGAGGTACAAGGTCCTCCTGGTCCGGCATGCTTTGGGTCCCGGATCATGAAGGAGCCGCTAGTGCTGAACTTCTAGTTGTCCAGAGGGACAAGGACCTACGATGGTAGTACCAGACCGGAGGATTGGCTTATTGATTACGCAACAGCGGTCAAGATTGCAACTGGAAATCTGAGATGGGCAGTGAGGTATGTGCCTCAGATGTTAGAGGGACCAGCGAGAGTTTGGCTAAACAACTTGCCACTAGGAAGTGTTAACTGCTGGCTGGACTTTGAGGAGTTATTCATTAGGAACTTCTCAAGCACTTACAAGAGGCCCAACAAGCCACACACTTTGGCGTTATGCCGGTAGACACCGAATGAACCAGACCGAGATTTTTGACTCAGTGGTGCAACATGCACAATTCATGCGAGGGGGTAATTGAATCGCAAGCGATTGCGTGGTTCGCCCAGGGCTGTCGATATGGAAGTATGGTGTGGCAAAGGCTGCAATGAGATATGCCAACCACTTTGGCTGAGACGATCCGGATTACAGATTCATACGCTTTGGGAGATCCAACGCAACCCCGGCTAATGTCAAGTGAAGCAAACGAGGAGTATTACAACCGAGATGGCTCCGGGTCATCAAGGAGAAATGATTTCCGAGGAAAGAGAAGGGACAAGCGTCTGGATTACAGATATAACTCGTAGCAGGTGGCAGCGGTGGACTGGGATCAACTCAATGCCGGCGCCAGCCAGCGACAAAAAACTAGAGGGTAAAACTGGCAACAGAAAAATGAAGGGAAGAAGCCTTGGACCCCGGAGCAGAAAAAGCAATGGCAGGAGCGAAAAGATCGACCGAGGTATACGTTCGAGTCTATGCTGGATCAACCTTACAAGTTTCATATGCCAAGTCCGAATAGTCCGGCGAATCATACAACCCGGCAGCGTGAATGGATGAGGAAATTAGAACATGGCAGTTCGGGGAATGCTCAGGCACCTCGGAATGAAACACCTCGGAATGAGGCACCACGACAACCATTACTAACAGGGGAAATGGACAGCAACTAATTTTGCCTCCACCTCCGCCGAGGTATGAAAATCAGGAAATGAGGGATGTTGTGCATCAAGTGAATAACAACCAATAGCAAGACCAAGGTTACCACGCAAATGAGGGATGAAACGAATACAGGGAGCATCATCAAAGCTACTGTGTGTTTACCATGGAAGAAACTAACCAGAAAAGCTTGCAGCACCGGCATATGGAGGTAAATGCGGTAATGCCAACAATGGTAAGATATATGCCTTGGTCGGACCAAGAGATTACATGGAGTATCAAGGATCACCCAAAGATCATGCCTAGTCCAGGGACCTACGCACTGGTCCTGGATCCGACGTTCATCGGGCCGAATCTCAATGTGAGGTTTTCCAAAGTGCTGATTGATAACAACAGTAGCATCAATATCATGTATAAGGATACCATGCAGAAGTTGGGAATATCAGAGAACATGGTTCAAGCAACAAGGACCACCTTTCATGGCATTGTGCTAGGTATCTCCTGTGAGCCAATTGGCAAGGTCCGGGTTGATGTGTTGTTCGGTACGAGAGATAATCGCCGGACTGAAAATTTGGAGTTCGAAGTAGTGAATCTGGAGATTGCCTATCACGTGTTACTCGGTAGGTCCACGCTGAACAAGTTCATGGCAAGTACTCACATCAGCTACTTAAAGATGAAACTGCCCGGACCTAGGGGAGTGATAACTGTATCCGGGGACTTCAGGCATTCGATTGAATGCACCTCTGCTGGATCTAACTTAGCCGAGTCACTCGTGATAGCTCAGGAAAAAAGGAGGATATAGGAAGTGGCAGCGTTGGCTCAATCCACGTAGTAACATATGCCGGCCCTGACCAATCCGCATGGAAGCGTGTCATTCCAAGCAACTAAGGATACAAAGAAAGTGCCTATCGATGATCAGTTCCCAGAACGCACCGTAACCATTGGTGCCGGGTTAAGCAGAAAATAGGAAAGCAACCTCGTCAACTTCCTCCGTGAGAATCGGATATCTTTGCTTGGACCACACAGGATCTGCAAGGTGTGCCGAGGGAGTTGGCCGAGCACTCTTTGAACGTAAGACCCGGTGCTAAGCCGGTGAAGCAGCCTCTTCGGGATTTCACCGAGGACAGAAGAAAAGTCATTGGGGATGAGATAGCTAGGCTCCTTGCAGCCAGGTTTATCATGGAAGTACTCTATTCGGATTGGCTCTCTAATCCGGTGCTTGTGGAAAAGAAGAAGGATGATCCGAACGTGGCCGTGTTATGGCGCATGTGCATTGATTACACAAACCTGAATAAGGCGTGTCCTAAAGATCCATTCCCACTCCCTAGAATAGATCAAGTCATAGACTCAACTGCCAGATGTGAGCTGTTATCATTCATTGATGCGTATTCTGGTTTCCACCAGATACCCCTAAACCCGGATGATCAAATAAAGACTGCGTTTATTACCCCTTACGGGGCTTATTGCTATCGCACTATGCCGTTTGGATTACGTAATGCTAGAGAAACGTACCAGCGATGCATGCAAAAAGGTTTACATGACCAAATAGGTCGAAACATGCAAGTTTATGTGGATGATGTGGTGATAAAAACTAAGGAAAGCAATACGCTCCTTGATGACATCCGATAGACATTCGCGAACTTGAGACTGTTCCGAATGGAGCTTAACCCAGAAAATGCACTTTTGGTGTGCCTGCAGGAAAATTACTCGGTTTCCTAGTGTCCAATCGAGGTATTGAAGCTAACCCGATGAAAATCCGAGCCATAGAGAGAATGAAACTGCCAAAATGTCTTAACGATGTGTAGAAGTTGTTGCCTAGCATCGTTAAGCCGGTTCGTATGTCGGCTGGGAGAGAAGGCCTTGCCCCTCTACCAGTTAATGAAAAAGACAGACAAATTCACATGGACGCCACAAGCGGAAGCGCATTTCTAGAATTGAAAAAGATGTTATCTACTGCACCAATCCTAGCCGCACCACTACCCAAGGAGCCAATGTTGCTCTATGTAGCCGTGACTAACCGAGTCGTAAGTTTCAGTAATCGTAGTGGAGCGCGAAGAAGAAGGAAAGTCGGTGCAAAGGCGAGTGTATTATTTGAGCAAGGTATTATCTGCTTCAAAACAGAATTACCCTCACTATCAAAAGATGGCGTATGGCGTGTATATGTCGGCCAAAAAAGTCAAACACTACTTTGAGGAACACCCCAACAAGGTGATATGTGAGGCACCTATATCAGAGATTATGATCAACAAAGATGCAAGTGGGTGGATAACAAAGTGGGCAATTGAGCTAGCCTCGTATGGACCACAGTTTGACACAAGAGATGTGATCAAATCGCAAGCTGTGGCGAATTTCTTTGTGGACTGGGCCGAGATGCAATACGAGCCACCACTGCCGGACTCCAATTATTGACAAATGCACTTTGATGGATCGAAATTTAAAGAAGGGATGGGTGCCAGGTAGTGCTTATCTTGCCCAAAAAGGATCAACTGAAATATTTCCTCGAAATCCACTTCAGTGCCTCAAATAATGTCGCGAAATATGAAGCACTGGTACATGGTCTCAAAGTAGCAAAAGAAGTGGGGATACGTCGGATACAATGCTTTGGAGACTCGGATTTGGTGGCGCGGCAAGTATTTGGCAACTGGGACGCCTTGGATGCAAATATGGCCCTTTACAGATTTCATGTGCAAAAGATAAGCGAATTCTTCGAGGGATGTGAATTCCACCACATACCTCGGATTGACAACAAGGCAACCGACATACTGTCTAAGTTGGGCTCATCCCAACAACCAATCCCGCCAAATGTTGCCTTGGAACACTTAAGAAAACCATCTATTACTCCATCGCCCGAATCCGAATCAATTTATATCCCGGCATTCTCTGGGTCAGAAGCTACACCAATGGAAATAGATTGGGGAAGCACCTCAGCAAACCCGAGGACTGCTTCGGCAAACCCGGGGACTGGCCAAAGAAACTGTGGACTGCCTCACCAAACCTGGGACTAGTCAAAAAACCCGCTAAAAACCAAGGGAGTTATGTCGGTGGATGCAATGGAAATTGATGAGGAACCTTTCTCAATCCGAGCTATACCCACTTGGGCCAAGCCAATATTTGACTTCCTGAAAGAGGGAATCTTGCCAGGTGATAAGATACTCTCAAGGCAGATCCAGAGAAGGGAAAAGGCCTATACCATTATCAATGCCGAACTATACAAGAGAAGTGTAACCACAGTACTACAGCGGTGCGTTGACCCGGAGGAAGGATTAGACATACTTCGGTATATCCACCAAGGAGAATGTGGTCACCATGCATCTTCAAGAGCATTAGTGGCAAAAGCTTTTCAGCATGGATTTTATTGGCCAAGTGCTTTGGAGCAAGTAGAAGATTTGGTGAGAAAATGCAATGGCTGTCAGAGATACGCCACGAAAACTCATCTGCCAATGTCAGAACTCAAAACTATCCCCATTTAATTGGCCATTTGCTGTATGGTGCCTATACATGGTAGGGCCATTTAAGCCGGCCAAAGGAGGAATGACCCATATCCTAGTTATGGTGGACAAATTCACTAAATGGATCGAAGTGAAGCCAATCAGGAAATGTGATGGGGAAACATCGGTGAAGTTTATCAAGGATATAATCCTGAGATATGGCTACCCCCACAGTATCATAACTGATAATGGCACAAATTGCACTGAAGGAGCGTTTGCGAGGTTCTACCGAGAAAAGAAAATCCAGCTAGATCTAGCCTTAGTGGCCCACCCCGCATCGAACGGGCAAGTGGTAAGATCCAACGGACTGGTATTGTCTGGGATAAAACCCCAGCTCATGGAGTCGCTGCAAAGATCAACGGGGTGCTGGATAGAAGAACTACCAGCAGTACTATGGAGTTTAAGAACAACTCCGAATCGATCAACAAGCTATACGCCATTTTTCTGGTATATGGGGCAGAAGGTGTATTACCAGCCAACATAGAGCATGATTCACCAAGAGTCGCCCAATACACAAAAGCGGAAGTGCACGAAGCCCGGAAAAATGATGTTGATCTGCTGGAAGAAGCGAGAGAACTAGCCTTGTGCAGATCCGCCATATATCAGCAAAATCTCCGACGCTACCATAGCCGAAATGTAAACCCCCGAGTTTTCCGGGAAGGTGATCTGGTACTCCGGTTGGTGTAGGGCACTGCTGGCATGCATAAATTATCCCCTCCATGGGAAGGACCTTTCATTGTAAGCAAAGCCTTGCAAATGGTTCCTACTAACTTATTGACGCATAGCCACAAGAAAATAACAAGGCAGACAGGTCCGGAGAAGACTCTAAGCGACCATGGAATGTAGCACTACTTCGTCCTTTTTACACCTAACAAAGAGGTGAATGTATCCGAGCTAATCATATGTCGGTATGTATGTCAGCAATGAGGTTATTAATGAAACTTTGGTACCCCAAGCAGAAACTCGGGGACTGCCATAATAATTTTTCTTCTTGTTTTCTTATTTTTATATGTAGATAGGGTTAAGTCGCTTATACCTTAGTCGTATTAGTAATGTGTAAGCACCAAAAACCCAACTCTTTGAATTTGTTGTTGTCCAACAAGAATTGGCTTCATGGCAAGCAAGAGAACAAGTTTGGAATGGCAAAGCACATGAAAAATGACTAAGGGAAAGAACTTAAGCGAGCCGACATTTATTATTCGGACTAACCCTGTATCTACTTTATTCATCTAACAATGGATTATTGTGAGCTAATCTCAAGGTTACAAGTATTGTTAAGTCAATTTTTTGAACCTCAGACTCGTAAGTGAAAAACCCGAATCAAGGTAGACGCGAGCCGAGTCAAAAATTGGGAGAACAAGAAAAGGAAACTCGGGGACTTCGCCCACAATAATCCGACATTGAAAACTTAGTTGCAAACAACACAAATTGTAGCAAAGCCACACCAAAGTACTTAAACACATTTTCACCCGACATTCCGGGGATCTAACGAATACAGTTAAGTGTTTTCAAGGAGAAGGGGCAGAAGCCGAATCATCGGCCGAAGGAGGTGGTACTTCGGAATTTGTGGGTGGGGTGCTAGCCTCAGCCTCATCCTCGGGGTTAGCCTCTTCATCCTCTGGATCTTCAGCTTCGTCGCCAAGTTCAGAGGCCTCGCCCTCGCTTCCCTCATCCTCTTCACCCTCAGAAGTAACTTCATTGTCAAAAACATCAAGATAGCTCGGCCCCTCGTTCTAAGCATGGCAGAAGGAGTACTGGATAAGCTTGTTGGAACAGGCTTTGTGACGCGCAACACACTCCGGATCTTCGGACCACTTAGATCCGGTGCGCATGCAGGTGAGCAGCCGCAAGTCTATTCCTTCATACCATGAAAGGACGAACTGCAGTGCAATATCAGCCCCGGCTCGTGCAACAGATTCTTGCCACATGTGCACCTATGAAAGCCGCATTTCCTTTGGGAGTGGGCTCACTGGGCTAGAGGGACTTGAACATCCGCATTGCCGCCGACATTATGTCTGCGCCGTAGTTCTTCACTAGCTCCATGCGAGTGAAGAGGCTCGCCAGCAGGTCCTCCGTATCATACGGGATTGGCTCGGCATCAGGGCCTGTTGGGATACCATGTTGCTCATGGGACCGGGCTATGGCAGCAGTAGCAAGAGTATCACCTTCTAGAAATTTTCCTGAGAACAGAACAGAGGAAACATTGAGCAAAAGAACTAAGTCCGGAGAAATGAAAGTTGAGCAAGGGAAAGGAACTCACAGGCAATCTGGAAGAGGAGTCGCTGAAGCTCGGCATGGACATTGGTGCTGTGGGCTTGGGGTTTCTCGTATTCAGAGGTCACCGATGTAAGTTTAACGTCAGCTTCCTGCAATAAATTCTGGTCCTTCGAAATTTGCGTGGCTAGACACTCTTTTTCCTCGGCAAACTCCTGGTCAGCCTTCTCCAATTCGGACTTATGGAGGCCCTTAAGCCTCTGAATTTCGGCATTCAGCCGAGTAATTTCCGAGTCCTGGAGGCGCAACCGAGCTATCTCGTCGTCCTTCTTCTTCAGTTCAGCCTGATGCTTCCCTGCTTGTTTGAGAAAATGTGTCATCATATCAGGTATAGGTACGCTGTCTTCAAGAGCAACTGCAACAGTGGGTTAATCCGGTGGAGCTAAAGTATAAATATCTACCGAGTCAAGAAAAGAGCGTGCAATGATCATGTGAATGAGATAAGTTACCTTGGATTTTAGCCAGGTTTTTCCGCATGATGATATTCTCAGCCTCAACCTTAGTTGCATGGTTCGTATAACAAGTTAATACAGATCACAGATAACTCAAAGGAACGAAAGTGGAAAAAGGAAAAGTCTTAAGTAAGAAAAATTACCCTTCTTCTGGTGCTCCTCCAAGAGCTTGCCATAACGCGCGCGAACATCTTTGTAAGAGTCCAGCAGGCGCTGGAACTCAGCAGTTCGGCGGTTAGTGGTAATCTGAAAAAAGCAAGATGATGTTAAGTTCATAGGCAAAGCAAAAATAATTCGAAGTCCACAAAATCCGGGCCAAGTGGAACTTAACCCGACTCTAGGTGTGTGGATATTCGAAGTCTACAAGATCCGGGCCAAGTGGAACTTAACCTGGCTCTAGGTGTGTGGATATTTGAAGTCTACAAGATCCGGGCCAAGTGGAACTTAACCCGGCTCTAGGTGTGTGGATATTTGAAGTCTAAAAGATTCGGACAAAGTGTAACTTAACCCGGTTCTAAGTGTGTGGATATTCGAAGTCTACAAGGTCTGGGCCAAGTGGAACTTAACCCGGCTCTAGGTGTGTGGATATTCGAAGTCTACAAGATCTGGGCCAAGTGGAACTTAACCCGGCTCTAGGTGTGTGTGGGTATTCGAAGTTTACAAGATCCGGGCCAAGCGGAACTTAACCCGGCTCTAACTTTATTACTATTTGAAATTGCTAAGGATGAAAACTATGTTCTCTAAGAGCATCCGACCGAGTAACCAGTTACTCCCTCAGAGGCTCGGGGACTAGGGGATATATCTGTAAGTGCTCATGCATATAAAGTATCACAGCAGAAGAAAAGGGTTACCTCCATCATCAGGCCGGCCAAAGAGATGGCCTTGGTGGCAGAGTTCATCTGGGCGCTGAACTCTGTTGGGCCGAACTTCTCCGGCAGATCATCCTTGGGATCGATAAATTCAGCGTTGTTCCAATTATGCACGTACTCCAGGAGCAGTGGACTGTAACTTTCGCCGCTGGACAGTGACTCGCCACCAAGCCTTTGACGTGGGCTTCACGCCTTGCAGATTGAGCTGCAGCAGGGCTGGTATGCAGGACCAGCTGCCTACTACCCTCTCATCCGGTAGCAGGAGACCTGAAAGTGATGCCCTTGGCTGGTCCGGCAGCTTTCTTGAGCTTAACGGATGACGAAGGACATGGCGGAAGATCCAAGGCTGCTGATCTGGATGGAGCCTGGGAAGCTGGCTGGAAAATATCCGCAATGGACACCGTTGATCTGGGGGCGGCTGACGGAGCCTTCCTCTTTGGAGGATTAGTGGAGGCTGTCGCTGCTGCTGCTGATGCTGTTGGTGCTGGTGGTGATGCTGTCACTCCTGCTGTTGGTGCTGCTGCTAGCGGTCCTACTGATGTTGGTGCTATGGGTGCTGCTGCTTCAGAGGAAACTGGTGCTGAAGAAAGACTTGTTTGAGGCGGTGCCGATGAGACTGGCACCTCAGAGCTGGGCGCTGGCGCTGGATAAGAGGATCTAGGACGATCCGGCATAGCCGTATCCTGAGCTGCCCCACCAACCCCCGCACCGACATTACCCTCCTCATGACAAGAGGGGCTCAGATCAGGCGTAGCCGCGAAGCCCTCTTGGATAGGGCTGAGCGTGCGAGCGTCGTCATCACGGGGGGGAGGGGGGGAGAGGGACTGCTCCGGATCGGAGAGGCAATGCCGGAGCCGCTCTGGGGAATGACCCTAGGAGCTCTGGAAAATAAAAAGCACCAAGTCATGAAGAGAAAAATAAAACAAATAAGAAGCAAAGGTAGAGGCAGAAAGGGAAAGACCCAAGAGCAAACGCAAAGTGACTTACTCGTCCGAGGTTGGGGGTGCTCGAGGTTTGGGCACCCTCCGGACCGTGCTCTTCGCCGCTGGCTTGGTCGAGGCTTTCACCCCGGACTTTTTCTGCCTCTGAAGCTGCGGCCGAGGTAGCCGCGTGCTTTTGGGAGGGAGCAGGGACCGGACCACCCGTGGCGAGGGGTGGAACCTCGTGGACCTGACCGGCTCAGTTAGTTGAAGATTCGAACATAACCAGATATGCGTAAGAGATGGGAACCGGGTCAAGTACCTCCAGAACCTCAACATCCGAGTCATCGTCATCCGGCCAATCCCTTAAAGAAGAGGACTTACCATAGGTGCGTTTAATGGTGTCCGGAGTGGGCCGAAAGGTCTCCAGATCAGGCTCCACCTCGTCCTCCTCAGCGCGGTCCGGTACCCACTTGCTCGCTAGCACCTGTCCATCTTCTAGTGGCTGCTGGAGAAATCATTGAGAATAAAACAACAGGGGTTAAGTTAAGAAAGTTGTTCGGCATATCGATAAGACCCGGAAAAGCTGTAAGTATGAAGTTTACCTTTGGAGGAGGATTGTCCCGGGTGTAGGGCGCAAGCCCCCACTCCCAAGCCTCGGAGAATTCCTTCTCCACGTTGAAAATGGCCTTAACCCGGCGGTAAACCGCCGAGTTATCGAGATCGAAGGAGGAAGTCTGGTGGGGATCGAGGGGGCCGCTCAAGTAGAAGATCTTGTGGACGCGCTTCTGAAGGGGGGAGACCTGACTGCGGATGAAGGTGATCATAATATCCCCCCCGAAGTTTCTCCTTGAGCAGTTCCTTGATCCGGTGGTCAACCAGATTCGCCAGTGCCGTGGGTCGCTTCGGGATACTCTCCCAGAGAGAGTGTCCGGGGGTCCAAGCTTGAAGGGGAGGAGCCGTATCAGGTCCTCGTCCGTAGTGTTCCAGACATAAAAGAAAGTCCGAGCCTAGCCTTTGCAGGACTCAAGCCCGGTAACCTGGGGAAAGGCGGACCTCTTGCGGGGAGATATGGAGGCCCCGCCGCATTGGGTCAGATGCTTCTTAGCCGGAGTAAGCCCTTTATCCAGAACGACATTCTTTTGGAGACCGAAGAACTTAATCCACATCTCCTTGGAGGGCCAGAGGCCGAGGTATCCCTCTATGCCAGAGGCAAAAGAGGAGAGAGAGGTAATGGCGTTGGCGGGGAGATGATGCGGTTGCAACTAATAAGTGGAAATGAAATCATGGAAGAAATCTGAAATAGGAAGGCCGAAGCCGCGCTGGAAGTGGGAAAGAAAAACAACGTAGTCCCCTGGATTTGGAGAGGGGGAAATCTCGTCAGCGGCAAGGCGGCAGGCAAAACCGGCGAGGATGCAGCGCGTGGCACGAAGTCAATCCAAATCGTCTTCACAGACGAAGGCACTGTCCTAGCCACCGCGTTCGCGCCCCTCATCCTCCTCTTGCTGCGCGACCACGATGACCTCTTCCTCAGTCATGGTGAGGTCGAGGTCTTCGAGGACAAGATTGGAGTAGAAGTAACCGGTGGCGGGGAACCTGGAAGCACAGGGCCCCGTGGTGAAGACCTTGACCGGAAGCGGCGGTGCAGGCACGAGGAGCTGCTGAGCACGGTCGCGGCAGCGCAACAACAACAAAGAAGCAGCGGTGGCGGTGGAGTTGCAGTGAAGGAGAAAGGAGGCAGGGGAGCACGCGGTATGTGGGGAACTTCCCCAAAGATTGCCCCTAGCCCCCTACTTAACCGCGGGAGAGGGTGCGTGGTGGGATCCTGTGCGGTTGCCCTGCCACACGCAACGGACGTGTGCGCAACCGAATCAACCAATCAGAGCACGGCCACGGCAAGGGCCATAGGGAGCAAACGATCCCATGACGCGACGTGGTGTTACAGTTAACGAGGCGCTACAGTGAAGGGACGTGAACAACAGTTATTCCTGACATTACAATAGTAACTGGAGCAGTAAATGGGCGTGGCCCTTAAAATGAGGCAAAATGATGATTACCCTCCATGTAGGACGTGGGGAAGCGTACGAGAGAAGGAAAGGTAACCCGGATAAGTGAGCAAAAGACCCGGCCAGAGAGGAATAACTCGGAATGAGCCAAGGGATCACAGGAGAAAAAACTCCGGATTACGGGGTAACTCGGCCAAAGAGGCAAGGATCCAGATATGGAACCTACTGTGGCCTGCTGACCCACAAGTATAGGGGTGTATCGCAGTATTTTCGAGGGAAGTGAAACCCAATTTATTGATTCGACACAAGGGGAGCCAAAGAATATTTATGAGCCTTAACAACTGAGTTGTCAATTCAGCTGCACCTGGAAACAATCTTGCTCACATCAGTTTATCAGTAGCAACAGTTTTGTAGTAGGAATAGTAAAGTAGCAGCAGTAGTAAAGCAAAGACAACAGTAACAAAAACAGTAAACAGTGGGATTCAAGTGCGGTAGGCATAGGTATGGATGGACGGGCGTTGCATGGACAAGACAATTCACATAGCAATCAGAACATAGGGCAATTGCAGATAAATAATATAAAGCATCCAAGTACTAGACAATCCTAGGCATGTGTTCCATATATAGTCATACGTGCTCGCAATGAGAACTTGCACAACATCTTTTGTCCTGCCAGCCCGCTTGCTGGGCCTCTAGGGAACTACTAGCAATTAAGGTGCTCCTTTTAATAGAGCACCAGAGCAAAGCATTAACACTCCGTGAACACATGTGATCCTCACATCAAAGCCATTCCCTTCCGGTTATCCCGATTGCTGTCACTTCGGGGCCATAGGTTCTGGACAACAACGTGTGTAAACAACTTGCAGATAAGACCAAGAACAATACTATCATAATGAATCAATAACATGTTCAGAACTGAAATCATGGCACTCGGGCCCTAGTGACAAGCATTAAGCACAACAAGTCGCAACAAAGTCATAAAGCACTAATAAAAGATACTAGGCACCATGCCCTAACAATCTGATGCCATTACATGAACGATCTCATCCAATCCCTACCATCCCCATAGCCTACAACGGGGGATTACTCACTCATAGATGGGGGAAACATGGATGGTCGATGGAGAAGCGATGGTGATGATGATGGCGATGATCTCCTCCAATTCCCGTCCGGCAGGTGCCGTAACGAGTTTGGTGCTATTTCGTGGAATCTGGTGGTGGCGACGGAGCGGAACTCCTTCTGGAAAAACGTCAAACCCCCCAAAGTTTTTAGGTCAGAAGGCTCCTTATAGGCGAATAGAGAGGCCGAGAGGGTGCCTGGGGGGCCCACACCACCCCCTGGCGCGACCTAGCCTGGCCCGCGCCACCAGGTGGTGTGGCCACCCCTGGCTCTTCTCCGTCTCGTATTCTGGCTCCTGGAGTCTTCGGGTGAAATAGGATTTTTGGCATATTTTCCGGGATTTTTCCTAATAGTTGGTTTTCTGCACAAAAAGTAGATACCAAGGCAATTCTGCTAAAAATAGCGTCAGTCCGCATTAATTGCATCCAAATCACACAAGTTTAGAGGAGAAACAATAGCAAAAGTGTTCGGGAAAGTAGTTATGTTTTGGACGTATCAACTCCCCCCAAGCTTATCTTATTGCTTGTCCTCAAGCAATTCGATTGAAAAGCGATAAAAGAACTTTCACGAACACATTTGCTTCATATGATGTAAATATTCTCAGCAATGTGATCAACTACTTGGATAATTCATAATAAAGAGTATGCAATCAAGTCTACTTAATAGTCATTGCAAACTATGAAGAGATTCCAACTCAAGAATAATAAGTAGCATGAGGCACAAACATAAGCAACATTACAATGCTCATAGAAAGGTATGATAGAGTGGTATCTCGCTTGCCTTTGATTATGAATATCAAGGCACCTCTGAAGTTCAAGTGATGACTAGAAATAAAGATATCAAGGATACAAGCAACAAAGTCATAACACAAATAATCAAGTAATGGAACAAACATAAAGAATGACAACTATGCTCTCAAGAAGGTGCTCAAAGAATACGTGGAGACTCAACAAGTAGAAGAAAAAGATTTTGAATAATTTTGAAAGGCTTCCAAATGCTGAAAGTATGGTAGTCATTAGCTTTGAGCTCTCATTGCCCCTATCATAAGTATCTTTAATGTGGTTAAGGTGAAAGTGACACAACTAAGAGGATATGCTTGACAAGTTATAAATCGAAGTCTCAAGCCCCTTACTTACGAAGACCGATCCTCATGCTACTCAACTTCAGTCACAAGTAAGCTCTTGTCATTGTAAGTATATACGTATCATAGAGAACCGCCAATGGGGTACCCCTTGCACATGACACGGGAGCTATCCCATAATCAAAATAACAAGGCAAGCAGACAATGAGCATCTCGGCGATCTTTTTATTTACTATGTGCATAGATTTTTATTGAGGATGCTTCATAGAATGCTCATTATGGTTATGCGGCAAGTTTCCACCATGATTAGGCATGTCTTAGGCTAGCGGCCCAGGCGTTTCTCTAACATACATATAGACTCCATGATCTTACAAGTTCCACTTTTATTTCACACCACCGGGATCCATAAGCAAAAGAACATGATATCAACTAGGTACAAAGTACCTATGAAGCGTTGAAAGCGGTCCCCATGATACATGGTTCTGCTAACTTCAACTCATAAAGCGCAAGCATATGCGCAACAAAGAAGGGCGCAATGGTTCAGGTTTATTAAGTGCAAGAAAATAAAGTGTGCCATCAAGTTCGTGAGAGCTTTACTAACTAACTTTCTCATAACAAGGAAACATTTTATTCGGAAGAAAACAAGGCATATTGAATATGCACGGAGGTAGCAAATGATGCTAATGGGTAGGTATGGTGGACACTTTGGAAATATTTGGTTTAGGGAGTTGGGAACTTGAGTAAAACATACTCAGTGAAAGTGAAGGCTAGCAATAGTAAGGGAGCGACAAACGAGAGAGCAATAGCTATCATTATCATGCTTGCAACAAAACAGGACTACTCATGGCATGAAAGTGATTCAAGATCCTCAAGGGAAAATAATTCATCAAGGCTTAACTAATTATCATGGCCATGTGCATGCGTGAGCATGTGCCAAGTCAATTCAAATGACACATTCAGAGGAGGATACCACGGTGTCATACCAATTTATGAATAGAGTAATGCAAGCAAACATTCATAAGACATGCTACAAACTATTAGAAAGCTGGAGCTAATCACAAGAACGCAAGAACTATTAAGCATCCAAAGAAAACATACACTCTACATGAACGGACTAAGCATGCCCACAGTGATGAGTATATGTACAAAAATGAAAACAAATAGAGTTCGTTACCAGCCTCTTACCATGCCTCAAGTTGTCATTGATCCTCATTATTGCTCTTCACTTGTGTGGCTTGAATAATAATATGAAACCAATATCCACTAAGGACTGCCAAACCCTGAAGCAAACTCGCAAAAACCAAAGAAGAACAACAAATATTTTTGGTGTTTTCGATTTTGAAACAAGAACCAAAAGGGAAAAACAAACAAAGCAAAATCTTTTTGGGTTTTTCGAATAGTTCAAACAAAGCAAAAAGGGAAAAGCAAACCAAGGCAAAAAGAAGAATCAAACCAAAGAGAAACAACAGAAATATTTTTGGTCTTTTTGTGTTTTTTAGAAAGCAAAAGCAAAGAAGAACGAAAACTAAAAAGAGAACGAAAACATGAATATACAAAGTACCGACACAACATGATATGAAGATGAGTGCGGTGTCGGCGTACCTCCCCCCAAGCTTAGGCTTTTGGCCTAAGTGGGTATCAATCCCAAGCTAGACAGGATGAAGTGTCACCCTAGTACGACGAAGAGGTCCCCTCATCCTGGTGCGAGCTCGAGTACGTCCCTCCATAATGTGCGGAGTAATCATAGGAGGGCACATCCTCCTGGTGCTGCTCGTGGAAACCCAGCAAGCGAAGCTGCTTGTCCACCTCCTCCTTGGAGCGTGACCATGGTCTCCTGTGAATACTAAACAAAGCAGGCTGTGGCAAAAGGATCTCCCTTTCATCCCCGTCAGTGAAAAGCATCCTATATACTAGATTGTTCAAATCAGAGGTAGCAGTGACAAAGTGATGAGTTTTCATGGCAACAAGGTCAAGACTCTGTGGTGCCAGCATAGTATCATCGGGATCCACTGAAAGACCTAATGCATTGACTATGCGCGATGCAATGATGCCCCCATAGATAGGCCCCCTAGCAGCTAAGCGGCGAGCAATAAGCGGGCGAAGATTGTACCGAGTGTCATTGTTGAGCGCAGCAGCAAGGAAAGCTAAATGATAGTTGGAGATATTAATTGTGTTCTCCCTACCCAGTACACTAGTAGCGAGATAATATGCAAAGTATCTAAGAGCAGGGAGTTGGATATTTCTTATCTTTCTGCGCTGCGCCATGCGGTCATCATCATTGGTCACCCCTCGGTAAAGCTCCAACAAATCAGCGGGTCGCCCTTGAATTTTCTTCACGGTCCCTGTCATACGCACACCTACAATACTGCAAAATCTCTCCAAAGGCATGGTGAAGGGCAGATCATAGATTTTAAAAGAGACAGTAGATTGATAGGGTGTGTTAGTAAACGTGAAGCTCTCAATAAAATTTTTGGTGAGCATAGCATATTGTGCACTCTCATCTTGCATATATGAGGTCAAACCAACCCTCTCAATCAGTAGCAAGAAATCATCAAGAATACCTGCAGCTTGTAAGAAAGTAAAACAAGGAAAAGAGGATGGGTGAGCATCCCCATCATCCCTTTCACTGCCAATACGAGTTGCAATGAGATCTTCATTGTATGATGGCCTAGCTTGAGAGGCTGTTCTTGAGGGCCTCGACCTCCTAGGTGCATCACTCTCAAATATCTTTCCAAAAGTATGGTTGTTCATGCTCGGTATTCTGAAATTTAAACACCTATTAAACAAGTGATTGCAAAGTAAATATAATGAAGGATTCTACTCATAGGGACTTGCAAGAGGCCTAAACATGCATCAAAACTACATCTCTAAGCATCAAACAAGCTTACAAGCTCTCATAACCAGTCACCTACAGCAGCAAAATACTCAACATATAATCCACTAAACACAAATCTACTTGGACAAGGGGAGGAGTCACATACCAGGGAACAAATGCTCCAAATTTCAGCAAAAAAGATGGGCTGAGCAAGGAGATCGAAAAAATCGAGAGCAAGCACAACAAGGACGCAATTTTGAGCTATGAACTGGAGCTTACTCGGGAGAGAGAAGAAAGTGGCAGGTGAGAGAGTTAGTGGGGGGCCAGGGGTGGCCCACACCAGGGCATGGCGCCACCATGTGGTGTGCCTGCCTGGTGGGCCCCCTGGTACCTCTCAGGTACTCCTCTGCCCCTTTTTTCACGTAAAAATTTAATATGAATTTTTTGGAATTTTTTGAGACACTTTATTTTTGGGCAATTTTCAGAAATAGAAGAATGATTTTTCTGACAGATAGATTTTTTTCTTTTTTGGAAACATGATGCAAGGACAAAACAAGGCTAGAACTACAGAAGTTCTAACATGCAAGCAACTAACAACAAAAATAAAACTAAATGAAAGCAAAAACTAAAATGCAAAGGATAGAAATAAACGGAGATAATCATAATGAAAACATTGTTTTGTTCAATGGAATCCTTTTGTTAACAAGGT
The DNA here is from genome assembly GCA_023614405.1 of Avena insularis. Classification (NCBI taxonomy): domain Eukaryota; kingdom Viridiplantae; phylum Streptophyta; class Magnoliopsida; order Poales; family Poaceae; genus Avena; species Avena insularis. The sequence goes on from CM042694.1 coordinate 533,948,457, forward strand.
TGATCAAGTCTTGCTACCAAAAAAATTGCATATGAGACAAAACTTTGTACTCCACTAATGATTATGTTACCTTAACCTTGATAGCAATGGTCCCAATCATAATAGTTTCAAATTTTTCTCTTGGTATGGGACAATATATTTCTCCAACTTGAATGCCTTCAACATGTTCAATTGAATTCAAACCATAAGTCCTTTCAATCTTATTGGGGAAATAGATAGTATGTTCCTTGTCATTAACATTGAAGGTCACCTTTCCTTGATTACAATTAATAACAGCTCTTGCAGTATTAATAAAAGGTCTCCCAAGAATAATAGACATATTATCATCTTCAGGCATTTCAAGCACAACAAAATCAGTCAATATGAAGCAATTGTGAGCCACCTGAACAGGTACATCCTCACATATACCCACAGGAATAGTGGTAGATTTATCAGCCATTTGCAAAGATATATCAGTTGGTATTAATTTTTGAAGTTGAAGCCTCTTATAGAGAGAGAAAGGCATAACACTAACTCCAGCTCCCAAATCACACAAAGCAGTTCTAACATAACTGTTCTTAATAGAGCAAGGGATAGTTGGAATCCCTGGGTCTCCATGTTTCTTAGGAACCTTACCATTGAAGGAATAATTAGCAAGCAAAGTAGAAATTTCTTCATTAGGGATCTTCCTTTTATTCGAGACAATGTCCTTCATATACTTTGAGTAAGGAGGCAATTTAATAGCATCGGTCAAAGGAATTTGCAAGAATAAAGGCTTCATCCACTCACAAAACTTATTATAGTGTTCATCTTCCTTTGACTTGTGTTTCTTATCAGGGAATGGCATAGGTTTTTGGACTGTCGTGGTGGTGTCACGGCAGATGCCATGGATAGGCTAAAGGTGGGGACTAATAGCACTAGGGGAATCTAGGAGGGATAGTGAGGTGATTCCCCACACAGAAGGTTTGTATTTGATTCACTTCACAGATTACAAGTGCTCCTAGAGCTGTATTGGCGAGAGGAGGAAGAAAGAACTCTCTTACTCTCACCCACAGTTAACTCGTATAAGACCCCAAGAACCTAAAACCAATCAGAATAGAGGAACCCCTTCTACAGAGGCCCTAGCCCTCCTTATATAGGGGTGCCTAGGTCTCCACTTAAGGCATACGTGGAGGCATATTCCAGGGAATATGCCTCCTCCCAAAATAGCAAACCGACCGGGGTGCTTTTCCCCGCGTCACCCATGTAGAGGCTACGTGAGCCTCTGCGGCGCCTGTGTCAGCCGACACGGGCGTCGTCACCTCTGTCGGCCATGCCTCGGTGGTCCTGCCCTCTTTTGCTTCGCTCATGCAGTGCGTACCGGGGCTTCTTTTGACCAGCGAGATTCCTTCCTTCTCCTAGAAGCTAGATATGGCCTGGATCATAGTTGATCCGGCCACACCCGAAGCTGGTGCGGTCTTAGCTGCCTTGGCTGCTAAGGCCACATCAGGTTCAATTCTATCGAGCTTTGGATGTTATTTCTGAGTTATATCCTTATCTCGGGTTGTATGGATTTACGTTCCCTTGGCACGTTCCAAGTTTTCACTTGCTGGCCGGGTTACCACCTCAACTCGGACCTCATGGTTTTACCTTCCCTTCACACATTCCAAGTTTCCACTTGCTGGCCGGGTTACCACGGTCTCATCCGGGTCTTCTTTCCTTCTCTCGTACGCTAACCCACATGGAGGCTAATCATTTGGTTGCCTCATTTTAAGGGCCAGCCACAGTAACTGCTGCAGTAATTGTCAGTTATCACTGTGGCGCACGTCACGTCTGGCCTGCCTCCTCATTAACCGCATCAATGCGTCACGTTGTGGGATCTGTTACACCCTCTGGCCCTCCGCGTGGCTTGCTGCTGATTGGTCGATGCGGGCAATACACGGCCACACCGTGTGGCGTTCCCGTTTGACACGATCCCACTTCCCCCTTGAGGGAGTGGTTAAATAGGGGAGGGACGCACCCCTTAGGTCTTTTCCCCCTTATGCGCCCCTCTGCCTCTAGCTCTTCTTTTCCTTCGTCTTCCCTGCGACAGCGCCGCCACCACTGCTTCTAAGTAGCAGCGCCGCTGCCGCATTGCTTCCCCACACCTCTGCATCACCGTTGCCGCTGCACACCTCCTCCCCCATGGGTCGCTGTCAATCTAGGCCGCTGCCCCCCACCGCTGCTAGCGATAGTGAGGGCAACGAACTGGAGATGACAGAAGAGGAGCTCGTCGTTGCCGAGCAAGAGATGGAAGAGGACACCGCCACGAGACGCGGTCGTGGGCTGGGTCTGAGTGCCTTAAGGCGACCTGACTGTCTCTACCGCACCAGACGCATTCCCACCGGCATCATCGCGCGCCTCGCCTCCGCCGAACTCGCCCCCTCACCCAATCCGGGGTGTTCGGTTTGCTGGTCAGCGATTTCTTCCATGATTGGTTAAACACATACGAACTCCAGCCGCACCACCTTCCTGCCAACGCAATTACTTCTCTCTCTGCTTTCGCCTCCACGATCGAAGGCTATGCTGGACTATGGCCCACGAAGGAGCTATGGATCCAGTTTTTTGGCCTTCGTCGTAATGTCATTCCGAACATAGATCTAGAGCTGGAAGATAAAAAAATTACGTAGTTCGGTGTTGCGTCCATTTCACCCCGGAGGTTCTCTGTCTTTCCCCGGGTTACCGGGCTGGATTCCTGCAAAGGATGGGCCCGGAACTTCTTCTATGTTCGGAATGAAGGTACTGAAGATTTTATCTGGCTTCGCCCCTATGCTCCAGGTCCTCCTAACCCGGAGTTATGGGACGTTGTCCCCAAGAAGCCCACAGTCTTGGCCAATTAGGTCAATAAAATGTTCAAGGAGCTGAAGCATCTCGGGTTGTGCAACGAGGACGCCATGATCACATTCGTCCGCAACCGGATCTCCCCTCTCTAGAAGCGCACTCACAAGGTGTGCCACATGAGCTAGGGCCGCGACCCCAACCGGACCTCATCCTTCGAGCTTAGCAACACAGAAATTTACCGCCTGGTCAAGGCGCTCTTCACCACCCACAAGGACTTCTCCTCTGAGTGGACGTGGGGAATTGAGCATTATTGCCGGTATAGGCTTCCTCCCGTGGTAAGCTTCGTGCCACCCACTCTCTCTGGATTAGATCTTATGTCGGTTCCGTTTTATTTTCAACTCCGTTGTCTTTTTTCTCATTTAGCAATTCCTTCAGCAGACTATTGAGGATGGCACCGACCCCATCCACAAATGCGCGCCTGACCGGGAGAGCTCGGACGAGGAAGAACCGGACCAGGAGATGTTCCTCCCAATGTCCGACGCGACCAAGCGACCCACCAGTAAACTCTCTTCTATTAGAGATTGGCCCGACGATGAGGATGACTCGGATATTGAGGTGATGGAAGCTATTGACGCTGTCCCCCTTTCTTATGCTTTTTCGGCATCAGCTAACCCCGGTGGGCAGATCCACGAGGACCCTCCCCTTGCTATGGGTGAACCTATTCCGGTAACACCGAAGAAGAAGCGTGGAGCTGCATCAAGTTCGTCCTCCGAACCTTCTCAGCCCTCCAAAAGGTGAAAGAAGTCCGGAGACAAAACCGCCTCCAAGCCAGCAGGCAAGGCCCCAACACGTAGGGCTCGGAAACCCAAGGAGCCCCTGACCTCGGATGTGTAAGCCTCTTTTTCCCTCTGCAACCTTTTCTTCCTTGCATTGTTTTAGTTTCTCTTCTGACTTTGTTTTTTTGGCAGCGCTGCGGAGGAGGTCCCCCAGAGTGGATCTAGCATCTCTTCGCCGCTCCGACCTAGCCCTTCTCCCCCTCGTGACGACGAGTCACGGCCGCTGAGCCCTATTCCAGAGGGTTCTATGGCTGCTCCGGGTTCCAGCCCACCTCGTCAAGAGGGGGGCAACCTCGGAGCGGGGGAGACGGACCCAACAGAGGCAGCGACATCCACCACTTCGGCTCCGCCGCAACCAGCAACTACCGAGACTACCTCAGCACCAGCACCAGCACCAGCAACCATTCCAGCCCCAACACCAACTCCGGCACCAGCACCAACAACAAGAGCACCAACGCCCAGCTCCTCCGCCTCGTCCGAGTCTTCTCAGTCTCGGCGAGGAAGTACCCAGGCAGCTCCTAAGGGAAAATCTGCCGCAACCACTTCCTCCTCTCAGCAAGCCAAAGGCAAGAAAGCCCCTGACGCCACCAGGGCAGGGTCCGCTGGGTCTGGACAACGTACCCTCGCGTCCATGCTTGCCCGTAATTCTCCAGCACCGAAAGACGCCCCTGCCGAGCCAACTAATGCGCAGCAACTTGTTCTGCACACGAGCCCGACCCTTGCTCAGGTTGAGAGGAGGGAAGCACATGCGAAGGGCTTGGTGGCGCCCCACATGCTCAGCGGTGAGCGATATCCTCCGACCTTGATTGAGTTTATGAACAACTGGAACAAGGCGGAGTTCGTCTACAACGACGATCTCCCAGAGAAGTTCGGTCCTGCCGAGTTCGCTGCTCAGATGAACACGGCCGCTAAGGTGATTAACCTCGCGGGTCAGATGATGGAGGTATGTTACTTCACCTTTTCCTTATCATGCACTAGCTATATAACCATTAGTCCCCGAGCCTTCGGGGGAGTAACTTGTTACTCGGCCGGATGCTCCTTAGAAAACTAACGTAGCTCCTTGACAACTTCAAATATGCACACACCTAGAGCCGGGTTAAGTTCCACTTGGCCCGGATCTTGCACACTTCGAATATGCACACACCTAGAGCCGGGTTAAGTTCCACTTGGCCCGGATCTTGCACACTTCAAATATGCACACACCTAGAGCCGGGTTAAGTTCCACTTGGCCCGGATCTTGTACACTTCGAATGTGCACACACCTAGAGCCGGGTTAAGTTCCACTTGGCCCGGATCTTGTACACTTCAAATATGCACACACACCTAGAGCCGGGTTAAGTTCCACTTGGCCTGGATCTTGTACACTTCAAATATGCACACACCTAGAGCCGGGTTAAGTTCCACTTGGCCCGGATCTTGTACACTTTGAATATGCACATACCTAGAGCTGGGTTAAGTTCCACTTGGCCCGGATCTTGTACACTTGAATATGCACACACCTAGAGCCGGGTTAAGTTCCACTTGGCCCGGATCTTGTACACTTCGAATATGCACAAGGCTTAAGCTGAATTTTTGTACTCTTTTCAAGTGACCACCAACCGCCAGAGTGCTGAGTTCCAGCGTCTCCTGGATACTCATAAAATGCTACTCGCAAAGCACATCTTGCCGAGCATGAGAAAAGGGGTAAGTTCTCTTCTTCACATTTTTCTGTTTTCCTTCATCTCTTTCTGCCGAACTAACCCGTCATTTAGTTTTCGCAGATGGGGTGGAGGCTGAGAACAAGCTTATGAGGAAGAATCTGGATCAGATTAAGGGTAAGCTATTTTTGTCCGACCTTGTTTTGCTTTCTATCTCCTTGGCTTGGCAAACATTCATACCTCAGCCTTCCTGGGTTAACAAACTATTTTAGTATCGCTGGAAGATAGTGTGCCCGTGCCTGATATGATGCTGCATTTTCTCGAACAAGCAGAGCAGCATCAGGCCGAGCTCAAGAAGAAAGACGATGAGCTTGCCCTCCTCCGAACCAAGAATGACAAGATTGCCAGGTTAAAGGCAGAAATGAATAAGATGAAGGCGCAACACCAAACCGAGCTTGAAAAGGCTGGCCAGGACTACACCGAAGAGCGCGAGCGCCTCAATCTCCCAATTGCTAAGGACCGCGAACTTCTCCAGGAGGTCGACGTCAAGCTTGAGTCGGCGAACACTGGATTGGTGCAGCTCCGCAAAAGACATGATGATTGTACCAATGAATTGACCCGGATCCACAGCCACATTTTACGTAAGTTCCTTTTCCTTATCCGGCATACTTCTCCGGGTTACCTCACATGTCTTCTCATTACTTGCTTCTCTTGTCCCGTTTTTAGGCAAATTTCCAGAGGGTACTCCCATTGCGAGCGTCGCCGTTGCCAATTTCCGCCGAGATAGGGGTACTCCCGTCGCTCCTGATGGTGAAGACATTCCCTATGACATGGAGGACCTGTTGGTCAGCCTATCATCTCGCATGGAAATCATCAAGAACTACGGCAAGGTTCTCCTTGACGTCTCAGTCCGAGTCTTCAACACGTTCTGGCCTGGCGAAGACACTCCGGAGAGAATCACAATTCTTGCTAAAAAACTGACGGAGATCGAGACCCAGCTCGACCTTTGGAGGGAGTCCGCTGGACGTGCTGTAGCTGAGACCATTCTTCACCACATACTCATGTGGTATGAGAAGATCGACCTCAACCTGCTGACGCGCCTGTGCACTGGATCCAAATGGACCAATGACCCGGAGTGGGTAGCTCGGCGCCAGGCTTGCGCCCATAGCCTCATTGATTATGCTCCCATTCATGAATGGACTGAGGGTCCGAGCTTCCTGGAAGCCGCTGGTGACGAAGAGGTTGAGAATGTTGAAGATGGTTCGGACGAGGATGGAGAGGACGATGCCTTGGATATCGAAGAAGGCGAAGATGACGCCGAACTTCCTCCTCCTGCTGCTCCTTAAGTGAAAACACTTGAAAAACTTATCAGATCCCCGGTATGCTGGGTGGAACTGTATTCAGTACACATGTGATATTTTTCTACTAAGTTTCTATGCCGGATTAACTTGGGCGTAGTCCCCGAGTTTCATTTTCTTGTTCGTCCAATCTTCTGGCTCGGTTCGTGTCTACCTTGATTCGGTTTTACGACTTACGAATCCGAGTTTCAAAAATTGTTTTAACAATACTTAGAAACTTTGTTCAGCTCAAAATAATTCAGCATAATAATTTGAAAGTAAATACAAGGTTAGTCCGAAAAACAAACATCAGCTCGATTAAGTTCTTTTCCTTAGTCGTTTTTCATGTGCTACGCAATTCCAAACTTGTTCTCTTGCTTGCCATGAATCCAATTCTTGTTGGACAGCAGCAAGTCGAAGAGTTGGGTTTTTGGTGCTCACACACTACTAATCCGAGTTAAGTAGAACAACTTACTCCAGCTGACATATAAATAATGAAAAACAACAAATATTATCAAGGCGGTCCCGATTCTTTGCTCGAGGTGCCAACATTTCATTGATAGGCTCATTGCCGGCATACATACCGACATATGAGAAGACTCGGATACATACACTTCTCAGCTAAGTGTAGAAAGGACGAAGTAGAGCTATATTCCATGGACGCTTAGATTCCTCGCCGGACATGTCCGCCTTGTTCTTTTCCTATGGCTTTGCATCGATAAGATAATAAGAATCATTGTGCAATGCTTTGCTCACAATGAATGGCCCTTCCCATGGGGGGATAACTTATGCATGCCAGTAGTACGTTGTACCAACCGGAGCACCAGATCGCCTTCCCGGAAAACTCGGGGGCTTACTTTCTGGCTATGATAGCGTCAGAGATTTTGCTGATATATGGCGGATCTGGACAATGCCAATTCTCTCGCTTCTTCCAGCAGATCAACATCATTTTGCCGGGCTTCTTGCACTTGGCTTACGTGTGTATTGGGTGACCCTAGGCGAATCATGCTCTATGTCGGCTGGTAATACAGCTTCTGCCCCATATACCAGAAAAAATGGCGTATAGCCCGTTGATCGATTCGGAGTTGTTCTTAAACTCCACAGTACCGCTGGTAGTTCTTCTATCCAGCACCCCGCTGATCTTTGCAGCAGCTTAATGAGCCGGGGTTTTATCCCGGATAATACCAATCCGTTGGATCTTTCTACTTGTCCGTTTGATGCGGGGTGGGCTATCGAGGCAACGTCCAGCCGGATCTTCTTATCCCGACAGAATCGCGCGAATGCTCCTTCAGCAAAATTTGTGCCATTATCAGTTATGATACTGTGAGGATAACCGTATCTCAAGATAATGTCTTTGAGAAATGTTACGGTCGTAGCTCCATCACATTTTCTTATAGGCTTCACTTCAATCCATTTTGTAAACTTATCCACCATGACCAAAATGTGAGTCATATTCCCCCTTGCCGGTTTGAACGGGCCAACCATATCCAAGCACCATATGACAAATGGCCATTTGATTGGTATGGTTTTGAGTTCCGACATAGGCATATGTGTCTTGGTAGCGTACCTCTGACAACCATTGCATTTTTTCACCAGATCTTCTGCTTGTTCTAAGGCACTTGGCCAGTAGAATCCATGCTGGAAAGCTTTTGCCACCAAGGCTCGGGACGAGGCATGATGCCCGCACTCCCCTTGATGTATATCTCGGAGGATGTCAAGCCCTTCTTCCGGGTCAACGCATCGCTGGAGGACATTGGTCACACTCCGTTTGTATAACTCGGAATTGATCATTGTGTATGCCTTGGCTCTCCTCTGAGTTTGCCTGGATAACACCTCTTCAGTGGGTAATGTTCCATCTTTCAGGAATTCAAATATAGGCAGTGCCCAAGCTGGTATTGCTCGCACAGGGAACACATCCTCATCAATTTCCATCTGATCCACCGACATAACTTCAACTGGATCACGCTAAGAAGTCCTCGGGTCTTGCGAGGCAGTCCCCGAGTTTGCTGATGCAGTCCCCGGGTTTCACGCACTACCTCCCATGTCAATGTCCATGGGCATAGCTCCGGATTCTGTATCTTCCGGGACATAGATTGAGTCGGTTCCTGGGGACGGCCTGATGGAAGGTTTTATGAGGTGTTCCAATGCTACACCCAGTGGAATTGCTTGTCCGGCTGATCCGAGCTTCTACAGCATGTCGGCAGCCTCATTTTCCACCCGGGGTACATGGTGAAATTCACATCCCTCAAAGTAACCAGATATCTTACGCATGAAATCATGCTGAGCCATGTTTGGATCAAGGGCGTCCCACAATCCCGACACTTGCTGTATTACCAAATCTGAGTCGCCAAAGCATAGTATCCGACGTATCGCAATCTCTTTTGCCACTTTGAGCCCATGCACAAGTGCTTCATACTCAGCGACATTGTTTGATGCCATGAAATGGATCTACAGCACGTATTTCAGCTGGTCCTTCTTTGGCGAGATAAGCACAACTCCGGCGCCTAGCCCGGTTTTTGTTTTTGACCCGTCAAAATGCATCCTCCAGTAGTTCGGATCTGGTGGCGGTGGTTCATATTGTACGTCGGCCCAGTCCACAAAAAAGTCATCCACAGCCTGAGACTTGATTGCTTCTCTTCTGTCATATTGTGGCGCATAAGGAGCTAGTGCAATTGCCCATTTTGCGATTCTACCACTTGCATCCTTGTTACTCATTATCTCGGATATGGGAGCTTCACATATTACTTTGATGGGGTGCTCCTCAAAGTAATGCTTTAACTTCTTAGCTGCCATATAGACACCATATGCCACCTTTTGATAGTGTGGGTAGTTCTGCTTTGAGGCAGATAATACCTCGCTCAAGTAATACACTGGCCTTTGCACCAACTTACCCTCTTCGTCACGCTCTACCACAATCCCTACACTTACAACTCGGTTGGTTGCGGCTATGTAGAGCAACATTGGCTCCTTTGATAGTGGAGAGGCTAACACTGGTGCAGTGGCTAACATCTTCTTTAAGTGGGCAAAGGCTTCATCGGCCTGTGGCGTCCAAACGAACTTATCCGACTTTTTCATGAGTTGGTAGAGAGGCAATGCCTTTTCTCCCAACCGACATACAAACCGACTTAACGATGCTAGGCAACCAGTGAACTTCTAGGCATCGTTAAGACACTTCGGCAGTTCCATTCGTTCAATGGCCCAGATCTTAGTTGGATTGACTTCGATACCTCGGCTAGAGACGAGAAATCCGAGTAATTTTCCAGCCAGGACACCGAAGGTACATTTTTTCGGGTTAAGCTTCATCCGGAACCTTCTTAAGTTCGCGAATGTCTGCCTGATGTCGTCAAGGAGCGTTTTGCTTTCCTTGGTCTTGATAACCACATCATCCACATACACTTGTACATTTTGACCTATTTGGTCGTGCAAACATTTCTACATACATCTTTGGTACGTTGCCCCTGCATTACGTAAACCAAATGGCATGGATAGCAATAAGCCCCATACGGGGTGATAAATGCAGTCTTTATTTGATCATCCGGATTCAGAGGTATCTGGTGGAAACCAGAATATGCATCAATGAACGACAACAGTTCACATCCAGCAGTTGAGTCTATGACCTGATCTATCCTAGGCAGTGGAAATGGATCTTTTGGACACGCCTTGTTCAGGTTCGTGTAATCGATACACATACGCCAAACCACTGCCACATTCGGATCATCTTTCTTCTTCTCCACCAGCACCGGATTAGATAGCCAATCCAGGTAAAGTACTTCCATGATAAATCCTGCTGCTAGTAACCGAGCTATTTTGTCTCCAATGACTTTTCTCCTATCCTCGGCGAAGCGGCGGAGAGGTTGCTTCACCGGCCTTGCTCCGGGTCTCACGTTCAACGAGTGCTCAGCCAACTCCCTCGGAACACCTTGCAAGTCCTGTGTGGACCAAGAAAAAATATCCCAATTCTCACGGAGGAAGTTGACGAGCTCGCTTTCCTATTTAACATTCAACCCGACACCGATTGTTACGGTGCGCTCTGGGAACATGTCATCAACAGGCACTTTCTTTGTATCCTTTGTGGCTTGGAACGAAACACTACCATGCGGGTTACTCAACGCCGGCATATACTGCTGCGCGGGCTGAGCTAATGCCGCCACCTCTTGGATTTTTCTTTACTCTTGCACAATCACGAGTGACTTGGCTAGGTTAGACCCGGCTGAGGCACACTCAATGGAACATCGGAAATCTCCAGCAATGGTAATCACTCCATTTGGCCCGGGCAACTTCATCTTCAAGTAACTGATGTGGCAGCTTGCCATGAACTTGTTCAATGCTGGTCTTCCGAGTAACGCGTGGTACGCACTTTCCAAGTTCACCACCTCAAACTCTAGATTCTCAGTTCGACAATTATCTCTCGTGCCGAACAATACATCAACCCGGACTTTGCCTATAGGCTCACAAGAAATGCCTGGTACAATACCATGGAAAGTTGTCCTTGTAGCTTGGAGCATGTTTTCCGAGATACCCAACTTGCGCATTGTATCCGCATACATGATATTAATGCTACTGCCATTGTCAATCAATACCTTGGAGAACCTCACATTGATGTTAGGCCCAATGAATGTCGGATCCAGCACTAACGCATACGAACCAGGACTCGGCATGAGCTTGGGATGATCTTTGATGTTCTAGGTGATTTCCTAGTCTGACCAAGGCATATACCTTGTCACTGCGGGCATTACCACATTGACCTCCATATGTCGGCGCTGCAAGCTCTTCCTATCTGTTTCCTTAGTGGTAAACACACAGTAACTCTGATGATGCTCCCTGTACTCATTCCTCCCCTCATTTCCGGGGTACCTCTGATCCGGCCGATGCTGATTTTCTACTTGATGCACTGCATCCCTTCTCTCATGATTATCATACCTCGGCGGAGGGGGAGGCAACATTAGCTGTTGCATGTTCGCTCCAGAGAGCAATTGCTGCCGGGGTAACTCCTGCCGAGGTTGATCATTCCGGGGTGCCTGAGCATTCCCCGAACCACCTTGTTCTATCTTACGCATCCACTCACATTGCCTCATTGTATGACCCGCTGGGTTACTCAGATTTGGCGTGTGAAATTTACACGGCTGATCCAACATCGACTCATAAGTGTACCTCGGACGGTCCTTCTTTTCTTGCCACTGTTTATTCTGCTCTAGCGTCCAAGTTTTCTTGCCATCATTCCTTGGTGTCCATTGTTGCCCTCCAGTTTTCTGACGTTGATTGCTCCCTGTTCCGGGATGATCTTGATTCACAGCTGCAACTTGTTGCAAACTGTACCGGTGATCCGGTCTGTCATCTCTCCTTTTACCTCTGTAATCATTTCTCCGGGATGATCCAGCTCCATCTCTCTGGTAGTACTCATCATCCGACTCGTTTGACATGAGCCTTGGTTGGGTCGGATCACCCAAAGCATACGAATCAGCAATCCGGATCATCTCTGCTAACGTAGTTGGCATTTTCCTTTACAACTTTTGCCACAGCTCGCTTGCATATCTGCATCCTTGCGCAAACCACGCTATGGCCTGTGAATCTATCACGCCCTCACATGAGTTTCTCACGGTACACCACCGGCTCAAAAACTCTCGGTCCGTCTCATTTGGCCTCTGCTTACACATAGCTAGGGTCTGTGGCCTATTTGGTCTCTGATATGTACTTGAGAAATTACTGATGAACATTTCCTCAAAATCGATCCAGCAGTTAATACTTCCGGGTGGCAAATTGTTCAACCATACCCTTGCTGGCCCCTCCAACATTTGGGGTACGTATCTCACAGCCCATCGCAAGTTACCCGTAGCAATTTTCACAGCTGTAGCATAGTTTATCAACCAATCCTCCGGCTTAGTGCTACCGTCATACGTCTTCGTGCCTCTGGGTAACTGAAAGTTAGGTACCGGTGGCTCCTTCATGATCCGGGGTCCAAAACACGCAGGACCTGGAGGACCTTGACTTTCAATCTTCTCCGACCTATACAGTCGATCCAGTTTCAACCTGGCATCGTCCGGCATCAAATCCCTGCTTCCCAATCTCGACCCTATCACATGATAGTCCGGCCTTGGGTATCCCGCATTCACCATTTCCGAATCTCCATCATTATACCGGTCTCGCTCTCGTGGCGCATCTCTCTGTTGCATACCTCGGCCGACACTTTGCTCTTGCCTTGGTATATTCCGCTGCTGCGGTTATCCTGCCGAGTTACGCTGTCCGGCATTGCCATTAACAGCATTTCCTTGACCGGCATTGCCTTGGTCACGGTTACCTCGGCCAGCTTCACCTCAGCTTACACTCCATCGATCGTCATTCCTCTGTACCTCTTTTGCTTTTCCTGCCCTCGTTGGGTCATACGGAACAATCTGCTTATTTCTCCTGGCCGAGGTTAGTACCTCTTCTCTCCTAGGACCAGCATGAGGAGACGATGCGGCTCCAGCGGATTTCTCTGGGTTACCCACCGCCGAATGAACGATCTTGTAGGCCCCAGCTCTCTCCGGGTTTGCCCTGAGCAATTCCTCATTTTGCCTGTTCGTGATCCGAACCAACTCGTTAACCCTATCTTGCTGTCTCTGGCGGGCTTCACCTGTCAGACCCTCTAGCTCGGATGCAGCTGCATCTGCTGCCTGAGTTTTGCGAGTCTTGTGCTTGGCAGCCCCAAGGACAAACAGTTTTCTAACTCCTCGATCCTAGTATCACCCTCTTTGTTCATTTCACTCATGAGGTTTCTCCCCTTCACTTTTACAGTGTCTACTTTATTTGGCTTTGCGTACTCACGCAGCGTCATGTTCAACGACTGCTGAGCCGCATCAATCTTTTTCGCTCCCTCTAGAATTTTCTGCCTAGTTTCCTCTAGATCGGCCTGTGCCTGAGCCGGATCTACCACTGCTGCTACCGGGTTTGCCAAGCTATCCATAGCTTCTCTCAGTACATTCTCAGGCCTCTCTAGTGGAGGACTTCTACTTTTCCTCGGTGCCTTAGGTGTTACCTCCGGATCTGCGCGGATCCTTGCTGCGCGCACTGGCGCGATCATCATCACCTCGGCAGTGCAGGGAGGCGGTAATCGCGCCCGTGAACCACGCTAAGGGTGGCTCCTGCCTCGGCACGTCATGCGGATGGGCGCGTGATCGTCCACATAGCGTGAACCTGTGTGCGCTCAAGCAGCGAAGCAGTTTGTGACACCCCGGTTCTGAAAAGACCGTGGCCTCTATGTGACATGCCAATCCCTGGATCGGTTCATTAGCCCACAATAGAGTAAGATAGATAACATAGCAAAATATCCGTGTATCATAGATATGAAGATCCAGTACCATTATTACAATAAAAGCTTAGCACAAGCTAGCTCAAATTATTCAGGTAGCAACATAAACGATTAAATCCTCCATTCTTCAAATTGCCCACAAGTGAACAAGTGCCGAGTGGAGTACCGTGGCCTATAACGATCAATCAGAATCGGAATAACCTGCAGCATAAGCATAACAGCCCGAAGGGTCAATACATGGAATGTATGGCAAGTAGAGCTAGTAAATGGGGGCAATAGTACTAACATCTACATGCATATTTGGCAAGTGGAGCTGTGTCTGGCTTGCATTTGCAAATAACTTTGTCCTACTTTCATAAACAGTTTTTGATTTTCTTTGAAAAGATCCCAATTAAGTTAACCCAACAAGATTAAAACAATTATGAAATTAGAATGAGCGAGAAACATGTCATGGAATCAATATCTAGCAACTCAGTTGTCGTTAACCGTGGACACGGCTAATCGATTAGATTATACACTCTGCAGAGGTTAGTACACTTTACCCATGTGACTTGGCCAGCCCAGCTCGTACCATCTCTCTCATTTTGTGTGATGATAGAGAGAAGACCAAGAAGAGACTGTTAGGAAGTAGCTCCTCAATCCCGGCCACCGGTCCAACCTACCAAAATTCTACATCTCCGGATACGCTGGTTCGAGTTACCACAACCTACTAAGTCCAACCAACCGCCCATTTCATTATTAGCACATGGTTGTACCGTAAGCTACACAATAAAGAAGCCAATCATTCTCTCTTGATACAGGTGCCTTTCATAATGAAACCACCAAAAATTATCAATACCATCACACCGGGGTTCATTGATTAAGTTGTTTTTAGTTTTCACAAACCAATACTTTGAGAAAACAAGTATCAATGATGTAACCCAGCCCTCGTTCAACATAGCATGGCTAAGCACATCTACAACGGTGGTTCATCTACAAGGAAAGCCCTACCACATAATAGGTCATAGCATAGCGATAGTATCATCCTACTCATGCAACTACAAAATACACGACAATGCATTGAAAATAGTAGGACGATATCATGAACAAAGTAGCATCTACTTGCCTTGATTGAAGCGGTCGGAGGAACAATCCAAACACGAGCAAGGGTTGCACTCCACACAATCTACACGACACAATTGCATTCATAAACAAACAATTCACAAACATATGCAACAAAGATGATGCATGAATGCAAGAACGGCAAGTGAATTGGTGCTACAGCTGCACCACATAATTCTAATACATATTACTACCGAATACATGCATGGAAAATAGATTTGGCGCTAGGAAAACTATTAACCAAAAGTAGAGATCTCTACTAGAGCTAGAACTTAAATAATTCACTACCGGTAGTATACTGTTTGTAAAATCCTGGAAAAATTCTACCGCATAGGCAACGCTGATAAAAAACAGTACCAATTGGAATTACTCAAAAAGGAGTTATAAAACATCCCGAGTAATTAAAACACTGCAGAAAGCCATTAGACAAATACTGCAGAAGTTTTTACTGTAAGCCTATCTTTTTATATCACGATGAGATTCCCCTCGTTCATACGAGTTCAGGGACATATCATACGCGACTTTCAACTCTGAAACTTTTACTACGAATTTATTACTCCGAAAAGGCCACTAACTAGTTTGATTAAACTGTACTAAACCTGACAGTAAAAGTCTGAACCAAAGGTACAACGAGATTCTACACGACTCACTGAACTCGTGCATATTTTATTTGCAGATTTTGGCCAAGCGGTTTAATTTCTACGCAATTTACAAGATTCTACCGAAATCTGCCAATTAAAGGGATTAACGAAATTGACCCGATCAAGCGTAATCGATATTTGGGCGCTGACTGGCGTCTGACCAGTCAGCGTCTGAGTCTCTGACTAGTCAACATCTGGAGTGCTGACCAGTCAGCGAGCGATCTAAGCCGCTGATCTGAGATCTGACGGTGGCTGTTATCTTACGGAAGCAGACGGCGAATCGAACTCCGGCGAGCTCCGGACGGCGGCGGGTCGGTTCGGTGGCGTGGAAACTCCTGCGTACACACGGTCAACTACGGCTCCCGGAATAATAAGCAGCGTCAGCGTCTGGCGGCGATCTGCGCGGCGCGATTGGCGGCGGCGGATGGAGACGCGGAGCACGGGAACGGAAAGAGGGCGGCGAGACGAACCCGGCAACAGACGCGGCGATGGCCGACGGCGGAGGGGTGGCCGGCGGCGGCAAGGAGAAGCGGCGGCGGCGGCGAGGTGCGCCAGGAGGCGGCGGCAGGGTGGGGCCTGCCTTAAGTAGTCCCTCGCGTGAGAAAAGAAAGAAAAGAAAAAAAATTCCTGAACCGAATCGGTCCGCAGTTGGACTCCGTTTCGGAAATCGGTCCGGATTTTCGGATCGTTTTCCGGCGGTTTACTAAAACGTCCGAGTCTTTTGCATACGAACTCCGATTGGAGCGATTTTCATGCCTACGGGTTCGTATCGTCGAGGGGAACAACCTTCAGTCGAAGTTTGTGCGAAAACTCAAACCTATAGAGGTGGTTGTTGCAAGTCCCTCTGAAGCTCCCCGCAGGAACCTCGAAGCGAAGCAAAAAAAGGGTTTTGACGATGGCGTTTCGCCGAACCTTTCTACTTGACGGTAATGCATGGAAAGATATGATGCGATGCAATGAATGATATGCAAGACCAAATCAAAAATTTGGGATGTGACAAGACTAACCCCCTTAAGATGAATCTCGTCCTCGAGATTGGTGCAACTAACAAATAGGTGTGGGTAGTCCTCTCGGATGTCATCTTCACGCTCCCAAGTGGCTTCCTCTTCAGTGTGGTGGCTCCACTGTACTTTGCAAAACTTGATTGTCTTGGTACGGGTAGTCCTTTCTGCCGTCTCCAGAATCTTGACCGGTTTCTCCTCATAGGTCAAATCATTCTCAAGCTGAACCTCCTCTAGCGGTACAGTGTCTCTCAATGGTGTATCCACCATCTCCGGATGGCACTTCTTCAGCTGGGATACGTGGAACACGTTGTGAACAGCGAGTGAGCCTCACAGCAACTCAAGCGATAGGCAACTTCTCCTTTGCGTGCTAAGACCCGATACGGTCCAATAAATCGAGGTGCCAGCTTACCCTTAATACCAAATCTCTTGATTCCACGGAGTGGCGATACTCTGAGGTATGCTCTATCACCTATCTCATACACCACTTCCTTGCGCTTGGCATCAGCGTAGCTCTTCTGTCTTGATTGTGCTACCTTCAGTCGGTCTCTAATCAAGGCGACTTTCTCCTCAGCGTCCTTGATCAAGTCAGGTCCAAACAACTAACGTTCTCCTACTCCATCCCATAGCAATGGTGTTCGGCACCGTTCCCATACAGCACATCGAGCGGTGGCGTCTTGATGCTGGTTTGATAGCTGTTGTTGTAGGAAAACTCCGCATACGGTAAATTTTCATCCCAACTAGAACCATGAGCCAAGGCAAGCTCTTAGCATGTCCTCCAAAATCTGATTCACCCTCTCGTGCATCCATCCGTACATGGGTGAAACGCTTGCTAAACTCAATCTAGTACCAAGTGACTCGTGCATTGGCGCCCGAAGTGTGAGGTAAATTGGGTGCCTCTATCGATCTGATACTCTTGGGAACTCCATGTAGGCACAAAATCTTGTCCATGTAAATCTTGGCCAACCTTGCACTTGTATAGGTCGTCTTCACTGGTATAAAGTGGGCTACCTTGGTCAAATGATCCACCACTACCCAAATAGAGTCATATCAGGACCTGGTCTGGCGATCTGTGATAAAGTCCATTCCCTCTATCCCATTTCCAATCCGGCACGGGCAAAGGCTGTGTGATCTGCTGGTTTACGGTGTTCCGCCTTCACTCGGCTACATACATCACATAGGGCAATATGCTTGGCGATATCTCCCTTCATGTTGTTCCACGAATCTGTCCTTTAGATCCATATACATCTTATTGCCGGATGTATGGAATCTGACAGTCATGAGCTTCTGCATAATCAACTTCCTTAACTCCGGATCGTTGGGCACACACGATCTCCATACCTAAGGTACCTTGCTCATCCTCGTGGAATTCCCTTGCTCGACCTTCCTTCATCTTTTCCTTAACTTCATCTATCTCTTTGTCTCCCACTTGAGCCTTCTGATTCTATCCTGGGCGTTGGTTGGACTTCCATTGTAGCCAAGTATCCTTGGATACTACCTCAATCTAAGGTCCTTGAATTGCTTGCACAAATCCTCGGGCAATTCACCAATTGTCAATCCATTGGCATAAACCTTCCTCGAGCATCGGCTACTACATTGGCCTTTCTGGGTGATATTGCAGATTCATATCGTAGTCCTTGATAAGTTCCAACCATCTCCTTTGTCTCATGTTCAGCTCATACGTGTAAATATGTATTTCAGGCTCTTGTGGTGGTGTACACATCACAGTGTTTTCCCATTAAGTAATGCCTCCATACCTTGGCGCATGAACCACTGACGCTAACTCCAAGTCGTGTGTGGGGTAATTCTGCTCATGGTGCTTGAGTTGTCGCGAGACATAAGACACTACTCTCCCATCTTGCATCAGCACACTCCCAAGTCCCTGTCGAGAAGCATCACAGTACACTTGGAAATCCTACGAAGATCTGGTAAACCACAGGCAGTAGATCACTAGTCGGCCTTGAGTTCAAAGCTAGCTTTACACACATCCGTCCATTCAAACTTCCTCTCCTTCTTCAGAAGTTCAGTCATCGGCTTTGCAATCTTGGAAAAGTTTTCAATGAACCTCCTATAATATCCAGCAAGTCCCAGAAAGCTTCGAATCTCTCCCGCATTCTTGGGTGCTTCCACTCGATTCTTTGAGTCACTTTGCTTGGATCAACAGCGACTCCTTCTCCGACACTACGTGTCCAAGAAATAACAGTGTTAAGCGAGTATTGACACTTGCTGAATTTGGCTTACAGCTGGTGTTCCCTCAGTTTCTCCATAATCAGTCGCAGATGTTTCTCATGCTCAGCTTCATCCTTGGAATATATCAGTATGTCATCAATAAACACTACCACGAACTTGTCCAAGTACTCCATAAATACCTTGTTCATCATGGTCATGAAATATGCCGGGGCATTCGTTAGTCCAATGACATAGCGTATACTCATATAAACCATACCTAGTGGTGAAAGGCGGTTTTGGTACATCCTCCTTCGGATCTTCAATTGAAAGTAGCGGATCGCAGATCAATCTTGCTGAACACCTTTGCTCCTTCCGTTGATCAAACAAATCATTTATATTGGCGGAGGGTACTTGTTCTTGATGGTTACCTCATTCAGCGACGATAGTCCACCACTAATCTCTTGGTCTTTGTCTTTCTTCTCCACAAGCAGAGCAGGTGCACCCCATGACGCACTTTTAGGCTGAATGAATCCTTTTCCAGCTGCTCTTTTAACTGTTTCTTCAATTCCCTCAGCTCATCCACATCCATCTTATATGGTTTCTTTGCTATTGGTCCTGTTCGGCATCGGTCGATAAAACTCTACTTCTCTGTCGGTGGCATTCTGGCAGTTCTTGAAACTGCGTCGGGGTAATGTCTAATCAACAGCACGGTATCCATGCTAACCCCTTAAGAGAATTCAACTTACACCTTCACAGTGCGGTGACTTGAATCTAATCCTCTTACCATCACGGGTTTTGAGTGAAACAGCTCATGTGCACAATCTATGTGTCCCCATGCATAGACATCCAATCCATACCGAATAACATCTAATCCTGTGATTCCAACACTACCAAATGTGCAATGAAGTTGTGTGTTCCAATCCTCCACAGTTAAATTACGGCATCCGCACTAGCTATCATATCTCCTCGGTGAACTCACTCTAAAAGACCTCTTCATAGACTCGATGGTAACTTATACTTATCCATAAATGCCCTTGATATGAATGAATGCGATGCACAGTATCGAAAAGTATAAGTGCAGGGTAAGTGTTGATTGAAACTTACCAATCACAAGGTCAGGCTTGCGGAATCTCCTCCACATTCATGTGGTTCACCGTAGCCTTCTCATTGTTGGTTGGCTTGGTCCCTTCCTCTCCGGACAGTTGTCGACATAGTGTCCCTTACACTTACACTTGAAGCATGTCACCTCACTCAGATCCTTCTTCACAAAATTGCGATCACGGTTGCGGTCATGTCCACCGTGCCCTCCAGAGTGGTGAGAGTGTCCTCCCTTGTGGCTGTGGTGGCTGCTCCTATGGTTGTCATGACGATGCCCATCGCCTCCATGGTGGTGGCGGTCATGGCTCCCATGGTCACTTCCTCCATGCTTGGATTATCCATCATATGAAGTGCGAGACTTGTGATGTGAACCAGAGTGGTGATTGTTGTTCTTTCTCTTGCGGCTTTCCACCTGCTTGTGCTTCCCTTCCAAGATTCTGGCCTTGTCCATGAGCTCCTGGAAAGTGGGGCAATAAACCACCGATGCTGCTGAAAGCTCATCACTGAGGCCATCCAGAAATCTCTCCCTCCTTTTTGCATCAGTGTCAACATCCTTAGGTGCATAACGGGACAAATTATTGAACTCCTCAATATACTCGGCCACGGTGTGATTGGTTTGGCGCAAGTTGCGGAACTCCTTCCTCTTGCTCGAACTCCACGAAGACACATGGTGATCCTGAAACCTTCCTCAAACATTGCCCAAGTCACAGTATTCAGAGGGTGGGTGATCTGAAATGTGTCCCACCAAGAAGCGGCTGGTCCCTCCAGTAGGTGAGCGGCAAACCTCACCTTCTCAGCATCAGTGCATCCAACAGTTACTAGATCCTTGTTGACGGAACGCAACCAGTCAAGAGCAACCATTGGTTCCGTTGCAGTAGAGAACTTAGCTGGCCTTAACCTCAGAAATCTGGTGAGAGCATCTCCCTGAGGCTGATTGTTTCCATTGTTGTTGTTCTGATTCGCCATGAACTGGGTCATCACTTGGGTCAGCTGTTCCTGAGCTGCCATGAGCTGCTCCAACTCAGTGGGTTGGCGGCGAGGAGGCATCTGCGGTTCAGCACAGGTAAGTTTAGAAAGAATCAACTACGGTAATAGGATTCTACCCATGCATATGGTCAAGCAACAACAAACAATAGCAGACAATCACAAGCAAGCAACACATCAACAAACAAGCGGTCCAGCAACATCCCAGGTGTTATCCTAGCAGTATATACCTACTGAAATAGTTTTGCAAGAGTGGGCAATGGTTAACTAAACAGTTGAGCATCAAAACGACAAAACAGCAATTCTGACAGAACAGTTCTGCTGTGTTTACGAATTTTTCCGTCTGACTTAAACTCGTCAGAAAATTAATCCAATTTTTGTGTATATAGAACAGGAAGTTCCGCATCAGCCCAATTTTTTTCAGATTTTTCCGAGTTACCAGAAAAATATGAAAAATCGCGCAGTACTGCTGTATCAGCAGAAAAACTGCAGCGAAAACAACACAGATAGTAACCAAATTGCCATAACTCTTTCATATAATTTTGCACAAATAATTCCTGGGATATTGGAGTACACAAATAAGCATCTAAATACTCTTACACTAACACGAACTAAGTATCACAACGATCGAGAATAATCCTAACGATTTCGCCTAACGAGGACTAATTGGTGGACTTCTATCTACTTCTTGAAGAGTTTGAGGTAGGTCCTTGCGGTCATGCGTTGGCGCTTATTCATGGTACAACCATGGCGGCGGAGTGTACACCTCTCCTGAACCATCACTTGAAACGTCAAACTCCACCTCTTCTGGATCCTCCTCTTCTTCTTCATCCTCAGCTGCAACTGCAACAGCTTCATCTCCTCCACCATCATCGTCTCCATCATCATCATCCTCGTCCTCATCATCATCATCTCCACTGTCATCATCATCCCCATTGTTGCCATCATCTCCATTGTCATCATCAGAGGGTGGATTCAGCTGTGCTTGGAGAGCGGCAATCTGGGCTGTCATAGCTTCAATAGTTTGATCCCTTTCCTGGATTGTTCCTTGCAGTTGCCGTATGTTCTGGGTGTTCTCCTACACAATACCATGAAGATGTGCTATGGTTGCATCTCTGGCTATCAGGGCATTCTCCAGAACTCCCACAGCTTCATGCAAAGTGTCAATCTCCTGTCCTTGGACCACCATACCATTGCTAGTAAAATCTGCAATCTCCTTTATCATCCTCACCTTCTGCTAGAGCTCCATTCTCCTTTCCATGTCCTCTATGTGCCTCCGGCCAGGCGGCATGTTGTTCTGCGCCTGGGTAACCACAATGTTCCCATCTTCATCACGCCTTCCATAGTCACGGTAGGGTGAATCTGCAGGTAGTAGGTGTCGGACTTGATGGCCTTTGGCGAGACAGGCTTCATGTATGGCCAAGTTAATTCCAAGTCCCGATGGTATGTCTTGGTGTAGATCAAATGCATTGGGTTTGGCAAGGCGGCATCTCTGAATATGAAGGTAGTGATCTCCCATGCATCCTCTCCATATCCATAGGTGTACAGCCTTCTTCCCTTGAACATGGGCAGTGGCAATCCCAATGACTGCGAGAGCTGAGCTAACTGCCTTGCAAAGGGCCTTGGTGACTCCATGGTGGCATACTCAGTCCTGACTTCTCCCATCTATCAAGTAAAAGAGGAAAGTGTGAGAATAGCATATGGTAAGAATTTACGAGGGTGAAAGGCATAAGATGAAAGATAGAGTTAATATAGGCTTTAATAAATCTATGGCTTCCTAATCCAATTCTAGGTCACGATCCTCTGATCGACACACGGGCTCGATACCATCTGTGACACCGGTTCTGAAAAGACCGTGGCCTCTATGTGACATGCCAATCCTGGATCGGTTCATTGGCCCACAATAGAGTAAGATAGATAACATAGCAAAATATCCGTGTATCATAGATAACGAAGATCCAGAGTACCATTATTACAATAAAAGCTTAGCACAAGCTAGCTCAAATTATTCAGGTAGCAACATAAACGATTAAATCCTCCATTCTTCAAATTGCCCACAAGTGAACAAGTGCCGAGTGGAGTACCGTGGCCTATAACGATCAATCAGAATCGGAATAACCTGCAGCATAAAACGCAACAGCCCCGAAGGGTCAATACATGGAATGTATGGAAAGTAGAGCTAGTAAATGGGGGCAATAGTACTAACATCTACATGCATATTAGGCAAGTGGAGCTGTATGCGCTTGAATTTGCAAATAACTTTGTCCTACTTTCATAAACAGTTTTTGATTTTCTTTGAAAAGATCCCAATTAAGTTAACCCAACAAGATTAAAACAATTATGAAATTAGAATGAGCGAGAAACATGTCATGGAATCAATATCTAGCAACTCAGTTGTCCATAACCGGGGACACGGCTAATCAATTAGATTATACACTCTGCAGAGGTTAGTACACTTTACCCATGTGACTTGGCCAGCCCAGCTCGTACCATCACTCTCATTTTGGGTGATGATAGGGAGAAGACCAAGAAGAGACTGTTCGGGAAGTAGCTCCTCAATCCCGACGCGCACCGGTCCAACCTACCAAAATTCTACATCTCTGGATACACGGGTTCGAGTTACCACAACCTACTAAGTCCAACCAACCGCCCATTTCATTATTGGCACATGGTTGTACATGTAAGCTACACAATAAAGAAGCCAATCATTCTCTCTTGATACCTGGGTGCCTTTCCGCAATGAAACCACCAAAAATTATCAATACCATCACACCCAGGGGGTTCATTGATTAAGTTGTTTTTAGTTTTCACAAACCAATACTTTGAGAAAACAAGTATCAATGATGTAACCCAGCCCTCGTTCAACATAGCATGGCTAAGCACATCTACAACGGTGGTTCATCTACAAGGAAAGCCCTACCACATAATAGGTCATAGCATAGCGATAGTATCATCCTACTCATGCAACTACAAAATACACGACAATGCATTGAAAATAGTAGGACGATATCATGAACAAAGTAGCATCTACTTGCCTTGATTGAAGCGGTCGGAGGAACAATCCAAACACGAGCAAGGGTTGCACTCCACACAATCTACACGACACAATTGCATTCATAAACAAACAATTCACAAACATATGCAACAAAGATGATGCATGAATGCAAGAACGGCAAGTGAATTGGTGCTACAGCTGCACCACATAATTCTAATACATATTACTACCGAATACATGCATGGAAAATAGATTTGGCGCTAGGAAAACTATTAACCAAAAGTAGAGATCTCTACTAGAGCTAGAACTTAAATAATTCACTACCGGTAGTATACTGTTTGTAAAATCCTGGAAAAATTCTACCGCATAGACATCGCTGATAAGAAACAGTACCAATTAGAATTACTCAAAAAGGAGTTATAAAACATCCCGAGTAATTAAAACACTGCAGAAAGCCATTAGACAAATACTGCAGAAGTTTTTACTGTAAGCCTATCTTTTTATATCACGATGAGATTCCCCTCATTCATACGAGTTCAGGGACATATCATACGCGATTTTCGGAGCTACGAAACTTTTACTACGAATTTATTACTCCGAAAAAGCCACTAACTAGTTTGATTAAACTGTACTAAACCTGATAGTAAAAGTCTGAACCAAAAGTACAGAGAGATTCTACACGACTCACTGAACTCGTGCAAATTTTATTTGCAAATTTTGGCCAAGCGGTTTAATTTCTATGCAATTTACAAGATTCTACTGAAATCTGCCAATTAAAGGGATTAACGAAATTGACCGAGTCAATCGTGGTTACGATGATTGGGCCGATTGGCGTCGACCAGTCAACGTCTGAAGCCTCTGACTAGTCAACGTCTGAAGTGCTGACCAGTCAACGAACGATCTAAGCCGCTGATCTGAGATCCGGCGGTGGCTGCTGTCTCATCAAACAGACGGCGAATCGAACTCCGGCGAGCTCGAGCGGCGGCGACGGTTACGGTGGCGTGGAAACTCCTGCGTCTTGTAACACCTCGAATCGGCCCTATGCAAGTTTTAGCGATTCCGCCAAACCCGCATAGAAGCGATTCAAAGGTGCCCACCAGGACTTGCGTGCGGGTGGAAAGCGGTAATACCATTACAACATCCTCGATGGGACCCTGAGCAGATATATATACAACACGACTCCATGAGTCAAGAATACAGATATATACAAGGATCCAAATCACCTTGAAAAGCGATAGGCGTTCCACGGACAAGATGCAAATGGGGCTAAGAGCCCTTAAGAATAACCAATGGCGTCCATAACCTGCCTGGGCCAATAGGAAGGTAACCACTAACGACGTCGATCTCAAAACCTGCTTAAACAAAAGGTGCGAAAAAGGGCAAAGGAAAAGAGAGAGGTCGATCGAGGCCAGTGCAACGAGGCTAGAATTCGGCGGTCCTCGCCTACAAAGGTATGGTGGAGTGAAGCGGCAGCGCAGCATGCACTAAATAACCTATAGAGACTCGATATAACTGTCGGCTAGCAGAGAGGGATAAGAAAGACCTATTCGGAACCAACCTGAATCTAACACCAAACAAACCCATCCTGGTATTCCCCCTCGATACCAACCGAGAAGGTCAACCGAGGCACTCACACCGTTGGCAGTTTTATTCATTCGTTATAGTTGCGGCAATTACTAGTCAAATATAGACAGTCATCCTGATAAAATAAGCAGTGGACAGTTTTAATTAACCATTCCGTTGTAGTTGCGTCACTTACTAGTCAAATACAATTAGCATGAGATATCCCAAAACCCAGCAGTTGTTGGTACTTTTATTTAGCCATTCCGTTGTAGTGAAGCTGATTACTAGTCATATCGGATACGAGTCAATTTATAACAGTAAACTTTAGTTATAGTTGTCTATGATCGAGACCTGTGCTCCAAGTCGTCCATAACCGCGGACACGGCTTCTCGAAAAGATTTAACCTAGGTGCACCAAAGTATCCACACGCACTTGACCCTTTTGCGGATCGGTTAACATACACCCATCGGTATGTGGCGGGCCTAAGTCATGACGTTTCCTGACCCAAAGCAAGCACGGGGCCACCCACTAAGTCTACCAAGAAGAAGTCGGCCGGTCTCCGAGACGGACTCAGGGTTTGCGTTAGTGGCTGTAAACGATGGGGAACCCAAAACTGGGATTGTCGATACCGCGAAAACACTCTGCTTTCCTAAACAGTACAGGTGCTATCCATCGCACAATTTAAATAAAGCAGTAAAGCATGGCATAAGTACAGAATAGTAATAAAGCCCCAAACTACTTGTGGCCCCCAGTACAATACTTGGAATCAGGTACTAAATCGATGGGGTGCCCACACATCCCACATGTGGTTAGCGCGCTCGATCTCGGAACAGGTGTCAAGAACTCGGGGTCCTACGGGACACCAAAGGTGGTCGGAAACCAAATATTGTCTATCACCCACCGGTGCCTCTGCATTTACCTACTTCAATTTTAGTTATTAAACAGTAATTAAAGTAAACGATAATTAAAGCCACAATCATCTCCAACGCTAAACATGCGGCAAGACTCCAACAACTGTGGTACTGGACGACACGCAACAGCACCTGAGCAAGCGACTACGACGCGCAGGTCCAACTATCTACCAATCAACAGGTAATAGGATGTGTCCAAGGCAATATGAGGCTGCAAGGGATATCACGGGTACGAAACTAGAGCATCGCAACACAGATAGCAATAGATCAACAGGAGGGAATAAATACTATAAAAGTAAGATAGGTAGAAAGGGGAAGATGCTCGCCTGAAAAACATTGTCGAAGGTTCATCTGAAGATCGGGTCGACACTCGCATCAACTCATCGTCCTAATCCGTGAAGAAGCAAAGCACTAAAAGAAACACCGGATGCACTATTTAATACTACGGTAGAAAATCGGCATGATGGATGTATGATGTATGACATGACAAAGGTGCGATGCAATTAGGTCATATTAAGCGGAACCGAGGCCCCGGCAATTAATTAATAGGTTCATGTTGTTTAGAAGCCCCACAATTTAAATGTTATCTTAACATGGCAAAAAGTATCACCGGTTCGCTACACAAATTTAAATGGGACCAATATGGGACTAGAAATGTCCGCATATGGTCTCCATATTTAATTATATGGTGAATCGGCATAAGGCCCCCAACCCACATGACAAGTATGCATGCATGGACAATTTAATATGCATCAGTTGAGATTGTTATATTATAAAATAATGGGGGCTCGGATAGGGGTCACACATTAGGGTTCGGCGATCTTGGGCCCCGAGAGGTTCGGGGTCGGGTCTCAGGGTTCGACGGGATAATGGCTCAACGAGATCGGTCTCGGACAACGGAAGTATATCTTGTCGCATCCGCGAAGAAGAACTTGGTTGGCGTCGGGGCACATCGGATCCGCCCTGGTCGGGGTCGCTCTTGTCGTCATGATGATCTTGTCGGGTTCTCGTATCGGGTCGGTCTTGGCGTTCGGGGTGAAGAACTTGGCGTCCTCGAGGAAGTACTTGGCGTAGCCGTGTCGACGACCTTGGCGTCCAGGAAGGAGTACTTGCCGCACCGGGGTTCGGGGGATCGGTCTTCGGATCGGGGCATCGGAGATCTTGGTTAGGGTTCGGTTCGGCCTCGCCGCCGAGATCGGTCTACGCACTTGGGGTCTTCGGTTATCAGATCTGTGAAGGAGATCTTATAGCGATCTTGTGCTTGGCGGTGTAGAAGAATGCATAAGCATGTCTTGAGATGAGCTTGGCGAGATAGCCTTGGCGGTATACCAAGAAAACAGAGACATGCGTGGTTCTTGCAGTTGAGATGGTATCACCACCAGGCAAGCAGCAAAAGAACGAACGAAGCCACCTGACAACATGCAAACAGGGGCAGGAACCAAGGTGCTCGGGGCTGGGGCGGCCTGGCGACGCTGACCCATGATGGAAGAGGAACCTGAGGCGGCAAAGATGGGTGGCGGAAGGTCGGCCGAGAGGCGGCGTCCACACGGGCGGAGGCAGCGGTGAGGGCTCGGTGGTGCAGCGTCTTTGGTGGTCATGATGACTCGAGCGAAGGGCACGCGCCGGAGACGTCGGCCGGGAAGAGAGTCTTTGCCGCAGTGGCGAGGAGATCACCAGGCGCGGGCGATCTGGGGCGGAGAGGAGGGCCTCGGCAATGATGCGTATCTGACAGACGCGAGGAGGAGGGCCGCAGCGGCGGGCATGGCGGCCGGGGAGGAGGACGGAGGGGGCGCCGACGGTCAGGAGGTCGAGGAGAAGGCGGTGGGGCCGGCGTCATGACGAGGCGTGGCGACAGGCTGGGTCGAGGGCAAGGCTGCAGAGGCTCTTCGGGCGGAGATCGAAGAAGGCGGCCGGTGTTGCTCGGGCTCGGGGAAGGGAGGAGAGGCATGGCGGCGGGGTCCGTCGAGAGGGCGGCGAGGAGAGGTGGCAGCGGTGGCGGCCCGCGCTTGGGGAGGCGGCGGAAGGCGGGGCGGCCGAGTCGAGGGGAGGAATTGAGGTGGGGCCAGGGGGAGCGTGCGGTTGTCGGTGGGGGGGTGGGGCCAGCGGCTGCGGTTGGTGGGAGGGTGCACCTGGGCAAGTCGATCAGGGGGAGGCGGTTTCGTAGGTGGGAGTGGAACAGGAGAGGCGACGGGATGGGGCTCGGGTGGACCATGCTGGTCGGGTGGGTTCCGTGAGGGGCGAGTGGGTGGGCTAGGGGCGTGGGGCTGGTCGCGTGGGTGCGTTCTAGGTGTGTGTGGTGTGAGTGCGCTGGCCGGGTGGGGCCCAGGGAGAGTGGGGCTGGTCGCTGGGATTGGTGAGGTGGCTGTGTGGGGTGATGAGGTGGAGGGAACGGTGAGGTGGCAAGCTGTGGTTGGTCCGGGTGAGGTGGAGGGGCTGGGTAGGATTAGGTGTAGGTAGGAAAAGGGTTTAGGACTAGATATTTGGTTCGGGTTTTCTTTATACATTTATTTTAAGAACATTTGTAAATCATTTAGTCAAAACAAAATATCTGGACAACCGAAGTTTGATTCGAATTAAGACGGGGGTGTTTGCAAAAACAAAATAGACCTTTGTAAAATAGTTTTTATCAAACAGATGCATGATGATGTCATGATGATGCACAACACAAAATACCAAGCGATTTTCTAGTAGTGGTTTTGCGGGATGCCACAATTCGACACCACTAACAATGGATCTCGCCCTCGAGATCCGCCTCATGGTACCGGAAGGGAGGTCGGCGATCTGTGTCTTCTCGCTTCGTGTAGATCCTCGCGACACCACTAACGAGAGGTCGTTGTCTGTGATCGTCAAGAGAACACTCCGGGAACAAAGGGCGAAGGTAGAGGTATCAACCAATCAATCCACCTCTAACTCCGATAGAAAGAGGGAACCGATGCATTCTCATCCATTTCAATGTACAAAAGCGAATAGAAGGGGTAGTCGGCATGGGGGCCAATCCATCACGCACCCAAACTATTACTCTGCACAATCAGTAGAAAAAGCGTGCAACCATTCTCGGAATCAGACTGAAGATCTCGACAATCGAGGTTCAGAAACAAAGGAGGGATGCAGACTCTGCATCGGATCTGGCATAGATGATGTCGTCGCGTCGGAAAACACCGGAAGGCACGAGAAGGAACAAAGAGAAGTACACCAGACGAAGGATTCCTCGGATAGCAGGAAGACCAGATGTAGCAACACCGTTACCAAAGGAGGAAGCGAAACCCTGAAGGTACGATGGAACCCAACCACGAGAAATCCTGGACTCGAAGAGAGAGAAGAGAGCGGATTCAAAACACGCAGAGGTGAGAGGAGAGCAGCAGAGGGGTAAGGAGTAAAATCAGACCTAATCAGAACTATCCAACCGATTTTGCAAAAATAGTTTTGACACTCTACTTGGTTAGCTAGGTTATCCTAGGCTGGACTTGTGGGTATCGCAGCTGGCGAGCTCGATACCACTCTGTAACACCCTCAGAATCGGCCCTATGCAAGTTTTAGCGATTCCCGCCAAACCCGCATAGAAACGATTCAAAGGTGCCCACCAGGGACTTGCGTGCGGGTGGAAAACGAAGTAATACCATTACACAACAGTCCTCGATGGGACCCACAGAACAGATATATATACAACACGACTCCATGAGTCAAGAATACAGATATACAGTACAAGGATCCAAATCACCTTGAAAACGATAGGCGTCCGCCACGGACAAGATGCAAATGGGGCTAAGAGCCACGAAGAATAACCAATGGCGTCCATAACCCTGCCTGCCAAGCGGAAGGGTAACCACGCTAACGTCGATCTCAAAAACCTGCTTAAACAAAGGTGCCGACAAAGGGCAAAGGAAAAAGAAGGCGGTCGATCTTGAGGCGATGCAGCGAGGCTAGAATTCGGCGGTCCTCGCCTACAAAGGTATGGTGGAGTGAAGCGGCAGCGCAGCATGCACTAAACAACCTATAGAGACTCGATATAACTGTCGGCTAGCAGAGAGGGATAAGAAAGACCTATTCGGAACCAACCTGAATCTAACACCAAACAAACCCATCCTGGTATTCCCCCTCGATACCAACCGAGAAGGTCAACCGAGGCACTCACACCGTTGGCAGTTTTATTCATTCGTTATAGTTGCGGCAATTACTAGTCAAATATAGACAGTCATCCTGATAAAATAAGCAGTGGACAGTTTTAATTAACCATTCCGTTGTAGTTGTGTCACTTACTAGTCAAATACAATTAGCATGAGATATCCCAAAACCCAGCAGTTGTTGGTACTTTTATTTAGCCATTCCGTTGCAGTGAAGCTGATTACTAGTCATATCGGATACGAGTCAATTTATAACAGTAAACTTTAGTTATAGTTGTCTATAATCGAGACCTGTGCTCCAAGTCGTCCATAACCGCGGACATGGCTTCTCGAAAAGATTTAACCCTGCAGGGGTGCACCAAAGTATCCACACGCACTTCGACCCTTTTTGCCAGATCAGTTAACATACACCCATCGGTATGTCGGCGGGGCCTAAGTCATGACGTTTCCCAGACCCAAAGTAAGCACGGGGGCCACCCCACTAAGTCTACCCGCAACGAAGTCGGTCGGTCTCCGAGACGGACTCAGGGTTTGCGCCAGTGGCTGTAGACGACGGGAACCCAAAACTGGGATTGTCGATACCGCGAAAACACTCCGCTTTCCTAAACAGTACAGGTGCTATCCATCGCACAATTTAAATAAAGCAGTAAAGCATGGCATAAGTACAGAATAGTAATAAAGCCCCAAACTACTTGTGGCCCCCAGTACAATACTTGGAATCAGGTACTAAATCGATGGGGTGCCCACACATCCCACATGTGGTTAGCGCGCTCGATCTCGGAACAGGTGTCAAGAACTCGGGGTCCTACGGGACACCAGTGAGCGGTCGGAAACCAAATATTGTCTATCACCCACCGGTGCCTCTGCATTTACCTACTTCAATTTTAGTTATTAAACAGTAATTAAAGTAAACGATAATTAAAGCCACAATCATCTCCAACGCTAAACATGCGGCAAGACTCCAACAACTGTGGTCTTTGGGCGACACGCACACTGAGCAGCGACTACGACGCAGCAGTCCAACTATCTACCAATCAACGGGTAATAGGATGTGTCCAAGGCAATATGAGGCTGCAAGGGATATCACGGTAGTGCGAAACTAGAGCATCATAATACAGATAGCAATAGATCAACAGGAGGGAATAAATACTATAAAAGTAAGATAGGTAGAAAGGGAAGATGCTCTTTGAAAAACATTGTCGAAGGTTCATACGAAGATCGAATTCGACACTCGCATCAACTCATCGTCCTAATCCGTGAAGAAGCAAAGCACTAAAAGAAACACCGGATGCACTATTTAATACTACGGTAGAAAATCGGCATGATGCATGTATGATGTATGACATGGCAAAGGTGCGATGCAATTACGTCATATTAAGCGGAACCGAGGCCCCGACAATTAATTAATAGGTTCATGTTGTTTAGAAGCCCCACAATTTAAATGTTATCTTAACATGGCAAAAAGTATCACCGGTTCGCTACACAAATTTAAATGGGACCAATATGGGACTAGAAATGTCCGCATATGGTCTCCATATTTAATTATATGGTGAATCGGCATAAGGCCCCCAACCCACATGACAAGTATGCATGCATGGACAATTTAATATGCATCAGTTGAGATTGTTATATTATAAAATAATGGGGGCTCGGATAGGGGTCACACATTAGGGTTCGGCGATCTTGGGCCCCGAGAGGTTCGGGGTCGGGTCTCAGGGTTCGACGGGATAATGGCTCGACGAGATCGGTCTCGGACAACGGAAGTAGATCTTGTCGCATCCGCGGAGAAGAACTTGGTTGGCGTCGGGGCACATCGGATCCGCCCTGGTCGGGGTCGCTCTTGTTGTCATGATGATCTTGTCGGGTTCTCGTATCGGGTCGGTCTTGGCGTTCGGGGTGAAGAACTTGGCGTCCTCGAGGAAGTACTTGGCGTAGCCGTGTCGACGACCTTGGCGTCCAGGAAGGAGTACTTGCCACACCGGGGTTCGGGGGATCGGTCTTCGGATCGGGGCATCGGAGATCTTGGTTAGGGTTCGGTTCGGCCTCGCCGCCGAGATCGGTCTTCGCACTTGGGGTCTTCGGTTATCAGATCTGTGAAGGAGATCTTCGCAACGATCTTGTGCTTGGCAGTGTAGAAGAATGCAAGCATGGTACTGAGATGAGCTTGGCGAGATAGCCTTGGCGGTATACCAAGAAAACAGAGACATGCGTGGTTCTTGCAGTTGAGATGGTATCACCACCAGGCAAGCAGCAAAAGAACGAACGAAGCCACCTGACAACATGCAAACAGGGGCAGGAACCAAGGTGCTCGGGGCTGGGGCGGACTAGCGACGCGGCCTTGTGCATGAGAAGGAACACAGAGGCCGCAGCACGGTGGCGGAAGGTCGGCGAGAGGCGGCAAGGGCGTCCACAGGGCGGAGGCGACGAGGTGAGGGCTCGGTGGTGCCGCAGCGTGCTGGTGGTCATGATGACTCGGAGCGAAGGCCTGGCCGCCGAGACGCGTCGGCCGGGAAGAGGGGTGCTGTCGCTGAGGCGGGCGAGGAGATCACCAGGGCGCCGGGCGGTGCAGGGGAGGCGCTGGAGAGGAGGGCCTCGACGGCGGTGGCGGCCGGGGAGGAGGAAGGAGGGGGCGCCGACGGTCAGGAGGTCGAGGAGAAGGCGGTGGGGCCGGCGTCGCGGGCGTCCAGAGGCGTGGCGACGAGCTCGGGGGTCGAGACAGGCTGCTCTCAAGCGGAGATCGAAGCGGCAGTGTTACTCGGGCTCGGGAAGGAGGAGAGGCATGGCGTGAGGTCCGTCGAGAGGCGAGGAGAGGTGGCAGTGGCGGCCCAGCAGGGGCGGCGACGGAAGGGCAGGGGCAGCAGGGAATTGAGGTGGGGCCGGGGGGCGCGTGCGGGGGTCGGTGGGGGGGTGGGGCCAGCGGCTGCGGTTGGTGGGAGGGTGCACCTGGGCAGGTCGATCAGGGGGAGGCGGTTCCGTAGGTGGGAGTGGGACAGGAGGCGGGCAGGATGGGGCTCAGGTGGACCAGTCTGGTCGGGGTGGGTTCCGTGAGGGGCGAGTGGGTGGGCCAGGGGCGTGGGGCTGGTCGCGTGGGTGCGTTCTGGGTGTGGGTGGTGTGAGTGCGCTGGCGGGGTGGGGCCCAGGGAGAGTGGGGCTGGTCGCTGGGATTGGTGAGGTGGCTGTGTGGGGTGATGAGGTGGAGGGAACGGTGAGGTGGCAAGCTGTGGTTGGTCCGGGTGAGGTGGAGGGGCTGGGTAGGATTAGGTGTAGGTAGGAAAAGGGTTTAGGACTAGATATTTGGTTCGGGTTTTCTTTATACATTTATTTTAAGAACTTTTGTAAATCATTTAGTCAAAACAAAATATCTGGACAACCGAAGTTTGATTCGAATTAAGACGGGGGTGTTTGCAAAAACAAAATAGACCTTTGTAAAATAGTTTTTATCAAACAGATGCATGATGATGTCATGATGATGCACAACACAAAATACCAAGCGATTTTCTAGTAGTGGTTTTGCGGGATGCCACACGTACACACACGGTCAACTACGGCTCCCGGAATAATAAACGCGTACCCGTACGCGGCGATCTGCAGGGCGCAGTTGGCGGCGGCGGATGGAGACGCGGAGCACGGGAACAGAAAGAGGGCGGCGAGACGAACCCGGCAACAGACGCGGCGATGGCCGACGGCGGAGGGGTGACCGGTGGCGGCGAGGAGAAGCGGCGGCGGCGGCGACGCCGAGAGGAAGGCGGCGGCGCCAGAGGCGATGCGTGGGAGGCGGGGTTGGTGGGCACGGGAACCAAGGCAAGGTGGGGCCTGCCTTAAGTAGTCCCTCGCGTGAGAAAAGAAAGAAAAGAAAAAAAATTCCTGAACCGACTCGGTCCGCAGTTGGACTCCGTTTTGAAAATCGGTCCGGATTTTCGGACCGTTTTCCGGCGGTTTACTAAAACGTCCGAGTCTTTTGCATACGAACTCCGATTGGAGCGATTTTCACGCCTACGGGTTCGTATCGTCGAGGGGAACAACCTTCAGTCGAAGTTTGTGCGAAAACTCAAACCTACAGAGGTGGTTGTTGCAAGTCGCTCTGAAGCTCCCCGCAGGAACCTCGAAGCGAAGCAAAAAAAGGGTTTTGACGATGGCGTTTCGCCGAACCTTTCTACTCGACGGTAATGCATGGAAAGATATGATGCGATGCAATGAATGATATGCAAGACCAAATCAAAAATTTGGGATGTGACACCGTTGCGTGGAAGCGGGCGCGTGCCGAAGCAGCCAGCATTGTCGTGAGTCCGGTGCTCAAAAGCTGAACGAGCCGGAGACGATCGTTACGGTGCCGATGAGTTTTCCCGTCCGGATCTTCACCCCTGCTAGCGCCGCTAGCCCCACGGTGGGTGCCAACTGTCGTGGTGGTGTCACGGCAGATGCCATGGATAGGCTAAAGGTGGGGACTAATAGCACTAGGGGAATCCAGGGAGGGATAGTGAGGTGATTCCCCTCACAGAAGGTTTGTATTCGATTCACTTCACAGATTACAAGTGCTCCTAGAGCTGTATTGGCGAGAGGAGGAAGAAAGAACTCTCTTACTCTCACCCACAGTTAACCCGTACAAGACCCCAAGAACCTAAAACCAATCAGAATAGAGGAACCCCTTCTACAGAGGCCCTAGCCCTCCTTATATAGGGGTGGCTAGGTCTCCACTTAAGGCATAAGTGGAGGCATATTCCAGGGAATATGCCTCCTCCCAAAATAGCAAACCGACCGGGGTGCTTTTCCCCCGTGTCACCCATGTAGAGGCTACGTGAGCCTCTGTGGCGCCTGCGTCAGCCAACACGGGCGTCGTCACCTTGTCGGCCACGCCTCGGTGGTCCTTCCCTCTTTTGCTTCGCTCATGCAGTGCGTATCGGGGCTTCTTTTGACCAGCGAGATTCCTTCCTTCTCCTAGAAGCTAGATATGACCCGGATCATAGTTGATCCAGCCACACCCGTTCCTGCATACAAGTTAAATACGCCATTCCGACTTATGGCTTAAGTCGGTTGAGACCTAGTTAGGTGGACACCCCTGGTCCGGGTTACCCTGTGATTCGGCCTGCCTTGAGGTGACCCGGCCAGCATCCGCTTTAGCCTTGCCGAACCTCGGCTAACTCGGCCTTTATACCCCGGCGTGACCCTACCCGGGGTATCCCCCCAACATGGACCCAAGGCTCTCTTTCACTACCATGTTTCTTAGCAATAAAATCTTCTTTGGTGTATTTAGTATTCTTAGTGTGGTTTTCAGGTTCTTCTTCAACTTTTTCTTCATTAGGAACAACATTTTCTTCATTACCACTTTCAGTTTCAGCATCAGAGATAGATATACTATTAGGATCTATAGTAGGTTTAGAGGGTTCTACAACAGTTTTATGTTTCTTTTTCCTTTTCTTACGAGTAGAACCACCATTTTCAGCTTGTTGAGAATCTTGCTCAATTCTTTTGGGATGCCCCTCAGGATATAGAGGATCCTGGGTAGCAGCTCCACTTCTAGTTCTAATTTCATAAGCATGTTTTTCTTTAGCAGCATTAACTATCAAGTCGTTTTGCACTTTAACGAGTTGATCTATTTGAGTTTGAACCATTTGAAAATGTTTAACAATCATTTTAACATCATTAGAGGTTCTTTTTACAATATCCTTCAACTCAACAATAGCTCTAGTGTTTTCCATTAGATGATTTTGCACCCTTTTATTAAAGTTATCTTGCTTAACAATAAAGATATCAAATTCTTCTAAGCATTGATCAGGAGGTTTCGAGTAAGGGATATCACCTTCATCAAAGTGTTGGAGAGAGTGTACCTCAATAGTGGATGAGTAGGGAATAGGCTTACATAATTCTTCTATAGGAGGTAAATTCTTGACATCTGCAGCTTTAATTCCCTTCTCCTTAAGACATTTCTTAGCTTCCTTCATCACTTCATCATTTAATTCAATAACTCCCCTATTCTTTTATGTTGGAATAGGCACAGGAATAGATGGTTCAGGTACAATTACTTCAGGTATAGCTTGTTTAGGAGGAGTCCAATCTTCATAATTCTTGCTTATTTTAGCCATTAATTCCTCAGCTTCCTTAGGAGTCCTATTCCTGAAAACACAATCAGCACAACTATCTAGGTATGTCCTAGATTCCTCGGTTAGTCCATTATAAAATATATCAAGAAGCTCATTCTTAGGTAATGGACTTCCAGCCTGTGCATGAATCAAAGCACAAAACCTTGCCCAACATTCGGGCAATACCTCTTTTTCTCCCTGTTTAAAATCAAAAAGTTCCTGCAAAATAGCATGTCTAGCACTGGGAGGAAAATATTTTTGCAGGAAAGTACTAATCAAGCACTCAGGGCTATCAATAGATCCAGGAGGTAAATTACTAAACCAAGTTTTAGCTTCTCCTTTCAGTGAAAAGGGAAAAGTCTTAGCAACAAAGTAAGTACGCATCTTAATATCATCAGAAAACAAGCCACTCATGGTAGAAAGTTCATTCGTATGTGCTACCGCACTTTCATTCTTAGTCCCACAAAAAGGTTCTTTCTTGACAATAGCTATGTAAGATAGATCGAGAGAGAAATCATAATCTTCATCTACAATGTTTATGGGAGGAGCAACAAACTTAGCAGCAGGAGATAATTTGGGTCTAATAGTATGCCTCTCAAGGAGACTCTTAGCAGCGCTCCTATCATGGGTGTTTTTACATTCTTTAATAAACTCATCGGTCATCTCAACATAATCTTCTTCAATATCATAAGAAGCCTCTGATGCAAAAACCCTAGAGAATCCAGCCTCCAGCCACGAAAAGTTCTGCAGCGCTGCCGCCACCGAAGGGGAGATTCGGGGGACAGAAAGTCTCTGTTCCGGCACCCTGCTGGGACGGGGAAGTGCCCCTGGATCCATCTCCATCGATCTCCACCACCATCTCAATCGCCGTTGCTGATTCCCATGATGAGGAGTAGTTCTTCCTCGAGGCTAAGGGTTCTACCGGTAGCTATGTGTTCATCTCTCTCTCTATGCATGATCATATTGTGATCATGAGCTTTGTAATCAAGTAGATCTACCTTGCTACTCAAGTGCTTTAATAGATCTCTTCTCTCCCCATGTGTGTGAAAGTGACAGCGTGCACACCATGGTGGCACTTAGGCTAGAGATTACAAATACTTGTTATGATTTATATTTGGAGTTGGATGTCTCTATGAAATTGTGGTGTTTGTTGGAACCATCTAGCGCTCAAGGTGACAGCGTGAGGTTATCTAGATGGGGAAGGCGGACTTTGAGGAGTGTTGTTATAGCCCTACCATGGATTAGAGTGTCCAACCGGAGAGTAGTTCAGAGTAGTATCATAAAGAGAAGATATTTATATGAGAGTGTTCACTAGTGAAAGTATGATCCCTAGGCCTTGTTTCTAAGCATTGAAACACCATTTGCAACTAGATCTGTTACATGTTTGCTTGCTTCCATCTTTATTTCAGATTGCCTTTAGTCTCTTCCTACCCATCAAACTCTTTTCTGGCACCGTTACCACTTATAATTATCTATACCACTTGTATTTCACTATCTCTTCGCCGAACTAGTGCACCTATACACCTGACAAGTGTATTGGGTGTGTTGGGGACACAAGAGACTTCTTGTATCTTGATTGCAAGGTTGCTTGAGAGGGGTACCTTTGCCCACTTCCTCCCTAAGTTTGATAAACCTTGGGTGATCCACTTAAGGGAAACTTGCTACTGTTCTACAAAACCTCTGCACTTGGAGGCCCGACAATTGTCTACAAGAATAGAAGTGCGTAGACATCATGCTCGCGCCACGAGACCGATCGTCTTTGGTACGGATCGGCTGGACCAGCCGTGCGGGGCACGACATGGTAGGTCACCATGTCCCTACAGGGGAGAAGCCATGGCCCCCACGAAGGAGGAAAGGGAGAACCCGGTTCCTCCCTCACCCACACAGCAGGTCCTACAGTGGGGCAGAGTCCATCCTTTCCCGAACCGTGGCTTCATGATGGGTATGCCACCGTCCTGGTCTTGTCTCGGTGCGGGCCATCATGTAGACGCCATTGGCGAAGGTCATCGGAGCGTGCCTCAGCCCCCTACCTGGTGCGCCAAATGTCGGAGATGGTGTCCCGTGAAGGAACATGGGTTCCACAAGCCCTGAGTTCAAGAGGGGGTTGAATCACGCGTTCCGAGCTCCTCAGCAACGGCGAAGACGGCGGTGCACACACACGATAGAGAGGTTGACATGGGTTTTTTACCCAGGTTCGGGGCCCTCGTGAGGAGGTAAAGCCACCACTCCTGCTTGGTTGTATTGCTCGCAGTGCTTCACGAGGGTACAATTCTAATGTCTAGGGTTACAAGTCCTAGGAATCGAACTCCCCAAGGTAGAAGAAGGGGTCCTTTTATAGGGCGGATGGGCCTCTTTCCCCCAAACGTGGGCGGGAAGGGTCACCACACTACCACACCTCAAAGGCTCGGTCTACCAGTCTAATTTTGGTGGACTCAGTCTTCTTGTCTTGATTGCCTGCTAGTCCTACATAAAGCAGGTCCTTATGACGCCATCCTTCGCTCCCCGATGCCACCCTTGTCCCCTTAGCACCAAAGCAGTAAGGGACAGCTGCCTTGGCCCTACTGACATCCCTGGAATCTTTACTCCATTCGAAGGAAGGTCCTGCCTTTCTTTACCGAGGCGACCCGTCCAGGCCCGGTCTTTCACGTAGACTCTTGTCTTCTTCTTCTGTATCGTGGTAGGATTATAGATATGCCCCTGGGCGCGACCTAACCCTCTCGAGACCTCTTCGGAGACCTGGGAGAGTCGGACTTCATCCGAGGCAGAGGGTAGGTCTCAGAAATGCCCTCGCGAGGCGCCAGCCTTGAACTTCCCTCGTGAGGCTTTCTACCCGTCTCATCACCATAGGAAAGGGCGGTGGCCCTTTTGATGGGCTCGTCGTCCGCAGGATCGGGTACCCCGGGTACCAAGACTCTGACATCCTTCTCGGGGAGGTCTTCAACAAAGGTCTCCATCCATTCCGTACCAAAGTCTGCTAGGGCCGCGCTCTTGATAGTTGTTGTTGTGTGAAACATCAACTAGAAAGGCTACAGCTCGATGGCCCACTCCGCCACATGTTCGGTAGCGTTGGGGTTGCAGAGTACCATCTCCAAGGGGTACTTGGTCACGACCTTGATGGGGTGTCCTTGGAAGTAGTATCACAGCTTTCTGGAGGTTATGAGGAGCGCGTAGATTAGCTTCTGCTGCATTGTGTATCGCTTGCACACATCGTGCAACACCGTACTAATGAAGTAAACTAGGTGATGCACGAGGCTCGGCTCCTTGGTCACTGAGGCTTCCTTCCGAGGCAACTTAGCGAGACTTTCTTCCTTGGCGAGGTCAGAGACCTCATCTAGTATCATCTGTGAGTCCCTAGCATTAGAAGGGTCAACGCTTGCTAAGGTCATACCTTTTTTGGAGTTGGGCGGCGCCTCCCTTTCCGCGACTAGGACCGCGCTTGCTATTTGTGCCGTGGACACCATGTACAGTAGTAGAGGCTCAAAGTCTGTGGGGCGACCATGATTGGTAGGCTGTTGAGATACCGCTTGAGCTGCTTGAATGCGGCGTTAGCTTCTGGGGTCCACTTGAATGTTCCTGAGCACTTCATGATCTTGAAGAAGGAAAGGGCCTTCTCGCTGAGTCTTGAGATCAAGAGACCAAGATAGGCTATGCAGCCCACTAGC
This sequence comes from Avena insularis, assembly GCA_023614405.1. Lineage (NCBI taxonomy): Eukaryota > Viridiplantae > Streptophyta > Magnoliopsida > Poales > Poaceae > Avena > Avena insularis. The sequence continues at coordinate 533,988,653 of CM042694.1, forward strand.
TGTTGCATATCTTTCAGCCACCATGGGGGCTGCATTTCTTCGGTGGCACGAACCTTGTCGGTGTTTTCTTCTATATGATGATGCAAGATGAGGAAGCTGAGTAGTTTTCCCGATGGTACCCCAAAGACGCACTTGGTGGGATTGAGCTTGATGTTTACTTTGCACGGGTTGGCGAAGGTCTTCCTCGAGGTCTGCGATGTGCGTGCGGTCTTCGCGAGTCTTGACCACAATGTCGTGGATGTATGCTTCATCATTCTTGCCCATCTTCTCGCCAAGGGAAATGTGCATAAGCCTCTAGAAGGTTGCTGCGGCATTCTTGAGGCCGAAGGGCATGCACTTCTAGTAGAATACAACACAAGGGGTGATGAATGTTGTCTTCTCCTTGTCCTCCTTTTCCTTCTTGATTTGGTGATAGCCTGAGAAAGCATCCAAGAAACAATGGAGGTCGCAGCACACCGTGGAGTCCACGATCTGTTCCATGCGTGGTAGTGGGTACGTGTCTTTGGGGCTTGCCTTGTTAAGATCCATGAAGTCGATGCATAAGCACCCTCCGCCAGTTACCTTGGGAACCACGACCATGTTGGCCAACCATTCCATCTAGTCAACCTTGCAGACGATGTCGGCCTTCATGAGTTTTCGCATTTCCTTGACGATGAATTCCTCCTTTTCTAGTGCCACAGGACGCACCTTTTGCTTCACAGGACGCGAAGTGGGGCACACTACCAAGTGGTGCTCAATCACCTCCCTGGGTACTCCAAGCATTTATGATGGTGTCCATGCTAACATGTTAGCATTTTCTTGTAGGAAGGTGAAGAGCATGCTTTCCTATTTGTCATGCAGGTGGGCACCGATGGGGACAGTACCCCAAGCCACTGGTGATTAGTGACACCTTCTTGGTTGTGGCCTGCTCTTAAGGTAACAATAGCTTCTTCTTGGCAGGGATCTTGATGGCATCCTTGTTAGCGAGGTGGGTGGAAGCCATAGTCTTGTAGACGTGCTGGATGGAGCATACAACATCCTTATCATCACCATGGCTGGTGATGATGCCACTGCTTCCTGGAAGCTTGATGAGGTTGTAGGCATGGTGGGTCACCGCCATGAATGTTGCCAATGTGGGGTAGCTGAGTATGACATTGTAGGGCAAGCCTACATGTGCTAGAGTCGATGTGCTCGGTGCGGTAGTTCTTGCGGGTCCCGAAGGTAACAGGGGTCCTCACCTACCCCGGGGTGTAGCACCCCGGTAAAACCACTACTAGAAAATCGTCTGTTGTTTACTACTTTGTGCATTGCATCATCATGACAACATGCTCATGTCATCATTCCACATTACATTTGAGCATCGTCATCATCATGCATCTGTTTGCCTAAAACTATTTTCTAAAAGCATGTCCTTGTTTTCTGTTTGCCTCCCTCTTTATTTCAAATTAAAACCTCGGTCTGTTCCGGATATTTTGTTTTGTCTAAAAATATTTACAAAAGGCTTCTAAAACAAAACTAATAAATAAAACCCTTTTTTATATAAAAGCTAGGGGAAGCAGACAACCGGCTAGGCCCAAAGGCCCAACCGAAGTCCACCTACTTCCCTAGCAGTCAAACCGTAGACAAAAACCATCCAACCCTCACCTGCCCCGCCGCCACACCACTTCCCCCACCCGTCGTCGCCGCCAGCGCCCCACCCTGACTCTCGACTCTCGTGTTGCCCATGTAAGCACGCAACGCGCAGCGTCCGTGTCGCTCTCACCACGACGCCCACCCAGCTCACTCGCATCGCTCCACCCTGGCCCCACCTCATCACGTCCCGCACGATCCCCTTGCACATTACCGCCCCACTCCCCGCTTGGCCACCTCGCACCTGCCCGCACACGCACGGGATCTCGATCCTGCACGTGATCCCGGAACCGTGACCCCGCCTCTCCCCTCGATCCCCAGCAGGACCCGCCATCGCCCTCCTCTGCTTCCCTAGTGCCGCCCCTCTCCTCGCTGCGCAGCTTCCTCGCCTCATGCGCGCCGCCTCCCCGAATCCCTGCGGCCCGGACCGCGAGCAGCGCTGCATCGACCGGCATCGTCACGTCCCGCGTGAGCCCGGCCACGACACCGCCCTTGCTAGAGCATGTTGTCCCTCCTGCACCGCGCCACCGTCGGCCGCTCGCCTCCGACCACCGGCATCGTCGCCCTCGTCCGTGCGTCCCCGAGGAGAACCACCGCCTCGTCCCTCTGCAGGCCGCGTCGTCGACCTCCGTGCACCCGCTGCCCCTCCTCATTCCTCCCCTGGACGTCCTTCGCGAATCTGGCCAAGGCCGCCATGACCGCCGCCTCCGTGGGCTTCCTCGATCCGAGCACCCACGCCAGCACCGACCTCCCTGCGCTGTGTCGCCTACCACCGCCCTTTGTGCTCGCCGCTGCTATCGACGGCGCCCCGCACCCCCTCTACATGAGCTTCTACCTGTGTGCCATGGTGCTGGCCTTTGATGACCCACAAGTATAGGGGGTGTATCGCAGTATTTTCGAGGGAAGTGAAACCCAATTTATTGATTCGACACAAGGGGAGCCAAAGAATATTTATAAGCCTTAACAACTGAGTTGTCAATTCAGCTGCACCTGGAAACAATCTTGCTCACAGCAGTTTATTAGTAGCAACAGTTTTGTAGTAGGAATAGTAAAGTAATGAGTAGTAAAGCAAAGACAGAGTAACAAAAGCGATGTGATTGGGATTAGAGTGCGGTAGGCATAGGGATGGATGGACGGGCGTTGCATGGACAAGACAATTCACATAGCAATCAGAACATAGGGAAATTGCAGATAAATAAGATAAAGCATCCAAGTAATAGACAATCCTAGGCATGTGTTCCATATATAGTCATACATGCTCGCAATCAGAACTTGCACAACATCTTTTGTCCTGCCAGCCCTTTTGCAGCGGGGCCTCTAGGGAACTGCTAGCACTTAAGGTGCTGCTTTTAATAGAGCACCGGAGCAAAGCATTAACACTCCATGAATACATGTGATCCTCACATCAAAGCCTTTCCCTTCCGGTTATCCCGATTTCTGTCACTTCGGGGCCATAGGTTCCGGACAACGACGTGTGTATACAACTTGCAGATAAGACCCAAAACAATACTATCATAATGAATCAATAATAAGTTCAGATCTAAAATCATGGCACTCGGGCCCTAGTGAAAAGCATTAAGCACAACAAGTCGCAACAAAGTCATAAAGCACTAACAAAAGATACTAGGCACCATGCCCTAACAATGTGATGCCATTACATGAACGATCTCATCCAATCCCTACCATCCCCATAGCCTACAGCGGGGGATTACTCACTCATAGATGGGGGAAACATGGATGGTCAATGGAGAAGCGATGGTGATGATGATGATGGCGATGATCTCCTCCAATTCCCCGTCTCGGCAGGGTGCCAGAACGGAGTTTCTGGTGCTGTTTCGTGGAATCTGGTGGTGGCAGCGGAGCGGAACTCCTTCTGGAAAAACGTCAAACCCCCCAAAGTTTTTAGGTCAGAAGGCTCCTTATAGGCGAAGAGAGAGAGGCCGAGGGGGTGCCTGGGGGGCCCACACCACCCCTAGCGCGCCCTGGCCTAGCCCGCGCCACCAGGTGGTGTGGCCACCCCCTGGCTCTTCTCCGTCTCGTATTCTGGCTCCTGGAGTCTTCGGGTGAAATATGATTTTTGGCATATTTTTCGAGATTTTTCCTGATAGTTGGTTTTCTGCACAAAAAGTAGATACCAAGGCAATTCTGCTAAAAACAACATCAGACCACATTAGTTGCATCCAAATCACACAAGTATAGAGGAGAAACAATAGCAAAAGTGTTCGGGAAAGTAGATACGTTTTGGACGTATCAACTCCCCCAAGCTTAGCTTATTGCTTGTCCTCAAGCAATTTAGTTGAAAACTGAGTGTGATAAAAGAACTTTCACGAACACATTTGCTTCATATGATATAAATATTCTCAGCAATGTGATCAACTACTTAGACAATTCATAATAAAGAGTATGCAACCAAGTCTACTTAATAGTCATTGCAAGCTATGAAGAGATTCCAACTCAAGAATAATAAGTAGCATGAGGCACAAACATAAGCAACATTACAATGCTCATAGAAAGGTATGATAAAGTGGTATCTCGCTTGCCTTCGATTATGAATATCAAGGCACCTCTGAAGTTCAAGTGATGACTAGAAGTAAACATATCAAGGGTACAAGCATCAAAGTCATAACACAAATAACCAAGTAATGGAACAAACACAAAGAATGACAACTATGCTCTCAAGAAGGTGCTCAAATAATATGTGGAGACTCAACAACTAGAAGAAAAAGATTTTGAATAACTTTGAAACGCTTCCAAATTCTGAAAGTATGGTACTCATTAGCTTTGAGCTCTCATTGCCCCTATCATAAGCATCTTTAATGTGGTTAAGGTGAAAGTGACACAACTAAGAGGATATGCTTGACAAGTTATAAATCGAAGTCTCAAGCCCCTTACTTACGAAGACCGATCCTCATGCTACTCAACTTCAGTCACAAGTAAGCTCTTGTCATTGTAAGTACATACGTATCATAGAGAACCGCCAACGGGGTACCCCTTGCACATGACATGGGAGCTATCCCATAATCAAAATAACAAGGCAAGCAGACAATGAGCATCTCAGCGATCTTTTTATTTACTATATGCATAGATTTTTATTGAGGATGCTTCATAGAATGCTCATTATGGTTATGCTGCAAGTTTCCACCATGATTAGGCATGGATTAGGCTAGTGGCCCAGGCGTTTCTCTAACATACATACAAACTCCATGATCTTACAAGTTCCACTTTTATTTCACACCGTCGGGATCCATAAGCAAAAGAACATGATATCAACTAGGTACAGAGTACCTATGAAGTGTTGAAAACAGTCCCCATGATACATGGTTCTGCTAACTTCAACTCATAAAGCGCAAGCATATGCGCAACAAAGAAGGACGCAATGGTTCAGGTTTATTAAGTGCAAGAAAATAAAGTGTGCCATCAAGTTCGTGAGAGCTTTACTAACTAACTTTCTCATAACAAGCAAATATTTTATTCGGAAGAAAACAAGGCATATTGAATATGCACAGAGGTAGCAAATGATGCTAATGGGTAGGTATGGTGGACACTTTGGAAATATTTGGTTTAGGGAGTTGGGAACTTGAGTAAAACATACTCAGTGAAAGTGAAGGCTAGCAATAGTAAGGGAGCGACAAACGAGAGAGCAATAGCTATCATTATCATGCTTGCAACAAGACAGGACTACTCATGGCATGAAAGTGATTCAAGATCCTCAAGGCAAAATAATTCATCAAGGCTTAACTGATTATCACAGTTATGTGCATGCGTGAGCATGTGCTAAGTCAATTAAATGAAACATTCAGAGGAGGATACCACAGTGTCATACCAATTTATGAATAGAGCAATGCAAGCAAACATTCATAAGACATGCTACAAACTATTAGCGAGCTGGAGCTAATCATAAGAAAGCAAGAACTATTAAGCATCCAAAGAAAACATACACTCTACATGAACGGACTAAGCAAGCTCACTATGATGAGTATATGTACAAAAATGAAAACAAATAGAGTTCGTTACCAGCCTCTTACCACGCCTCAAGTTGTCATTAATCCTCATTATTGCTCTTCACTTGTGTGGCTTGAATAATAATATGAAACCAATATTCCACTGAGAACTGCCTAACCCTGTAGCAAACTCGCAAAAACCAAAGAAGAACGACAAATATTTTTGGTGTTTTCGATTTTTAAAGAAGAACCAAAAGGGAAAAACAAACCAAGAAAAATCTTTTTGGATTTTTTGAATAGTTCAAGCAAAGCAAAAAGGGAAAATCAAACCAAGGCAAAAAGAAGAAGCAAACCAAAGAGAAACAACAAAAATATTTTTGGTCTTTTTGTGTTTTTAGAAAGCAAAGAAGAACGAAAACTAAAAAGAGAACGAAAACATGAATATACAAAGTATCAACGCAACATGATATGGAGATGAGTGCCGTGTCGGCGTACCTCCCCCCGAGCTTAGGCTTTTGGCCTAAGTGGGGTATCAATCCCAAGCTGGCCAAGATGAAGTGTCACCGTGGTACGACGAGGAGGTACCCTCGTCCTGGTGCGAGCTCGAGTACGTCCCCCCGTAATGCGGAGTAATCATAGGAGGGCACATCCTCCTGGTGCTACTCGTGGAAACCTAGCAAGCGAAGATGCTCGTCCACCTCCTCCTTGGAGCGCGACCATGGTCTCCTGTCAACACTAAACAAAGCAGGTTGTGGCAAAAGGATCTCCCTTTCATCCCCATCAGTGAAAAGCATCCTATATACTAGATTGTTCAAATCAGAGGTAGCAGTGACAAAGTGATGAGTTTTCATCGCAACAAGGTTAAGCCTCTGCGGTGCCAGCATAGCATCATAGGGATCCACTAAAGACCTAATGCATTGACTATGCGTGATGCAATGATACCTCCATAGATAGGCCCCCTAGCAGCTAGGCGGCAAGCAATAAGCGAGCCAAGATTGTACCGAGTATCATTGTTGAGCGCAGCAGCAAGGAATGCTAAATGATAGTTGGAGATATTACTAGTGTTCTCCCTACCCAATACACTAGTGGCAAGATAATATGCAAAGTATCTAAGAGCAGGGAGTTGGATATTTCTTATCTTTCCGCGCTTGCACCTTGGTCATCATCATTGGTCACCCCTCGGTAAAGCTCCAACAAATCAGCGGGTCGCCCTTGAATTTTCTTCACGGTCCCTGTCATACACACACCTACAATACTGCAAAATCTCTCCAAAGGCATGGTGAAGGGCGTATCATAAAAGAGACAGTAGATTGATAGGGTGTGTTAGTAAATGAGAAGCTCTCAACAAAAGTTTTGGTGAGCATAGCGTATTGTGCACTCTCATCTTGCATATAAGAGGTTAAGCCAACCCTCTCAATCAGTAGCAAGAAATCATCAAGAATACCTGCAGCTTGCAAGAAAGTAAAACAAGGAAAAGAGGATGGGTGAGCATCCCCATCATCCCTTTCACTACCAATATGAGTTGCAATGAGATCTTCATTGTATGAAGGCCTAGCTTGAGAGGCTATTCTTGAGGGCCTCGACCTCCTAGGTGCATCACTCTCAAATATCTCTCCAAAAGTATGGTTGTTCATGCTTGGTATTCTAAAATTTAAACACCTATTAAACAAGTGATTGCAAAGTAAATATAATGAAGGATTCTACTCATAGGGATTTGTAAGAGGCCTAAACATGCATCGGAACTATATCTCTAAGCATCAAACAATCTTACAAGTTCTCATAACCAGTCACCTACAACAGCAAAATACTCAAAATATAATCCACTAAACACAAATCTACTTGGACAAGGGAGGAGTCACATACCAAGGAACAATTGCTCCAAATTTCAGCAAGAAAGATGGGCTGAGCAAGGAGATCGAAGAAATCGAGAGCAAGCACAGAAAGAACGCGATTTTGAGCTATGAACTGGAGCTTACTCGGGAGAGAGAAGAAAGTGGCACGTGAGAGAAGTAGTGGGGGCCAGGGGTGGCCCACACCAGGGCATGGCGCCACCCAGGGCTGGCCGCACCACCACATGGTGTGCCTGCCTGGTGGGCCCCCTGGTACCTACCAGGTACTCCTCTGCCCCTTTTTTCACATAAAAATTTAATATGAATTTTTTGGAATTTTTCGAGACACTTTATTTTTGGGCTTTTTTCAGAAATAGAAGAATGATTTTTCTGACAGACAATTTTTTTTCTTTTGGAAACATGATGCAAGGACAAAACAAGGCTAGAACTACAGAAGTTCTAGCATGCAAACAACTAACAACACAAAGAAAACTAAACGAAAGCAAAAACTAAAATGCAAAGGATAGAAATAAACAGAGATAATCATAATGAAAACATTGTTTTGTTCAATGGAATCCTTTTGTTAGCAAGGTTGATCAAGTCTTGCTACCAAAACAATTGCATATGAGACAAAACTTTGTATTCCACTAATGATTAAGTTACCTCAACCTTGATAGCAATGGTCCCAATCATAACAATTTCAAATTTTTCTCTTGGTATGGGACAATATATTTCTCCAACTTGAATGCCTTCAACATGTTCAATTGAATTCAAATCATAAGTCCTTTCAATCTTCTTGGGGAAATAGACAGTATGTTCCTTCTCATTAACATTGAAGGGCACCTTTCCTTGATTACAATTAATAACAGCTCCTGTAGTATTAAGAAAAGGTCTCCCAAGAATAATAGACATATTATCATCTTCAGGCATTTCAAGCACAACAAAATCAGTTAATATCAAGCAATTATGAGCCACTTGAACAGGTACATCCTCACATATACCAACAGGAATAGTGGTAGATATATCAGCCATTTGCAAAGATATATCAGTTGGTATGAATTTTTCTAGTTGAAGCCTCTTATAGAGAGAGAAAGGCATAACACTAACTCCAGCTCCCAAATCACACAAATCAGTTCTAACATAACTGTTCTTAATAGAGCAAGGGATAGTTGGAATCCCTGGGTCTCCAAGTTTCTTAGTAACCTTACCATTGAAGGAATAATTTGCAAGCAAAGTAGAAATTTCTTCATTAGGGATCTTCCTTTTATTCGAGACAATGTCCTTCATATACTTTGAGTAAGGAGGCAATTTAATAGCATCAGTCAAAGGAATTTGCAAGAATAAAGGCTTCATCCACTGACAAAACTTATTATAGTGTTCATCTTCCTTTGACTTGTGTTTCTTATCAGGGAATGGCATAGGTTTTTGGACCCAAGGTTCTCTTTCACTACCATGTTTCTTAGCAATAAAATCTTCTTTGGTGTATTTAGTAGTCTTAGTGTGGTTTTCAGGTTCTTCTTCAACTTTTTCTTCATTAGGAACTTCATTTTCTTCACTACCACTTTCAGTTTTAGCATCAGAGATAGATATATTATTAGGATCTATAGCAGGTTCAGAGGGTTCTTCAATAGTTTTATGTTTCTTTTTCCTTTTCTTACGAGTAGAACCACTATTTCCAACTTGTTGAGAATCCTGCTCAATTCTTTTGGGATGCCCCTCAGGATATAGAGGATCCTGGGTAGCAGCACCACTTCTAGTTCTAATTTCATAAGCATGTTTTTCTTTAGCAGCATTAACTAGCAAGCCATTTTGCACTTTAACGAGTTGATCTATTTGAGTTTGAACCATTTGAAAGTGTTTAACAATCATTTTAACATCATTAGAGGTTCTTTCCACAATATCTTTCAACTCAACAATAGCTCTAGTGTTTTCCATTAGATGATTTTGCACCCTTTTATTAAAGTTATCTTGCTTAACAATAAAGATATCAAATTCTTCTAAGCATTGATCAGGAGGTTTAGAGTAAGGGATATCACCTTCATCAAAGTGTTGGAGAGACTGTACTTCAATAGTGGGTGAGTAGGGAATAGGCTTACATAATTCTTCTATAGGAGGTAGATTCTTGACATCTGCAGCTTTAATTCCCTTTTCCTTAAGACATTTCTTAGCTTCCTTCATCACTACATCATTTAATTCAATAACTCCCCTCTTCTTTGATGTTGGAATAGGCACAGCAATAGATGGTTCAGGTACATTTACTTCAGGTATAGCTTGTTTAGGAGGAGTCCAATCTTCATAATTCTTGCTTATTTTAGCCATTAATTCCCCAGCTTCCTTAGGAGTCCTATTCTTGAAAACACAATTAGCACAACTATCTAGGTAGGTCCTAGATTCCTCGGTTAGTCCATTATAAAATATATCAAGAAGCTCATTCTTAGGTAATGGACTTCCAGCCTATGCATGAATCAAAGCACAAAACCTTGCCCAAGATTCGGGCAATACCTCTTTTTCTCCCTGTTTAAAATCAAAAAGTTCCTGCAAAATAGCATGTCTAGCACTGGGAGGAAAATATTTCTGCAGGAAAGTACTAATCAAGCACTCAGGGCTATCAATAGATCTAGGAGGTAAATTACTAAACCAAGTTTTAGCTTCTCCTTTCAGTGAAAAAGGAAAAATCTTAGCAACAAAGTAAGTACGCATCTTAATATCATTAGAAAACAAGCCACTCATGGTAGAAAGTTCATTCATATGTGCTACCGCACTTTCATTCTTAGTCCCACAAAAAGGTTCTTTCTCGACAATAGCTATGTAAGATAGATCGAGAGAGAAATCATAATCTTCATCTGTAATGTTTATGGGAGAAGCATCAAACTTAGCAGCAGGATATAATTTGGGTCTAATAGTACGCCTCTCAAGGAGACTCTTAGCAGCGCTCTTATCACGGGTGTTCTTACATTCTTTAATAAACTCATCGGTCATCTCAACATAATCTTTTTCAATATCATAAATCTCACTAGACTCAGGTGAGCTAACAGGTGTGGTAGTGTCTTCATTAGGAGTTTCGGTATTTCCAGCTATAGTTCTAGCAATCGTAGCATCTAGGAAAGGACCTAATGAACCACTCTTATCAAGCATGATGAAGCAGCATCATAAGCATCAGAAGTTTCAGATTCAGCAGTAGTAGCAGTGTGTGTAGCATGTGTATGTGGTGGTGTAAGGAACTTACTCAAAACAGACGGTGAATCAAGAGCAACAGAGGTGTTCAAAACCGTACCTCTTCTTGTAGTGGATGGTAAAATAGGAACCTTGCCATCACGAGACTTACCCATGATGGAAGGATAGCAGTGAACAATAGAGAATCCAAGTGAACTTGATAAATAAAGCTATGCTCCCCGGCAACGGCGCCAGAAAATAGTCTTGATGACCCACAAGTATAGGGGGTGTATCGCAGTATTTTCGAGGGAAGTGAAACCCAATTTATTGATTCGACACAAGGGGAGCCAAAGAATATTTATAAGCCTTAATAACTGAGTTGTCAATTCAACTGCACCTGGAAACAATCTTGCTCACAACAGTTTATCAGTAGCAACAGTTTTGTAGTAGGAATAGTAAAGTAGCAGCAGTAGTAAAGCAAAGACAGCAATAACAAAAACAGTAAACAGTGGGATTCGAGTGCGGTAGGCATAGGGATGGATGGACGGGCGTTGCATGGACAAGACAATTCACATAGCAATCAGAACATTGGGCAATTGCAGATAAATAAGATAAAGCATCCAAGTACTAGACAATCCTAGGCATGTGTTCCATATATAGTCATACGTGCTCGCAATGAGAACTTGCACAACATCTTTTGTCCTGCCAGCCCGTTTGCAGCGGGTCTCTAGGGAACTACTAGCAATTAAGGTGCTCCTTTTAATAGAGCACCGGAGCAAAACATTAACACTCCATGAACACATGTGATCCTCACATCAAAGCCATTCCCTTCCGGTTATCCCGATTTCTGTCACTTCGGGGCCATAGGTTCCGGACAACAACGTGTGTAAACAACTTGCAGATAAGACCAAGAACAATACTATCATAATGAATCAATAACATGTTCATATCTGAAATCATGGCACTCGGGCCCTAGTGACAAGCATTAAACACAACAAGTCGCAACAAAGTCATAAAGCACTAATAAAAGACACTAGGCACCATGCCCTAACAATCTGATGCCATTACATGAACGATCTCATCCAATCCCTACCATCCCCATAGCCTATAGCGGGGGATTACTCACTCATAGATGGGGGAAACATGGATGGTCGATGGAGAAGCGATGGTGATGATGATGGCGATGATCTCCTCCAATTCTTCGTCCCGGCAGGGTGCCAGAACGGAGTTTCTGGTGCTGTTTCGTGGAATCTGGTGGTGGCGGCGGAGCGGAACTCCTTCTAGAAAAACGTCGAACCCCCCGAAGTTTTTAGGTCAGAAGGCTCCTTATAGGCGAAGAGAGAGGCCGAGGGGGTGCCTGGGGGGCCCACACCACCCCCTGGCGCGGCCTGGCCTAGCCCACACCACCAGGTGGTGTGGCCACCCCATGGATCTTCTCCGTCTCGTATTCTGGCTCTTGGAGTCTTCGGGTGAAATAGGATTTTTGGCATTATTCCGAGATTTTTCCCGATAGTTGGTTTTCTGCACAAAAAGTAGATACCAAGGCAATTCTGCTGAAAACAGCATCAGTCCGCATTAGTTGCATCCAAATCACACAAGTTTAGAGGAGAAACAATAGCAAAAGTGTTCAGGAAAGTAGATACGTTTTGGACGTATCATGGCCTTAACAACTAAAGTTGCTAAGACCGCACCATCTTCGGGGACTAATGTTTGGGGATACCCCGGGTAGGGTAACGCTGGGGTATTAAGGCCGAGTTAGCCGAGGTACGGCATCAAAGCAAGTGCTGGCCGGGTCACCTCAAGGCAGGCCGACCTACGGAGTAACCCGACCCATGGAGCATTGATGCATTGCAAATGTATCTATAATTTTTGATGTTCCATGCTTGGTTTTATCTACTTTCTTGTGTTTTGTCCACACTTTGGAGTACTTCTCATATGATTTCTTGGACTAACCTATTAACAAGAGCCACAGTGCCAGCTGTCTGTTTTCTGCTGTTTTTGGTTCTAGGAAGTCAGAAAATGAATATTCTCGGAATTGGATGGGACAAAAGCCAAAGTTATTATTTTACCGGGGGACACTTGGAGCCAGAATACGATACGGAGAAGGGATAGAGGGCGGCAACACCACCTGGCGCGGCAGCCGCGGCCGAGGGTGGTGTGGCCACCAGGCACCCTCGGCCTCTCCTTCCGCCTATATATTGCCTCGATCGGAAACCCTAAGTACCCGATCAAAAATCCATGAAAGAGTTCAGAGCGTCATCTCCATCCCTAGATCGGGAGGATCTGAGCTCTTCCGGCACCACTGCGAGAGAATTCACCACAGGCCTTCTTCATCATCATGCAAGCCTCCGGTGTGATGCGTAAGTAGTTCATCTCTGGACTACGGGTCCATGTAGTAGCTAGATGGCTGGTTCTCCTCCTTTGTGAGTTCATGTCTAGATCTTGTGAGCTCCGTTCATGATCAAGATCATCTATTTGTAATTCTGCATGTTGTGTTTGCCGAGATCCGATGGATATTGAGATGCTATTTCAGATTGATTATTGATTCTATCATGTCTTTGTTATTTGTGATCTTGCATGCTTTCCGTTGTTAGTAGCTATCTTGGCCAAGTAGATGCTAGCAACTCCAAGAGTTAGTATTTATGCTCGATAGTGGGTTCATGCCTCCGTAACTGGGAAGTGAGTAAATCTCTAAGGTACTAGATATGATGTTGCTACTAGGGAGAAAACAACAATCCTTTGTTCATAGAACAATCGTATTGTTTACTTCACACGCAATTCGTAAATCAATAATATGTTGCTTGCAACTTAATACCGGAGGGGGTTCGGATGATAACCTGAAGGTGGATTATTAGTCATAGATGCAGTTGGATGGCGGTCTATGTATAACGTTGTAATGCCCAATCGAATCTCAAAGGAGTCAAGATGATTAGTATATGCTTGTATGCTTTCTCGATGTTTGTCAATTGCCCCGCTGTAATTTGTTCACCCAGCATGTTATCTATCTTAAGGAGAGCCACCTCTAGTGAACTATGGACCCCGGTCCTTTCTTTTACTTTCAATCTACAATCAAACTGTTTACTTCTTTGTGTTTACTTTCTGCAAACTATTACTTCCTTCCATTCGATACGTTTAATCCTTTGTTTTCAGCAAAACCAGTGAGATTGACAACCTCATCGTAAGTTGGGGGCAAAGTTTTGTGGTTGTGTTGTGTAGGTCTCCACGTTGCTACTAGCACCGGTATTGCGCCCTGCCAAGGCTCAGCTAGCAACACCTTTGGGGTGTTTCCTTGCTCCTACTGGATTGATAACCTTTGTTTCGTACTGATGGAAAACTTGCTGCTGTGGTCATCATACCTTCCTCTTGGGGTTCCCCAACGAGCTCGATATATTTTGGGCCATTAAGCTCTTTTTCTGGTGCCGTTGCCGGGGAGTCAAGGACATCTTCACAAGGGGAGTCCCTCATAACTAATCTCTTTACTTTGTTATTTTTGTGTTGCTTAGTTTACTTTTGTTTTGTTTGCTTGTTTCTTTATCAAAAAGACACAAAAATTAGTTTTACAAGTTTGCTTTCTTTATCAAAAACACAAAAAAATGACTACTCTTGAAAACACTAAGTTGTGTGACTTCACTAGCACCAACAACAATGATTTTATGAGCACACCTATTGCTCCACCTGTTCCTGGAGCTACTTTCTTTGAGATAAAACCTGCTTTACTCAATCTTGTTATGAGAGAATAATTTTCTGGTATTGGTAATGAAGATGCTACTGCCCATCTAAATAACTTTGGTAAACTTTGTGAGATGAAAAAGCATAGGGATATAGATGGAGATATTATTAAGCTTAAATTGTTTCCTTTCTCTTTGAGAGGAAAAGCTAAAGAATGGTTTAATTCCTTAACTAGGAATAGTATTGATTCTTGGACTAAGTGCAAAGATGCTTTCATTGGAAAATACTATCCTCCTGCTAAGATTATATCTATGAGAAGTGAAATAATGAAGTTTAAACAATCTGATAATGAACATGTTCCTCAAGCTTGGGAAAGAATGAAATCTTTGGTAAAGAATTGTCCCACTCATGGACTGACTGCTTGGATGATCATCCAAACCTTTTATGCAGGATTGGACTATTCTTCAAGGAACCTATTGGACTCTTGTCATGACCCGAACCCGTTAAGGTGCGGATCCCTGTGTTTATAGTGCTAGTCCCCGGATCGAATAGCTAGCACCCACAGTTTAAGATGTAATATCAAGAAACAAAGGTCATATTACATCGCATATCCAGGAATAAAAATAGTTCATTACAACTTACAAAGCTCATATGGCTATCTTATTACAAAGTAGCAGATATAACTATAAAGCATGGAGTCCTTCATCTTCATGTGCCACAGGCAAACATGTTGGGTGCAGACTCGTAATCCCTACTCATCAAACTTCACTATCATCAAGTAATCCTGTAACATGATAAGTTACAGCCACAAGGGTCAATACATTTTGAATTGTATTGGCAAGTGTCACTAGTATGTGGGTATAAAGTGGAACCTATTACTACATGCATATCTAGCCAGGTAGAGCTTTGGCTAGTTTGCAGCAAGAAAGTTTTTCCCTATCTTTTTATAAATAGTTTGCAACACTTATTATCAACTAAGTTACACTGGATACACTCCAGGTAATATTTCCAATCACAACATAGTGGTACCACCGATAGAAATCAGTGAACCTAGGTTCCATTGATATAAATCAATGAACTAACAACCCTTGTTCACCCATCAAGTTTTAACTTAGAGAAATTAGAATGATGAGATTCTTGATTTTGCTTCATTGTCTTGAGGCTCAGAAGTTGTCCGTAACCGGGAACACGGCTAAGTATTTAGTTTTACCCTCTCGAGAGGTGGTACACTTCCCCCACAAGACTCGACATGCATCGAGACGAGACTTTTCAGAAGCAATCCCTCAGACCACCACGGACGCGTTCCATCCTATAATCACTACCACCCTCTGTCCGTCTTGCTGAGTTCTCGCAACTTAGTCGGTCAAGGGAGAGCCCATATGCCATGTGGCTGCACTAGAAGCTTCACGACAAGAACGTCTCCAATCTCTTTGTTCCTGGGTGGCCGTCCACAAGTGTGATACACCAGCCTACCATAGATATGGCCCCTGAGTAACCACTCAACATAATCCAAGCAAGTCCCATTTCCAGCCAGGTGTTTCATTAAGTACTTATTTTGTTATAGAAAACATATATTTTCCAATACTCCATATAATCATAATGTGATATTCCACCCCGAAAACTATAGCAGGGCTAAGCATTTCTAATCTTACGATGTTTCACCTACCAAGTAGAAACTACCATTCCCTATTCTACATAGGAGATATAGCATATCATAATAATATAGTCGATCATGCATATACTACAAAAATCCACTAAGTATAATGAAAACAGTAGGACTCGATGATAGTGCCACTTGCCTTAGTAGTTTGTCGTGTTGGTACACTCTTCACAGTAACATACTTGACAATCGACACAATCTATCAAACAAAACAACCAAGACAAAGCATGCACAAAATCAACACTAATGGCAATACAAAATCATGCAAAACATGCAAGCATGTAAGATGGTAATTTTTATTGTACAAATAGTTATAATAATGTTCTGAACATTACTAAGTGTTTTCTGAACATTTAATATTTGTAAGATTACAAATGCAACTGTTTCTGCAATTATAACAATTAGCAATATTTTCTAACACTTGGAAATGCCATTCTCACTAAATAATTGCCACAGTATTATTTATACTAAACTAAATTTATATTTTTGTCTTACTGGACAGAGGGTTCAATTTGCAATCCATCGCAAAAAGATTCACCCAAAAATAAATTATAGAACAATTTTTATAGCCAATTTACTCTACAAATAGTTCTGTATAAAACCTGATTTTAACCATCACAAAAGTACCGAATTGTTGCTCTACTGTGTTCTACTCATTTTTGTGAATCCATAGACATATTATTTGCTAAATTTGGACAAACAGAACTAAAGATATGATTTTTGCAAGTTCCTATGATTTTATGTCTATAATTCCGAAAATAGATAAAGCTACGCCACATGGCAAACTCTGATAGGCCGGCACCCCTTCGTTTAAGTGATCTATTTTGACCGTTAGATGAAGATTGGACGGACTAGGAGTGCTCACCGGAATAGTTCGCCGGAGAGATAGCCAGAATAGCGGGCACGGGCTTGGTGTTGCCGTTCTTGTTGCTAGGAACGTATCCAGAGTTGAAGAAGACGTGAACAGCGTAGAGGACGTCGAGGCGAACACGATGGTGACCATGGCATCTTTTGTAGAGTCCAAGAGAGAGATAAATCCTTGGCTGGGGAACGTGCGACGTCGGCGGCGCGGCAAACTGCAACAAGAAGTTGCACCATCATGTCCTAGAGGTAGGCAACGATGAGAAGAATATTCTGGTTCGAGGAATTGACAAGTTGCTCACCGTGGACGGCAAGATCTGACGATGAACTCTGGTTTTTGGCTGATCTTGGCATCGCTGGTATGGATCATAGAGACATCCTCTCGAGAAAGTTTAGGAACAAAAGTGAAGGAGGAGGACTAGAGGTACGCGCTGCTTCTCTCGGTTTGTCTTGATATGCTTCTCTCGGTTTTATTTAAAACTCCAAAAAGGATCAAACCAATTTACAAAGTTTTATAGAATAATTCTTTACCATTATATGTTATTTAAATATACTTTTTTCCATTTAGACATGGATTTTAGATATGGCTTATCTTGACTTTGCAATATAATCCCATCTCTTTTCCTCTTTACCAAATAAATTATATATTTTGATTTATAGTTTCAAAAAACAAAAAGGTGATTATCATTTGTATAATTATATTTAATAATTATCTTTATAAACCATTTAAGAATACTTTTATTTCATTTAGTTATTGATTTTTGGTAGGTGTTTTATTGGCCTTAGAATTTTCTTATTTCTTTTCCTTTCTTAAATAAACCGTATCTTTTTATCTATGGCTCCAAATATTGTGAAACCAATTCCTATGGTTTTGTAATTTTGTTATTTACCATTATAGATTATTTTGGAATGATTATGCTTAATTTTTATATGTAACATAGCCATAGTCTTGTATTGAACTTGATGGTGATTTCTCTTATTAGTGTTTAGGTCTTGGGTCTATCTTTTTTTTTCCAAAGGTTGACAAGATACATGTCATGGATGATTGAATTTTATCTTTGGATAATTTGTTTGTCACTTCCTCATTCAAAATTCTTTTTTCTTAAGTAAGGTTCCAATAGAGGAACAAAAAGTTTCTTTTCCCCCTAAATTTCATCCTTTATTTTCTTTGTTTGTTTGATTTTTTTCACATTTCAAAATTCGATTTTTTTGGATGTGACAGCTACCACCCTTAAAAGGAATCTCGTCCCGAGATTCAGGAAGGATATAAACAATAGGTTGGTTTTAGTACAACTAGGGTATTACCACCCTTAAAAGGAATTTGACTAGGTTGTCTCTTGAGAATTTACTTTGACTTTAGTCTTTGGCTATCATTGGGAGATTGAAATTTTCCATCATTGACTTGACGTTTTATCTTTTGAACTCGAAGATAGATGTGGCATTAGATAGGGACATGATTAGTGACTTCACATAGGAAACACGTTACTTGAGATATGGAGCATTCTCACAATTAGGGAATTGGTCAGTATGCTCTTTATAAGTGTCCTATGTCTCCATAGATTTCGCAGGATCGTGGCCTTTATCCTTGGATTCAGTGTTGTCATGGTATCTCTAGAAAGGTTGTTGATCATGTTGATCATCTGATTGGTCATCCTTTGCAACAATTGGAATTGGGATCCCAAGAACTTTCACATTTCTGGGTCTAACTTAGTGTTGTTGCAGTTGTTGGCTAAAAAGTGGGTTGTCACTTGATTCAACTTTGCTTGAGTTGTTAGCAGTTGTATTGTAATGGTCATCTCGAGATTGATGATGAAGTTTTGGTTTCTTGGATAGATTCTTGGATAAGTCATCTGCTTGGGCTAGATTGGGATTGGGATTAGAATAAACAAAAGATTCCTATTGAAAGATATATTCATACACAACAATTCACACAAAGCAATATGCAAGCAATATCAATCATGCATACAACAACAAGGTTCAATCATCACTTAGGCAAACAAAATATTATTGCCATACCACATAGATTGGTATGGCCCATAAACAATCGCAAAGTCGATTATTTAAACGAATAACTAATGTGGTGGTCCAACTACAAGGTTCTACTCGATATTAATCTCTTGAGATTATTCCATCCTTCTCCATAGCTAATGAATTAGGAATGAGATCAAGGTGTCCTTATGTCATCTTGTCACAAGGTCCTCCTAAGTTGAGTTTCCTTAGTCTCCAGGTCTTGAGTATATTTCTTCTCTTCCACGAAGTCCTTCCAAGTGTTGTGTAGTCTATGCCTAAGTATTTCTCCAAGTTCTTCAATATCCCTCCATGCAGCACTTCTCGTAGAGTGAGGTTCCAAGTTGGTGAATATCCAAAGTCCCATTGTCTGGTTGTTGTCTTCCTTGATAGACTTCTTGAAGACATCCAAATGAATCAAGATAGTTCCACGAGAACAAAAGCTAATATAACCTAGTAAAACCATAATAGATAAGTTTCTAATCCTAAGATCTTTCCTGATTTCTCTCTCATCTTATTTTCTACAAAACTTGAACTTCTCTTCTTTCTTGAAATCCTTGTATGATCCTTGAACTTCTCCTCCATTGATCTTGACTTCTCTTCTTGATCCTAGAATGCCTTGTCCCTCTCCTTGAGTTAGGCATGTAGATCATCATTTCCTAAGTAGTCGGTTTCTCCTATTATCAACAAAATCCTATATAAAATTTCTAAGTCCTAGAATTACTGAAGAATAAATCTTCCTTCTAAAACTTCTTCTCCCGGCTTCTTTTGGTGATGGAGATATGTTGATCTAGTATCTTGACGATGTTGAGAAGTCCAAATCCAAAGTAGGTGGTCTTGAAGTCCTAATTGATCCTGAAGCGAAAGTCCTTTGAGGTGTTGAGACTTGAAGTCCTTAGCCATGCTGAAGATGAAGTCCTTGATGATGCTAAAGCCGAACTCCTTGTCTATGCTGAAGCAGAATTCCTTTGCGATGTTGAAGTCCTTGGTGATGTTGAAGCTAAAATCCTTAGTGATGCTGAAGATGGACTCCTTAGTGATGATGAAGTTGAAGCCCTTTGTGATGATGAAGTTGAAGGTCCTTCGAGACGAAGTTGAAGTCCTTGGTGATGATGTTGAAGTCCTTTGCCATCAAGTTGAAAAAGGAAGAGATATAGAAACTAAGGAAAGGATTTACAAGATTATTTGTAAATAACTTAGAACAAATACAACTCTTATTATTCTAAGGGTTTGTCCAAATCCTAGGGTCACGAACCTACAGGCAACACAATGCTCTGATACCATCTGTCATGACCCGAACCTGTTAAGGTGCGGATCCCTATGTTTATAGTGCTAGTCCCTAGATCGAATAGCTAGCACCCACAGTTTAAGATGTAATATCAAGAAACAAAGGTCATATTACATCGCATATCCAGGAATAAAAATAGTTCATTACAACTTACATAGCTCATATGGCTATCTTATTACAAAGTAGCAGATATAACTATAAATCATGGAGTCCTTCATCTTCATGTGCCATAGGCAAACATGTTGGGTGCAGACTCGTAATCCCTACTCATCAAACTTCACTATCATCAAGTAATCCTGCAACATGATAAGTTATAGCCACAAGGGTCAATACATTTTGAATTGTATTGGCAAGTGTCACTAGTATGTGGGTATAAAGTGGAACCTATTACTACATGCATATCTAGCCAGGTAGAGCTTTGGCTAGTTTGCAGCAAGAAAGTTTTTCCCTATCTTTTTATAAATAGTTTGCAACACTTATTATCAACTAAGTTACACTGGATACACTCCAGGTAATATTTCCAATCACAACATAGTGGTACCACCGATAGAAATCAGTGAACCTAGGTTCCATTGATATAAATCAATGAACCAACAACCCTTGTTCACCCATCAAGTTTTAACTTAGAGAAATTAGAATGACGAGATTCTTGATTTTGCTTCATTGTCTTGAGGCTCAGATGTTGTCTGTAACCGGGGACACAGCTAAGTACTTAATTTTACCCTCTCGAGAGGTGGTGCACTTTTCCCACAAGACTCGACATGCATCGAGACGAGACTTTTCAGAAGCAATCCCTCAGACCACCACAGACGTGTTCCATCCTATAATCACTACCACCCTCTGTCCGTCTGGCTGAGTTCTCGCAACTTAGTCGGTCAAGGGAGAGCCCATATGCCATGTGGCTGCACTGGAAGCTTCACGACAAGAACGTCTCCAATCTCTTTGTTCCTGGGTGGCCGTCCACAAGTGCGATACACCAGCCGACCATAGATATGGCCCCTGAGTAACCACTCAACATAATCCAAGCAAGTCCCATTTCCACCCAGGTGTTTCATTAAGTACCTGTTTTGTTATAGAAAACATATATTTTCCAATACTCCATATAATCATAATATGATAATCCACCCTGAAAACTATAGCAGGGCTAAGCATTTCTAATCTGACGATGTTTCACCTACCAAGTAGAAACTACCATTCCCTATTCTACATAGGAGATATAGCATATCATAATAATATAGTCGATCATGCATATACTACAAAAATCCACTAAGTATAATGAAAACAGTAGGACTCGATGATAGTGCCACTTGCCTTAGTAGTTGGTCGTGTTGGTACACTCTTCACAGTAACATACTTGACAATCGACACAATCTATCAAACAAAACAACCAAGACAAAGCATGCACAAAATCAACACTAATGGCAATACAAAATCATGCAAAACATGCAAGCATGTAAGATGGTAATTTTTATTGTACAAATAGTTATAATAATGTTCTGAACATTACTAAGTGTTTTCTGAACATTTAATATTTGTAAGATTACAAATGCAACTGTTTCTGCAATTATAACAATTAGCAATATTTTCTAACACTTGGAAATGCCATTCTCACTAAATAATTGCCACAGTATTATTTATACTAAACTAAATTTATATTTTTGTCTTACTGGACAGAGGGTTCAATTTGCAATCCATCGCAAAAAGATTCACCCAAAAATAAATTATAGAACAATTTTTATAGCCAATTTACTCTACAAATAGTTCTGTATAAAACCTGATTTTAACCATCACAAAAGTACCGAATTGTTGCTCTACTGTGTTCTACTCATTTTTGTGAATCCATACACATATTATTTGCTAAATTTGGACAAACGGAACTAAAGATATGATTTTTGCAAGTTCCTATGATTTTATGTCTATAATTCCGAAAATAGATAAAGCTACGCCACATGGCAAACTCTGATAGGCCGGTACCCCTTCGTTTAAGTGATCTATTTTGACCGTTAGATGAAGATTGGACGGACTAGGAGTGCTCACCGGAATAGTTCGCTGGAGAGATAGCCAGAATAGCGGGCACGGGCTTGGTGTTGCCGTTCTTGTTGCTAGGAACGTAACCGGAGTTGAAGAAGACATGGACGGCGTAGAGGACGTCGAGGCGAACACGATGGTGACCATGGCGTCATTTGTAGAGTCCAAGAGAGAGAGAATCCTTGGCTGGAGCAACATGTGACGTCGGCGGCGCGGCGAACTGCAACAAGAAGTTGCACTATCATGTCCTAGAGGTAGGCAACGATGAGAAGAGTATTCTGGTTCGAGGAATTGACAAGTTGCTCACCGTGGACGGCAAGATCTGACGATGAACTCCGGTTTTTGGCTGATCTTGGCATCGCTGGTATGGATCATAGAGACATCCTCTCGAGAAAGTTTAGGAACAAAAGTGAAGGAGGAGGACTAGAGGTACGCGCTGCTTCTCTCGGTTTGTCTTGATATGCTCTAGGGAGGGAGATCGGGCGACGTATGCCGACGTATGGCATTCGGTTCACCGCATCGGTTTGAGAGATTAAGTCGACTAAGTGGAAAATTACTTCCCTGAATGGAACCTCCACTAAATTATGAATAACTTTTATATTGAAGTCGAAGGGAAAAAATCATTGGAATGGATGGTGGAAGGAGAGGAAGAGGTTACATTGACCATGGGAGTAACGCTGGCTGCCTACCTGAACTCTCCAGGAAGAAGAAGACGACTCTTCGATCGGCCTACATGGGCTTGGCTGAACCGGCCCAAGAAGAAAAATGAACGGGAGAAAGAAAAAAAAGGTAGGGATAGAGGGCTGGCTTGTTGGGCTAAGTAGGCCGGCTGGGTCAGCTCTTTTTTTTCGTTTTTCTTTTTCTGATTCTTCAATAACTTTTGATTTAGAGCTCTAAATAGATCCGTTCAAATTTCCAAAAATTTGTAAAATCCACAAGATCACTTTAGGATATTATCTATTTTATTTATTATCCAATTCAAACAATATCATTTATAAATATTTACTTTGGCCTATATGGTTCTTTTTTTATTTAGTTACTTTCCTTCATATCTTTTTATTTAAAACTCCAAAAAGGATCAAACCAATTTACAAAGTTTTATAGAATAATTCTTTACCATTATATGTTATTCAAATATACTTTTTTCCATTTAGACATGGATTTTAGATATGGCTTATCTTGACTTTGCAATATAATCCCATCTCTTTTCCTCTTTACCAAATAAATTATATATTTTGATTTATAGTTTCAAAAAACAAAAAGGTGATTATAATTTGTATAATTATCTTTATAAACCATTTAAGAATACTTTTACTTCATTTAGTTATTGATTTTTGGTAGGTGTTTTATTGGCCTCGGAATTTTCTTATTTCTTTTCCTTTCTGAAATAAACCGTATCTTTTTATCTATGGCTCCAAATATTGTGAAACCAATTCCTATGGTTTTGTAATTTTGTTATTTACCATGATAGATTATTTAGGAATGCTTATGCTTAATTTTTATATGGAACATAGCCATAGTCTTGTATTAAACTTGATGGTGATTTCTCTTATTAGTGTTTAGGTCTTGGGTCTATCTTTTTTTCAGAGGTTGACAAGATACATGTCATGGATGATTGAATTTTATCTTTGGATAATTTGTTTGTCACTTCCTCATTCAAAATTCTTTTTGTTTAAGTAAGGTTCCAATAGAGGAACAAAAAGTTTCTTTTCCCCCTAAATTTCATCCTTTATTTTCTTTGTTTGTTTGATTTTTTTCACATTTCAAAATTCGGAAAATTTTGGGATGTGACAACTCTGCTGCTGGAGGTACCTTTATGACCATTACTTTGGATGCTGCAACAAAGCTTCTGGATAATATGATGGTTAACTATTCTGAATGGCATACTGAAAGAGCTCCACAAGGTAAGAATGTAAATTCTATTGAGGAAACCTCCTCCTTGAGTGATAAGATTGATGTTATTATGTCCATGCTTGTTAATGGGAAAGCCCATATTGATCCAAATAATGTTCCCTTAGCTTCTTTGGTTGCTCAAGAAGAGCAAGTTGATGTGAACTTTATAAGAAATAACAATTTTAGCAACAATGCCTACAAGAATAATTTTGGTAACAACAATTATAAGCCATATCCTCCCAACAATGGTAATGCTTATGGAAATTCCTACAACAATAATAGGAGTGCTCCCTCTAAACTTGAAGTTATGATTAAGGACTTTATTAGTAAACAAACTGCTTTCAATAAAACTATTGAGGAAAAACTCTCTAATGCTGAAAGAAATATAGCATCTTTGGCTGAAGCTCAATCTTCTTTGAATAAAATGGCTGCTAAACCTAAAACTATTGATAATCCTTTTGCAGCTACCAATTCCATACAAGTAATAATTGATGAAAATGTTAGACTATTAGCTGAATTACATGCTAAGTGGGAAAGAGAAGATCAAATTGCTAGAAACATTAGTGTTTCTACTATCACCACCACTAGTGTTGATGCTAGTAATAGTTCTACTACTTTAGATGATAAATTTGATTTTGATCTTGATGGTTGCAACATCTCTTAAGTTATTGAGTTCCTACAAAAGCTTGATAAAAGTCCTAATGCTAGTGCTATGAACATGGCCTTTACAAAACACATTACTGATGCTCTCATAAAGATTAAAGAAGAAAAGATGAAACATAAAGCTTCCATTCCTATAAAACAAGAAGATGGTTGGGAACCCATCATTAATATGAAAGTGAATGATTTTGATTTCAAAGCTTTATGTGATCTTGATAGTAGTGTTTCTATTATGCCTAGAAGGATTTATGATATGCTTGATTTGCCACCACTTGAAGATTGTTATTTGAATGTCCCACTTGATGATAATGCTAAAAAGAAACTCATGGGGAGTCTTAATGATGTTCTTATTATGGTTAACAATGCCTATGTCCCTGTTGATTTCTATGTTTTGGATGTTGAATGCAATGCTTCTTGTCCTATTACTTTGGGAAGACCTTTTCTTAGAACTGTTGGTGCCATTATTGATATGAAAGAAGGCACCATTAAATATCAACTTCTACTCAAGAAAGGTATAGAACATTTCCCTAAGAAGAGATAGAAGATTTTTTTGCCTCTCCTATGAAAACAAAATTTGCTCTTAATGCTTCTTCATTTGAGAACACTTGATTCTTTTTCTTGCTTCTTATGCCTAACTTAAAGGCGTTAAAGAAAAGTACTTATTGGGAGATAACCCAAAAGTTTTAGATGAGTCTTGGAAGTTATTACTTCATTAATAACCTCTCCTTATCATTTTTATTTGGTTTTTGTGCCAAGAGTAACCTCTAATGAGAGAGAATTAATGATTGGGAAAGTTGCTGTCCTGAAACAGATTTCTATTCTTCACCGTAAAAATTCGTGCAAAATCTCTGTACGTCCTTTTTAGGCGTGAATTTTGTGCTTCTGCCCCAGGTTGTTATCTAACTTTCGTTAGTTCAATACGTTTTGATTTGAGCAACAGAAGGTCTTTGAAAAAATTCGTCTTTACCTGCTGGTCTGTTTTGACAGATTTGTGCCATTTTCTGCATTTTCTTCTTGTTGGTTCCTTTTTTAGTTCTTTTGGGGAATTGAGCTTTTTGAGGAAAGTTCTACAGTAGCTAGTGTTTTAATGGAAGTTTTATTGGTGCTATAACTGAACCTTAAAGACTTATTATCTTGAGTGCACTAATGTTGCTAATAAAGATTGTGTGAAGTTTTGTATGAAGGAAAAATTTCAGGTGTATGGAAGGAATAAGTAATGAGATGAAGGATGGACTAAAGCTCAAGCTTGGGGATTACACGCGTGTCACCCCAAGAAATATCCAAGAAGTACAAGCGTCAAAGCTTGGGGATGATCAAGGCATCCCCTTCTTCATCAATAAAAATCCCAGGTTTCTTCCAAACGCTTCATTTTTATTGTTTCATGCACAGTTGTGTTGTTCTTGGAGTGTCTTCTTTTTCGTTTTCATTTTGGTTTTTCGTTTGCTTTGTTTGCTTAGTTTGCTGAATAAATTGGTTGGACCCCCTCTTTCATACATTGGTTTTCAAATAGTTTGGTTTGGTTTGGAAAAGAGTAGGAAAGTTCATGCTTAAGTGGTAAAGAGAGTTTGTTTTAACTGTGGCCTATGCTTTGTCATGCCATGCTTGATATTGTTTTGGCTTTATGCTTAGTATTCTTTTCTGTAGCATGACTTGTTATAAACAATTGAGATTGCTTAATGTGCCTTGGATGAATCATGCATTGTTTTAGCATATTAAAGCATAGTATTGTGGTATTCTCCTTTAATGCTTTATTTGGGTTGACTTGGCGCATGCTCACACCATGTTATGACTATCTCAAGTCACCATAGCCTTTATGATCCTTTAGTTTTCAACTTGTAGTATCACTTTATGCTTTGATCAATGATGTTTTGTCGCTCTGCATGATTATGGCCATTATTGCTCTCTTAGTTTGTCGCTCCCAGTCTTTTGCTAGCCTCCACAACCAAGTATGAGTTCCACTCATGCATCCAACTCCCTAAACCAAGTTATCCCAAAGAGTCCACCATACCTACCTATTAGCTTATGCTATTCCAAGTATATTCATGCTTTTGTTTATCTTCCAAATTAAACTTGTTATGAGAAAACTAGTGATTAAAGACACTTTACTTTTTTGCATTTAATAAACCTGAACCATTGGGTCCTTCTTTGTTGCGTATATGCTTGCGATTTATAAGTTGAAATTAGAAGAACCATGTATCTTGGGGAACGCTTTCAACATTGCACTTGTACTTTGTACCCCGTTGATATCATGTTCTTTTGCTTATGGATCCCGGCGGTGTGAAATAAAAGTGGAACTTGTAAGATCATGGAGTTTATATGTGTGTTAGAGAAACGCCTGGGCCGCTAGCCTAAGCCATGGCTAATCATGGTGGAAACTTGCAGCATCACCATAATGAGCACTCTATGAAGCATCCACAATAAAAACCTATGCAAATAGCAAATAAAAAGATCGCTGAGATGCTCATTGTCTGCTTGCCTTGTCATTTTGATTATGGGATAGCTCCTATATCATGTGCAAGTGGTACCCCGTTGGCGGTCTTTATGATACACATGTACTTACAATGACAAGAGCTTACTCGTGACTAAAGTTGAGTAGTATGAGGTTCGGTCTTCATAAGTAAGGGGCATGAGATTTTGGTTTATAACTTGTCAAGCATATCCTCTTAGTTGTGTCACTTTAACCTTAATCACCTTCAAGATGCTTATGATAGGGGCAATGAGAGATGAAAGCTATAAGTACCATAATTTTTGGAAGCTCTTTATGAGACTTGAATCCCTACTTCCTTCTATGAAGGCCTTTCTTCCACTTATATATTGAGTCTCCACCTTCTATCTTTATGCACCTACTTTGAGAGTATAGTGGCCATTCTTAGTTCTATGTGCATTGTCCCAAGACTAGGTGATTGATGCATAACTTGATATTGCTTGTTTTAAACTATTTGTATCTAGTCACTCTTATGAACTTTGAAGGTGTCCTATGCATTTATATTTGCTACTCTATGAGGGACAAGCTGAATGCTACTATGCTATGTTTTCTTTATGTGAAACAAAAAACGTCTTGCAAAGCATTGTTATTCATGAATCTTTTGTTTGTGCCTATTCATGTTGCATCATAGTTTCTTTGTCTTATTGCTAGAACTTTGTCTTTCATGCTATGATTGAAGTACTATGATCCCAGATTTGAATTTTTTACAAATACTTTGATCAAGTTTATGATGGTGCATGTCACCTAAAAAATTATTCTTTCTTTTTATCACTTACCTACTCGAGGACGAGCAGGAGTTAAGCTTGGGGATGTTGATACATTGCAAATGTATCTATAATTTTTGATGTTCCATGCTTGGTTTTATCTACTTTCTTGTGTTTGGTCCACACTTTGGAGTACTTTTCATATGATTTCTTGGACTAACCTATTAACAAGAGCCATAGTGCCAGCTGCATGTTTTCTGCTGTTTTTGGTTCCAGGAAGTCAGAAAATGAATATTCTCGGAATTGGACGGGACAAAAGCCAAAGTTATTATTTTACGGGGGACACTTGGAGCCAGAATACGAGACGGAGAAGGGCCAGACGGCGGCCACACCACCTGGCCGCGTGGCCAAGCCTGGCCCGCGCCAAGGGGTGGTGTGGCCAGCCCAGGCACCCCCTTGGCCTCTCCTTCCGCCTATATATTGCCTCTGATACGGAAACCCTAAGTACCCGATCAAAAATCCACGAAAGAGTCTATAGCCGCCGTCATCTCTATCCCTAGATCGGGAGGGATCTGAAGCTCTTCCCGGCACCCTGTTGGAGAGGGGAATTCACCCTGGAGGCCTTCTTCATCATCATGCAAGCCTCCGGTGTGATGCGTGAGTAGTTCATCTCTGGACTACGGGTCCATGTAGTAGCTAGATGGCTGGTTCTCCTCCTTTGTGCTTTCATGTCTAGATCTTGTGAGCTCCGTTCATGATCAAGATCATCTATTTGTAATTCTGCATGTTGTGTTTGCGGGGATCCGATGGATATTGAGATGCTATTTCAGATTGATTATTGATTCTATCATGTCTTTGTTATTTGTGATCTTGCATGCTTTCCTTTGTTAGTAGCTATCTTGGCCAAGTAGATGCTAGCAACTCCAAGAGTTAGTATTTATGCTCGATAGTGGGTTCATGCCTCGTAACTGGGAAGTGACAGAAATCTCTAAGGTACTAGATTTGCTGTTGCTACTAGGGAGAAAACAACAATCCTTTGTTCATAGAACAATCGTATTGTTTACTTTACACGCAATTTGTAAAGCAATAATATGTTGCTTGCAACTTAATACTGGAGGGGGTTCGGATGATAACTTGAAGGTGGATTATTAGTCATAGATGCAGTTGGATGGAGGTCTATGTATAATGTTGTAATGCCCAACCGAATCTCAAAGGAGTCAAGATGATTAGTATATGCTTGTATGCTTTCTCGATGTTTGTCAATTGCCCCGCTGTAATTTGTTCACCCAACATGTTATCTATCTTAAGGAGAGCCACCTCTAGTGAACTATGAACCCCAGTCCTTTCTTTTACTTTCAATCTACAATCAAACTGTTTACTGCTTTGTGTTTACTTTCTGCAAACTATTACTTCCTTCCATTCGATATGTTTAATCCTTTGTTTTCAGCAAAACCGGTGAGATTGACAACCTCATCGTAAGTTGGGGGTAAAGTTCTGTGGTTGTGTTGTGCAGGTCTCCACGTTGCTACTAGCAATGATAGTGCGCCCTGTGAAGGCTCAGATAGCAACACCTTTGGGGTGTTTCCTTACTCCTACTGTATTGATAACCTTGGTTTCGTTCTGAGGGAAAACTTGCTGTTGTGCTCAACATACCTTCCTCTTGGGGTTCCCCAATGAGCTCGATATATTTTGGGCCATCAAGCTCTTTTTCTGGCACCATTGTCGGGGAGTCAAGGACATCTTCACAAGGGGAGTCCCTCATAACTAATCTCTTTACTTTGTTATTTTTGTTTTGCTTAGTTTACTTTTGTTTTGTTTGCTTATTTCTTTATCAAAAACACACAAAAAAATAGTTTTACAAGTTTGCTTTCTTTATCAAAAACACAAAAAATGACTACTCTTGAAAACACTAAGTTGTGTGACTTCACTAGCACCAACAACAATGATTTTATGAGCACACCTGTTGCTCCACCTGTTCCTGAAGCTACTTTCTTTGAGATAACACCTGCTTTACTCAATCTTGTTATGAGAGAACAATTTTATAGTATTGGTAATGAAGATGTTGCTGCCCATCTAAATAACTTTGTTGAACTTTGTGAGATGCAAAAGCATAGGGATATAGATGAAGATATTATTAAGCTTAAATTGTTTCCTTTCTCTTTGAGAGGAAAAGCTAAAGAATGGTTGAATTCCTTAACTAGGAATAGTATTGATTCTTGGACTAAGTGCAAAGATGCTTTCATTGGAAAATACTATCCTCCTGCTAAGATTATATCTATGAGAAGTGAAATAATGAAGTTTAAACAATCTGATAATGAACATGTTGCTCAAGCTTGGGAAAGAATGAAATCTTTGGTAAAGAATTGTCCCACTCATGGACTGACTGCTTGGATGATCATCCAAACCTTTTATGCAGGATTAAACTATTCTTCAAGGAACCTATTGGACTCTACTGCTGGAGGTACCTTTATGACCATTACTTTGGGTGCTGCAACAAAGCTTCTGGATAATATGATGGTTAACTATTCCGAATGGCATACTGAAAGAGCTCCACAAGGTAAGAAGGTAAATTCTGTTGAGGAAACCTCCTCCTTGAGTGATAAGATTGATGTTATTATGTCTATGCTTTTTAATGGGAAATCCCATATTGATCCAAATAATGTTCCCTTAGCTTCTTTGGTTGCGCAAGAAGAGAAAGTTGATGTGAACTTTATAAGAAATAACAATTTTAGCAACAATGCCTACAGGAATAATTTTGGTAACAACAATTATAAGCCATATCCTCCCAACAATGGTAATGCCTATGGAAATTCCTACAACAATAATAGGAGTGCTCCCTCTGAACTTGAAGTTATGCTTAAAAACTTTATTAGTAAACAAACTGCTTTCAATAAAACTATTGAGGAAAACCTCTCTAATGCTGAAAGAAATATAACATCTTTGGCTGAAGCTCAATCTTCTTTGAATAAAATGGCTGCTAAACCTAAAACTATTGATAATCCTTTTGCAGCTACCAATGCCATACAAGTAAGAATTGATGAAAATGTTAGACTATTAGCTGAATTACATGCTAAGTGGGAAAGAGAAGATGAAATTTTTAGAAACATTAGTGTTTCTACTATCACGACCACTAGTGTTGAGGCTAGTAATAGTTCTACTACTTTAGATGATAAATTTGATTTTGATCTTGATGGTTGCAACATCTCTGAAGTTATTAAGTTCCTACAAAAGCTTGCTAAAAGTCCTAATGCTAGTGCTATGAACATGGCCTTTACAAAACACATTACCGATGCTCTCATAAAGATTAAAGCAGAGAGGAGGACCAGCGGGATAGGGGCGACCAAGATGACACGGGCAATGTTGGCTGACGTAGCCCATGTCTGGTGATGCTTAAAGGCAAGGATTACATTGTGGGTTACATCCAAAGCCCGGACAAGCCGTTAAAGGGAATAAAGAAGCATCTAGCTTTAACCAAGGGGCATATTCGGAGAATATGCTGCCACGTGTGCCCTAACTTTGTAACTAGGGCTCCCCTATATAAGGAGCACCGGGGCCTCCATAGAGAGGGATCGATCATTTTCTCTGTCTAAGTTAGAACTCTAGAGCTAGGTTGTGGGGAGTAAGAGACATAGTCTCCTTCTCACGAATAGCTGGAGGAGCACTTGTATCCACCATTTATAGAGGAAATACGAGAACATCTGTGCATGGAATCACCACACTTTCCCTCCCTGGATTCCCCTAGCACTCATTCCCCCTATCTTTAGCCTATCCATGGCATCTGCCGTGCCACCACCACGACACATGGTCTGGCCAGCCCCTGGCCCCTCTCCGTCTCGTCTTCTGGCTCCGTGAGTCTTCCGGTAAAATATCGACTTTCGCTTTTGTCTGGTCCAATTCCGAGAATATTCATTTTCTGGCTTTTCTGGAACCAAAAACGGAAGAAAATAGGCAATTGGCACTGTGGCATCTTGTTAATAGGTTACTTCCAGAAAATGTGTAAAAGTACTCCAAAGTGTGGACAATACATAAGAAAGTAGATATAAAACAAGCATGGAACAGCAAAAATTATAGATACGTTTGCAACGTATCAACATCCCCAAGCTTAACTCCTGCTCGTCCTCGAGTAGGTAAGTGATAACAAGAAAGAATAATTTTTGAGGTGACATGCACCATCACAATCTTGATCAAGGCATTTATAAAACATAGATAGCTGGGATCATAGTACTTTAACATAGCATGAAAGATATAGTTCTAACAATAAGACATAGCAACTATGTCATAACATGAAAAGGTACAATCAAAAGATTCATAAATAACAATTCTTTGAAAGACGTATGTTTGTTTCACATATAGAAAACATAATGAGAATGGTATTTAGCTTGTCCGTCATAGTGTAGCAAAACATAAATGCATAGGACACCTTCAAAGTTCATAAGGGTGACTAAATACAAATAGTTTAAGAACAAGCAATATCAAAGTTATGAATTAATCAACAAGTCTTGGGACAATGCACATTAAACTAAGAATGGCCAATATGCTCTCTCAATAGGTGCATAAAGATAGAATATGGAGACTCAACATAAAAGTAAAAGAAAGGCCCTTCATAGAAGGAAGCAGGGATTCAAGTCTCATAAAGAGCTTCCAAAAATTATGGTACTTATTAGCTTTCAGCTCTCATTGCCCCTATCATAAGCATCTTGAAGTGATTAAGGTTAAAGTGAACAAACTATGGAGTATATGCTTGACAAAGTATAAGTTGGCAATCTCATGTCCCTTGAATACGAGGGCCTCTCCTCATGCTACTCAAGTTTAGTTACCGGTAAGTTATTGTCATAGTAAGTACATGTGTATCATAGAGAACCGCCAACAGGGTACCCCTTACCCGATGATACAGAAGAATCCCCATCTCAAAATGACAAGGCAAGCAGACAATGAACATCTCATGAAAATGGTGCTTTTTTATCTCTTTCCTCTTTTCTCATCTTTTTTTCTTTTTCTCAATCTCTATCTCTTTTTATAAGAAGAATGCTTCATAGATTGCTCATTATGGTTACGCTGCAGGTTTCCACCATGATTAGGCATGGATTATACGAGCGGCCCAGGCGTTTCTCTAACACACATACATAACTCCATGGACTTACAAGCCCCCTTTCATTTCACACCGACGACATCCATAAACAAAAGAGCATGATATCAACTGGGTACAATGTACAAGTGCAATGTTGAAAGTGTTCCCCATAACAGCATGGTTCTGCTACTCCCCAACGTATAAGTGCAAGAATATACAACATATATGACACAATGGTTCAAGTTTTATAGGGGCAAGAAAAGTAAAGTGTGCCATCAGGTTCGTGAGAGCTTTAATCACTAATTTTCACATAACAAGTTTAATTCGGAAGGTAGATAAAAACATGAATATACTTGGAATAGCAAATGCTAATAGGTAGGTATGGTGGACTC
Organism: Avena insularis; assembly: GCA_023614405.1. NCBI lineage: Eukaryota > Viridiplantae > Streptophyta > Magnoliopsida > Poales > Poaceae > Avena > Avena insularis. Next base: position 534,021,899 of record CM042694.1, read on the forward strand.
TTTGGAATAACTTGGTTTTATTTGGAGTTGGATGCATGAGTGGAACTCATACTTGGTTATGAAGGCTAGCAAAAGACTGGGAGCGACCAACTAAGAGAGCAATAATAGCCATAATCATGCAAAGCGACAAAACATCATTAATTAAAGCATAAAGTGATATTACAAGTCGAAAACTAAATGATCATAGAGGCTATGGTGACTTGGTATAGTCTTAACATGGTGTGAGCATGCGCCAAGTCAACCCAAATAAAGCATTAAAGGAGAATACCACAATACTATGCTTTAATATGCTAAAACAACGCATGATTCTTTCAAGGCACATTAAGCAATCTCAATTGTTTATAACATGTCATGCTACAAAAAAAATCACTAAGCATAAAGCCAAAACAATATCAAGCATGACATGACAAAGCATAGGCCACAGTCAAAAACAAGCTCCTTTTTACCACTTAAGCATGAACTTTTCCTACTCTTTTCCAATCCAACCCAACTCATTTGACAACTAATGTATGAATGAGGGGTCCAACCAATTTATTCAAGCAAACTAAGCAAACCAAAAACAAAAACGAAGACGCTCCAAGAACAACACAACTATGCATGAAACAATTAAAATGAAGTGTTTGGAAGAAACCTGAGATTTTTATTGATGAAGAAGGGGATGCCTTGGGCATCCCCAAGCTTTGACGCTTGTACTTCTTGGATATTTCTTGGGGTGACACGGGTGGCATCCCCAATATTGAGCTTTTGTCCATTTTTCATCTCATTACATCATTCTTCCCTACACTTTAAAATTTCCTTCATACAAAATTTCACACAATCTTCATTAACAACATTAGTGTACTGAAGATAATAAGTCTTTCTGTTCAGTTCCAACACAAGTAAAACTTCCATTAAAACACAAGCTATTGTAGCACTTCATTTAAAAAGTTTAAATGATCAAAGAGAACTCAAAGAGAAAGAGATTAAGAGGCAAATGCAAATAATGGCAGAAATCTGTCAAAACAGACCAGCAGGTAAAAACCAATTTTTTCGAAGACCTTCTGTTGCTCAAATCGAAAAGTGTTGAACTAAGGAAAGTTGGATAACAACCTGGGGCAGAAGCACAAAGAATTACAGCTCAAACCGACATACAGAGATTTTTCACGTATTTTTACAGCGAAGCACAAAAATCTGTTTCGGGACAACAACTTTCCCAAGCATTACTTGTCTCTCATTAGAGGTTATTCTTGGCACAAAAACCACACAAAAATGATAAGGAGAGGTTATTACTGAAGCAATAACTTCCAAGACTCAACTAAACCTTTAAGTTAGGCATGATAGTTTGAGAAGATGCTCACATAAGAAATATGAATTGAAGTAAAAGAGAGCATCAAGAAGGAAATTCAAAGAACATTTAAGTCTAACCCACTTCCTATGCATAGGAATCTTGTAAAGAAACAAGTCATGAAAGCACAAAGAAACAAGCATAGTAAAGCAAAACAAGTGCAACTTCAAGACTTTCAACATAAAAAGGGGAAACCTAATATTATTGAGATGCATAAAACGATATTTCCCTCTCTCATAATAACTTTCAGTAGAATCATGAATAAAATTAACAATATAACAATCACATAAAACATTCTTATCATGAGCCACATGCATAAAAGAATTAATACTCTCCACATAAACATAGTCATTCTTATTAATTGTAGTGGGAGCAAATTCAACAAAATAGCTATCATTATTATTCTCATCACCATAATCATCAAATATAGGAGGCATATTGTAATCATTAATTTTCTCCTCAATAGTAGGTGGACTGAAAATATCATATTCATCATTGTAATCATCATATATTGGAGATTTGGTATCATCATAAGAAATAGAATAGCTAGCTTCCAAAGCTGGGGAACTAAAAAGATCATTTTCATAAAAACTAGCTTCCCCAAGCTTAGACTTTTCCATAGCATTAGCAATAATGGTGTCCAAAGAATTCATACTAACAACATTGCTATTAGCATGCAAATAAAGTTCCATAGGTTTTTTAATTTTCTCTTCAAACACTTCATGTCCTAACTCAAGATAAATACTATAAAGCTCTCTAATTTTGTTGTTGTTTTCCATTAAGCCTAACTAGTGAAAACAAGAAACAAAAAGACAAAATTGCAGAATCTAAAGGAAATAACTTCGAGCACTCACACCGGAGGATGTGAGTACCTTTTACCTTACCTCCCCGGCAACGATGCCAGAAAATAGCTTGATGTCTACGCACGCTTCTATTCTTGTAGACAGTGTTGGGCCTCCAAGTGCAGAGGTTTGTAGAACAGCAGCAAGTTTCCCTTAAGTGGATGACCCAAGGTTTATCGAACTCAGGGAGGAAGTGGTCAAAGGTATCCCTCTCAAGCAACCCTGCAATCAAGATACAAGAAGTCTCTTGTGTCCCCAACACACCCAATACACTTGTCAGGTGTATAGGTGCACTAGTTCAGCGAAGAGATAGTGAAATACAAGTGGTATAGATAATTATAAGTGGTAACGGTGCTAGAAAAGAGTTCGACGGGTAGGAAGAGACTAAAGGCAATCTGAAATAAAGATGGAAGCAAACAAATATGTAACAGATCTAGTTGCAAACGGTGTTTCAATGCTTAGAAACAAGGCCTAGGGGTCATACTTTCACTAGTGAACACTCTCATATAAATATCTTCTATTTATGATACTACTCTGAACTACTCTCCGGTTGGACACTCTAATACATGGTAGGGCTATAACAACACTCCTCAAAGTCTGCCTTCACCATCTAGATAACCCCACACTGTCACCTTGAGCGCTAGATGGTTCCAACAAACACCACAATTTCATAGAGACATCCAACTCCAAATATAACTCATAACAAGTATTTGTAATCTCTAGCCTAAGTGCCACATGGTGTGCACACTGTCAACTTCACACAGGTGGGGAGAGCAGAGATCTATTAAAGCACTTGAGTAGCAAGGTAGATCTACTTGATTACAAAGCTCATGATCACAATATGATCACGCATAGAGAGAGAGATGAACACATAGCTACAGGTAGAGCCCTTAGCCTTGAGGAAGAACTACTCCCTCATCATCATGGGAATCAGCAACGGCGATGGAGATGGCAGTGGAGATCGATGGAGATGGCTACGGGGGCACTTCCCCGTCCCGGCAGGGTGCCGGAACAGAGACTTTATGTCCCCTGAATCTCCCCTTCGGTGGCGGCGGTGCTACAGAACTTTTCGTGGCTGGAGGCTGGATTCTTTAGGGTGTTCTCATCGGGAGGATTCTTATAGGCGAAGGGGCGATGTCAGAGGGTGGACCAGGGGCCCACACCACCTGGTGGCACGACCAGGGGGACCTGCACCACCACATGGTGTGGCCAGCCCCTGGCCCCTCTCCGTCTCGTCTTCTGGCTCCGTGAGTCTTCCGGTAAAATATCGACTTTGGCTTTTGTCTGGTCCACTTCTGAGAATATTCATTTTCTAGATTTTTTTTGGAACCAAAAACAGAAGAAAACAGGCAACTGGCACTGTGGATCTTGTTAATAGGTTAGTTCCAGAAAATGTGTAAAAGTAATCCAAAGTATGGACAAAACATAAGAAAGTAGATATAAAACAAGCATGGAACATCAAACACTATGGATACGTTTGCAACGTATCAGGAGGATAACCTCCTCTTAGCGCGGCTCGCGATCCGTGTATCACTTGCCCCACTAGCTGCACCGAGGTGATGATGACCGTGCCGGATGCAGGAACAAGCAAAGACCCGACAGAAGACCAGGAGACAACTCCAAAAGTACCTAGGGCTCGAGGTCCTCTGCTAGAAAGGCCACAAAACATACTGCATCAGGCAATAGAAAGTCTCACTACACCTGTAGCTCCCATAGTTGATCCGGATTAGGCACATGCCGAGCTGGAGGAGACTCGATAGAAAATATTAAAGGGTGCAAAAAAGATAGCCGCGGCTCAGCAGTCGTTGAGCATCACGCTGCGTGAGTACGCTAGAGCGAACAAGATTAGTACTAGTCCCACCCGAATGGATGGAGTGCAGATTAGGTGTAGAAACCTCATCATTGAAATAGATAAGGAATATGTGCCTAGGCTAGGGGAATCAAGTAACCCCATGTCAGTAGGTCTGCCGAGGTATAGCACCCCGGCAAAGAACCTCAGGACTGCAGATGCAGCAGCATCTGAGTTAGAGGGTCTAACAGGGGAAGCCCGGTAGAGGCAGCAAGAAAGAATTATTGAGTTAGTGAAAATTGCAAACAATAAGAATGAGGAGTTGCTCAAGGCAAACCCAACAAGGTCAGGAGGTTCCCGGGTCATTCATTTGGCTGGGGTCGCTCTAGCAAAATCCGCCGGGGCAGCATCATCCCTTGGTGAAGGCCCACGAAGAGAAGCGGTGGTAACCTCGTGGAGGAAAAAACAAGCATATGGTACCTTATGACCCGTCAAGGGAAGGGAAAGGAAAAGCAATATAGTGCGATGAGGATCGCCACAGTGCCAGCCGAGGTGAAAGTGGACGAGGAAACCATGGATAAGCAGGTCAGGGAAACACTAGGTACAGCAATGCCAGATAGCATAATTTGGCAGGAGTTGGACAAAATCCATCTCGGCAGCATGATGACCCACAAGTATAGGGGGTGTATCGCAGTATTTTCGAGGGAAGTGAAACCCAATTTATTGATTCGACACAAGGGGAGCCAAAGAATATTTATAAGCCTTAACAACTGAGTTGTCAATTCAGTACACTGAAACAATCTTGCTCACAACAGTTTATCAAGAGCAACAATTTTGCAGAGGAATAGTAAAGTAGCAACAGAGTAAAGCAAAGACAATGAGTAACAAAAAGCGATGCAATTGGGATTCGAGTGCGGTAGGCATAGGGATGGATGGACGGGCGTTGCATGGACAAGACAATCCACATAGCAATCAGAACAAAGGGCAATTGCAGATAAATAAGATAAAGCATCCAAGTACTAGACAATCATAGGCATGTGTTCCATATATAGTCATACGTGCTCGCAATGAGAACTTGCACAACATCTTTTGTCCTGCCAGCCCGTTTGCAGTGGGGCCTCTAGGGAACTACTAGCAATTAAGGTGCTCCTTTTAACAGAGCACCGGAGCAAAGCGTTAACACTCCGTGAACACATGTGATCCTCACATCAAAGCCTTTCCCTTCCGATTATCCTGATTTCTGTCACTTCGGGGCCATAGGTTCCGGACAACGACGTGTGTATACAACTTGCAGATAAGACCCAAAACAATACTATCATAATGAATCAATAACATGTTCAGGTCTGAAATCATGGCACTCGGGCCCTAGTGACAAGCATTAAGCACAACAAGTCGCAACAAAGTCATAAAGCACTAATAAAAGATACCTCGGCAAGAGCAAAGTGTGGCCCGGAAATGCAACAACAATATGTTCATCCGGGTCAAAATAGATATGATGATGGTTATTCGGCTATGGCCAATGCCGGGTTTCCTAAGCCAGATCACCATGTGATAGGATCGAGGCTGAGGAACAGGAACTTACATCCAGATGATTCAAGGTTGAAGTTGGACCAAATTTATAGGTCAGAAATGATGGAGGGGCAAGGTACTCCGGGTCCAACATGCTTTGGACCTCAGATTATGAGGAAACCACCAGTGTCGAACTTCTAGTTGGCCAGAGGTACAAAGACATATGATGGTAGTACCAAGCCAGAAGATTGGTTGATTGATTATGCCACAAAAGTGAACATTGCGACGGGTAATCTAAGATGGGCATTGAGATATGTACCTCAATGCTAGAGGGACCAGCAAGAGTCTGGCTTAATAATCTGCTAGCAGGAAGTATCAACTGTTGGTTAGATTTTGAGGAGATGTTTATCATCAATTTAACTAGTACATACAAGAGGCCGAATAGGCCATAGCAATTGGCAATGTGTAGGCAGAAGCCAAATGAGATAGATCACGAGTTTCTAACTCGTTGGTGCAATATGCGCAACTCATGCGAGGGAGTAATCGAGTCACAAGCAATTACCTGGTTTGCACAAGGGTGCATGTACGAAAGTGTGTTATGGCAAAGGTTGCAAAGAGATATGCCAACTATGTTGGCTGAGACAATTAGAATCACCGACTCATATGCACTGGGTGATCCAACTCAACCCCGGCTTGTGTCAAATGAGTCAAATGAGGAATATTACCCCCGTGATGGAGCCGGGTCATCCCGGCGAAATGATTTCCTGGGTAAGAGAAGAGATGAAAGACTAGATTACAGATATGGCTCGCACCATGTCGCTGTCAAGATCAGCCTGGAGCAGGGAGTAGCCAGCGACAAAAGAGTGGTGGCCAACAGTGGGCACCAAAAAATGATGGCAAGAAGCCTTGGACCAGTGAAAAAAAGTAGTGGCAAGAAAGGAAACATAGGCTGAAGTATACGTATGAGGCCATGTTGGATCAACCATGCAAGTTCCACACACCCAATCCGAGTAAACTGGCAAATCATACAACCCGGCAGTGTGAATGGTTGCAGCATGCATGACAAGGTAACTCGGGGCAAGGTTTTAACATGGGACCACCTCAGCAACCTAGGAAACTACATCTTACGAGAGCAAATTCTCAACAAATGATGCTACCACCACCTCTGCCGAGGTATGAGAACCAAGACAGAAGGGATGCAGTGCATCAGGTGGAGAACAAAAATCAGGGGAACCGAGGAAACCCCGGAAATGATGGGAGAGATGAGTATAGGGAGCACCACCAAAGTTATTGTGTGTTTACCATGGAAGAAATTGACATGCAAAGTGTGCAGCGATGACATATGGAAGTCAATGTTGTTATGCCGGTTGTGACGAAGTACATAAATTGGTCTGATTAGGAAATCACATGGAGTATCAAGGATCATCCCAGGCTCATGCCAAGTCCTAGATCGTATGCTTTGGTGCTTGACCTTTCATCGGGCCAAACATTGATGTGAAGTTTTCCAAGGTGTTGATTGACAACGACAATAGCATTAACATACTCTATAAAGACACCATGCACAAGTTGGGAGTCTTAGAGAATATGCTCCAGGTGACAAAGACCACTTTCCATGGAATTGTGCCGCGTCTATCTTGTGAGCCTATTGGAAAAGTCCGAATTGATGTTTTATTCGCCACAAGGGAGAATTGTAGGACAGAGAACCTGGAGTTCGAGGTTGTGGATTTGGACATCTGCTACCATGCATTACTCGGCAGACCAACTCTTTCGAAGTTTATGGCAAGTGATCACATCAGTTACTTGAAGATGAAGATGCAAGGGCCAAATGGATCATCACCATAGCAGGAAACTTTAGGCGCTCCATTGAGTGTGCCTCGGCCACGTCAAACTTGGCCGAGTCATTGGTGATCGCGTAAGAGAAGAAAATAATCCAAGAAGCTGTAGCATTGGCTCAGTCCACGCAATTGAATATGCCAGCCCTAAGTATCTCGCATGGGAGTGTGTCGTTTCAGCCAACAAAAGACACCAAGAAGGTCCCAATTGATGATTAGTTCTCAGAGCGCACCGTGACAATTGGTACGGTCCTGAATGATAAATAGGAAAGTGAGCTCATCAGCTTCCTCCATGAGAATCAGGATATCTTTGCTTGGTACACATAGGACCTGCAAGGTGTGCCAAGGGAGCTGGATGAGCACTCTTTGCACGTCAGACCCGACGCAAAGCCAGTGAAGCAACCCCTCTGCCACTTTGCCGAAGACAGGAGAAAAGTTATTGGTGATGAGACAGCTCGACTCCTTGCAGTCGGGTTTATCATGGAAATACTTTACCCGGATTTGCTGTCTAATCCGGTGTTGGTAGAAAAGAAGAAAGATGACCCGAACGTGGTAGTGGTGTGGCGTATGTGTATCGATTACACAAACTGTCACATCCCAAGATTTTCCAAATCTTGTAATGTGAAAAATAAATAAACAAAATAAATTTTTGTTGAAAATCAGGGTGAAAAGAAACTTTTGTTCTAAAAGGAAACTTAAAATCCCATCTTGAACAAACTTTGGTTAAAGTTTGAATTCAACAAATCCTAATCAAATGAAATGCATTCCTCAATGAATGTATCTGGAAATTTAAACATTTGGAAAATAAATCCAAAACCCTAAACCCTAATGGAATAAAAATCATTTTCCAAAGTATCTCCAAATCCATGGATTTGATCCATATCAAAATTGATCAACAAGCATTCACAAAGGATCAAGAAAGACAAATAGAAATATTATAAGACCATAGAAATTGGTTTCACTTAAATTGGAACCATGGATAAAATCTTATGAATATAATAAGATAAGGAAATGGAATTCCCAAAGCTAATAAAGAACCTATCTAGAAAATCATACCAATTGGTGAGCAAATAATCCTAAAGGGATTTAAAAAGATAAACAAATAATAAAGAAAGTTTTTATAGTTGGAATTACTATTTTGGATCTTTAAAATAAAAAGATTTGGTTTTCAAAAGCAAAGATAGAATTATAAATAAATGTTATATTTTAAAGAGCCAAATTAATTTTGGCCAAGCTTTTATAATAAAGTATTTTGTTTTGATAAAATTAGTAAAGGTTTATTTAAATAAAATAATAGGGATTTAATATCCAAATTTTATTAAAGTAAAGGTTTCCCATTTTAAATAAAACACTAAAACTTATTTATCTATTTTAAATAAGTTTTCCAAATATTTTATATTCTCAAATAAAACTTACTGAAGTGTTTTGGTTTTATTTTAGATTTCAAAATAAATATTCTAATAAAACAAATCTTATTTGAAGTAAATGAATAAGGCCCGTTTTATTTAATTATTAATGGACCCTATAGCAAAAATGTTATTTTGTTTTAAACAAGTTTCCAAATATTCTTATTTCCAAATAAAACCTACTGATTTGGTTTTGAAAAATATTTGGAATTCAAATGGAGATTTTATTAAATAAATCAAACCCTATTTGATTAAATAACTAAAGGACTATTTTATTTAATTATTAAATAGATCCTAAAAATGAATAAAAATATTATTTTATTTTGAGATTTGGTGTATGTTGATAAACAGAACCAAAAACTCATTACAATTGTTTGAATTATTTGAATGCTTGAATAGTTGGATGAAATTCAAATCAGAAAATAGAAATAGAAAAGGAAAAAGAATCAGAAACAGAAAAAAATAAGAAAAGGACAACCCAACCCATCAGCCCACTAAGGCCCAACAAACCAGCCCAGTTTTTCTCCCCGAAGAAAACGATTCGCACGCAATATCAAACCCACCAAGAGACTGACCAGTGGACCCTCCCCTCGTTTCCTTTCCCACTGACCGGTAGACCCCACCTCTACTGTTCATCGTCCTCACCCGCACGACCCCTTCTCCCTCCCTCAACGCCGTTACCTGCTGTGATTCCGCGGATTCAATACGCCATAATGCCGCGCCTTTACCTCGCCTTGACCATGCTCGATAAAACGCCGGCGTCCCTTCTACATTTCCCCTCTGACTCCTCCCTCAAGCACGCCACCAGGCCGCCCCAATTCCTCCCCGAGCGCTTCTGTCACCGACGACCCTTCTTGTCGATTTCGGTCAAGACACACCACCTCCTGCCTCCTCGAGCACGCAACTGTGCTCAGCATTCCCCAGTGAACCTTTCTGCAGCCGCAGCTCGCTCGCCTGCGTCCAAGGCGTCGGCGTCTTCCGCCGCGTTCGCTTCCAACTGCTGGCGGCGTTCCCGATAAACCTGACCTCCCCTCCTTTCCTCGTGGACACGATAGTGACTGCCATGATCTGACGAACCTAATGGTGCCTTCCGTTTGTCCTAGGGTGCCCCTATCCTCGCCCTCGACAACCTCCAGCATCGCCGCCGTCTGGCTCTTCTCCGACGACGTCCACAGGTAGTATCCGACCACCCCGAGCCCTCTCTTTCACGCGAGAAGCTTCGCCTTGATCTTGCGCGACTAAATGCGTCTTCATTTTCCCTCGGGGCGAACCACAACTCCACCCTCGACGAGCTCCAGGACCATCTGACGCTGTCCACATCTCCGGCGAGCAATTAACCGCAACCTTGCGCGCCCCTCGTCGAGCCATCAGCACGTTGAGCATCGCCGTGACCCCCTAAGCCCGGTGAGCATCTCCCCTTTCTCCCTCACCCCCTGTAGCATCGGCACCGTCGTCGACCAACAGCTCCGCCAAAGAGCCACCGTAGCCACCGCTATCATCTGTCGCTGGTGTGCCTAGCACCGTTAGATCGTAATCGTATGGCCACGATAGAACTTAATCGAAGCGGTAAGTAGCCTCTGCGCGCCGCATGATTTAACTTAGATCCAACGGCTGTCGTCGCGTGATCCAACCGAAACGGTACCGACGAATAGGAAGTCGCCGCGTGTCACCTATTCTGTTTAAAAACAGATTCGAAAACAGAATTATTTGCAAACTTCAAACCCTTATAACTTTGGATCCACATGTCCAAAAATTACAAATTTTATGTCGTTGGATTCAGGAGAACAAGACCTAGCCAACCATGCCCTTAGTTTAGCAAATAGTATTTTTTAGTTTGCTTGTTTTTGCAGATTCTTTTGTGAGCTTGTTTAGAGTATAAAAATTGTTTAAAATTGATTTTAGGGTTAAAACTTTTTCAAAATGGTTTTTTGTGACCTTACTGACCCTAGGAACCAACCCATAGTTTGGAAAATGTATTTGGTAAAGTTTAGGATGGAAAACTTGATTTAGCCCATTTCTAGCCAAATGAAAATAAAGATTTTGGTTATGAAAATGTTTTTGTAAAGAAAACTTTGGGAAAATGTTTTAGATCAAACCTACTGACCATAGGAAACACTTTGTGGTTTCAAAATTGTATTTGGTGAAACAAAATAATGATTCTTTAATTTAAAACCATTTCTAGTCAAATAGAAATGTGGTTTATTTATTAAAAATGGTTTTGGAAGAAAACCTTTGGAAAATGTTTTATTTTAAACTCTCTGACCCCAAACACCAAGTTTTATGGTTTAAAAACATATTTGGTGAACCCTATAGGTTAATGCCTTAGTAAAAATATTTCTACACCACATAAAATGATACTTTGTTTTGAAAATGGTTTTGAAGTGAAACCTCTTTGCAAATGACTTTGCCACTTTGGTAAATGACCAATTTGGATCATACAAAGTTTAGAAATCCAATAGAGACCCTCTTTGCAAAAATAAAACTATCTTGTGCATGCTCCCAAGCATGAATTAGTTTCCATTGTCTTGTGTGTATGAATTTGTTTGAGTGATTATTGGTTTGGAATGTTAGTTGATTTTGTGTTTGCTTGATTGACTTGTAGTGAAGTTAGAGAAGTGTGAGACTAGCAAGATCAAGGAGTGAACCACCATTCCCTACCAAAAAGGCAAGTGATGCTTCATACTTTTTGTCCCACTACTTTCTCTATGCATTAGTGATTTTGCTAAGTAAAACTTGCATGGAAATTTTGCTAAGTATGAACCTTGCTATAGGAAAACCTAGTAGATGAATCCTTAATAGGATTTTCCTAAGTTAAGATTCCTATTACTATCAAGCTTAGCCTAGCTAATAGAAAACATGGGTGGAATATATATTCACACTATGGAAAAATTTCTAAGTCTGAGGACTTGTGTTTTGTTTAATAAAACAACTAAGTTAATGAATCACCTGGGTGGAATGGGACTTGCTTGGTGGTTTTTGGTTGAGTGGTTACACAAGTCCAGGGGACTGGTGAACCTTGTGTATCACACTTGTGGATTGCCACCCAGGAATAAAGAGATTTGAGATGTCAAATGTTGAGAAGCTTCAAGTGCAACCACTTGGCAATATGGGCTCTGCCATGATCATATAGGTTGCAAGAACTTAGCCATATGGACAGAGGGTGGTAGTGTATGATAGGTTGGAACGCGTCCATTTTGGTCTAAGGGAAGGCTTCTGAAAGATCTTGTCTTGGGAAACCAAGTCTTGTGGGTAAAGTGCACCACCTCTGCAGAGTGTAAAATCTAAGTACTTAGCCATGTCCCTGGTAAAGGACAATTTGAGCATCAAGACATGGAAGCAATCAAGAATCTCATCATTCAAATTTCTAAGTTAAAATCTTGTGGTTTGAACAAGGGTTGTTTGAAATCTTCAATCTTTGATTGAGTGATGCCTTGTAAAGGATCTTTAATCTTTGATTGAGAAAAATGATTTTATCAAAGCATAACTTAGTATTTTCAAATGTTAAGGAAAAATCTATTTTGAGCAATGCAAGCCTCAACTCCACTTAGCCAAATGCATATAGATGATAGACTCCACTATACTATTATAGTATCACTTGCCAATACAATTCAAATGTATTCACCCTTTGTGGATGTAACTTGTATGTTGCAGGTTTGATTGTTTTAGTGAAGATTGATTGATTAGGATTACAAAGTCTACAACCAACATCTGCCTGTGGCACTTTGAAGATGAAGGACCCATACTTATAGTTATTCCGCTGCAATGTAATGTAATAGCCAAATGAGCTATGTAATGATGTAATAAAATTATGTTATTCCTAGTTATAAAGTTATATTATGACCTTTGTTTCTTGATATTACATCTAAACTGTGGATGCTAGCTATTGATCCAGGGACTAGCATTGTAAACACAGGGGGCTCTATCTTATTAAAGATTGGAACCCCTACACGAACCTGAACAAGGCGTGTCCAAAAGATCCGTTCCCTCTACCGAGGATAGATCAGGTCATTGACTCAATAGCTGGGTGTGAGCTTTTGTCATTTGTAGATGCATATTCGGGTTTCCACCAGATACCCTTGAAGACGGATGATCAAATAAAGACTGCTTTTATTACCCCGTATGGGGCTTATTGCTATCACACTATGCCATTTGGCTTACATAATGCAGGGGAAACATATCAAAGATGCATGCAAAAATGTTTGCATGATCAAATTGGCAAAAACGTCCAAGTATATGTCGATGATGTGGTCATAAAAACCAAGGAGAGTCATACCCTCCTAGGTGATATCCGGCAAACATTCGCGAACTTAAGAATGTTCCAAACTTAAGAAATGCACCTTCAGTGTCCTGGTTGGAAAATTGCTCGGTTTCCTCGTGTCTAGCCGAGGTATCGAGGATAATCTAACTAAAATCCAAGCCATTGAGCGTATGGAACTGCCAAAGTGTCTTAATGATGTCCAAAAGTTCACTGGTTGCCTGGCATCATTAAGTCGATTTGTATGTCGGCTGGGAGAAAAGGCATTGCCTCTCTATCAGCTAATGAAAAAATAAGATAAGTTCATGTGGACACCGCAGGAGGATAGTGCTTTTCATGGGCTAAAAAAGATGTTAGCCTCTGCACCTATGTTAGCTTCGTGATTATCCAAAGTGTCGATGTTTCTCTACATAGCAGCGACCAACTGAGTCGTAAGTGTTGTGATAGTGGTGGAGCGTAACGAGGAAGGTAAGTCGGTGTAGAGGCCAGTATATTACCTAAGTGAAGTACTATCCACTTCGAAGCAGAAATATCCTCATTATAAAAAAATGGCGTATGGTGTCTATATGGCAGCCAAAGAGCTTAAGCACTATTTTGAAGAACACCCTATAAAGGTGATATGTGAAGCACCTATATCTGATATAATGAGTAACAAAGATGCAAGTGGTCGAAATGCCAAATGGGCAATTGAGTTAGCCCCATATGCTCTGCAATATGATAGGAGAGATGCAATCAAGTCATAGGCAGTGGCCGACTTTTTTGTGGATTGGGCCGAGATGCAATATGAACCACCCTTATTGGATTAAAACTACTAGAGAATGAACTTTGATGGATCCAAGTTGAAGGAAGGATTAGGCTCCAGGGTAGTCCTTACCTCTCTCAATAAAGATCAATTGAGATATGTTCTTCAGATCCACTTCCGAGCATCAAACAATGTGGCCAAGTATGAGGCGCTCGTGCATGGGTTAAAAGTAGCAAAAGAGATTGGGATACGTCGGATACAATGCTTTGGTGATTCGTATTTGGTGGTACAACAAGTTTCTGGTCATTGGGATGCATTGGACGCAAACATGGCCCTTTATAGATTCCACGTCCAAAATATATGTGGGTACTTTGAAGGATGCGAATTCCATCATGTACCACGAGTTGAAAATGATGCAGCCGACATGTTGTCTAAATTGGGTTCATGTCGACAAGCCATCCCACCAGGTGTTGCTTTCGATCATCTCAGGAAACCATCTATTAAACCCTCACCAGAATCCGAGTCAATCTATATCCTGGCCAATCCAGGGTCAGAAGCTGCCACAATGGACATTGATTGGGGAAACACCTCGGCAAACCCGAGGGCTACATCGTCAAACCAGGGGACTACCTCTGAAAACCCGGGGACTGCCTTGCAAAACCAGGGGAGTGTTCAGCTTAATCTGGTCGAGGTTATGTTGGTTGATCTAATGGAGCTTGATGAAGTGCTTTTCTCGGCCCGCGATGTACCAGCGTGGGCGCAGCCAATATTTGGATTCTTAAAATATGGAGTTTGCCAAGTGATGAGGTACTCTGTAGGCAAGTGTAGATAAGAGCAGAGGCATATACCATTATCAATGCTGAGTTATACAAAAGAAATGTCACAAGTGTCCTGTAGCAATGTGTTGATCCGGCAATAGGGCAGGAAATCCTCCGAGATATACATCAGGGCGAATGTGGGCATCATGCCTCATCTAGGGCCTTAGTAGACAAAGCTTTTCGGCATGGATTTTACTGGCCCAACACCTTGCAATAGGTTGAGGACCCTGTGAACAAATGCAATGGGTGTCAGAGGTATGCTAGTAAGATACAATGTCGGCCTCTGAGCTCAAAACTATACCTATCACTCACTGCAAGAAAAGTTTTTTTTACAATGGACGATTTTCATGGCCAAAAAGTCTTTCACAACGGATGGCCTTTGTGGTAAAAGCCCCGTCACAAATAAATTAACCATGGTTTTTTTGACCGTGGCGGATCTCACCCTTCAGCCACGAAAACTTGTTCTGTCGTAGATCTGTTCGACAACCGCATTGACTGCTGACGTCATGCAAACTGCCACGTGGCAGCCACCATTAGCAGTCGGTTACTGTTGTTAACGGTCACATAAACCATGGCAGAAGTCAGGCCCAACCAAGGCCTGCTAAATACTAATTGGGCCGGCCCATGAGGAGAGCCCAATAAGAAGATGGCCCGTTACTATTTTGTCCTACACTACTTGAAATGGGCCCAACAATGCAGCCAACAGCGGCCCACGAACTTTTAGGCCCTATTCTATTTTGGCCTACAGAAGGCCCATGTTGGTCCAACACTGTGCGGCCCATTAGCACCATGTGCCAAGTCGCTCATGTACCCTTAAGGCCTACGGTCAGCCCATCACTGTTATCGTAGCCCATCGTGGACCGCCTACTAACGGCCCTTCTTTGAGATGGTCCGTTACTGTTCTATACTTTTACTATTTAGGCCCACAAGCGGCCTGTTAGTGTTCTAGCCTAGTAAATTTGTCAGCATGTTACTGCCCTCGTTTGGAAATTTCTTGGGCCGTTACTATTTAGGCTCGTAACTGTTATGGCCTTTAATTGCTTTGGCCTTTTACTATTGTGGCCCTTTACTATTGAGGCCCGCTACTTTTTTGGCATATTACTGTTCTACCAATTTACAGTTTCCTGCATGTTACTATGATGGGTTGTTTCTGTTCTGTCCTTCTACTGTTATGGCCTACTACTTTTACGGCCTGTAACCACATGTGGGTCGGCCCATTACATTTACGACCTTTTATAGTTTTGGCCTTTCTGAAGCCCATGCCAATATCATAAAACGTGTATAATAAGCCAGCATCTTTTATTGATCATCATCGGCCGAATACAAGATGGGCTAATAACAAAGCACGATAATATTCCCTAATTGACCTGCCTGGCGTAGTTACCATAACGACTACCGCCATGTGTGAATGGCGTCAACTAAATGCCTACTTGGCCTATGCGAGTTATCTAGATATTACATCAGCTGCAAACTTCTTAAAATTATTACATATTATCAACTCAAGGGAAAGAAAAATCGGCATTTCAGTTGACAATCAAGTTGATAGCAGAGTCCTCAATTTGCTTTCTCAATCGATCACCTGCATCTTCCTTTGAGTGTGACAGCTACATTGGAGGAGACATGATCTTGTAGCTCAGCTACATTGGAGGAGACATGATCTTGTAGCTCCCTCTTTGGTGGCGATAGCAATAATTGCAGTCTGAAACTAAGTAATAACAAGTTAATATATCAAACAAGACAAACTACTCATTTGACTGTTATGACAGGAGCTATGAACTAGAGTTTACAACTGGTCAATGGTTCAATTATTGACCAACACGTCAAACAAACAGGACAAGGAAGCACGCATTAAACAAATGTGCCTACCGTGGAACGAGCAATCAAAATATGTGTGTGCGTGTGTGGCTTAGAATTTCAGCAAATATAAACTAGCCAGGTCATTTCAACAAATATATATGGAAGCAGTTCTATACCCTAAAATGCAAGAGATGTTGGCTGACTCGGAATTTGCGCTGAGCCACAAAATGGCATGAAGTTACTATCATAGCGAAGAATGAAACAGATAGAAATTATAACCGCATCATACGAGAACTTGTAGAGAAGGGATGCAAACCACGAATAAACTATATATTGTAGATGATAGTTATGTCATGTCGGATGAACCAGAACCAGAACCAGATATGAGATATAATGGCGTCGCTCATGAACCTGTAGAACAGGACAAAAAAGCATTAAACAAGTGTGCCTAGAATGAAATGAGCAATCAAGCAAATTGTTTCTTAGAATTTCAGCAAATATAAACTAGCGAGGCCATTTCAGCAAATATATATGGAAGCAGTGGCATCTCCTAGAACGCAAAGGGTCGTTGGGTTACTCAGAATTTGCGGTGAGCTACACAATGGCATGTAGTTACTATCATAGGTAAGAATCAACTAGATATAAATTATAGTGGCATCATAAGAGAACTTCTAGAGCAGGAATGCAAACCACGAGTGAACTACATAGTAGAGGATAGTTATGTCATTGCTCAGGACAAACC
The DNA here is from genome assembly GCA_023614405.1 of Avena insularis. NCBI lineage: Eukaryota > Viridiplantae > Streptophyta > Magnoliopsida > Poales > Poaceae > Avena > Avena insularis. Next base: position 534,038,955 of record CM042694.1, read on the forward strand.
AGCACCAGATAAGGAAGTAATGGCATCCCTTGTGAACCTGTAGAATAGGCTATGCAAACCAACATGTTCATTGTTCCATTTTGAGCTCTATGCATGAAAAAGCTTTTGAAGAACCAGATCGCAACAACAAAATTATAAGAATTAGTACGAAGAGTTTAAATGGCTACTATAGGATATCACAACAATGCTAAGGAGGAAATAATAGCAGGAACTGATCTCAGGACGAACCAGATAGATTCAGCAACTGTAGAGCAGAGAATCCACACTAATATTTTCCACTGACTTTAGATTTTGCAAGAATTACATGGTAGCAGGCAATTACTGTTGTATGGAGTAGCTAAGAACATGTGCATGACAAAATAACAGACATGTGCATGACTTGAAATTTGTAGAGCATCGAATGCAAACCAACATGTCTAATGACCTTGTATGTACTAGCACGAAGAACATGCATGCCTAGTGAATTGTATGTACTAGCACGATTACAAAAATGCTGTTCACTGTGATAGGCTTGAACCTGCTATACTGCTGACAAAACAGAAATGGGTTGGAGATTCGGTTAACCTTGGTCGGAGAGGCATCTAAGCATCATCGGTACCATGGGAGTGACGTCCAGGTCACCGAGGGTGTTGCGGTTGCGGTGTCAGTTGGCGTTGGGGAAGCAGATATTGGGTGGTCGATGCTAGCTTGAGGGCGGTGGATGAGAGCGTCGCTGAGGCAGCTCTAGTGTAGTGAATGGCGATGGCCGTGTAGCTGGTCTGGAGCGGTGGATATGAAACTCTTTGACTAGATCACGTCTGGTGGACACCAATGAAGAGGATCCGATACGATTGGGTAGCTTTCGACGGCGAGGAAGCAGAGCTTGGGCGGTCGATGACGCCATCGGCATGGTGAACAACATCGTAGCTCCTAGATCCGGTGGGTGAGCATCGGTGAAGCGGCTCCGTGGCGGTGCACGAGACCGCAGCTCAAGCCGGTGCGCGCGATGGTCGTGGAGGGGACATAGGAGCTTGTGATTTTTGGGAGGGCCGGCGGGAAAAACTAGTGGAATAGGGACCATAGAGGTGAGCAGAAAATAATTATGATCGTGCCCCCGAGATACCGACTTTAGCATGCCCATTTATCGTCTAAACAATGGGTAGATTTGGAATTTTAAATTCTAAATTTTTTGAAACGGAAGGGCGCGAAATGCTTCAAGGTCGGTGTGTGGTTTTGCCGCTCGATTGAGAATTTGAATTTGGCTAGCACCCATCTAATAATAATAGAAAATGGTACTCCCCCGATCGGTGGGATATTTTGGCTCAAAGTTTTTGAAATGGTGAGGCAGGAAATGCTTCAAGGTAGGTGGGTGATTTTGCCGCTCGATTTAGATTTTGAATTTGGCTAGCATCCATCTACTAGTAGAAAAAAGTAGTAGACCGTACACTATCTGTCTAGGAATTCAAGGTCGAGAGTCACATCAACTGATCATCCACAAACTTTTTTTGCACAGGAACTTGGATACCTTCGATTCACATAGCATAGGCGGTAAATTTTGTCGCTTGACTTAGATTTTTAAATTCGGCTAGCGTCCATGTAATAATATAAAAATGGTACTACCTCGGTGGGAGATTTTGCCTAGAAATGTTTGAAACAGAGGGGTGCGAAATGCTTCGGGGTCGGTGGGTTATTTTCCCGCTCGATTACGATTTTGAATTTGACTGCCGGCCATGTTTTATTACTAGAAAAAAGGTTGTGTATATCAAACGCCATCTGGTCAGGAATTTAAGGCGAGAGTCACATCAACGGATGCCTCCGATTCAAACGGGGTAGGCGGTAGGTTTTGGCGGTCGACTGTGATTTTGAATTTAGAGATTGTCCAAAGAATAATTAAAAAATAGGTCGTTCTCCCTCTATTTCAGGGATCCAAGTTAGGGAGAGTGATTATCTACCACATGTATGAAAATGCAGATCTCTGATGCAAGAATGTATGTTTAACATAACAACAAACAAATGTCTAAAGTAGCTCTGATTCAAGCATGTGAAAATAGTGTGCAACCAAGGTCTACTAATTATTTAGGTCTCGGCATAGACTGTTCTACATGAAGCACTAACTAAATGGCAGTACTAATTTAGATCAAATAAAAAGCCTGCTGCGAAACAAATACTCGTACTACTGCATACTATCAAAACACAAACACTAGCTAAAGTATATGTTGAACACATAAAACAAGATTTCATCACGCATACACTACTATATAGAGAACACCATTTCATCATATAAAACAATGTTTCATCAGACACACATAGGCCCCTAAAATGAACAGACATCTCTAATATTCTAGCCCCTGCCAATGTGACTGCAGCACAAACAAAGATGCTACCACAAATCCATCAGCTACCAAAACAAACAAACAAACATCAGACTGCAGCTCCAAATAACACAACCTGGGCAACCACATGCTTGCCCAAACAAGCCTTGCTTGTTCATCCGAGTGTTATTTTCATCTCCTTGATGTTGCGGTCTGAATCAGCTTTGTTGCTAACAGGACTTCCTTTTCGTTTCTTTGATTTAGCACTCCGAATCACGTAGGTTGCTGAAGGAAATGAACAAAATGGTCAGCAAAATCATAGGTGTACAAAAATGCAAGGGTTGCACATGAATGACTGCACTAACCAGGTGTCATTATGTAGGGATGTAAAGTACACCAATGTTTACGAGATCTGAACTTCTTAGACTTCATGCTACTGAGATCTAATTCGAATACTTCCTCCTTCGCCCATATAACCACCATTTATCTATCCTCAAATGCACAGAGTAATCTTACTTCATCTTTCCAACCATATGCCCATGATTTCTCAAGGCCAAGGAGAGTATCCAACTCAACCTTTATATGAGGCACCCAAGCTTCCCATTTGCCTGTTGATGATCTTGCACTGGACCACATGGTTAGAGTGAAGTCTCTTCTAACCGCAAGGGCAACATCTCCATTATGCCCCTTAGCGATGACAAAATTGAGTCTAGAAATATCATGTGTCTCATGGGGGCACTCAATATAACACAGTTTTGTTGTCACATTGTCGAAGGCAATTATATATCTGGAGTTCATTGTTGGCCAGTACAAAATGTCCCCTATGAGAGTTGACGGTCTGCGATCAATCTTAGCCAGCATCTCAGCATGTTCAATCTAGTCCTCCCATTTTCCTAACTCTGATGAGTACCTCTGCACAAATGCTTGGTTACCATTGGTTACTATCCAAACAACCCATAGATTGCTACAACAGTGTGAATCAAATTGCCCATGATTTCTCGAACAAAGGATTGTGCCGCTATCATACTCACGTCTATGCCAAATTGGGGGTTCTGGTATCACTGTTTCACTTCCACTGATTGGATCCTAGGCCTTTATCAGGTTAGACCCTTGCGGATAATGAAGTAGCACCCTACCATTGCGACATCCAAGTACATATGGTTTGTAGGCTTTATGTACTTCCACCAGCATGTTCAGCTTTTAAAAGATGGATTGGTCAATATTATGATCTGTTAAGAATCGAGCGTCCTCGGAGCTTTTAGTGAAAACCCCAAGTAACGGCATTCCTCTATTGTGTGATAGGGTTAGCCTTTTGAAACCTTTCTTTTCCCATGAATTCCATCCAACATTTTTGGGCGATTGATGCCCTCAGTATGCAGAATGGGTGCGGAGGAAGCCTGGCAAGAATCTGACCAAATACATCGCATGGCAAGTCGTTGATTGTTGCATATGTTCTTCCACCAAAGCTGGTAGGATGATGCAAATAGCACAAGTGCATCATCAGAATTAAGTAAACATCACAATGCACAACCCTAAAAAAGAATTAAGTAAACACCACAATGCATCATACAATTTGATAGGAAAATTTATCATCGAAATTTCCTAATCTGCACGCATCTGAAAAACTACCTAAATAGCAGAGTTTGTCAACAAAATAACCTAAATATCACAAGGAATCAACCAGAGTAGTACGAAAGCATCGCAAAATGCTTCAGCCTGTTGAAACTGGGCAAAGGGAATGAAGAACTTTTTTGAGGTCACCGGGGAGGATAGAAAGGCCCCCACCTAAATTTTCTATTTTTATCATTAAGAAGGGAGAAAAAACAGACACAGCTTCAGTGACTTGGTGAACCCAACTCTCATGGTGACTTTCCCCAAGATCCACCTTCCACCTTAGATCCAACGTATGACAGTAGCTCAGATTTTGAACTAAAAAGTAAAATGTCAACACCTGGATTTTTAATCCCAGATGCCTGTTATGCCATACATCGCAATCCCATAATTACCATTTTTGTGAGACATAACAGATTGGATATCACAGTACATCATCCATTACAAACCATAATAAGGTCTTACACAAATAGGGGATCTCATGATCCAGTCTTAATACAAAGAAGCAGCGGAATAATAAGCATAGCGGTGGGCTCCATGTTCAGGGTCAAAGGCCATGCTGACGATGGGAGATGATCCTAGTTGTCGTAGCCGTCCTGATTGAAGGAAATATGCCCTGAGAGGCAATAATAAAGTTGTTATTATGTATTCCTTGTATATGATAGATGTTTATTTTACATGCTATAATTGTATTGATAGGAAACATCAATACATGTGTGTTTAATAAACAAAAAGGGTTCCTAGTCATGCCTCTCTTATATACTAGCTTGTTGATTAACAAGATGATCAAGGTTTCCTGATCATGGACATTGGATGTTGTTAATAACAAGGTCACACCATTGGTGGAATGATGTGATGAACATTCATCCGAAGTATAGCATTACGATCAAGTCATTGTGTTTATATTGCTATAACATCATACGAAGCAATCTTTATCCTTAGACCATGAGATCATGTTAATTGCTAACACCGGAAGAGTATCTTGATAACATCAAACGTCACACCGTAACAGGGTGACTATAAAGATGGGTTCAGTGCTACGAAGGTGTTATGTTGAGGCTCATGTATCAAGAGTGGAATTTGTCAATCCAGATGACGGATAGATATACTCTGGGCCCTCTCGGTGATAACACATTAGGATAGCTTGCAAGCAAGTGATGTGATCACTAGAATGTTATATCACGGGAACGAGAAAAGAGTGCATGTCAGATTGAGATCAAACTAGGTATGGAGATACCGATGATCGAATCTCGGACATGTAATATATCGAGAGACAAAGGGATTTAGTTACAAGCGTTAAAGGTTCTCATGATCACAGGAGTCATAGTTGAATGTGTAGGAGTCAGTACAGATCTCTAGGTCCCGCTGCTGATTATTGATCGGAGAAGGCTCTCGATCATGTCTGCATTATTCGCGAACCGTAGGGTGGCACACTTAAGAGTTACCGAACACCATTTTGGAGCACATATGTTTCAGACGAAAGAATTGCAAAGCGCAGGAATTGTTTCAATAGAAACCGAAAATTGTTTCGGGTGAAATTGCAGAAAGTGGTTCTGCATGTGATATTGAAATATTGAAAGGGGCTATATGTGAATGTTTGTTAATTAAAGTAATTAACAAAATTCTGAATAAATTTAATAAAAGAGTTTTATTAAATGAGAGAGCATTAAATTTGGAGAAACTTAAAGTGGAGACTTTAAAAGGGAATGTGAAGAGGCATTTTAATGTGGAGGAGTTACCACCACATGAATGGGGGAGGTGAGGGGTCACCCCCCCATGCGCCGGCCATGGAGAGAGGGGGCACCCCCCTCCTCCTATAAAAGTCCACCCATTCTCTCCTTCATCCTCACACCTCCTTGTGAAGGATCTCTCTCCCCCTCTAGAATTATTCCCCCATGGTCTTGGATTAGCGAGATACATGTTCCGGTGGCATTTAAATGCGGAAGGAGTTGCTGCTTCCGCTGGATCGCTGGAGCGAGGAGGTGGAGGTTGTCCGGTGGCTTGAACGTGTGTGCGAGTGCGGATGCGCTGCTGAGTTGTGGCGCTCAGACTTCCTCATGATCTTGAGATCGGCAAGTGTACGACTACATCAACCACGAGTTCCTACTCGTTAACAAAGCTCGTTGTCTTCGAGGGTAAGTTCTCTATGGATGTATGTCCACCCGTTTGCTTTGTACCTAGTAGATAGATCTTGGCGTGTAGTTCACACCGTAGGAAATTTTTTGTTTTCTATGCTGCGGACCCAACACTGATGTCCATCTTCCTGATAGTCCTCCTCATAGTCTGGCCACAGGAATAGCCAGGGACAAAGCCATGAGTACTCTTTAAGTACTCGCAAACTATCACTAACAAGTAAGGTAGTTCTAGTAGGAATCCTAAGCTCTAAGTTTATTTGCAAAATCCAGATTTATCTAAACTGAGTTCAGAAGTAAAGAAAACTAAGTAAAAATTCTAAATCACTTTAAGTTGGGAACCTAGTTTTCATATTCACAACCCTGTTGTGGTCAAGTCAAATTCATAGTTCACTTCACAAGTCATTTTGAAAACATCTGGCGACGGAACAGTATGGCCACTCCAACTGTCCATGATCGCGGACGCGGCTATTCGAATAGTTTGACACTCTGTAGAGGTGGTACACTTTCACCACAAAATTCGATACATCCATCAGGGATAACCCTGAATCATCATACTTAGTATGCGGATAATCAATCATAACCTTTCCTTTACACACTCTAGTATAGGCACCTCCCCTATGAGCTTGGCCCCCCAGCCATGGCCATCTGCCATCCTGGGCACTGCATAGGTGGACAATTCACACTCACGAGGTAGCCTCAGCTCAAACTTCTTCCACGAGGGAACCATACTAATGCATACAAACTTCCGGCTAAGCGTTACCCAATTCAGGTATTGTGGTTGTACGGTAAAATTGGAATGGTATCGCATCCGAACCCAACCATTAGTTTTTATAAAGGGCTAAGGCTCATGCCTCAACATTTTCACCATCAAATCCATTTGTGTTTATCAACACATGTCAAAACATTTCAATAGAATGACTCATCATTCCAATGTTTTCATAAGCATTTTCACCAAGTATTCTCATCTAAAAGTGATCAAGTTTTATGCTTTAGAACTAGCCACTAAGTTAAGAGTGTTCACTAATGAGGGTGCTACTCTTCAATCTCATGCCATAGAATGACATCTAGTATAGGCCTAGTTTTATACACTTTATGCTATCTATACTATCTTTCCAAAACCTCACAAAGCATTAACTAAAAGTAAGAACTTTGGTAAATTAAAAGAGTAAAGCTTACAAGTAAAAACTTGGGATGGGTATAAATCAAAGTATATAACCACAACATGCCTAATGCGTCTTCCTTAGGTTAAAGCTTGCATAGATCTAGCTTGCCAATAATATCTTGCCTTGGTTGGTGCAGTGATTGAAGTTTTCCTCCTCTTCTTCGGCGTAGAACTCCTCCTCCTCGTATCCTTGGTCGATACTATCGTATATAAATGAATACGGGGTACACAATCACCAAACAATACTTAACTGGTCTATTTAGCACACTAAGTCTCACACTTGATGATCTAGCATCATCACAAGAAATAAAGAACTAGTTTTATTTAGTTTATTTGAGAAAAGTAATTTCTACTCATTGAAATTATTTAAGATTTAATATTTGCCAAATAAAATATGGGATCATGTGAACACATGTCATCATCACATATTCTAATACATGGGAATGTGATTTAAAGGGTTGGTCACATTTTATAAAGTCTAAGATTACCATTTAATGGATTTAAAGTGACTAGAAATGCTCTAATAGCATTCTTTTGGTACTAGTCCAATGTCACTACATGAAATCCTAGATATTTTTACATATTCAGATAGACATTATCAAATGTGGGTTTTGAGAGTTGGAATCAACTCAAAAGCTATTATGGTTGATTTTTGAAAAATGTTTGAAGTTGCAAAAGTCTTTTTCTTATTATTTTTGCTATAGAATATCTCTAACTCCAATTGATTTAAATCCAATGGGCTTGGATAGATATTTTAATTTCCTTTCTAGTAAAATTTGAATCATGCAATTTGGTTAAGTGAAACTCTCTGAATTGATTTTTGAATAAGTGGACAGAATAGGATTTCAACTAAAAAGGAAAATCATTATTTGAATTTCCAGGCCTAGGCGGGAAAGCTAAACGGCCGGCCCAGCTGCACAGCACAGCACAGCGGGCTACTGACAGATGGGGTCCACTAGTCAGTGACTGTTCTAACGCGAAACAGTATCTTTCAACCAGAGCCCTACGATCTAAATCTAATCCAACGGATGGGAGTCATCGTTGACGACGAACCGCTCCAGCGAGGAAAATGACCTAGCACGGAGGTGGGAGTCTTGCGGGGATCACCTGGGCTCCATCTAGGGTCAGCGTGGGGGAAAATGACGTGGTAGACGTCAACGAGGCGAGGCGCGGTTACGGCAGGGCTCAGGGTGGTCGGAATTGACGACGCCCTTCTCCTCCAGTAGCGGCGGACTCTGGTGCAATTCCGGAGCGGTGGGGCTTGCCTTGCTCCGGGGAGAAGTGGGGGAGGTCATTGAGGAGTGGGGAGTGCAGTGGTGGGGAGAATGTAGACGGGGGTGGCCTCCTTTTATAGCGCGGCAAGGGGACAGAGCGGTGCGGCGGTGAGCTCGACGGTAGCGTCACTACAGGCGGCTATCGGCATGGATAAGGTAGGTGGACGGTGCGGTGTCTCCTGGCGGTTCTCTCGGACTTAAAGGCGAGGCATGGGACGGCATGGTGCGGTCGGGAGCGTGCGGTGTTCTGAGCGGCGACGGAAGTGTTTGCGGTGGCGTGTGGCAGCTGCGGGTCGTGCGGCGGCGAACGGGGGTGTCTGCTAGGTTGGCGTGATCATGGCGAGGTTGCGCGTGTGCTGTGAGGGCAAGGAACGAGCTGGGCGAGCTGGTCGGGCGTGGCGCACTGGCGCGCTCTCGGCATGGCGTAGAGAGGTGGTGCACGGCGTAGCTAGGGTGGTCCACAGCTCGGTTGGGGCTGTGGCCTGGACAGGGGTGGCGGTGGACTATGGCGCACCTCCTGGACATCCTGGATGGGCGCGAGGTGGTCTGCTGCGAGCTGGCCGTGGTCGGCCGGCGATGACCAAATTCGGGGCAGCGCTCCACTATGCTCCACGGCGAAGGGGGGGATTGGTCTGGGGCTGGGTTAGGCTTAGGGGAGACAGGGGAGTAAATAGGGGACCAAATGGTCGACTATTACTGTGCACAACAATGAAGTTAGGCCAGGGGTTTAATTAGTGCAGCTCAGGTGTTTGTGTTAATGGCCGCATGAGTTTTACTCTTGAATTTTTTATTCAAATTTTTTTAGTGATCTTAGATTAAGCATGAGAGTCTTTTTTTGCTTAGAGAGGTCAAGGGGAATTGATTTGAGTGGTTTTTGAAAAAGTGAGATATTAACATATTAATTAGATTCAATTTTCAACTGTCCATTAAATTTATTTGCAAAATGCTTTTGTATGTTTGTAAAGTGGGCCTTGTTTCATTTTTACTTGGTCTAGCAAGGGGTGAAAAGAAATAGAAATGTTTCTGTTAGAAATCTTCTTCTAGGAACACCTAAAGTGGCCTAGTGGTTGATTTTGGTCAAAATGACCATTTGCTTTATTTATTCACATTTGATTTCTTTCTCTTTGGATTTTGTTTGTAAATGGTCTAGATGATATGGCATTCACCTTTAAACCATTTCACCACATTTAGAAAAATCAAGCATGGCATATACACTCAATTCTATACTAATGCAAACACACATGCATTCCTAATCATTTTATTAATAAAAGTTTTTGTTAACCCTAAATTTGGGTGATTAGAACTTGATAACCTTGATTAAAGTTTCGGGGTGTTACATAAAACTATTCAAAAAAATTGACAAAAAATCAGTAAATCATTGGTGCCTAGGTTTGAATTGTGTCAAAGTTTCATCCCATTCGGATCACTAGTTTTTGATTAAATAGCTTTTTATGTTCCTAGTACTACTAGTTTAAACTAATATCTACTACATCCAGAAAAAACCCTAGAGTAGAATACACAAAAGAGGGGGAAGTCAGGGAGACAAAATCCAACACAGAATTCCCCTGAGCAGATGGAGCAGGCGCTACCGACGAAAGATGAGCCATAGCCATTGACGCTGAAGAAGCATGACCACGAGCTGAAGCATTCCTAGCATCCCACACAGTCGTCTCTTTGGTAGGGGCAGCCAACATAGCTAAATTTGTTCCAGCAGCAGCCGATGAGGATTTTGACTACACCTTCACCTCTTTCCAAGCATCACTCAACACTGCCCAAGACTCCGATGCGGTATGTTCATCGGCCTCCGCATCCACTTCACATGTATCTGATGGTGCTGCTTCAGCATCCACCTCTGCTTTACAAGCATCTGCCAATGCAGCAAATGCATCTGCCAACGCCGATTCCATTTCCTGGAAACGCCACCAGCTTTTTTTAGCTTGCAATGCCTAAAAACAAATGCATTCTATCCTTCAGAAAGCCTGTAATGGTTGTAGGTTGGGGATGTACATAGCAGCGAACGACGGTGCAGTGGTGTTCAATAGTGGAGCGGCGGGGACGGTCCAGTCGAGGGAGGGCGGCCAAGCGGAGAAGATGACGATGGGGTCGAGGGGCACACGACTGAACTTCCTCGAACTCGAAACTAACTTTTGCCCCACTATTTTTTTTGCGAACCCCGCATTTTTAGGGGAAACCCCTGCTATATTAATAGTAGCAACAACATGACTGATACAAGTGTGTGCACTTGCGTTTCTCAGTTTCCCGCCTACAGACATCAAGTTTGTGCACTTATTCATGTGATACAATGAATTGTTGAGTAAAATATTCTAGGTGGTAGAAGCCTGCGCTTTCTATGACATCAAGATCCAGAGTTCAAACATCGACCTGAAATTCCACAATCTACAACTACAAGTTTTGGTTTACTACCAGAAACATGCTAACAAATCACATGCAACTGGCATTAACATCATGATTAACATATCTCAGAAGGAAAAAATTGAAAGATAAAAGACTACCGCAAGTTCGAATAAGATGACTGTTGTTGCCAAATATAGTCACATAAAGCCAGGTCCAATATATATGTCATAATAGTACATACAATATATAGATTTGTGGAAACCACACGCCGGCAGAGCAAAAAAACAGTTATAGTACCTGACTTAACAAACATTCATCATCACAAGAGACCCAAACCCTTCAAAATGAGAGTAGAGCGGTCAATATGGTTTACAGATTTCCTCATCTTTTACAGGATCAGGACTGTATGGTTATGGAGAATCTCAAATTTTTGTCACGGTCTCATCTGCTTCTAGAGCCGAATTGAAAAGATTGTCAGCTTGCATTCCCACTTATTCCAAGATCTGGTCGTATGCCTGGCCAATCAGCTCATCTCCATCCACATCAGGCAACTCGGGAACTAAGTTGTCAGCCATGAACTTTTGAAAATCAACATCAGCATCATGAGCAACTAAAATTGATGTATTCCATCCTATAGTCAAATCAACTATCCGCTTAGTGGATGTGGCCACTTCTTCCTTTAGGCGCCTAATTTGTTCGTCCTGGTGTTTCTCTTTCTCTTGAAGGCACAAAATCATGTGTCTATGAGCTTTGTATTTCTCTCGGAGATGGGCAATTCTCAAATCCATGTAGTGACCAGCACCATTATGCCATGAGCAATATGAGTAAGGTGGAAACTGAAGATAACCAATCTAAAAATAAACCAGATTCCCATTTTAAAAAATAAACCAAATTCTCGTATCAAAAAAATAATAATCCAAATTCAGCTGCACACATCGTGCAAGCTCCACAGTGGTACCACAAATGGCAAAGAACCATAGAGGCATATTTCCCAAACATGGGAAACAGACCGACATGAAAAGGGTCGTACTTCAGGGTTTGCCTTCTTAGCTGGCACATGATCAGTCCTGGCCTTAGTAAGTGGCAACAGATCAGAATGACTTTGTTTCTGCAAATCATGATGCAACAAAAATGACCAGTATATTTTAGGGGAAATTTTAAGTAATAAAGTGCTCTTTATTAAAAAAAATGTTTTTGGGGACAAAGCATAGGTTACTGAAATTCTAGCAAAGTAGCTAGATACATAAAAACACCTGTCACTCGATAATGCCTCCTCCACGGGTGGGACATGTGCATGATGCTAAATGAAATGCAGCATAACTAGTAAATTTTAGGAAAGAACACATCAACTTCACAATGCAAAGAAGGATACGTGCATTAATCTGATGCTAAGGATTGGGCGTGTTCCCCTTTACAGAAAAAATATAATTTAAAGAACTCAGTAATGCAGGACACCGACAAATAACAATTTATTTCTGAACGATATGCAGCAAATCACATCTGCATTGTTCAGTAGAGGACCATTATGTGAAATAAAGCCAGGAGCAAGCTTCCCATCCTCATAAGACTCTTCTTAGCAGCATATACTTACCTATTTTCAGTGGACCTTATAACTAATACCATGGCTACATCCATGGTGATCCCAGCTTCCTAATGTGGCATATAGATCTACTATTTCAAATAGCAATCACCTAAACAACTATTCGGATGGTTGCGGACTCACTGGAGATTGCGCTGGTGCGTTGGAAAGGTGGACACTGTTGGGTAAAGAAGGTGCGTGACAGGGGAGGTGGACAAATGTGAAAAAATGTACCGATACTCGTATATAGATAGAGATAGCAGTAACACATAAACCAGATCAATTAGTAGTAACCAAAAACTCCAGACAGCTTGTAAGCAGACTGTCGACTACTCCCATATTAATTAACCTAGTGTAATTTAACGTGGCAGTACTATGAGATGGTGAGTTCTAGTAAACAAAAGGGGATTACTTAATTATTAGTGGAATCTACAACCAGCCACCAAAAGCATCGTGAGCATGCTAAATATCTAGATTGCATACCATACTTGGTTAAGAATCTAATGTCCATCTCTAATTACCCAAATCTAAGAGCATCTATCCTATTTACGACTGAGTGCAGTGAGTTGGAGACATCCGTTAAATATGCAGCCATCTCCTCGACATGCATCTGATGGTGCTCTTGCTCCTCCTCTTCAAGGTCATCGCGGATCTTGAGCTATAACCACATTGACATCATCGTGCGCTGCAGCAAAAGTGAGTGCGGTAGATCTACCTAGTGGACGAACGTGCAGTGCTCACATTCGTAGTTGCAACCCAAGAACCTGCGGCTGAATTTCGTTCCCTCGATCGCGACGTGGCAACATGGTGCCAGGGCGCAGTCGCAGCAGAGCCAGAGATCCACATCGCTAACGATGTTGTACCACTTCGTGTCTACCATCCGTGCCGGCATCTGAACCCAGGAAACATCGTCGATTGAGATGGGTAGAATAGAGAAAAACCCCAAAAGGAGATAACCCATAAGCTGAATTCGAGAAAATAAACTGAGACCGTGAACTCTGGCGTACTTACCCTAACCCGGTCGCCTTGTGCATCAAGATCCCCCGTCATTCGCCAGACCGGCATGACTGAATCCGCTGACATTGCTCGAAAAAATAGCGCTCCTTCAAAGCCTAGCGCAGAGGCTTTGTGGAGAAGGAAGAGGTAGGGGAGCCGATCATCACATCCAATGGCTACTACTCCATATTGGATTTAACTCGACCATTGATAACTAGGGCCCATGTTAGAGAGCCCGTGGGCCCCCAAACATCACTCACCTAGTTTTACTTGCATTACATGTACTTTTGGAAAACAGATCAAAACTCAATAAATAAATAAACCAAAGGCCCCCCTCTCTTTTTGCGAAAACCCGCTACAAAATGGAGACTCTCACAAATGTGTACACGCACTCACCCCTATGAATGCACTTTAGAAAGACTGGATCTTGAGACTGATCCGGCGAGGCTTGAGATTGACGAAGTCACCATAGGCACCTTGCTATATATTGATGGGAACGTCGCCTCTCACTACCCTCATAACCATCCTTCAAAGTCGAGCACCGAGGCTTAGTGGCGAAGGGAGTGCTAGGGGGGTCGGATCTCACATTCGCTGGCTGCTATGGGATGTGATTGAACCACTAATAATGTGCCCCCCGGTAGTGAGCCCATAGACCCTAGACACCAGTGACCATTACAATTACTTTGGGAAAACCGGGCAAAACTTAATATAAACGGAAGGCCCATCTCTCTCTTTTTGTGAAAATCCACTACAAAACACACACGCTCACAAATGCATACGGACACTCACCCCTATGAACGCATGAACTCACATCCTACCCCGATGAGCACCTTCGAAAGATTGTGTCTTTAGAATGTCTGGTAGGGGGCTTGAGCTTGATGAAGTCACCATAGGCACCTCGCTATCGACAGGAACGTCGCCTCCTACTGCCCTCAGAACATCCTTCAAAGCCGAGCATCGAGGCTTCATCGAGAAGGAAGAGCTAGAGGAGTCACACCTAACATTCGTTGGCTGCTATAGGATATAACTAGACCACTAATAACAACGAGGCCCCCATGGTAGTGAGCCCATAGGCCCTAGACATCAGAGCAAGCACGGCATCAAGTCTTAAACATATGTCTAAACGGTGGAGTGGGTGGGGCTACCAAAAAGATTCTTCAAGGTGATTCTAGTGCTAGACTTATGTCTAAGAGAATCAATTAGCAGGAGGGTCCACTAGTTAGTGGATAAAAGTTTGTTTTTCTTTTTCATTTTAGCATGGATGTGTGGACCCTTCAATTCTAAATGCTGGAGCAAAACTAGTTTTCATAGCTACTTCTAGACACTCCACAAGCCCTTACTAGACGTAGCTTAGAAATTTACTAGCCCCGTGTCTAAGAAAATTGTAGGTTGCTTTGAAAGTTTTATGAAAAAGTTTTTGATGGTACCCATCGGGGGGTCAATTAATATATCACAAACCACTGAGAGTTTTGATGATAGGTTCAACTTCTTGCTAAGATAGATTTTGCATCTTGACAATTTAATGAAATTAGGTCAAACATGAGCTACATGTAAGCACGATATAGATTATTCTAGAATTAAATGTATTTTCGGAGGTCTATAGGTGCATCTTGTTGTAGTAAACAATTCCATCAATATGAGTTTCCAACTATCTCAGGAAAGAACATTCTAAATTTTTCGAGTGTGACGATGAGATTGTTCTTTCCTGTAAAGCAAGTCCAAGAATATGGATCTGAGTGACACACGAGGCAAATTTTCAGACATATAGTGTGGACCAACATGTTGTACTTACGATTTCCCATGTTTTATGAGTTCTCAAACTTCCTAGCTGACTTTGCCCACTTGATTGATTTTATGCCGATTTATCGAAATTATTAGGTAAAAATTGAACTACCACAAGTAAATTGTAGGTTGCTTTGAAAGTTTGACGAAAGATCTCTCTTGGAGGTACCCATCAGGGGGAGGGTTTAATTAATATATCAGAAACCACCGAGAGTTTTGACAATAGGTACGGTTCAACTTCTTGCTAAGATTTTGCATCAATTGAATGAAATTAAGTTAGACTTGAGCTCCAAGTAAGCGCGATATACTGATCTTGAATTAAATGTCTTTTCGGAGGTAGATGGGTGCATCTTATTATAGTAAACAATGTCGTCGGTGTGAGTTTCCAACTATCAGGAAAGAACATTCTCAATTTTTTGAGTGATGTCATGATCATTCTGTCCCATAAAGGATGTCCGAAGAATATTGATCTAAATAAATGCCGCAAGCCAAAGTTTTCACACACACACACACACACACACACACACACACACACACACACACATATATATATATATATATATACTAGTAAAAGGCATGTGCCACACTCGTATATACTTTATGAAATGTGATTTAACGAACATTAAGTTGTTATTAACCAATAGTCTTGTTAGAGAAAAGGGCATACATTAAGTATATTAATAATAACTATCTACACATATTGAGAGTACAACCTACTATGCTATGATTTTTTTTGCGGGGGGGGGGGGGGTGGTGGGGGTGACATGATGGTTCTAGAATATGGTGGAGTTTGCTCTAGGTACTGTTCAACATGAATCCGGCTGCTTTGAACCATTGGATCTAACAGCCTAATGGTGAGGATTGGTGTTACGGATTCAATTAAAAACTGCTCCATTATAGTAGTAGATATATATATGTAGTGGACCAGCATATTGTACTTATGATTTCCCATGTTTCATGGGTTCTCAAACTTCCTACCTAACTCCGCCCACTTGAATGACCTTATGTCAATTTATCGAAAATAGGTCAAATTTTAACTAGTACAAGTAAATTGCAGGTTATTGTGAAAGTTTTACGAAAAAGCTTTTGGAGGTACCCATCGGGGGGTCACAATTAATATATGAGAAACCATCCAACGAGAGTTTTGACGGCAAGTTGGATCAAGACTGGCAAATCCAAATATTTTGCTAACTATTGGATCTTCTTTTCCATTCTTAGCATCTAGAAAGATTCTACAAATAGTCTTGATGAGAACGATAAATGCTAGTATGCGCAAACCTCAAAACACACACTTCATTGCTTAGTTTTAGGGTCCTTGTGCTAAATGCATGGACTTGGATGCAATTTTCATTTTTATGAGGTCCTTGATATGTAACTTGTACTTCCACCGACCATGTTCACTCTCAAGCACCTCGCCCCTACGAGACCTACCATTAGATCGGACATACGTAGTACTTCTTATATTATCTTTATCTTGTATTATCTCTTGCAATACCATACCTCTACATATAGTGAACGGATTAACTTTGAACATTGACCGTTGGATCAAGACTAGCAAATCCAAACATTGTTAACCGTTGGATCTTCTTTTACATTCTTAGCATCTAGAAAGATTCTACTAATAGTCTTTAGAACGATGAATGCTAGTATGTGCAAACTTAGCTCAAAACACACACTTCATTGCTTAGTTTCAGGGTCCTTGTGCTAATTGCATGGACTTGGATGCATTTTTCTTTTTTATGAGGTCCTTGATGTAACTTGTAATTATACCCACCGTGTTAACTCTCAAGCACCTTGCTCCTACGAGACCTACCATTAGATCGGCCATTATTCGCAGTACTTCTTATCTTATCTTTACCTTGTCTTATCTCTTAGATATAATACCATACCACTTCATATAATGTTCGGATTAACTTTGAAACATTGACCATTGGATCAAGACTGGCAAATCCAAACATTGTTAACTGTTGGATCTTCTTTTCCATTCTTAGCATCTAGAAAGATTCTGCTGATAGTCTTGACCACGATGAATGCTAGTACGCGCAAACCTCAAAACACATAGTACTTCATTACTCAGTTTTAGGGTCCTTATGCTAAATGCACAGACTTGGATGCAATTTTCATTTTTTATGAGGTCCTTGATGTAACTTGTACTTCCATCGACTGTGTTAACTCTCAAGCACCTCGCTCTTACAAGACCTACCATTAGATCGGCCATTCGTAGCACTCCTTATCTTATCTTTATCTTGTCCCTTATCTCTTACAATACCAAACCACCACTACATAGTGTAGGGATTAACTTATTTGAACATTGACCATTGGATCAAGACTGGAAATCCAAACATTGCTAATCGTTGGATCTTCTTTTCCATTCTTAGCATCTAGAAAGATTCTACTGATAGTCTTTAGCACAATGAACACCAGTATGCGCAAACCTCAAAACACATAGTACTTCATTACTCAGTTTTAGGGTCATTGTGCTAAATGCATGGACTTGGATGCAATTTTCATTTTTATGAGGTCCTTAACGTAACTTGTATTTCCACCGACCGTGTTAACTCTCAAGCACCTCGCTCTTACAAGACATACCATTAGATCAGCCATTCGCAATACTTCTCATCTTATCTTTATCTTATCTCTTACAATACCATACCACTACATAGTGTAGGGATTAACTTTGAACATTAACCGTTGGATCAAGACTGGCAAATCTAAACATTGCTAACCATTGGATATTATTTTCCATTCTTAGCATCTAGAAAGATTCTACTGATAGTCTTTAGCATGATGAACGCTAGTATGCGCAAATCTAAAAACACATAGTACTTCATTGCACAGTTTCAGGGTCCTTGTGCTGAATGCATGGACTTGGATGCAATTTTCATTTTTACGAGGTTATTGATGTAACTTGTACTTCCAACGACCATGTTAACTCTCAAGCACCTCGCTCCTACGAGAAATACCATTAGATCGACCATTCACAATACTTCTTATCTTATCTTTATCTTGTCTCTTATCTCTTAGAATACCATACCACCACTACATAGTGTAGGGATTAACTTATTTGAACATTGACCGTTGGATCAAGACTGGCAAATCCAAACATTGCTAACCATTGGATCTTATTTTCCATTCTTAGCATCTAGAAAGATTCTACTGATAGTCTTTATCACGATGAACACTAGTATGCGCAAACCTCAAAACACGTAGTACTTCATTACTCAGTTTCAGGGTCCTTGTGCTAAATGAACATACTTGGATGCAATTTTCATTTTTACGACCGACCGTGTAACTTGTACTTCCACCGACCGTGTTAACTCTCAAGCACCTCGCTCTTACAAGACCTACCATTAGATCGGCCATTCGCAGTACTTCTTATCTTATCTTTATCTTGTCTCTTATCTCTTATATTACAATACCACTACATAGTGTAGGGATTAACTTTGAACATTAACCGTTGCATCAAGACTGGCAAATACAAACATTGTTAACCGTTGGATCTTCTTTTCCATTCTTAGCATCTAGAAATATTCTACTAATAGTCTTTAGCACGATGCACGCTAGTATGCACAAGCCTCAAAACACGCAGTATTTCATTGATCAGTTTCAGGGTCCTTGTGCTAAATGCATGGACTTGGATGCAATTTTCATTTTTTACGAGGTTCTTAATGTAACTTGTACGTCCATCGACCGTGTTAACTCTCAAGCACCTCTCTCCTATGAGACCTACCATTAGATCAGCCATTCACAGTACTTCTTATCTTATCTTTATCTTGTCTTATAATACCATACCATTGTATAGTCTTACAATACCACCGTGTTAACTCTCAAGCACCACGCTCCTACGATGCCTACCATTTGATCGACCATTCATAGTAATTCTTATCTTTATCTTGTCTTATCTCTTACAATACCATACCACTTCATAGTGTATGTATTAACTTTGAATATTGACTGTTGGATCAAGACTGGCAAATCCAAACATTGTCAACCATTTGATCTTCTTTTCCATTCTTAGTATCTAGAAAGATTCTACTAATAGTCTTTAGGATGATGAACGCTAGTATGCGCAAACCTCAAAACACACACTTCATTGCTCAGTTTCAGGGTCCTTGTGCTAAATGCATGGACTTGGATGCAATTTTCATTTTTATGAGGTCCTTGATGTAACTTGTACTTCCACCAACCGTGTTAACTCTCAAGAACCTCGCTCGTACGAGACCTACCATTATATCGGTCATTCGTAGTACTTTCTTATCTTATCTTTATCTTGTCTTATCTCTTACAATATCATACCACTACATATAGTGTATGGATTAACTTTGAACATTGACCGTTGGATCAAGACTGGCAAATCCAAACATTGCCAGCCATTGGATCTTCTTTTCCATTCTTAGTATCTAGAAATATTCTACTAATAGTCTTTAGAACGACGAACGCCAGTATGTGCAAACCTCAAAACACACACTTCATTGCTCAGTTTTAGGGTCCTTGTGCTAAATGCATGGACTTGGATGCAATTTTCATTTTTTAGAGGTCCTTGATGTAACTTGTACTTCCACCGACCGTGTTAACTCTCAAGCACCTCGCTCGTACGAGACCTAATATTAGATCGATCATTCGTAGTACTTTCTTATCTTATCTGTATCTTGTCTTATCTCTTACAATACCATACCACTTCATATATTGTATGGATTAACTTTGAACATTGACCATTGGATCAAGACTGGCAAATACAAACATTGCTAACTGTTGGATCTTCTTTTCCATTCTTAGCATCTAGAAAGATTCTACTAATAGTCTTTAGCACAATGGATGCTAGTATGCTCAAACCTCAAAATACACACTTCATTGCTTAGCTTTAGGGTCCTTGTGCTAAATGCATGGACTTGGATGCAATTTTCATTCTTTATGAGGTCCTTGATGTAACTTGTACTTCCACTGACCGTGTTAACTCTCAAGCACCTTGTGAAGGGAATATGCCTAAGAGGCAATAATAAAGTGGTTATTAGAGTATTCCTTGTTAATGATAAATGTTTATTTTGCATGCTACAATTGTATTAATTGGAAACATTAATACATGTGTGTTTAATAAACAAATAAAAGGTTCCTAGTTATACCTCTCTTATAAACTAGCTCGTTGATTAACAAGATGATCAAGGTTTCCTGATCATGGACATTGGATGTTGTTAATAACGAGGTCACAACATTGGTGAATGATGTGATGAACATTCATCCGAAGTATAGCATTACAATCAAATTCATTATGTATATATTGCTATAACATCATACAAAGTAATCTTAGTCCTTAGACCATGAGATCATGTTAATTGCTGACACCGGAAGAGTACTTTGATAAAATCAAATGTCACACCGTAACATGGTGACTATAAGTTATGTTGAGGCTCATGGATCAAGAGTGGGATTTGTCCATCTCGATGACGGATAGATATACTTAGAGACCTCTCGGTGATATCACATTGAAATAGTTTGCAAGCAAGTGATGTGATTACTAGAATGTTATATCACGGGAACAAGAAAAGAGTGCATGTCGGTAACGAGATCAAACTAGGTATGGGGATACCAATGATCGAATCTCGGACATGTAATATATCATGAGACAAAGGGATTTGGTTACAACGTTAAAGGTTCACACGATCACTAGAGTCATCGTTGAACTTTTGGGAGTCAGTACGGATCTCTAGATCCCGCTGCTGATTATTGATCGAAGAGGGGTCTCGATCATGTCTGCATTATTCGTGAACCGTAGGGTGACACACTTAAGGGATACCGACACCATTTAGGAGAAAATATGTTTCAGACAAAGATAATGAAAGTGCTGGAATCATTTCGATGGAAACCGGAATTGTTTTGGGTGAAATTGCTGAAACTGGTTATGCACGTGATATTGAAATGTTGCAGGGAGTTTTATGTGAATGTTTGTTAATTAAAGTAATTAACAAAAATCTGAATAAAACAAATAAAAGTGTTTTATTTAAATAGAAAATGCATTTAATTGGGTTTACATTAAATGCAAAGTGAGTGGAGTTGAAATTGATGTGAGTGGGCTTAGTGGAAGCTCCACTCACATGAATGAGGGAGAGGTGGGGGCACCCACCATGGCCGGCCAGCCATGGCCTTGGGGATGCGCCCCCTCCCCTATAAAAGGAGCCCTATGGCTCTTCTCCACTTGCCCCACCTCCTCATGAAGGTTCTCTTCTCCCTCTAGTTATTCCCCATGGTCTCAGATTAGCGAGATAGATGTTCCCGATGGTTTTATCTGGAAAGGAGTTGCTGCTTTCGCTAGAGCAAGGGGGTGGAGGTTGTTCGGTGGACCGGACGTGTGTGTGATCACGAATTCACCGCTGCATTATGGTTCTGGACTTGATGATGCTGGACCTGATGGTGCTAGAACTACTGGACCTGAAGGACTTCATCACGATCTTGAGATCAGCGAGTGTACGACTACATCAACCACAAAATCAGTTTCGTTAACAATGCTTGTCGATCTTCAAGGGTATGTTCTCTATGGATGTATATCCACCTGTTGCTTGTATCTAGTAGATAGATCTTGGCGTATAATAGTTCCCATCGTAGAATTTTTTTGTTTTCTATGTTGCGAACCCAACAGTGGTATCAGAGCCTGATCTATGCGTAGATGCTTTGTACGGGTAGTACACATAATAGTATGTGGGCGATGATGATCATTTTATTGCATCTTCTATGTATTTTGGATATTGGTGGCATAGTGGGATGAAGCGGCTCATACTAACTTTACATGTCTCGCACATGAGACATGTTCCACGCTTGATATGTAACTAGTTTTGCATAAGTGGCTAGCTGGTGTCTATCTCTCCTACTATAGTCAATATCTGATTTACAACGAGTTGCTAATAATTTGGTTATCATCGTTGTGGTTCCATGTTCGTAGGTAAGACCAGTTCTATCTTCGAAATCCCTAAGCCACGTAAAACTTGCAATGGATAAATTAGAAGCATCTAATTTATATTGCTGCTAGGCTGGTGTCATGATATGGTAATCTTGTAAGTTCATACTCTTACAACACATCTAAACGTGTAAGTTCCATAGACCTTGGCCTTACACACAAAGTAATGATAAAGATCATACCCCGATGCACATGATAGTGATCAAGTGCAAGAACTATATCATTTCACTTTACACATGTGATGTTTGCATCTTATATTGCTTGTTTGCCATTTTAGTAGCATTATAAGATGATCCCTCATTTATATATCAAGATAAAAGTGTGTTCTTCCTTAAGTACGCACCGCTTTATGTTTCGTCGCTTCAAGACATCACGTGATGATCGGGTGTACTTGAATCCACGTTCGTACAATGGGTGTAAGACAGTTTTACACATGCGAGTACTAAGGTTCTTACTTGGCGAGCCTAGCATGTACAGACATGGCCTCGAAACACGGACCGAAAGGTTAAGCATGAGTCATATGGTAGATATGATGCCCATATAGATGCTCGCCTTTGAAGCTACACCGACTCACGTGATGATCGGACTTGGTGTAGTGGATTTGGTTCATGTAATCACCAAAACAACTCGAGGGATGTTGGTTTTGAGTGGGAGTTCATTTTTGATTTGGATTAGTCGAACTCAATTTATCATAAACTAAAATCAAAGTGAATTTGCATAATTTTTTGTAGTCATTGGCATCTATTTACTACCTTGCGCTTAGTTTTAATTGAGATAATAGAACTATAGAATTCTAGATATCTACTTTACGAACTGGTATCATATTGTTTTGAATGTCAATTTAAAGTTTAGAAGTCCTATTGCAAACTTTAAGCAAACTCTATTTACTCCATGAAGTTTAATAAGTAGTATTAAACCAAGAGTAACAATTCCAGTGTTAGTATCTGAAGTATCATGTTTGCCTCCATGATTCTTGATATTCAAATGTTGTTTTAATATCGAGGTTATTCAGGAGCTGAAAGAATTGTTTCAGAAACCATCATTTGTGGAAGATATTGTGATATCTGAAACAATCTTTATGGTTGCAATATGATAGAGTATAATTTGGAAAAATACATGTTCTCATATTGTATGAGAATTTTCAAAGGTTGGAGAAGCTAGACGTCCTAATCTCCCAAAATGGTTTTGGGAACTGACATTATACTCGCAATTCTCCCTTATAGGCTATAGTATCTTGATCATGAAAGTTGTCATGATAAGGATGAATAGAAGATGTAGGAAAAATGTTTACTACACTAATAGATTACTAAAGAATCGATTTTTGAAAGAACACCAAACATTTGATGATGGCGATCTACTTCAAAGTGCAAGTCCAAAGGTATTAGTATTTGACTATACATGCTTTGGACTATGTGTCATATGTATGGCGTCACTTTTGATGTTGATAGATTCTTTTAAAAAGAAAAGGAAATGTTGAAAGAGAATCTATAAAATATTTGGCAGAAAATAAAAAACTGGAAATGTCTAGCTAAGGTATATAGATGATATACATGTTATGGTTGTATTCTTTGCTTGTTAAACAATGTGGTTCTTGGGTATTGGATACCGAATTGGTTGGTATGAAATGTCATAAAGAACAACGCAATTCATGAACTACAATGGCCTAAGTAACTAGCAAGAGAATATGTGATGATGTTCGTCGAAAACAAATAAAGTGTTATTGTGTTCATCATTGACATCAAAGCTTGCCTTCAAGATTTGTTTCAATAATTGTTATTTTGTTCCGACATTATGAGAACAATGGTTGTTCAAATAATTATGTATTCTATAGAAGATGGATGAACTTTTACAAGTCTAGTTGGAGAAATCACATCCATAAAACTAATTCTAAAATGTCACAAGACATACAATTGAAGGTCACTTATGAAGTGACATCGCGTTTAAATCATATTGTAAAGAAAACATGAAGAAACTCCATGTTGGTGGATTTTTGGAGTCCTTGATTTTGATCAAATGATGCTTGTGAGACTTTCCTCGAGATAATTGAAACTCCGTTCATAGGCCAAAGGGGAACGGGTGACTAACTTATTGGAAATTGTGCATGTTGATGTATATAGTCAATAATGTGTAGCCATGTGCGGTGGATCTTTCATCTTCATATTCTTTCTCCCAAAATTTGAGTGAATATATATGTATATTTACTTAATAAAGGAAGAAGTATGAAATATTTGAAAATTGTTCAAAGACTTTCAAGATGAAGTGAAAACATTGTAGCAAGAAAATAAAGAGTTTATGATTCGATCATAAAGGAATATATTTGAGTTACATATTTAGCAAAACACCTAAGGTTTGAGGTTCCATGGATTTGCATTTCCCGATAAACTATAGGAGTATGGTATGTTCGAGAGATCAAATCGAACCTTTTTTTACATGGTAAGATCAAAGGTGTCATTTATAAAACTGCCATTATGTTTTAAGGATTAAAGCTATAGAGACTATCGCTTTTACACTGAAAAGAGGAGCATCGTGATTCATTGAAATGACACCATAAAGGTTATGGTTTGGGATAAAACCCGAGTTGTCTTTTCTTAAATTTTAGTATGCTAGGCATAAGTAAAATGTTTACAACCAAAGTCAGATAAGCACGTATTTGTAGGTTATCCCAAAGAATTTTTTTGGTATTCCTCCATAACACCGAAGACAAAAGAGTTTGTCGCTTGGAACATGAAGTTTCTTAAAGAAGGAATTTTTTCACAAAAGTTCAGTGGGAGAACAATAGAACTTTGATTAGGTTGATGAACCTAAGCAACATGTGCTAAGTAGCGTAGTGCCGAAAAGTGTCCCAGAGGTAGCTAAAATGCTCATAGCTCCCGTTATTACAAAGGTTGTGATCTCGGAGATTAGAGTTCCTATTGAACTGTGTGGGTCGATATGAATTAAATAGTAATATTTGAAATAGAAGTCATTATTGTTATGACAATGATGAATCGAATGCATGCAAAGAAGCGATGATGGGCCCTGACTCCATAAAATGACTAGAAGTCATAAAATCTGTGATAGTATCCATACACGAGAAATCAAGTTTCTGAACTTGGAAGACCCTCCGGAAAGGCATGAAGCCTATCGGTCGTATTTGGATCTATAAAAAATATACATGGATGTTTGACATCTATGAAATAGTCGACATGTCAGAAATGAGTTTACGACAGTGTTCAAGGAGTTGACTATGACAAGATTTGATCTTTCATAGTGATATTTAGTCTTGACGGATTAATGCAGCAACCACTACATATAATTTGGTATATTGTATTTGAACAAACAAAACAATGTTCTTCTAATAGAATGGTTGCCTAGGGTTTTGTTAATTCAAAGTGTGCTAAAAAGGCATGCAAACTTCAATGGTTGAAGTAAGCATAGCGGAGTTGGAATCTTGACCGTGATGAAACTGTTAAAAGGTTTAATTTCATCGGAGACGATGAAGATGCTTGCATTTGCAAGAAATTAAGTGGGAGCGCTAAGACATATTTCCAATACATTATGTAAAGGACATGTTGATTGTAAATGATGTATCTTTTATTGACATGGATTAAGAATTTCATTAAAATTGGATTTCGATGAAAGACTTGGGCAAAACTGGAATATTTAGCATCAATGTCTATATGGATAGATTGGAATGCTAATATGGTTGTGCTAGACGTACATATATGTGATATTTAAAGGGTTCAATATGGAAACGACAAGAAAGGTTCTTGCTGCATGGAAAGGATTGAATCAAGATTCAAGTGTATCGACACTTGGTGAGTGAAATCACATGAATATTTTAATCAATAATACTGTGATATGTACATATCCAGATATGTCTTATGCTCTAAATGTTGTGAGCATATACCAGAATGATTCATAAGATGATCATTGGACAATAGTTATGATATTCTTATGAGTTCTAGAAGAATTAAGAATATATCATGTATAAGTGACAAATAGTTACAAATAGTTCATTGTAAAGTGTTACATTGATACTAGTTTGTCACAAGATACAAATTAAATTTATCTCAATTTAAACTATGGGTGGCACAATGTAATGGAAAGGAGGTTCCATGATGGATTTGGATGAGTTCCAAAGTTGATACATTGTGATGGATACTACAACAAAAGGCTAAGTATATGACTGCTATAGTAGCAACAAAGGAGGGAATTTGGTTAAGAAGTTTGGTATCAAACTAGGTGTGGTTCACAATGGGCTAATACTATGAAGATATATTGTGCGACAATTATATCAACATGTTTTAACCCAAAGGAACTAAAGGTCTCACCAAAGACATGCAAATACACGCGGACCTGAAATTGTCAGATCCAGAGATTATGTTAACCACTAGTAAATGCGTATATACAACACCAGAAAGCCATAGGTGTTGAATGGGTAAGTTTACATAATAGATTATTGACTCTAGTTCAAGTGGGAGACTGAAGGGAATATGCCCAAGAGGCAATAATAAAGTGGTTATTATCTTATTCCTTGTTTATGATAAATGTTTATTTTGCATGCTATAATTGTATTAATTGGAAATATTAATACATGTGTGTTTAATAAGCAAATAAAGCATTCTTAGTTATGCCTCTCTTATAAACTAGATCGTTGATTAACAAGATGATCAAGGTTTCCTGATCATGGACATTGGATGTTGTTAATAACAAGGTCATAGCATTGGTGAATGATGTGATGAACATTCATCTGAAGTATACCATTACGATCAAAGTCATTATGTTTATATTGCTATAACATCATACGAAGTAATCTTAGTCCTTATACCATGAGATCATGTTAATTGCTAACACCAGAAGAGTACTTTGACAACATCAAACATCAAACTGTAATAGGGTGACTATAAAGGTGGGTTTGGGTACTCTGAAAGTGTTATGTTGAGGCTCATGGATCAAGAGTGGGATTTGTCCATCCTAATGACAGATAGATATACTCAGGGCCCTCTCGGTGATATCACATTGAAATAGCTTGCAAGCAAGTGATGTGATCACTAGAATGTTATATCACGGGAACGAGAAAAGAGTGCATGTTGGTAACAAGATCAAACCAGGTATGGGGATACCAATGATCGAATCTCGGACATGTAATATATCGCGAGACAAAGGGATTTTTTTATAACGTTAAAGGTTCACATGATCACTAGAGTCGTTGTTGAATGTGTGGGAGTCAATACGGATCTCTAGGTCCCGCTACTGATTATTGATCGGAGAGGGGTCTCTATCATGTCTGCATTATTCGCGAACCATAGGGTGACATACTTAATGGATATTGACACTATTTAGGAGCAAATATGTTTCACATAAAGATAATGAAAGCGCTGGAATCATTTCGATGGAAACCGGAATTGTTTTGGGTGAAATTGTTGAAACTGGTTCTGCATGTGATATTGAAATGTTGCAGGGAGTTTTATGTGAATGTTTGTTAATTAAAGTAATTAACAACATTCTGAATAAAATAAATAAAAGTGTTTTATTTAAAGAGAAAATGCATTTAATTGGTGTACATTAAATGCAAAGTGAGTGGAGTTGAAATTGATGTGAGTGGGCTTAGTGGAAGCTCCACCCACATGAATGAGGGAGAGGTGGGGGCACCCAACATGGCCGGCCAGCCATGGCCTTGGGGCTGTGCCCCCTCCCCTACAAAAGGAGCCCCATGGCTCTTCTCCACTTGCCCCGCCTCCTCGTGAAGGTTCTCTTCTCCCTCTAGTTATTCTCCATGGTCACGGATTAGCGACATACATGTTCCCGATGGATTTATCTGGAAAGGGAGTTGTTGCTTCCGTTGCATCGCTTGAGCGAGGAGGCGGAGGTTGTTCGGTGTACCGGATGTGTGTGAGATCATGGATGCACCACTGCTTTGTGGTGCTGGACTTTATGGTGCTAGACCTGATGGTGCTGGAACTACTGGACCTAAAGGACTTCATCACGATCTTGAGATCAGCAAGTATACGACTACATCAACCACGAAATCAGTTTCGTTAACAATGCTTTGTCGATCTTCAAGGGTATGTTCTCTATGGATGTATATCCACCTGTTGCTTGTATCTAGTAGATAGATCTTGGCGTATAATAGTCCCCATCGTAGGAAATTTTTTGTTTTCTATGCTGCAAACCCATTACCTTGGTCCTAAGAGACTTACCAAGGTAAAAAGAAAATGCAACCGCCCCAATTATCACACAAACTGGACCACGGTTTCTTATACGTAATACCCAAGTTTTTAGTACTAGGATTTTTCAAGCTTCCTAGCTAACTTCGCGCACTTCGGTGACTTCTTGTTAGTTTAACGAAATTAAGTCAAACTTTAGCTACAAGTAAGTGCGATAGATTGCTCTTGAATTAAATGTCTTTTCAAAGGTAGATGTGTGCATCTTATTTTAGTAAACAATGTCGTCGGTGTGAGTTCCCAACTATCAGGAAAGAAAATTCTCAGTTTTCTGAGTGATGACGAGATGATTCTTTTCCGTAAAGAAAGTCCGAAGAATATGGATCTCAATGCCATAAGCCAAGCTTCTAGATATATTAGCTAGGTGGACCAATGTGTTTTACTTATGATTCCCATGTTTTATGAGTTTTCAAGGTTCCTAGCTGACCCCGCCCACTTGTTAAATGACTTTATGTTGATGTATCGAAATAAGGTCAAATTTGAACTACAAGTAATAAATTGTAGTTTGGTTTGAAAGTTTTATGAAAAAAGCTTTTGGGGGTACCATCGAGCGGTCAATTAATATATCAAAAAGCACAGAGAGTTTTGATGACTATTCGACTTCTGGCTACTAAGATTTTGCATCTTGAAAATTTTGAACCCCTTTTGAAAACGATCACATGAAATAAGGAGAGAGGGGAAATGATTTTTCTATTCTCTATGGTCAAGCCACAAGCTTGTGGTGCACCTTAGGCTTAAAGATAACTTTATTTTTTCCACTATGTATAAGGTGAACCTTAGCGGATGCCACATAGTAGGCCTTATTAAGGTGTGCTTTTTTTACATAGTGCGGGAGTAGTATATTTCTTTGCTTAGACATATGCTCATCTCTGTCCATGTGTGGTGCATGCTAAGAGAATAAAACATTGGCAGGAGAAGAGGGCAGCAACGAAGAGGAGTTGAAGGCGGTTCCATGTCAGAGCAAAGTTATGATGGGTTCCTGACACAAGGTACTCATGCGGCCTTACAGTGTACACTCTACTAGTAGTAAATTTCAGGACCTATGCACGCAAAACAAATCGTGTATTTTCTCTCTCCTTTGATATGCTCCATCTCTCCTCCCCTTTCCCCTCGCGCACCGGCCTGGCGGATCTCTCTCCCCTCGTCCACAGTGTGGCGTTGCGCACGTGTGCCTTGGTACGGTGGCTCTGTGTCTCTGGCATGTTCGGCAGCCGCGTGTTCGTGTGGATTAGGGATGAGGAGTACATAGGAAGGAAACCACTTTGGTCCTTGGTGGCACAAAAATTCAAACTTTTCCAGTTTTCGAAATTTTCACTTGCTTCCCAAACATCGGGAGGGAAGGTTATTCAAAAGATCGGCCATTCGCAGTACTATACTTCTTAACTTATCTTTATCTTGTCTTATCTCTTACAATACCATACAACTGCATATAGTGTACGGATTAACTTTGAACATTGACCGTTTGATCAAGACTAGCAAATCCAAACATTGCTAACCGTTGGATCTTCTTTTACATTCTTAGCATCTAAAAATATTCTACTTATAGTCTTAAGCATGATGAACGCTAGTATGCACAAACCTCAAAACACACACTTAATTCATTGCCCAATTTCAGGGTCCTCGTGCTAAATGCATAGTCTTACTGGATACAATTTTCATTTTTATGAGGTCCTCGATGTAACTTATACTTCCACCGACCGTGTTAACTCTCAAGCACATCGCTCCTACGAGACCTACCATTAGATCGGCCATTCGTAGTACTTCTTATCTTATCTTTATCTTGTCTTATCTCTTACAATACCATACCACTGCATATAGTGTACGGATTAACTTTGAACATTGACCATTGGATCAAGAGTGGCAAATCCAAACATTGCTAACCGTTGGATCTTCTTTTCCATTCTTAGCATCTAGCAAGATTCTACTGATAGTCTTTAGCACAATGGACGCTAGTATGCACAAACCTTAAAACACACACTTCATTGCTTAGTTTCAGGGTCCTTGTGCTAAATGCATGGTCTTACTGGATGCAATTTTCATTTTTATGAGGTCCTTGATGTTACTTGTACTTCCACCGACCGTGTTAACTCTCAAGCTCCTCGCTCCTACGAGACCTACCATTAGATCGGCCATTCACAGTAGTACTTCGTATCATATCTTTATCATCTCTTATCTCTCTTACAATACCATACCACTGTCTAGTGTATGGAACATTGACCGTTTTTTAAGACTAGAAAATCCAAACATTGTTAACCGTTGGATCTTCTGTTCCATTCTTAGCATCTCGAAAGATTCTACTTATATTATAGTCTTTAGCACGATGAACGCTAGTATGCGCAAACCTCAAAACACACATTTCATTGCCTAGTTGCAGGATCCTTGTGCTAAATGCATGGACTTGGTTGCAATTTTCATTTTTTATGAGGTCCTTGATGTAACTTGTACTTCCACCCACCATGTTAACTCTCAAGCATCTAGCTCGTACGAGACCTACCATTAGATCGGCCATTCGCAGTACTTATTATCTTATCTTTATCTTGTCTTTTCTCTTACAATACTATACCACCATTGTATAGTGTACGAATTAACTTTAAACATTGACCGCTGGATCAAGACTGGCAAATTCAAACATTGCTAACCGTTAGATCTTCTATTTTCCCTTAGCATCGAGAAAGATTTGGTTGATAGTCTTTAGCACGATGAACGCTAGTATGCGCAAACCTCAAAACACACACACTTCATTGCTCAGTTTTAGGGTCATTGTGCTAAATGCATGGACTTCGATGCAATTTTTATTTTTATGAGGTCCTTGATGTAAGTCGTACTTCCATCGATCATGTTAACTCTCAAGCACCTCGCTCCTACGAGACCTACCATAGTTAAAATAAAATGCAACTGCTCCAATTATCACACAAACTCGACCAATGGTTTCTTATACGTAATACCCAAGTTTTTAGTACTATGATTTTTCAATATTCCTAGCAAACTTTGCACACTTTAGTGACTTCTTGTCAATTTATCGAAACTAGGTCAAACTTGAGCTACAAGTAGGCGTGATAGATTGCTCTTGAATTAAATGTATTTTCGGAGGTAGATGGGTGCATCTTCTTGTAGTAAACAATGTCGTCGGTGTGAGTTTCTAACTATGAGGAAAGAAAATTCTCAGTTTTCCGAGTGATGATGAGATGGTTCTTTTCCATTAAGAAAGTCTGAAGAATATGGATCTCAATGCCATAAGCCAAGCTTCAAAACATATTAAGTGGATCAACATGTTTTACTTACGATTCCCATGTTTTATGAGTTTTCAAACTCTCTATAGCTAATTAACTTTTCCCCACTTGAATGACTTCATGCCTATATTTATCGAAATTTGGTCAAACTAGAACTACAACAACTAAATTATAGGTTGCTTCTAAAGAATTACAAAAAACTTTTGGAGGTGTACCCATTGGGGGGTCAATTAATATATCAAAAACCAACCGAGAGTTTTGAAATAGGTTTTTAACTTCTTTCTAATTAAGATTTTGCATGTTGACAATTTAACAAAAAATTGCTCAAACTTGAGCTACAAGTAAGTGCGGTAGATTTTTCTTGAATTAAATGTTCCTTTGGAGGTAGATGGATGCATCTTCTTGTAGTAATTAGTACTGTCGATGTGAGTTTCCAACTATCAGGAAAGAACATTCTCAATTTTTCGAGTGATGATGAGATTATTGTTCGTTTTCGTAAAGAAAGTCCAAAGAATATGGATCTGAATGCCACAAGCCAAGCTTTCCGACATATATAGTGGACCGTCATATTGTACTTATGATTCCCGTGTTTTATGAGTTTTCAAACTTATTCCTATAGCTAACTTTGCCCACTTGAAAGTGATTTTATGTTGATTTATTGAAATTAGGTTAATTTTGAACTATAAGTAAATTGTAGGTTGCATTGAAATTTTTATGTTTTTTTTGAGGTAACCATTGGGGGATGATTTAATATATCACAAACCACCGCCGATAGTTTCTACAACAAGTTCAACTTCTTGCTAAGATTTTGCATCTTGACAATTTAACGAAATTA
Source organism: Avena insularis (assembly GCA_023614405.1). Lineage (NCBI taxonomy): Eukaryota > Viridiplantae > Streptophyta > Magnoliopsida > Poales > Poaceae > Avena > Avena insularis. The sequence goes on from CM042694.1 coordinate 534,071,357, forward strand.
GGTCAAACTTGAGCTACAAATAAATGCGATAGATTGCTCTTGAATTAATTGTCTTTTTAGAGGTAGATAGGTGCATCTTCTTGTAGTAAACAATGTCGTCGATGTGAGTTTTCAAATATCAGGAAAGATCATTCTTAATTTTCCGAGTGATGATGAGATTGTTCCTTTCTATAAAGACAGTCTGAAGAGTATGGATCTGAATGCCACAAGCCATGTTTTTAGTCATCTTACCACTATATAGTGTACAAATAACTTTGAATATTGACTGTTGGATCGAGACTCGTTAATCCGAACATTGCCAGACATTGGATCTTCTTTTCCATTCTAACATCTAGAATATTCTATTGATAGTCTTGAACACAATGAATGTTATGCATAAACCTCTCAAAACACACTTCTCCATCATACTATAATCTTCTCCCTCATTTCTCTAGACCATGTTACCAAAAATTTCAAGTGTTAGGTAGCTAATAATCTTTGACTTCTACACATGATGATACAAAGTAGAAGAACCAAATATACACCCATACTTTATAGATGTTGATCAAATTTATATATTTTCGTCTTTACCTATTATAATTTTATATAGTGATGATATGATGTCTATTATCTGAGCCTCACGTGCAGGGCACATGCAACTTACTAGTATATATAGTGGACCAACATGTTGTACTAATGATTCCTATGTTTTATGAGTTTTCAAAATTCCTAGCTAACTCCGCCTCTTGAATGACTCTATGTAGATTCATCAAAATTAGGTCAAATTTGAACTACAAGTAAATTGTAGGTTTTTTTGAAAGTTTTAAGAAAAAGCTTTTGGAGGTACCCATCAGACGGTCAATTAATATACTCCCTCTGACCCAAATTAGTTGACTTGGATTTGTCTAGATTCGGTTGTATCCAGACATGATTTAGTATTAGATACATCTGAATCTTAACAAATTTGAGTCAACTAATTTGGGTCGGAGGGAGTATCAGAAACCACAGAGAGTTTTGACAAGAGGTTCAACTTCTTCCTAAGATTTTGCATCTTGACAAACTTGAACTACAAGTAAGCGTATGTACTTGTCTCGAATTAAATGTCTTTTCAGAGGTAATTAATGAAAAAAGAAAGGGACGTAATAACTTAGCTAGTTACCATAACATCACACATACCAAGTGTCAACACCCAGATTTTTAATCCTAGATGCCCGTTATGCCATACCTCGCAATCCCAGGATTACTATTTTTGCGAGACATAACGGATTGGATATCACAGTACATCATCCATTACAAACCATACATAAGGTTTTACACAAATAAGGATCTCATGATCCAGTCTTAATACAACAAGCAGCGGAAATAAAAGATAAGCATAACGGTGGGGTCCATCTTCAGGGCACGAGCAATGACGACGTGAGATAGTCCTAGTTATCATAGTCGTCCTGCTGACCATCATCTTGATAATCTCCTAAATAGTCTGGCCATGATAATAGCCAGGGACAAAAGCCATGAGTACTCTTTAAGTACTCGCAAATTACTATTAACAGGTACTATAATTCTAAGTTAAAGTGCTGAATCTAATTTAACTATCAAGTTAAGTTTGAAACCTAAGCTGAGTTCAGAAGCAAAGAAAGATAAAGTAAAGTTCTAGAAGCACTTAAGTTGGGAAGCTACTATCATCAACACAACCCTGTTGTGGTCAAGTCAAAGTTCATTATTCACTTCAAGTTATTTAGAAAACATCTGACAACAAAACAGTATGGCCATTCCAACTGTCCATAACCGCGGACGCGGCTATTCGAATAGTTTGACACTCTGCAGAGGTGGTACACTTTCACCACAAGATTCGATACATCTGTCAGGGATAACCCTGAATCATCATACTTAGTATACAGATAATCAAACATAACCTTCCCTTTACACACCCTAGTACAAGCACCTCTCCTATGAGCATGGCCTCCCAACCATGACCATCAGTCATCTTGGGCACTGCATAGGTGGACAACATTGAGAGGTAGCCTCAGCTCAAACCTCTCCCGTGAGGGAACTAATACTAATGCATATAAATTTCCAGCTAAGCCTTACCCAATTCAGGTAGTGTGGTTATACGGTAAATTTGGAATGGTATCGCATCCGAATCCATTCATCAGTTTTATAAAAGGGTTAAGGCTCATGCCTCATCATTTTCATCATCATAAACCAGTTGTGTCTCTCAACACATGTCAAAACATCTCAATATAATGACTCATCATTCCAAGGTTTTCACAATTCCTTTTCACCAAGTGTTGCCATCTAAAGTGAATCAAGTTTTTGATCTGCTCTAAAATGTTAAGTTAAGAGTGTTCACTAAAGGGGAAAGATGGGATCAATCTCATGCCATAGAATGACATCTAAAGGTTTCTAAGTAGGGCAAGTTTTATACTTTTTATGCTACCTTCAAAATAAGTAAAGAACTTTGTATAACCTAAGAGGGGTAAAACTTGTAGGTAAGACTTGGGGTACTAATAGTTAAAAAGGGGTGTGATCAAAGCATGCCTAAAGCATCCTTGCTCATTCATCTAGCTTAATTCTAGCCTGCTAACAATAGCTTGCCTTGGTTGGTGTAGTAGTTGAAGTTTTCTTCTTCTTCTTCTTGGTATAACACCTCCTCCTGGAAAGCTTGGTCGATACTAGCGTCTATAAATACATAGGGAGTAGACAATCACCAAACAATACTTAACTAGGCTAAGTAGCATTCTAAGACACACAATTGATGATCTATTATCATCACAAGCATCACAAGTTTAATTTCAAAAGTTTCATCCTTTTTATTTTAGAAAAGTAATTTCTACTCATTGAAATATTAACTAACATTTAATAATCACCACCAAAATATGGGATCATGTGGACACATGTCCTCACCACATATTCTAACATGTGGGAATGAGATTTAAAGGTGGGATCAATATTACTTTGGTTTAAGTTCATTATTTAATGATTTAAAGTGACTAGAAATGCCTATATAGCATTATTTTGGTACTAGTACAAAGTCACTGCATGTAAACCTTAATATTATTACATATTTAGATAGATATGATGAAATGTGATTTTTGAGAGTTGGAATCAACTCAAAAGCTAACTTGGTTGATTTTATAAAAATGTTGCAAGTTGCAAAAGCTCTTGTCTTCTTATTTTTGTTAGGAGAGATCTATAACTCTAATTGAATTAAATCCAACGGGCTTGGATAGATCATTTTAATACCTTTCAGACAAAATTGGTTTCATGCAATTTGGATTTCCAAAACTCTCTGAATTGATTTTTGAAATAGTGGACAGAAACTAGATTTAACTAAAAAGAAAACTCCGGATTTGAATCGATGGGCTAGCGCGGGAAAGGACTTGGGACGGCCCAGTGGCGCTTCGCGGCGCGAGGCTCAGCTGACAGGGGGGTCCTGCGTGTCAGCGGCACTTAAAACGTGAAATGGTACGCGCGCTGTGGGCCATAGGATTAGAAGCGAGATCAACGGCTGAGGGTCGTCGTCGACGACGAACAGGTTGCCGGCGAGCTCGAACTCTAGCGGCTCGGTGGGGGTCTACTAGGGGGCATACCAGGGCTCCAGCAGGGTCGGCGAGGCGGGCAAACGACGTGGAGGACAACAGCAAGGCGAGGCGCGGTTGCGGTGGAGCTTGGGGTGGTCGAAATCGATGGCGCCCTTCTCCTCCTGAGGCGGCTGCTCCGGCTCCAATTTCGGCGAGCTGCTGCTCCACTTTCTCCGGCTAGAGGTGGGTGAGGTTCAGAGAGGTGAGGGGAGTGGAATGGTGTGGAGAGAAGAGGCTGGGGAGGGCTCCTTTTATAGGCCCGACGGTGAGACCGAGCGGGATGGGCAGTCGATGGTGGCGACATGGCTACGGCGAGGTAGAGGCATGGCTGGGGGTGGCGATCGATGGGAGGTCCCCTGGCGCTACTCTAGGAATTAAATGCAGTTGTAGGGGCGGTGGCACGCGGTCTGGGCGAGGTGGCTCTCTGAGAGGCAGAGGCGACGGTGTCCATGGCGAGCCGTGGCTGTGAGGCTTTGGGCAGCGAACGGGGATGTCTAGGGTGTTCTCCAGGTCGAGGCGGAGCGGAGGGCGCGGGCTGGTGCCAAGGGGCGGTCTGTGCGAGCAGGGACAGGGCATGCTCTGGGGGCGGCGTCGCTATGCTCGACCGGCTCCGTGCGTGGCGGTTCCTAGCCGCTCTGCCATCTGTCTCTGGCCTGGGGCTGGTTGGGCGGTGGAGGTGGACCACAGGCAACTTGCTAGACATGGTGAGGATTTTGGTCGAGGCTGCAAGTGCAGTGGCACCGGCGAGAGAGAGGGCTCGGCATGGCGGCAAAGGCTGACTAGGGGTTAGGGAAGAGGCTGGGGTTGGTCTGGCCAGGCTTGAGGGGGACAAAGATGATCAAAGCACATTGCAATTGCTAGATAAAATCAACCCAAAACAGTATTAGTTAGGCCAATATGATCTTGCCAGCAAGGTGTTTGATGAAATGGCCACAAGAGAAAAGTGTTTTGAATTTTGGTTTCAAAAATTTTGAGTGATCTCCACTAGTGATAGGTAGTCTCTGGTTGCAAGGGTTTTGAAAATGTAGCTCAAATAGATGGTTTTTGAAATAGGGGTGATCTATGCATATGCATTGGATTCAATTTTAAACTGCCATTTAAAATAGTTAACAGAATGTTTTTAGCAGATCAAAAGGTGGGCCTTGGTACCTCATTATGTGTACTAGCAAGGGGTGCAAATATCAAGAATTGTTTCTGTTAAGAATTGAGTACTAGGAATAGCCAAAGTAGGCATGAGAGTTAAATTTGCCAAAATGACCATTCCTTCTTTTTAATTCTTTTTTATTTGATTTTCTTTAGGAAAAGTTTGGGAATGATGTAGATGATGTTTAAATCACCTAAGAAACATTTTACAAGCATTGGATCAATCAATCATGGCAATTTAAACAACTCCTATTTTAAATGCATACACATATGAATGCTTTCATTTTAAATTTGGAAAAGTTTTTGTTAACCCTATTTCTGGATGATTTGATCTTGATAAGCTTGGATTAAAGTTTTGGGATGTTACAAACCTTCCCCCCCTTAAACAAAATCTCGTCCCGAGATTTACAAAGAAAACTAGGAACTAAAGAGATCTGGGAACTCTGTCCTAATGTAATCTTCGCGCTCCCAAGTGGCTTCCTCCTCGGTATGGTTGCTCCACTGAATCTTGAGAAACTTGATACTCCTGGTCCTGGTGGTTCTGTATGCTTCTTCTAAGATACGGATGGGCACTTCCCGATAGGTCAGGTCATTGTTGATTTCCACAGCTCTGTGATCAATATTCTTGAAAACTTCAGTCTTCTCAGGCACTTCCAAGCATTTGCGAAGTAACGAGATATGGAACACATTGTGGACGGCTGACATCTCTTCAGGCAGTTCCAGTTGGTACGATACTTATCCTCGGCGGTTCAGAATCTTGAAAGGTCTGATATATCTGGGAGCTAACTTTCCCTTCAGACTAAAGCGTTCAGTTCCCTTCAATGGTGAAACCTTGAGATATACGAAATCTCCGACATTGAAAGTCAGGTCTCTCCTTCTTTCGTCAGCATAACTCTTCTGTCTAGATTGGGCGGTCTTGAGGTGCTCACGGACTTTGTGAACTTTCTCTTCTGCTTCTCGGAGAATGTCGGGTCCAAAGATCTGACTCTCTCCTACTTGTGACCAATTCAAAGGGGTATGACACTTTCTTCCGTATAGGAATTCAAATGGTGCCATCTGCAAACTAGCCTGATAACTGTTGTTATATGAGAATTCTGCGAAAGGCAGGCAATCTTCCCATTTTGATTCGTATTCCAACACACAAGCTCTAAGCATATCCTCTAAGATCTGATTGACTCTCTTAGTTTGTCCATCTATTTGTGGGTGATACGCGGTACTGAAGTTCAACTTGGTTCCTAAACCTTCTTGAACTTTCTGCCAAAATCTTGAAGTAAACTGGGTTCCTCGATCTGATACGATGCTCTTGGGGGTTCCATGCAGACTAACAATCCTAGCAATGTATAGCTCTTCTAGCTTTGCACTCTGGTAGGTTGTCTTGACAGGTATGAAGTGGGCTACCTTGGACAGTCTATCAACTATGACCCAGATTGAGTCATTTCCCCTACTAGAAGTAGGTAAACCTGTGATAAAGTCCATTCCGATGGAATCCCATTTCCACTCCGGAATCTGCAATGGTTGCAATAGTACTGCAGGTCTCTGATGCTCTGCTTTGACTCTTTGACAGATGTCACATTTGGCGATGTAGCTTCCGATCTCTCTTTTCATCTTGTGCCACCAAAATTTCTCTTTCAAATCCTGATACATCTTTGTTCCTCCGGGGTGGATAGAATAAAGAGTATCATGAGCCTCCTTCATGATAACTTCCTTCAGCTCCGAATCTGCTGGCACACAGATACGTCCTTTGTACTACAGTACACCTTCTTCGTCTTCGGTGAATCCAGGTACCTTTCCTGTACCAATACGACGTTTGATTCCGTCGATACTTTCATTTCCCTTCTAGGCTTCCTTGATTTGGCTAATCAAAGTGGGTTGAAGTTCAATGCTAGCTAGGAATCCTTTGCTAACTAACTCAGTCCTGAACTGCTCCAACTCCTCATACAAACTTGGTTGCTTCTCTTTGATCATGGTGTTAAGCCTACACGGCAATCTGCTAAGAGCATCCGCTACCACATTGGCTTTGCCGGGGTGATAGTGAATGTCAAGGTCATAATCCTTGATTAACTCTATCCATCTTCTTTGCCTCATATTCAGCTCCTTCTGAGTGAAGATATACTTCAAGCTCTTATGATCTGAGTAAATCTCACAGCGATTACCCATCAAATAATGACGCCATGTCTTCAACGCTAGAACCATGGCTGCTAGCTCAAGGTCATGGGTCAGATAGTTCTGCTCATGTTGCTTCAATTGTCGAGATAGATACGCGATGACTTTGCCTTCTTGCATCAATACACATCCTAGGCCAATCTTGGATGCATCACAATACACATCAAACGGCTTCTTGATGTCTGGCATGATCAAAATTGGGGCTGATATCAATCTCTTCTTTAGCTCTTGGAAACTGGCTTCACACTTGTCTGTCCATTCAAACTTCTTGTCCTTCTTCAACAATTGGGTCATTGGTCGGGCTATGCTCGAGAATCCTTCTACGAACTTGCGGTAATATCCCGCTAATCTGAGAAACGAACGAACTTGGGTTTGATTGGTTGGGGCTTCCCATTCCTCGACATCTTTGATCTTGGTGGGATCAATAGAGACTCCTCCGGTAGAAACAATATGTCCTAGGAATCCTACTTCTTTCAGCCAAAACTCACACTTGCTGAACTTGGCATATAACTGATGCTCTCTCAGGGTTTCTAGAATGATTCTTAGATGTTGCTCATGCTCTTCTTCTGACTTGGAGTAGATAAGGATGTCGTCGATAAACACAACTACAAACTTATCTAGGAAATTCATAAAGATCTTATTCATGAGATTCATGAAACAAGCAGGGGCATTGGTTAATCCAAAAGACATAACCGTATACTCATATAAACCATAGCGAGTAGTGAACGCGGTCTTCGAAATATCCGTTGCATGAATCTTAAGTTGGTGATAACCAGTCCTAAGATCAATCTTTGAGAATACCTGGGCTCCAGTCAACTGATCAAATAGATCCTCTATCTTTGGCAAGGTGTACTTGTTCTTGATGGTGACACCATTCAACTTTCTATAATCTGTACACATGCAATTGCCTCCATCTTTCTTGTCGACGAATAACACTGGTGATCTCCATGGCGATGCGCTTGGCTGAATCAAGCCTGTTGCTAACATGGCATCCAACTGCTTCTTCAGTTCCACTAACTCTGAGGGGTTCATGGTATAGGGTCTCTGGGCTATAGGTCCGGTTCCGGGGATTAGTTCGATAATGAACTCAATATCCCTATCCAGGGGCATACCTGGCAATTCATCTGGGAATACGTCGGGGTATTCACAGACTACTCTGACTTGGTCAATGGTGGGCAGGGCTACACTCTTGTTGCACTTGAATTGACGGGGTAAGGTTTCAGAGATATGCTCTACTGTTACTCCAGAACTACTGGTCATGGTGATGGCTTTCTTAGCATAGTCTATCAGTCCTTTATGCCTTGACATCCAGTCCATACCTAGTACTACTTCCAATCCTTTGGTTCCAAGTACAATTAGGTTGGCATAAAAATTTATCCCATGTATTCTGATAGGTACAGCTTTGCAAATTTTTTCTAGCTTTTGTGGTTGAACCGGGGATTTGAACTATCATCACATGCTTCAGGTTGGTTGGGTGAATCTTACTAGTGCACACAAATTCTTCGGTGACAAATGAATGTGATGCTCCAGAATCAAACAATACTCTTGCTAAAACTGAGTTGACAGAAAACATACCAGCACTACATCTGGCACTTCCTTGGCTTCTTCTGCGTTCATGTGGAAGAGACGACCGTTGCGGTTGTGCGGGTTCCCTGGGGCAAATCTTCTTCCTGGTTGAACATGACGTTGCTGCTGAGCCGGGGCATTCATAGGGGCATTGGCGGCAGTCTTGTTGGGACACTCATTGGAGTAGTGACCCTTCACTCCACACTCGAAGCAAGTGATCTGGGACTTGTCCTTGACAGGTACACGATTGCCGATTCTGCGCAGTGTTATTGTTGATGTTGTTGTTGCTCTTGGGAGGGGCACGGTTGAAATTGTTAGCATTGCCGGAGTTGTGATTGTTTCCTCCGGACTTCACATTACCTCCGCTACGGTTGGGGTAACTTGGGCGAGAATTTGGGGGTCGGTTGTTCCTTGGTGCATATCCTGGTGAGGGGTTAGGATGGTACTTCTGGTGACTACTGGATCTAGACTGCTGCATCATACGACGCTTGCGGTTGTCGTTTGCCTGGTTAATCTTCCCTTCCATCTGAATGGCAGAGTCGACTAGCTCTTCGAGATCATCAAAACGGATGTTGACGAGACGATGCGCATCTCATCATGCGATGTTTAAGAATCTCTCCTTCTTGGCCTCCGTGTTGATCTCATCCGGTGCATACCTGGCAAGTGACAAGAATCTGTCACGGTACTCTACCACAGTCATTCTTCCTTGCTTCAATACACGGAATTCATCTCTCATCCTGTTGACAAGACCTTGCGGCACGTGGGTGCGGCTGAACTTGACCTTGAATGCTTCCCAGGTCATCACCTGGCCATGGTTCATATTACGGATGCTATTCCACCAAGCTCTTGCATATCCCGCCATATAGTGGGTGGCGAAGAGAACTTTCTCATTCTGATCAACTCTGGCAACCTCTAAGTTGTTTTCCATGGTCTGTAACCAGTCATCAGCATCTAATGGGTTTTTAGATTGGTTAAAGATTGGGGGATTGGTGTTCTGAAAGTTTTTGAGTTTGGATCCTTGGTGATCCTGATTTCCATGTCCTTGGTTGTTGAGAGCCATTTGGGCGATCTGCTGCAATGTTGCTAAGTTGGCTTGACGTTCGGCCCTGCTTGCTTCACGGTCTGCGATGAGATTCTGCAAGATCTGCAGCATTGGGTACTACGACGAGCTGCTCCCTCCTTGGTTTCCACGAGTCATCTGAAGATTGAGATAGATATAGGGGTAAGAGGGAAATTCTAAGGTTCATGGTTTTGGGTTTTCAAAGTTAAAACATTGAGTTAGACTCAGGTTTTTCATCTAACTTCTTTTTCATTCATGCAAGAAAGCACCCGATACAACACACACCACAATAAGCAAAGGGGAAAACAGATGGTTTGAAGAACCATTCTGCAAGCTACGATACAATGAGATGATACATCTCATGCTACGACAGTGCTCTAGTGCATCTACTCATCGTCGATGAAGTCAGAGTCTTCATCATCAGTGTAGAAGTCCACAACATCCTCCTCCAGAAAGTCATCATCGTTGCTGAGGTAAGAATCCATATCTCCCTGGATGTCTTCACCCTCATCTTCTTCTTTTTTGGCGGCAAGCTGAGCTTCCTGTTCCTTGACGGTCTTCTCGAGGTCAGCCACCTTCTTGCAAAGACGGGAGATGGTGCGATCCTTCTTTGCACGCTGGTGATGAAGAGACTGGCGATCTTGGACGAGCAGTGCGAAAGTCTGGGCCTTCTGGTCGGCAATGGCACGGTTCTGGTTGGCTAACTCTCTGGCATTGTCTAGTTCCTGCTGTCTGTCATGAAGCAAGAAATCAAGGTTCTCCACTTGACGCCTCAACTCTGGGTGGCTTGGCATCTCCATCGGCATTCCCATGAAGTCACGTCTTGCATAGTGCGCAAAACGGGTTCCTTGGATCTTGTTGACGTTGAGGGCACATAGACGTGCGAGAGCTTCATGCATTGCCCTGGCTAATCCATCTAGCCAGTTGTTCTCTCTTACGGAGAACTGAATTCTCCCGGAAGTTGGTGCTTCGATGCTTCCCTGAGGATCCGCGGTGACTAGCCACTGTAGGTCTCCTCCTGGGGGTCCTAGAAGTTGAGCTCCAAGAAACTCCAGATGTGGGCGTCCTAGTAACTCCGACAGTGAATCCAGATCCCTCTCGAAGATCAGCTGACCTCCGTTTCCCAACTGGTAAAACTTGCTGAACTGAGTCTGCATCTACAAGAATTAAGGATGAGGAAGTTAGGGAAGTGATCAAGTGTGCCAAATTTTAAGTAATACTGTAAGAATTTTGAGGAACATGACTTTTTGAGAAAGAAAGAGTTCACAACGGTAAGAGAGGAAATAGTTTTTTTTATAAATACTCACTTTGGTTTTGAAGCTAAGTTTTTTATTTGGACGTCCATTCTAACTAGGGTCTCCTATGGTCAGGATGGCTCTGATACCAACTTGTCAACACCCGGATTTTTAATCCCAGATGCCCGTTATGCCATACCTCGCAATCCCAGGATTACCATTTTTGCGAGACATAACGGATTGGATATCACAGTACATCATCCATTACAAACCGTGCATAAGGTTTTACACAAATAAGGATCTCATGATCTAGTCTTAATACAACAAGCAGCGGAAATAAAAGATAAGCGTAATGGTGGGGTCCATCTTCAGGGCCACAGGCAATGCTGACGAAGGCAGATAGTCCTAGTTATCATAGCCGTCCTGCTGACCATCATCTTGATAATCTCCTTCATAGTCTGGCCATGATAATAGCTAGGGACAAAAGCCATGAGTACTCTTTAAGTACTCGCAAATTACTATTAACAGGTACTATAATTCTAAGTTAAAGTGCTAAATCTAATTTAACTATCAAGTTAAGTTTGAAACCTAAGCTGAGTTTAGAAGCAAAGAAAGATAAAGTAAAGTTCTAGAAGCACTTAAGTTGGGAAGCTACTATCATCAACACAACCCTGTTATGGTCAAGTCAAAGTTCATTATTCACTTCAAGTTATTTAGAAAACATCTGACAACGAAACAGTATGGCCATTCCAACTGTCCATAATCATGACGCTATTGAATAGTTTGACACTCTGCAAAGGTGGTACACTTTCACCACAAGATTCGATACATCTGTCAGGGATAACCCTGAATCATCATACTTAGTATGCAGATAATCAAACATAACCTTCCCTTTACACACCCTAGTACAAGTACCTCTCCTATGAGCATGGCCTCCCAACCATGACCATCAGTCATCTTGGGCACTACATAGGTGGACAACATTGAGAGGTAGCCTCAGGTCAAACCTCTCCCGTGAGGGAACTAATACTAATGCATATAATTTTCCAGCTAATCCTTACCCAATTCAGGTAGTGTGGTTGTACGGTAAATTTGGAATGGTATCGCATCCGAATCCAACCATCAGTTTTATAAAAGGGTTAAGGCTCATGCGTCATCATTTTCATCATCATAAACCAGTTGTGTCTCTCAAGACATGTCAAAACATCTCAATAGAATGACTCATCATTCCAAGGTTTTCACAATTCCTTTTCACCAAGTGTTCCCATCTAAAGTGACTCAAGTTTTTGATCTACTCTAAAATGTTAAGTTAAGAGTGTTCACGAAAGGGGAAAGATGGGATCAATCTCATGCCATAGAATGACATCTAAAGGTTTCTAAGTAGGGCAAGTTTTATACTTTTTATGTTACCTTCAAAATAAGTAAAGAACTTTGTATAACCTAAGAGGGGTAAAACTTGTAGGTAAGACTTGGGGTACTAATAGTTAAAAAGGGGTGTGATCAAAGCATGCCTAAAGCATCCTTGCTCATTCATCTAGCTTAATTCTAGCCTGCTAACAATAGCTTGCCTTGGTTGGTGCAGTGGTTGAAGTTTTCTTCTTCTTCTTCTTAGTAGAACTCCTCCTCCTTGAAAGCTTGGTCGGTACTAGCGTCTATAAATACATAGGGAGTAGACAATCACCAAACAATACTTAACTAGGCTAAGTAGCATTCTAAGACACACAATTGATGATCTATTATCATCACAAGCATCACATGTTTAATTTCAAAAGTTTCATCCTTTTTATTTTAGAAAAGTAATTTCTACTCATTGAAATATTAACTAACATTTAATATTCACCACCAAAATATGGGATCATGTGGACACATGTCCTCACCATATATTCTAACATGTGGGAATGAGATTTAAAGGTGGGATCAATATTACTTTGGTTCAAGTTCATTATTTAATGATTTAAAGTGACTAGAAATGCCTATATAGTATTATTTTGGTACTAGTCCAAAATCACTGCATGTAAACCTTAATATTATTACATATTTAGATAGATATGATGAAATGTGATTTTTGAGAGTTGGAATCAACTCAAAAGCTAACTTGGTTGATTTTATAAAAATGTTGCAAGTTGCAAAAGCTTCTGTCTTCTTATTTTTGTTAGGAGAGATCTATAACTACAATTGAATTAAATCCAACGGGCTTGGATAGATCATTTTAATACCTTTCAGACAAAATTGGTTTCATGCAATTTGGATTTCTAAAACTCTCTGAATTGATTTTTGAAATAGTGGACAGAAACTAGATTTAACTAAAAAGAAAACTCCAGATTTGAATCGATGGGCTAGCGCGGGAAAGGACTTGGGCCGGCCCAGTGGCGCTCCGCGGCGTGAGGCTCAGCTGACAGGGGGTCCCGCGTGTCAGCGGCACTTAAAACGCGAAACGGTACGCGCGCTGTGGGCCGTAGGATTAGAAGCGAGATCAACGGCTGAGGGTCGTCGTCGACGACGAACAAGTCGCCGGCGAGCTCGAACCCTAGCGGCTTGGGGGGGGTCTACTGGGGCGTACCAGTGCTCCAGCAGGGTCGGCGAGGCGGGCAAACGACGTGGAAGACGACAGCGAGGCGAGGCGCGGTTGCGGTGGAGCTTGGGGTGGTCGAAATCGACGACGCCCTTCTCCTCCTGAGGTGGCTGCTTCGGCTCCAATTCCGGCGAGCTGCTGCTCCACTTGCTCCGGCTAGAGGTGGGTGAGGTTCAGAGAGGTGAGGGGAGTGGAATGGTGTGGAGAGAAGAGGCTGTGGAGGGCTCCTTTTATAGGCCCGACGGTGAGACCGAGCGGGATGGGCAGTCGACGGTGGCGACATGGCTACGGCGAGGTAGAGGCATGGCTGGGGGTGGCGATCGATGGGCGGTCCCCTGGTGGTGCTCTAGGAATTGAATGCGGCCGTAGGGGCGGTGGCACGCGGTCTGGGTGAGGTGGCGCTCTGAGAGGCAGAGGCGACGGTGTCCATGGCGAGCGGTGGATGTGAGGCTTTGGGCGGCGAACGGGGATGTCTGGGCTGTTCTCCAGGTCGAGGCGGAGCAGAGGGCGTGGGCTGGTGCCAAGGGGATGCAGGCGAAGGGACAGGCGTGCTGGGGGCGGCGTCGGCATGCTCGACTGGCTCCGGGCGCGGCGGTTCCTGGCCACTCTGCCCTCTGTCTCTGGCCTGGGGCTGGTTGGGCGGTGGAGGTGGACCACAGGCAACTTGCTAGACATGGTGAGGGAGGCTGGAGAGGACGGCTACTGCGAGTGCACGGTCGACCAGCGAGAGAGGGCTCGGCATGGCAGTGCAGTGCAGCTAGGGGTTAGGAAGAGGCTAGGGTTAGTCTGGTCAGGCTTGAGGGGGACAAAGATGATCAAAGCACATTGCAATTGCTAGACAAAATCAACCCAAAACAGTATTAGTTAGGCCAATATGATCTTGCCAGCAAGGTGTTTGATGAAATGGCCGCAAGAGAAAAAGTTTTGAATTTTGGTTTCAAAAATTTTGACTGATCTCCACTAGTGATAGGTAGTCTCTGGTTGCAAGGGTTTTGAAAATGGAGCTCAAATAGATGGTTTTTGAAATAGGGGTGATCTATGCATATGCATTGGATTCAATTTTAAACTGCCATTTAAAATAGTTAACAGAATGTTTTTAGCAGATCAAAAGGTGGGCCTTGGTACCTCATTATGTGTACTAGCAAGGGGTGCAGAGATTAAGAATTGTTTCTATTAAGAATGGAGTACTAGGAATAGCCAAAGTAGGCATGAGAGTTAAATTTGCCAAAATGACCATTCCTTCTTTTTAATTCTTTTTTATTTGATTTTCTTTAGGAAAAGTTTGGGAATGATGTAGATGATGTTTAAATCACCTAAGAAACATTTTACAAGCATTGGATCAATCAATCATGGAAATTCAAACAACTCCTATTTTAAATGCATACACATATGAATGCTTTCATTTTAAATTTGGAAAAGTTTTTGTTAACCCTATTTCTGGATGATTTGATCTTGATAAGCTTGGATTAAAGTTTTGGGATGTTACACCAAGACTAGTATATGATTCTACAACCTAATCATCCCATGTGGGATATTCACAACACCACGTGGGATATTAGGTGAGATATTCACAACACCACGCTCTTACGTATGTAGTCGTCGACCACGAACGGTAGTTTGCAATATACTAATTCCCAATGGAACAACAGATCACACTCAATTGCAGTAGTATAATTCGATCACAGGATAATTCTAGAGGTTCTTTGAAAGAAACAACTCCAAAATAGTTTAAATGTGGTCTAAACCCTAACTATGGGGTGTCCTAGGGCTTATAAGGGCGGCTAGGGTGGCCAGAAACCAAAACTAAGACGCGTACGACTCAAACTAATACATGCCGACTTGGACCAGATTTCGATCAGCGTGCGGACAGTCTGGTTGATATCGGCCGGACAATCCGGTCGGCCGGACACTCTAGGTGGATTCGGTCGGACAGTCCGGTTCGGCCGGAAACTTCCAAGTTTCCAGGTGGTGTCCAGGTAGTGTCTGATTTGGTGTACTGATTGTCCGCACCACTTCACCTTGCAGGTAGGCCGGACAGTCTGGGTGGAGTCGGTCGGACACTCCGGTCGTCGCAGGCATTCTTGAGCTTTCCTTCTTGATGATCTCCTCCTTGCTCTGTGTGCCTGCCTCCCGCTCCTCCCTCGCGCATCCTTGGATGATCATCATGTCGGACTCCTTGCCTTCCTCCCTCTCCTTCCCGCTAGCGCTAGTCTGATCGATATTAAATCTAGTCAAACAATAACACCATGATTTAGGTAGTATAAATTTCTTATAAATCAAAGTATCTTGTCCAACTAGGAATGAAGTCACCTGATAGTCATCATTTATTTGACTCAAAATTTCCTTTCAGTTCAAGAAGTCAGAATCATTGTAATCCCTGTATATCTCTAATACCAAGATGATATGGGGTGGCCCGATCTTCTCAGCAAGAACTTGTCCATGATGATAATGGTGGATGGATAAATTGTGGGGCCCCCGGATTAATCCTCCGAG
Organism: Avena insularis; assembly: GCA_023614405.1. Classification (NCBI taxonomy): domain Eukaryota; kingdom Viridiplantae; phylum Streptophyta; class Magnoliopsida; order Poales; family Poaceae; genus Avena; species Avena insularis. The sequence goes on from CM042694.1 coordinate 534,087,149, forward strand.
AATCCCTGTTATGCATACAACCACGATCCCATGATTAGTTAGTCGTGGCACATAACCGACCAGTACCATTACAACATCCGAGATATATCGAAATACAAGACTTACATACATGCCATTATGGCTATGCCATCTTCATCAGTGGAACACCATCACGCGTAGAGCCCAATCGTGCCTCAACCTACAGGCAACTGACTGGGAGACGTCCTAGCTCGCATAGTCGTCAACGTCACCTTCTTCTTGATATCTGACCAAGTTAATAGCCAGGGACAATGCCAGTGAGTACATTGAATGTACTCGCAAACCACCTTAAGATAACAATAATAACAAGAGGATATGCATTATGGCTATGGTAGTAGGAGGGCACCAAGGGAGGTTCTTTTCTCAATTAGTTTCTCTTGTAGATATAGCAACTACATATCTATGTTGAAAACCTTTGTAAAACATTTTGGAAACCTTTTTGAAAAGTTTTGGAGAATCATAAGACTAGTCACCCATTTGTTCCTCCTTTCCGGTCATCCCATGACCAAACTCCTTCCATCCCTTTCTGACAATCCCATGGTCAAAACAGGGATCCTTGCCGGCCATCCCATGGTCAAAAACATTTCCAAAGCCATTTCTTTTCAGAAATCCTTTTTGAAAACAAAACCAGCACCACTCTACAGAAGTTTGTCCAACCCGTCCTTAACCACGGACATGGCTATTAAAATAGATTTACACTCTGCAGAGGTTGTACACTTTACCCACACCATCCGGGTACACTACCCTGATCTTCACCGATCGTGGGTCGAGTAACCGATCAAGACTCTCCGGATGCCCACTCCAATATAAGTGCCTACCCTATGAGTGTTAATACCCTCAAAACTGGGACGTCGGGTACCGAGGACCAACCGGAGCACTTTTTCCACTTCTCGAGTGTGCGCTTTCAATGAGGGGCTCATAGTAACGCGTGGAGGCCAGTAGACCCTTCGTTCCTTCTCCAGGTCGATGTCCCACATGGACCTTTATCGAAGAAGGCCTACCCTCCAGGGATCCCCGATCCCCTGTAGTTGTTGCGAGGCAGCTTATACAAGAATAGACAAACATCAAATCCAGCCCTGTCCCATACCAGAGTAATGTGGTTGCACGGGTTAAGTTGTTATAGCTAAACTGCAAAGAACCGGGTGCGTTTTTGTAAACCTTTTTCCTCTAGTTTTCCTCCAGCATTTTATAAAACAAAAACCTTTTTCTTTCTCAACATCTCTTGGGAGGTCCCACCTCACCAAGGTTTTATCATAAAACATTTGGTAAAACTTTTTCCGGGGTCTTCCCATCCTCTAGCTTTGCTTCGGCTAAATCGGGGTCTCCAAAGGGGTATGGTGTAATACACCATCTATTCTACCAGGGACAAGTAGGTATCACCAAGGGAGTTGTACTTAATAGTACAAAATAGCAATAGTTCAGAGGAGCCAAACCACTACCATATATACATCAACAAATAATAAAACAATGCAGTTTCACAAATAGTAGACAAAACATGCATAAGTAAAATAGTAGGACAAGGCTTATGAGCAAGAAGGTGGCTTGCCTGATGATCAGCAATATGGCATAAATGTCCCTGGACTTCTTCTTTAGATAACCCAGAATACCAATACCAAATAATAAATACCACTTCTTCTGCTCTTTGATTTCATCGCAACTATCATCGTCCCAACAGCACATGCAAGCAAACCAAGCCACAATCAACACAAGGCATGCAAGCACTAATACATACAGCAAACAATGAACAATACAAGTTTACAAATCAGTAGGTCTTAGGAAGTTTGGATTAATAGGGTTGGTCTTGTCTTGGAAACATGGAGGAAAATCCCCTTAGGATTTATATTCTAGGAATTACCAAAGAGGGGGTTTTGGACTAAGGACATTTTCTGTATGGTACCATTGTAAAAACATGATACCAACAAATAGGTATTGATAAGATGAAACCAAAAAAAGTGGTTTCACTATTTTATCACTTTTCTTGAAATACTTATGAATATTCTAGGGCTAAAGGCTCTAGTATTAGGAAATAATTCACCAGAAATATTCTGGAGCTCCAAAAATTATTTCCTTGGGTGGTTCAGTAAGGTTTGATGTACTTGTTCATTGAGAGTTGGAATCAGGTCAAGAAAATTACCAGAATGCCCTCAGGAAATTCCCAAAGGCAGTTCTGTAGCCAAATTGTCTTTTTCACCAGATTAAATTTATAGAAGATTTTGATTTGATTCGAAGGGCACAAGGTAGGCATTTATAATACCTTTCTGTAGAAATTGGAATCAACCTGTTTGGAGTTGCAGAGCTACTGTGGTCAAATTATAGGTGAATTAACCATGCACAGAACAGATTCATTCACAATAATTCAACTGAGGCTTAGAAAATTATGTGCTCCTGGATTTTGATAGATAATGATATGGAGTTTTACGGGGAGTTGGAATTAGGTCATAACTCTGTTGGTTTGACCTAGAGGAATTCCTAAAGTCAGATCAGAGCTGTTTTTGTTATTTTTACTAAAGACAAACAACTGTTCACTTTGGCATGAGACCAAGGTCCAGAGATGGCTACTTTCAAAAGTTACCACTGGCACTTGATTTCATTCCATTTGGAGATGTGAAGCTTACAGAGGAATTTAATTAGTGGGGTAGACACATTTTGGTGGAAATAATACCCATAAATAATGAAAATTACTTTGGGCAAATGACCAGTTCTGCATGATGAGAAAAACCATAGGGGACCATGTAAAATTATCACCTGGGCGAGATCATGCAGTTTTATATTTTATCTGGATTTAAACTAACAGGTATATTTCAGATCTAGAATTCCTAGAGAAAAAGAAAAAGGAAAAAACCACTGTCGGGCCGGATCTGGAGGGGAGATGGGTCGTCTAGGGGAGAAGACGCCCACAGGCGGGCAGCCTTTACGCAGAGGAGGGGTTCAAACGGCTGGCGCGGGCCCGCCCGTCGTGGCGCCAGCTGTATGGGGAGATCCCCACCGTTCGTTTAAGATGGGATCGACGCAGGGGCGTCGTCGTCCTTCCTAGACACCGTGGCAGCAAGGGGAAACCCTAGGCAGAGCTAGGCGGCGGGGGGCTTACCAGCGGGGTGGATAGGGGCCGGGAGGTGGCGGAGATGGATCGGGGCTCGACGGCGGTCCCAACGATGGGCGGCAAGGTGGGCCTCGATGTTGGAATCTTGCTCGCGTAGTGGTGCCCGAGAGGGAGCTCACCGGAGCTTGGCCGAGGCGACGGTAGTGGCGGTCCTGGGCAAAACAGAGGGTAGGGTTAGATAGAGGAGGAGGAGGGGATCATCATAGAGGGACATGCATCAGGGGAGGCGAGGGGAGAGAGCTTAGCTCGTTTTGGGGAGGAGGCCGAGGCTTCTCCCTTGCTCTCTCTCGAGCAGGGTAGAGCAGTGGGGAGGGAGAGGGGTGCTCTAGGGTGGTGAGGTAGAGGGGTAGGAGGCAAATGAGGGGGAGGGGAGAGCTGCAGTGGCCTCTAGAAATATATACCGAGAGGGAGAGGTTCTTGATGGACTTGGTCCATTGAGCTTGTGGGGGAGGGAGGTGAAACCAGGGGAGGATGTTGTGGGCAGGGAGGTGGTTTTCTGGTCGAGCTGCAGAGCAGAGGGGGAGGGGTAGCTGCTGCTAGAGGAGTAAAGGGGGTTTTGCAAGCCAAGACACCCACATGGGGTTAAGCACTAGAGGACAAGCATGCTACAGTAGTTGCTACAGTGATCTCGACCAGAGGAGATGGTGGTTGATGTGGTGAGTGGTGGTGAGCCTTGGTGGTGATTGATTCTTGGTTTGGCTCACTAATTCTTTAGTTTGCCCAATTTGATCAAATAGATGGTTTGAAGGGAGTCCAAAAATTTGCGTTGGACCAGCTAGGGAAATGGTACTGGGAGGTAGATGAGGTCAAGGTAGACTCCTAGGATTTAATTGAGATTTTTATATGGGGTTTTAGTCCTCCTAAATCTATGTATTTAAAAAGGACAAAAGTGGTTTCTAGAAGATCATTTGATATTTTTACATGGGACAAGGTTGGTTTCTGGTTTGAGAGGGTCCCAAATGTGAATGCACACTCAGGGGAATTTTCCCAAGATTTATTGAGGATTAAAAGTATTTAAAACAAGTATTATTCCAATTCAGCCATTTTAGAAAATGGGCAAAAAGAAATAATAAAGCTTCTCAAATATATTTATTTTTAAGATGGAAAGATAGGGTATGATATGTGGAACACACATGAGCCAAAAGTTGGGGAAGTGTTTTGGCAAAAACCAAACTTTCCTTTATGGAAGAAGTTTTGGGGATTTTATCTATTAAAGGAATTTAATAGATTTGGGGCCATAATAATTATGGATAATTATTGATAAATCTTGAGGATCAATGTAGATGAGATATACAAGGTGTAGTAAGCATTTGAAACCTCGTGGAATGAAATTCCAACTTGAATAAGATGGAAAATAAGGAGTTGATGATCTAGGGTGATGTTATTTTTATACCACCAAAACATGGTTGTATCTTGGATTTCAGAGTTCACCTTGATGAGAGGGATAGATGGATAGGCATACCAGGTCATATAGATGATCATGGAAGGAGGAGTTTGAATTAATTGCATTTGAGGTGATCTAGAAGTGATGGAAAACTTTGTTGAAAATAAGGCTGCCGTACCAAAAGAGTCTTGATGCCTTATAAACCATGTGGGTTTAATAAGCTCAAGGATCCACTTGGAACAAGTGAAGTTGGTTTTGATAGACCTCAATGATTAGATCACAACCATGCAGAGAGTTGGTCCATAGAGGGTTGTATGAGGGTGTGAGCTTCTACCCAAGTAGGCATGATGACTAGATTTGCAAGAAATGTTATTTTCTTGTCTGCAAAACCATCAAGAACAAGTGGGTTGGAGGAGGATATAACCATGGATAAATGTGGGCCTTGTTAGTCCTTAGGATGGTTAACAATATGGTTCAAGTACATTTTCAAAAATGCACAAGGGTTGAGAAAGGGAGACATCCAAAAAGGTGATGTTGGAAACAGATTTCAAGACAGCCAAATTTGGCAGATTTGAGGTTTTTGACTAGAGCATGAGAGGGAATGTTCTTGGAGGGGTTGCAAGGTATCAGAGCATCAACAAGTGGATGATGTTGAGGTGTAGATTGAGTAGCAGGGATCCAAGCTGAATATTGGTCTTCATGGACTTGGAAACATCTAGAATGAAAAACCTCAGAATGGCTCTGGTTAAGGGTTTTAGATGATCACCTAGTGGCTAGGGATCATATCTAGGTTTGTATTCTTGCTTAGGGATTGATGATTTGGAAACATCTTGATCCTAGTGATGAGCTCCTAGAGTAACTCATACTACTTCCTAAGAAAACAAGTCAAACAGCAGATCAAGGCAACTCATCTTATAAACTAGTTAACTACTCTAGGGTTACCACAAAGCTTAGCTTGAGGTAAGGTTTGGGGTGTTTTTAAGAGGTTGGGTTTTGAATAAGGTGAGAATTCTTGGTACCTCTACCAAGAGTAGAATTCAAATGCTTTGAAAAGAGGTTTTGGGAGAACTAGGGGTAAGGTTAGTTGAGTGTTCTGTCTTGAAAACATAAGGAGATTATTATATATCTCTCCATAGTTTTGTTAATAGAAGCTACCAAAATAGTTTTGGTTGCATAAGCATCTTGGCTCATGTTTTGAAATGCTAGAACGTTTGAGAATATGTAAAATGAGTCAGGATAGTTTTTGGGTAAATAGCTTTTGTCAATTGAGGGTGAGGTAAGGAGTATCATAAGATACACTCTCTTAGGCACAAGCACAAACAAACACAAGCAGACACTGCACCTAAGAACAAGAAAAAGTTTTTGTTCCCCCTGATTTTTGCATTCTGGTCTACTAATCAGGGTTGTTGAAATTGGGATGTTACATAAATAGCCTGTAGCTATGAACTCTCCCGCTCGAACCCTGATGCCAATGCAACAGCTCTCAAACCCTGTGGGATATTCACAACACCACGCTCTTGCATACGTAGCCATCGACCATGAACGGCAGTTTGCAATCTACTAATTACCAATGGAACAACAGATCATACTCAATTATAGTAGCATAATTCAATCACAGGGTAATTCCAGAGGTTCTTTGAAAGAAACAACTCCAAAATAGTTTAAACATGGTCTAAAACCTAACTATGGGGAGTCCTAGGGCTTATAAGGGTGGCTGGGGCGGCTAGAAACCGAAACTAAGACGCGTACGACTCAAACTGATACATGCTGACTCAGACCAGATTTCGGTCGACTCGCGGACAGTCTGGTTGATATCGGCCGGACAGTCCGGTCGGGCGGACACTCCGGGTGGATTCGGCCGGATAGTCCGGTTTGTCCGGAAACTTCCAAGTTTCCACGTGGTTTCTGGGTAGTGTCCGATTTGGTGTACTGATTGTCCGCACCACTTCTCCTCGCAGGTAGGCTGGATAGTCCGGGTGGACTCGGCCGGACACTCCGTTCATCACAGGAATTCTTGCGCTTTCCTTCTTGATGATCTCCTCCTTGCTTCGTGCGCCTGCCTCCCGCTCCTCCCTCGCGCATCCTTGGATGATCATCATGTCGTACTCCTCGCCTTCCTCCCTCTCCTTCCTGCTAGCGCTAGTCTGATCGATATTAAATCTAGTCAAACAATAATACAATGACTTAGGTAGTATAAACTTCTTATAAATCAAAGTATCTTGTCCAACTAGGAATGAAGTCACCTAATAGTCATCATTGATTTGACTTAATATTTCCTTCCAGTTCAAGCAGTCAGAATCATTGTAATCCCTATATATATCCTCATCAAGATTACCTGGCCACTGTCAAGCTACATGGCGGCTCAAAAGCCACAACAATGCAAAGCTTACAATTGCACCTCACTGGCGCCACAAGGTCATGGCTCAGACAGCTACCCAAAGATTCTATTCACAGCTGGAACGACCTCGAAGACAAGTTCATTCGACTCTTTCATTTCACATTGAAATGACCCGCATCTTTAGAGCAACTACGGGCATGCAAACAGAAGCCCGGAGAGTCAATAAGAGCATTCATCCAGCGATGGAACATCATCAAAAATATAGCCAAATCCATATCCGATGAAAGAGCAATTGATGCCTTCAATGATGGCCTCCATCGCCGAGAATTCATAGAAGAACTAGGGCAAGTCAAACCCAAGACAATCTCACAGTTAATGGACTTAGCAAATCGATGTGCTGATGGAGAAGATGTGTTGCATAACAAACGAGCACGGTCACCCGAAGAAGACAGGGATAAACGCAGAAATGACAGGAGGCGATGAAACAATGATGGAAACACGGGACCAAGATACGTCGCGGCCAGTTTTCTAGGTGAAAGCAACAATAGGGATAACGAATACAATAGCGGGTACCTCCGCAACAGGGACGAAGGCGGAGGAGGTCAATCAGCATAGCGATACCAGCCAAGAACTCAAGACCCACCCATTTCTGCAATGCAAATACTGGAAGGGCCCTGTAACATGCACTTTTACATCGATTCAGCAGGAAGAAGACAATCCAACCACCTCATGAAAGATTGAGGCACGTTCTTAAAGAGGCAAGAGCTATGCAATGCAAAAGCAACCGAAGCAACAAGAAGAGGATACACATCCACGCCTGGCACATTAGCCATCGGTGCACCGCCTCCACCAGCAGGACAACCACAAAACACAACCAATCAAAATGACGATTACCCTAGGTCAAAAGGGGCAATGTCGATGATTCAAAAAGGGCGTTCATCTAACAGAATTCAGAAGCTAATCACAAGACAAGTCCACATGGCGGAAATGGATCCACCAACCGCACCCAAATATCTCCGCTGGTCAGAACAAGAAATCACATTCAGCAGAGCTGACCACCCTCATCGCGTACCAAGATCGGGCCATTCGGCCTTGATAATGGAAGCACAAATTGGCGGATTCAACATGAGTAAAGTCTTCATGGACGCAGCAAGCAACATAAATATGATCTATGCCAAAACACTTAGGGCAATGAATTACCCCTTAGCAAATTTGCCACCAACAGAAACACCCTTCCATGGCATAGTTCCAGGTAAAGCCAAAATTCCTTTAGGTAAAATTTTCCTTAATGTTGTGTTTGGATCCAAAGAAAATTCCAGGCATGTTTAGAAAAATTCCAGTAGGGCAGCCGACAAAAAATATATAAATCTCGGATCGCAGCTAAATGCGATTAAACTCGGAATGCCATGTTTAGAAACATGAAGGTAAGACCCCGGGATTTGTCCTGTGTGGCTTGGTAATCACACAAGAATGCGCTCTGCCAGTATTATATCCATATCTATGATACGAAGAAAAATCCCGATGGACGCGTTGGGTACCCGATAAAATAAAACTAGAACTCGGTATTCGATAAGACCTTAGTGGTCTGAACTGAGTTACGCTAGTAATAAATCCTGAGTTCAGGCCTAGGGACTTGAATTTGATGTAGGACAACCTTGCTTTTGTCTAGGAGCAATTAACTGATTCCCAATCTGTCGGATGCATCAGGCTCGTTGTACCAAATCCCTATAAAACATTAAAAATAGTAAAAACCAAGAATTAAACATTTTTTCTTGAGACTCAACCCGAATCTACAGTTCGGGTAGAGTCTTGGGGGCTACTGACATAGGTATGATTACTCGGGTCCCTATGATTTGCTACCTCGGGCCTGTGAAAAGGCTTACGGCCCATGAAGAGTCAAGATGAAGATCCAAAGTAGCAATCGACAAAGATTATAGTTGTATTAGGAAAGAGAAACAACGACCAACATCGAGCTAGTGTTGTAATCATGTAACCTATCCGCATACAACTTTGAGACCCGACCTATTATAGGGCGGGAGAAGCCTAAGAAAAGAGCCAAGTGATTTGTAACAGAGTGATTCTTCTTAATATTCAGGCGACATTGATTCTATTGTTTCCTAACATCCAACAAAATCCCCAACATTCTTTTTTCCACAAAACCCTAAGTCCTTCATGGACATTGTCGAGATCTCCCCTCGACAACTACTTGTATGGTTCTCCGTGATCTTAATAAGCATATTAATTTGCTTGGTTTGAGCTTGTATAAATGTTCTAACGGTTTTCTCAAATGGGAGATTGTCATGATTTGCTCCATTAGTATTATCATAATTATTATAAGGATCTCCTGCAGGATTAGCATGATATTTTTGAACATTGAAAGCATAACTATTTTTCCATGCAGGATTAAAAGGAGTACGAGCTATAAATTAACATCATTAACATCGGTAGTGATAGCGTTAACTTGGGTATCTTCCTTACCCTTTACTAAGCTAAGCAACTCATCTACCTTAGATGTAAGCTCTTCATTGTTTACCTCGGTAACTGAACTTACTCTCTTTGAGGTTCTTTCCACATGCCATTGGGCATGGTTATTTTGCATATCATCAAGTAATTTCTTTGCAACACTCACTTGCTTTCCCATGATCGTTCCTCCTGCTGCAGTATCTAGCATAGACTTAGACATTGTGTTAAGACCATTATAAAACAAATGTAATATAAGCCACTCTTCCATCCCATGACTAGAGCAGTTCATTACGGCTTCTTTCATCCTTTCCCACGCAAGAGCTAGTGGCTCACGGTCTTCTTGTATAAAGCTTGTAATGTTGGATCTGAGCTGCATAGTCTTAGCTGGGGAAAATTAGTCATAAACAAATTAGTACATTCCTCCCAAGTTTTAATAGTGCCCTTTGGTAGAGCTAGCAACCAATCCTTAGAAAATAAATAATCTTAGCTTAACAACATTTGGATCTATATCAATAATATGCATCATGTCGCAAATTTTAGTAAAAGTATTTAAGTGCAATATCGAATCTTCAGCAGATGAACCCCAAATTGTTTTTGTTGAACCAAACTTAAAAAGGTTAGGTTTTATCTCATATGTTTCGGCATCAACTGTGGGCCGAGTGATGAGTGCACGAATAAAATCATCAGTGGGAGTAGCATACTCCCCTGATCTCTTTTGATCCATGGCTCTTATCTTTTTGGTAATTTTTAAGTAATGAAAACGAGTAACAAGTAACTATTTTTTTGGGTTTTCAAATAGATAACAAGAAAGTAAACTAATAACAAGAATTGAACTACAACTAATAATAAAACTAAAAACAAGGTCTCTAATGACCTCACTAGGATAGTGAAATTGCTTCCCCGCCAATGGCACCAAAAAGGGTTGATACCTTCGATTCGGATTCACAGATGTAGTATAATAGCTTTTTCCCTAGAAGACCTAGGTTTAATCAAACCTCGGAAAGCACTGCTAAAAGGTAATAAAAAGGACACGTCTACAAGACTTTGTTTGTTTGTTTTACCTTAGTTGACCGGACCAATCTAGTTTACTTTATAACGGGTTTGAATCAATGGATGGAGATAGGCCAGGGTTGAAGATCCACCTGCAGATGCACATCAAATGGGATAAAAGATAATACTAAGCATAGTCATGTATAATGTTTGAATGGAGATAATCTCTTATGGGCAACACATCCTAATATTCTAGAGCCACCGTGATGCAGCGGGCATATAAATAGACTTTTAATCCAACCGAGAGCACACCGAAGCGACGGGTTACAAAAGATTATTAAGTGTAAAACACAGATCAAATATTTAAGTGGTGATGTTGTTGTTGATCCCAAATGGGGCGCTAAGCAAAGACCGTACTATCCTTTCTGTCACTGAGGTTCCTATGAGATTGCCGCTAGCCAAGTATCTCACCTCAAGCCTTTATCAATCTATGGGATCTTGGGTACCTACAAGTCCACAGATAGAGACAAGATACGGAGAAACAAAAGATACAAATCACAATTCCCAACAAAATACAATTCTCCCATGATCGAGATGCACATAATCACTGCAAGGTTTCTCCCCAACCCGCAGCCCGTGAGGACTACTCACTCATAACAAATAGATCAGAGATAGAAAACATCATATAAATACTTAGATTGAAATCAAATATTCTTACAATGGTCGCCAAATCACAAGGAGATCTAAAGTACAAAGAAATGGCTATGGATAGTGGATGGATGGATGGATGGGGAAGTGATGAACAATGGTGTGGATCTCCTTTGGTGGTGTTGTGATGCAATCTGAGAATGGCGGCCCTCTGGCCGGCGGCTGGAGCCTCAAAATATATAGGCGTCTTCACGAAAGTTGTAGGGTTTGACGAGACGAAGCCATCACCACCTGGTACGGGCGGGAAGTACGGGCGGACTGCGCCTGTACTAGTGGTTGTTAAGCTTGTTGACGCCCTAGAATGCCTCCCCAATTACTTACCATGTGTATGTCCCCAAAATCCTTCATTATGACTCCTTATTTCGCATATAAAGCCGTGATTTCCTGCACAACATAAATCAAAGAGAGGATTTGCACATATTTGCAATTATTAGTCATTAGTGGCAAGATTTAGAGTTTCTTTGGCAATTGCTTGACCAAAAACAACGTTTAAACACAGTGGAAGATGGCAAAAATCGGAGCCATTAGGTATGTCAACAATTATGCAACTGTGAAAGAGAGTTTTGTTGGTCTCGTTCATGTGAAAGAGCCAACATCTTCCTATCTCAAGTCTTCAATTGATTCTATCTTTAAAAAATATAAGTTGAGCTTCAAGCAAGTTCGAGGACAAGGCTACGACGGTGCCAGCAATATGTGAGGTGAGTTCAATGGCCTCCAAGCATTGATCATGAGGGAAAGTAGCATAGCCTATTATGTTCACTGCTTTGCACATCAACTTCAGTTAGTTGTTGTAGATGTGGTAATAAAGCATATAGGAATTGGTAGTTTCTTTAACATGATCTCTGTCTTGCTGAATGTCGTGGGTGGATCTTCAAAGAGAAGAGACATGATTCGAGATATAAATCTTGAGGAAGTGTAGAAGGCCTTAGGTTGTGGGATGCTAAAAACTAGAATGGGTTTAAATCAAGAGCAATGTCTTCAAAGACCTGGAGACAGTCGTTGGAGTTTGCATTTTAAAACACTCAAAAGTTTGGTGGATATGTTTCAAGCGGTTGTGAAAGTGTTGGAGTTTGTCAAAGAAGAGGACACTGATGGAACAAACAGAGATCAAGCAAATGGTCTTCTAGTGTACTTCCAATCATTTGATTTCGTCTTCTTCCTGCATCTCATGTTGACAATATTAACAGCTACTGACAAGGGCTAACTTCGGCAATGCCCATGATGATGGACTTAGGGTTTCGCGAAAAAGAGAACGCTGGGGATTTTGTCGGATGTCAGGAAAACAATGAAGTCAAAGTCGCCTGAATATTGGGGAAATCACACTATTACAAGTTGTATTCTAGATTTCGGTATCCTCGCTTGGGCTTCTCCCGTCCTATATATAATAGGCCGGGTCTCAAAGTTGTATGTGGATAGGTTTAATACACGCGTGATTACAACCCCAACACAATGTCGGTTCATAGTCTCTTTCCTAATACAATCAAAGCCTTCGTCGGTTGCATCCTTGGGCTGTCGTCTAGAATATTCATGGGCCGGAAGCCCTTTTACCCAGTATAGGGTAGTAAACCATAAGCATCCGAATAATCATACCTATGTTAGTAGCCCCCGAGACTCTACTTGAACTGAAGTTTCAGGTTGAGTCTCAAAGCTTCTTTTTCTTTCTTTTCGTTTATGTTCTATTTCTCTTTTCTTTATTTTTCATAGGGATTTGGTACAACCAGTTGCTTAGCCCAAAATATATTGAGCCCGTTGGGGAACTCCAAGAGGAAGGTATGATGAGCACAGCAGCAAGTTTTCCCTCAGTTATGAAACCAAGGTTGTCAATCCAGTAGGATCAAGGAAACACGTCAAAGGTGTTGCTAGCTGAACTTTGGCAGGGCAGACTACCGGTGCGAGCAGCAACGTGGAGACCTGCACAACACAGCCACAGAACTTTGCCCCCAACTTGCGATGAGGTTGTCAATCTCACCGGTTTTTCTGAAAACAAAGGTTTAAATGTATCGAGTGGAAGAAAGTAATAGTTTGCAGAAAGTAAACAGAAAACAGTAAACAGTTGTAGATTGATGGTAAAAGAAAGGACCGGGGTCCATAGTTCACTAGTGGTGGCTCTCCTTAAGATGGATGACATGTTGGGTGAACAAATTACAGCGGGGCAATTGACAAACATCGAGAAAGCAATCATGCATATACTACTCATCTTGACTCCTTTGAGACTTGATTGGGCATTACAACATTATACATAGACTGTAATCCAACTACATCTATGACTAATAATCCACCTTCAGGTTATCATCCGAACCCCCTCCAGTATTAAGTTGCAAGCAATGGATAATTGCATTATGCATTGCATGTAAAGTAAACAATACGGTTGTTCTATGAACAAAGGATTGTTGTTTTCTCCCTAGTAGCAACAACACATCTAGTACCTTAGAGATTTCTGTCACTTCCCCAGATTACTAGAGGCATGAACCCACTATCGAGCATAAATACTAACTCTTGGAGTTGCTAGCATCTACTTGGCCAAGATAGCTACTAAAAACGGAAAGCATGCAAGATCACAAATAACAAAGACATGATAGAATCAATAATCAATCTGAAATAGCATCTCAATATCCATCGGATCCCCGCAAACACAACATGCATAATTACAAATAGATGATCTTAATCATGAACGGAGCTCACAAGATCTAAACATGATAGCACAAAGGAAGAGAACCAGCCATCTAGCTACTACATGGACCCGTAGTCCAGAGATGAACTACTCACGCATCACACCGGAGGCTTGCATGGTGATGAAGAAGGCCTCCAGGGTGAATTCCCCTCTCCGACAGGGTGCCGAGAAGAGCTTCAGATCCCTCCCGATCTAGGGATGGAGATGACGGTGGCTACGGACTCTTTCGTGGAATTTTGATCGGGTGCTTAGGGTTTCTGTATCGGAGGCATCTTATAGGCGAAAGGGGAGGCTTAGGGGGTGCCGGAGGCGGCCAGACCACCCCCTGGCGTGGGCCAAGCTGGGTCGTGCGGCCAGGTGGTGTGGCGGCCCCCTGGCCCCTCTCCATCTCGTATTCTGGCTCCTTGTGTCCCTCGATGAAAAACTGACTTTGGCTTTTGTCCCGTCCAATTCTGAGAATATTCATTTTCTGACTTTCCTGGAACCAAAAACAGCAGAAAACAGGCAGCTGGCACTGTGGCTCTTGTTAATAGGTTAGTCCAAGAAAGTGTATAGAAAGTACTCCAAAGTGTGGACAAAACATAAGAAAGTAGATAAAACCAAGCATGGAACACCAAAAATTATGGATACGTTAGCAACGTATCAACATCCCCAAGCTTAACTCCTGGTCGTCCTCGAGTAGGTAAGTGATAAAAATAAATAATAATTTTTGAGGTGATATGCACCATCATAAACTTGATCAAAGTATTTGTAAAACATTGATAGCTGGGATCATAGTACTTCAATCATAGCATGAAAGACAAAGTTCTAACAATAAGGCAAAGCAACTATGTTGCAACATGAAAAGGCACAAACAAAAGATTCATGAATAACAATGCTTTGCAAGACGTTTGTTTGTTTCACATAAAGAAAACATAGCATAGTGGCATTCAGCTTGTCCCTCATAGAGTAGCAAACATAAATGCATAGGACACCTTCAAAGTTCATAAGAGTGACTAGATACAGGTAGTTTAAAACAAGCAATATCAAAGCTATGCATCAATCAACAAGTCATGGGACAATGCACATAGAACTAAGAATGGCCACTATGCTCTCAAAGTAGGTGCATAAAGATAGAAGGTGGAGACTCAACATAAAAGTAAAAGAAAGGCCCTTCATAGAAGGAAGCAGGGATTCAAGTTTCATAAAGAGCTTCCAAAAATTATGGTACTTAATAGCTTTCAGCTTTGATTGCCCTATCATAGGCATCTTGAAGGTGATTAAGGTTGAAGTGACACAACTAAGAGGATATGCTTGACAAGTTATAAGCTGAAATCTCATGCCCCTTACTTACGAAGACCGAACCTCATGCTACTCAACTTTAGTCACAAGTAAGCTCTTGTCATTGTAAGTACATATGTATCATAGAGAACCACCAACGGGGTACCCCTTGCACATGATACAGGAGCTATCCCATAATCAAAATGACAAGGCAAGCAGACAATGAGGTTTTTTATTTGCTATTTGCATAGGTTTTTATTGAGGATGATTCATAGAGTGCTCATTATGGTTATGCTGTAAGTTTCCACCATGATTAGGCATGGATTAGGCTAGTGGCCCAGGCGTTTCTCTAACACAAATACAAACTCCATGATCTTACAAGATACCCTTTTATTTCACACCGTCGGGATCCATAAGCAAAAGAACATGATATCAACGGGGTACAAAGTACAAGTGCAATGTTGAAAGCGTTCCCCATGATACATGGTTCTCCTAACTTCAACTTATAAAGCGCAAGCATATACGCAACAAAGATGGAAGAAATGGTTCAAGTTTATTAAGTGCAAGAAAGTAAAGTGTGCCATCAAGTTCGTGAGAGCTTTAATCACTAGTTTTCTCATAACAAGTTTAATTCGGAAGGTAGATAAAAACATGAATATACTTGGAATAGCATATGCTAATAGGTAGGTATGGTGGACTCTTTGGAATAACTTGGTTTTAGGAGTTGGATGCATGAGTGGAACTCACACTTGGTTATGGAGGCTAGCAAAAGACTGGGAGCGACCAACTAAGAGAGCAATAATGGCCATAATCATGCAGAGTGACAAAACATCATTAATCAAAGCATAAAGTGATACTACAATTTGAAAACTAAAGGATCATAAAGGCTATGGTGACTTGGGATAGTCATAACATGGTGTGAGCATGTGCCAAGTCAACCCAAATAAAACATCAAAGGAGAATACCACAATACTATGCTTTAATATGCTAAAACAACGCATGATTCTTCCAAGGCACATTAAGAAGTCTCAATTGTTTATAAAAAGTCATGCTACAGCAAAGAATACTAAGCATAAAGCCAAAACAATATCAAGCATGGCATGACAAAGCATAGGCCATACTCAAAAACAAGCTCTCTTTACCACTTAAGCATGAACTTTCCTACTCTTTTCCAATCCAAAACAAACTATTTGAAAACCAATGTATGAAAGAGGGGGTCCAACCAATTTATTGAGCAAACTAAGAAAACCAATCAAATGAAAAACCAAAAACGAAAACGAAAAAGAAGACGCTCCAAGAACAACACAACTGTGCATGAAACAATAAAAATGAACCGTTTGGAAGAAACCTAGGATTTTTATTGATGAAGAAGGGGATGCCTTGGGCATCCCCAAGCTTTGACGCTTGTACTTCTTGGATATTTCTTGGGGTGACACGCGTGGTATCCCCAAGCTTGATCTTTAGTCCATACTTCATCTCATTACTCATTCCTTCCATACACCTAAAATTTTTCCTTCATACAAAACTTCACACAATCTTATTAGCAACATTACTGCATTCAAGATAATAAGTCTTTAGGTTCAGTTCCAACACCACTAAAACTTCCATTAAAACACAAGCTACTGTAGCACTTCCCTCAAAAAGCTCAATTCCCCCAAAGAACTCAAAAAGGAACCAACAAGAAGCAAATGCAAATAATGGCAGAAATCTGTCAAAACAGACCAGCAGGTAAAAACAATTTTTTTCAAAAACCTTCTGTTGCTCAAATCGAAAGTGTTGAACTAATGAAAGTTAGATAACAACCTGGGGCAGAAGCACAAAAATTCACGCCTCAAAAGGACGTACAGATATTTTACACGAATTTTTATGGTGAAGCACAGAAATCTGTTTCGGGACAGCAACTTTCCCAATCATTACTTCTCTCTCATTAGAGGTTACTCTTGGCATAAAAAGCAAATAAAAAGGATAAGGAGCGATTATTACTGAAGTAATAACTTACAAGACTCATCTAAAACTTTTGGGTTATCTCCCAATAAGTACTTTTCTTTAACGCCTTTAAGTTAGGCATAAGAAGCAAGAAAAAGAATCAAGTGTTCTCAAATGAAGAAGCATTAAGAGCAAATTTTGTTTTCATAGGAGAGGCAAAAGAAATCTTCTCTCTCTTCTTAGGGAAGTGTTATATACCTTTCTTGAGTGGAAGTTGATATTTAATGGTGCCTTCTTTCATATCAATAATGGCACCAATAGTTCTAAGAAAAGGTCTTCCCAAAGTAATAGGACAAGAAGCATTGCATTCAACATCCAAAACATAGAAATCAACGGGGACATAGGCATTGTTAACCATAATAAGAACATCATTAATACTCCCCATGAGTTTCTTTTTAGCACTATCATCAAGTGGGATATTCAAATAACAATCTTCCAATGGTGGCAAATCAAGCATATCATAAATCCTTCTAGGCATAATAGAAACACTACTATCAAGATCACATAAAGCTTTGAAATCAAAATCATTCACTTTCATATTAATTATGGGTTCCCAACCATCTTCTTGTTTTATAGGAATAGAAGCTTTATGTTTCATCTTTTCTTCTTTAATCTTTATGAGAGCATCAGTAATGTGTTTTGTAAAGGCCATATTTATAGCACTAGCATTAGGACTTTTAGCAAGCTTTTGTAGGAACTTAATAGCTTCAGAGATGTTGCAACCATCAATATCAATATCATAATTATCATCTAAAGTAGTAGAGCTATTACTAGCCTCAACACTAGTGGTAGTGATAGTAGAAACACTAATGTTTCTAGAAATTTCATCTTCTATTTCCCACTTAGCATGCAATTCAGCTAATAGTCTAACATTTTCATCAATTCTAACTTGTATGGCATTAGTGGTAGCAAAGGGATTATCAATAGTTTCAGGTTTAGCAGCCATTTTATTAATCAAAGAGGATTGTGCTTCAGACAAAGATGATATATTTATTTCAGCATTAGAAAGTTTCAATTGCAAACTACTCCCTCCATCCCAAGGATTAAGGCATATAATTTTTTTGAAAAGTCAAGCCATGTAAAGTTTGACCAAACTTTTAGAAAAAACTATCAATAACTATTATATTATATAGATATCATGTGAAAATATGTTTCATGATGTATGAAAGGGTATGGATTATGTAGTGTAAATATTAATATTTTTCTCTAAAAACTTGGTCAAACTTTAGTTGGTTTGACTTTAAAAAAAAATTATATGCCTTAAGCCTTGGGATAGAGGTAGTAGGAATTTCCCTATTCAAACTTTCAAGTTTATGACTAATATTCTTCAAAATGGTAGATTGTTCCTCCATAGTTTTAGTAAATAATTTGTTTTGTTCATATTGCATTTGCATGAAGTTTTTAGTGGCTCTTTTAACTTCTAAAATTCTTCCTTCACTAGGTGTTCTAGGTTTGCCATTATAACCATAAGTATTATTAGGAGGGTAAGGCCTATAATTGTTATTACCATAAGCATTGTTGCCAAAATTATTATTTCTTATAAAGTTCACATCAACTTGCTCTTCTTGAGAAACCAAAGAGGCTAAGGGAACATTATTTGGATCAATATGGGCTTTCCATTAACAAGCATAGACATAATAACATCAATCTTATCACTCAAGGAGGAGGTTTCTTCAACAGAATTTACCTTCTTACCTTGTGGAGCTCTCTTAGTATACCATTCAAAATAGTTAACCATCATATTATCAAGAAGCTTTGTTGCAGCACCCAAAGTAATGGTCATAAAGGTACCTCCAGCAGCAGAATCCAATAGATTTCTTGAAGAATAGCTCAATCCTGCATAAAAGGTTTGGATAATCATCCAAGTAGTCATTCCATGAGTGGGACAATTCTTTATCAAAGATTTCATTCTTTCCCAAGCTTGAGCAACATTTTCATTATCAGGTTGTTTAAACTTCATTATTTCACTTCTCATAGATATAATCTTAGCAAGAGGATAGTATTTTCCAATGAAAGCATCTTTGCATTTAGTCCAAGAATCAAAACTATTCCTAGTTAAGGAATTCAACCATTCTTTAGCTTTTCCTCTCAAAGAGAAAGGAAACAATTTAAGCTTAATAATATCTCCATCTATATCCCTATGCTTTTGCATCTCACAAAGTTCAACAAAGTTATTTAGATGAGCACAAGCATCTTCATTACCAATACTAGAAAATTGTTCTCTCATAACAAGATTGAGTAAAGCAGGTTTTATTTCAAAGAAAGTAGCATTAGGAATAGGTGGAGCTCATAAAATCATTGTTGTTGGTGCTATTGAAGTCACACAACTTAGTGTTTTCAAGAGTAGTCATTTTTTGTGTTTTTAATAAAGAAAGCAAAGTAGTAAAACTAATTTTTGTGTGTTTTTGATAAAGAAATAAGCAAACAAAGCAGAAATAAACTAAGCAAAACAAGAACAACAAAGTAAAGAGATTGGTTATGAGGGACTCCCCTTGTGAAGATGTCATTGATTCCCCGACAATGGCGCCAGAAAATCAGTTGCTTAGCCCAAAATATATCGAGCTCGTTGGGGAACCCCAAGAGAAAGGTATGATGAGCACATCAACAAGTTTTCCCTCAGTTATGAAACCAAGGTTATCAATCCAGTAGGAGCAAGGAAACACCTCAAAGGTGTTGCTAGCTGAACTTTGGCAGGGCGCACTACCGGTGCCAGCAGCAACATGGAGACCTGCACAACACAACCACAGAACTTTGCCCCCAACTTGCGATGAGGTTGTCAATCTCACCGGTTTTGTTGAAAACAAAGGATTAAACGTATCGAGTGGAAGAAAGTAATAGTTTGCAGAAAGTAAACAGAAAACAGTAAACCGTTGTAGATTGATGGTAAAAGAAAGGACCGGGGTCCATAGTTCACTAGTGGTGGCTCTCCTTAAGATGGATGACATGTTGGGTGAACAAATTACAGCGGGGCAATTGACAAACATCGAGAAAGCAATCATGCATATACTACTCATCTTGACTCCTTTGGGACTTGATTCGGCATTACAACATTATACATGGACCGTAATCCAACTGCATCTATGACTAATAATCCATCTTCAGGTTATCATCTGAACCCCCTCCAGTATTAAGTTGCAAGCAATGGATAATTGCATTACGCATTGCGTGTAAAGTAAACAATACGATTGTTCTATGAACAAAGGATTGTTGTTTTCTGCCTAGTAGCAATAGCACATCTAGTACCTTAGAGATTTCTGTCACTTCCCCAGATTACTAGAGGCATGAACCCACTATCGAGCATAAATACTAACTCTTGGAGTTGCTAGCATCTAGTTGGCCAAGATAGCTACTAACAACGGAAAGCATGCAAAATCACAAATAATAAAAAAATGATAGAATCAATAATCAATCTGAAATATCATCTCAATATCCATCGGATCCTCGCAAACACAACATGCAGAATTACAAATAGATGATCTTGATCATGAACGGAGCTCACAAGATCTAAACATGATAGCACAAAGGAGGAGAACAAGCCATCTAGCTACTACATGGACCCGTAGTCTAGAGATGGACTACTCACGCATCACACCGGAGGCTTGCATGGTGATGAAGAAGGCCTCTAGGGTGAATTCCCCTCTCCGGCAGGGTGCCGAGAAGAGCTTCAGATCCCTCTCGGTCTAGGGATGGAGATGATGGTGGCTATAGACTCTTTCGTGGAATTTTTATCGGGTGCTTAGGGTTTCTGTATCGGAGGCATCTTATAGGCGAAAGGGGAGGCCGAGGGTGCTGAGGCGGCAGACCACCCCACGGCAGGTCGGCTGGGTCGCGGCCAGGTGGTGTGGCGGCCCCCTGGCCCCTCTCCGTCTCGTATTCTGGCTCCTTGTGTCCCTCGGTGAAAAAAAACTGACTTTGGCTTTTGTCCCCTCCAATTCCGAGAATATTCATTTTCTGACTTTCCTGGAACCAAAAACAGCAGAAAACAGGCAGCCGGCACTATGGCTCTTGTTAATAGGTTAGTCCAAGAAAGTGTATAGAAAGTACTCCAAAGTGTGGACAAAACATAAGAAAGTAGATAAAACCAATCATGGAACACCAAAAATTATGGATACGTTAGCAACGTATCACCAGTATGATGCTTCCGATGGATCGGGAATCAGTTAATTGCTCATGGGGAAAAACAAGTTTGTCCTACATCAAATTCAAGTCCCCAGGCTCGAATCCGGAATTTGATACTAGCGTAATTCAGTTCGAGCCGCTGATGTCTTGCCGAATACTGAATTCCAGCTTCTATTTTTTCAGGTACCCAACGCGCCCGTCGGGATTTTTCATCGTATCATTGATACAGATATTTTACTGGCAGAGCGCATTCTTGTGCGATTATCGGGCCACACATGACGAATCCCGGGGTCTTAACTTCATGTTTCTGAACACGACATTCGGATTTTTTGTCGCTTCTGAGCGTGATCCAAGATTTTTGGCTTTATTGGCGGTTGGCCTGCTGGGCCGCCAATATTTCTGATTTTATCAGATAGTTTTATTGCTTTATACTGGCTCCCGATGGGAGTAATCTTTCTCTTGAGGATACCTTTTTGAGGATACACTGGTGTAAAACTCAAAGGTGTTTGCAATCATTAATATATTTTTATACACAACTGGATTTCTATCGGGTACGCGCGAGCGCTCCCGATGGGAGTAGCCCCCGAGGCTATGTTCGGATGCCTGTATCAGGACATAGGCTCATAGTTGTTGTTAGCTTGATAGAAAACTTTGATCTTTTGAACAATAAAAAGCTTAAGGTACGAATAACTTATCTCTTTATACATAAGGCCAAACATCGATGATACATTAGTTTTTGGGCGGATGGCCTCTAGCCGTTGGCCTGGATATTCTGGCTTAAGAAGCCGAACTGTAATTCTTATCATATTGTAAGTAATCTTATGCGTAAAAGCGTCGTAGGTGTGCTACGTTCCATAGATTTGAGTAATTTACTCCTGTATTCTTGTCTTGTAGTTGATATGCTCCTCCGGGAATAACTTCTGTGGTGATGTATGGTCCTTCCCATGGCGATTCTAATTTCTTGTGGCCATCTTGCTTGTGGCGAAGAACTAGGTCACCTACTGCGAAGGACCTAGGCCGCAATCTTCTGCTATGGTAATTGTGCAAATATTGCCGGTACATAGTTGCTCTTTGTAAAGCTTCATCTCAAGCTTCATCAAGTGCATCCACATCATCTTCAAGTGCTTCTCTTGATTCCTCTTCATCATATGCAGCTACTCTTGGAGATTCATGTGACACCTCAACATGAAGCACGGCTTCTGCGCCGTGGACCAGGAAGAAATGTTTCTCTTGTGTCGAATTATTTGGAGTTGTACGTAAACTCCATAAAACAGATGGCAATTCATCAACCCATGCTACTTTTGCTCTGTCAAGCGGTGCTAGTAGTCTTTTCTTAAGTCCAGCGGTAACTAATCCATCGGCTTTTTCAACCTGTCCATTTGTTTGCGGGTGAGCTACCAAAGCGTAGCTTACTTTGATACCCATCTCCTGGCAGTATTCCTTGAACTCATTGGAAGTGAAGTTGGTCCCATTGTCCATGATGATGTTGTTTGGTACGCCAAACCGAAATACTATGGACTTAATAAAATTCACAGCCAAAGTTCTGTCTTGGGTGGTGACAGGCATTGCTTCAATCCATTTAGTAAATTTGTCGACTCCTACTAGCAGAAAGATGTGTCCTTTTGGCGATGATTTGTGAAGTTTTCCCGCCATACCAAGTCCCCATTGAGCAAAAGGCCAAGCCAAGGGTATGGGATTGAACTCAGTGGCGGGTGCTCCAGGCTTTGTTTTGAATCGTTGGTATGCTTCACATGTTCTGACAATATCCTTTGCATCTTGAACTGCAGTGAGCCAGTAAAATCCTGCGCTGAATGCTTTAGCGACAATTTCTCGGCTGCTAGCATGGTGACCACAAACTCCTTCATGTATATCTTTGAGTATGATTTTTCCTTCTTTGGGTGTTACACAACATTGTAACACACCCGAAATACTCCTCTTATATAGCTCTCCTTTGATTATTCTGAAGGCTTTTGATCTTCAGGTGATTCGTCGGGCTTCTATCACATCTTTGGGTAGTTCTCCCTTAGTCATGTATGCTATATACGGTTGCATCCAGGTAGGCTCAATTATCATGACCTCTCCAATTTCCTGTTCTTCTTCTTCTGCGGCCTCTTCTATACTCTTGGTTTCTGATGGAGCCCCCGAGTCTTTTTGTGGATGCTTCTTTTTTCATGTTTTAGGTGCTACAATCTTAGAGACTCTTTTTTCTTTGATGGATCGCTTCGTTATTTCTTCCCAAAAAACTCCTGGTGGTATTGGTAAGCACAAGGATCCGATGTTTGCTAGATTCTCGGCTTCTTCATTGCTTGCTCTCCCCATGTGCGATACTTCACATCCATCAAATTGAGCTTCCATAACGCCATATAGATCTCGGTAAGCAATCATATTTTCGCTAACAGCGTCGCACTTGTTCATTGCTTGTTGTGCCACAAGGTTGGAATCTCCAAAGATTTTGAGGCGAGTTGCACCGCAAGATTTGGCCATCCGCGTGCCGTGCAACAAAGCCTCGTATTCAGCTTCGTTATTGGATGCGTTTGCAAAGCTCATCCGAAGTATATAGCGCATTTTGTCTCCTTGTGGTGACACTAGTATGACTCCTTCTCCTTCTCCTTCCGTTTGTTTTGATCCATCAAAGTACATTGTCCAGGCACTAGAAAGGTTTGGCGGTCATGCACATTGCAACTCTGTCCATTCTGTGATGAAATCCGGCAGAACTTGTGACTTGATTGCTTTACACTTCTCATATGTGATATCTCGAGGGGATAATTCGATGCCCCATAGAGAGACGTCCAGTTGCTTCTGGATTGTTGAGGATGCTTGACAAAGGTGCTTCATTGACAACTATGATCGGATGTTCCGAAAAGTAATGGCGTAGTTTTCGTGCTGTCATAAATACCCCATATGCTAGTTTTTGGTAATGTGGGTACCTTTGTTTGGATGGCGATAAGACCTCGCTCAGGAAGTATACTAGCCTCTGCACACCATGAGTTTTCCCTTCTTTAGGTCGCTCCACGACCAACACCGTGCTGACCACCTGATTTGTGGCAGCGATATAAAGCAGTAAGGGCTCTTTTTCTTTTGGCGACACGACAACAAGAGATGTCGAAAGTGTCCTTTTGAGATCTTCAAAGGCACGCTGAGCTTCTTCCATCCATTCGAATTTTTCCAATTTCCTCATAAGGGCGTAGAATGGCAATGCCTTTTCTCCTAATCTTGTAATGAAACGACTGAGAGCCGCTACTCGTCCTGCCAGCTGCTGCACACTGCGTAGATTTGTTGGCTTCTTCATTGTTAGGATTGCTTGTGTTTTCTCGGGATTAGCCTCAATTCCTCTGGCTGATACCAAATATCCGAGGAGTTGCCCTGCCGGGACTCCAAAGGAGCATTTCTTCAGGGTTTAGTTTGATGCTAAACTTGTTGAGATTTTTGAATGTTTCTTCGAGGTCCTTGATGAGCACGGATTCTTGTCTTGTTGTAACTATGATGGCATCGATATATACTTGTACGTTTGTGCCTATTTGGCTTCCCAGACACTTCTGCATCATCCGCTGATATGTTGCTCCGGTATTCTTGAGGCCAAAGGGCATTATTGTGTAGCAAAACACACCATAAGGCGTGATAAACGCCGTTTTCTCCTGATCTTCTTCCTTCATCCTAATCTGGTGGTATCCGGAATAAGCATCCAAGAAAGAAAGACGTTCACATCCCGCGGTTGCATCGATTATTTGGTCGATTCGCGGTAATGGCAAGTGATCTTTTGGACAATGTTTGTTCAGTGCAGTAAAGTCGATGCACATCCGAAGTTCCATAGTGTTTTTCTTTAGAACACATACTGGATTTGCGACCCACTCTGCTTTTGTTAGTTCTTTGATAAAGTTGGCGTCGGTCAGGCGCTGGAGCTCCTTTCCAATGGCTTTATGCTTTGGTTCTGCGAAGCAACGTAGCGGTTTCTTTACTGGCTTCGCCTTTAGGTCCAAATTTAATGCGTGCTCAACGAGTTCCGTGGGAATTCCCGGGATGTCGGAAGGTAGCCATGCGAAAATCTCCCAGTGCTCACGGAGGAACTCGATGAGGGTGCTTTCCTATGCGGGATCAAGATTAGAAGCCACAAATGTTGTTTTCGTCGGATCAACGGGGTGGATCTATACTTCTTTTGTGTCCTTTGCGGTTTCAAAAGCCTGATCGGGATTGACACGCGCTACTTCTAGAGGTTCTGCTATTGCTGAAGTTTTGAGTTGTTCGAACTCTATTGCCATCCCAAAAGATTCAGAAATTTTGTTAAACTCCCTGTCGCAATTGTCGGCATGTGTGAAGCTTCCCTTTACCGTGATGATTCCTTTTGGTGCTGGCATCTGCATGACCAAGTATGCATAATGCAGTACTACCATAAACCATGCGAAAGCTGGTCGTCCTAGGATCGCATGATATTGTGATGGCCAATCCATGACTTCAAATTCGAGTTTTTCTTGCCCGAAATTTACTTTGGAACCAAAAACAACGTCAAGAAATACTTTTCCCAAAGGAATTTCGGTTTTACCTGGTATTATTCCGTGGAAAGCTGTTTCTGTTGGTGCGAGGTTGTCCAGGGGGTAGCCCATTGTTCGTAACGTTTTTGCGTAGATCAGATTTATGTTGCTTCCTGCGTCCATGAAGACTTTGCTCATGTCGAACCCGCCAATTTGTGCTTCGACTATCAAGGCTGAGTGACCTGGACGTGGGACCCAAAGCGGGTGATCGGCTCTACTAAATGTGATTTATTGCTCGGACCAATGGAGATATTTGGGTGTGGTTGATGTTGTTGTTTCCACCATGTTGATTTGTCTTGTGATGAGCTTCTAGGTTCTATTGGATGGGCACCCTTTCAGAATCATTAACATTGCCCCTTTCGACCTGGGGTATTCACCGTTTTGATCATTTGTGTTTTGTGGTGGCACTGCTAGTGATGGTGGTTGTGGTGCGCCGATGGCTAATGTGCCAGGCATAGATCTGTATCCTCCGTTTACCACTTCAGTTGCTTTTGCATTACATAGCTCCTACATCTTCAAGAATGTTCGGCAGTCCTTCATGAGATGGTTGGATTGTCGCCTGCCTGCTGAGTCGATGTAAAAGTGATGGGTTCCGTAGCAGAAAACAAAAAATATATATCTACTTGAACACTAATACCAGGATCTATGTAGACATAAGTAACGGAGGAGAGAGACGGTATTCATACCTTTGAAGACCGAGGCACGCCTTATGCAGGAAGGCATATATTGGTGAAGATGAGCAGCACCCCAAGTGTGGTGCCTCCGAAGTTCATCACACGTCCGGTGTAGGAGACGTCAACCAGACTCCGATCCAGCCAAGCAGCGAAAGAAGTAGATGTCGGATCGCTGGTCACACGACGATGGTGTGAAGGTGGAGAACTCACCCACGAGGTCCTCTCCAATATTATGGATAAGTCCTCAATGGACGAGAGAGAGAGAGAATGAGAGGGAATGGGATGATTCCAAGGGAGAGGGGAGACCCCTATATATAGTGGGAAGGGGGCGCACCACCCAGGGGCTAGGCGGTGTGGGACTAAACCCCACACCCGCCGGCCACCTCGGGGCAGCCGCCGGCCCTAGGTGGGACCCACTGGGGCAGCACACCAAGCCAAGGCCGGTTGGCCCCCTCTCCCTAGGCGCCATGCCCTATTGGGCCTCCCTACGGGTGAGGCCCATTAGCATTATGAAGCCTTTAATAATAAAATAAAATATATATTTAATATTAATTCTCCAATTAACATTCAAATACACATATTATATTAATCTTTCACTCCGGAACACCTTCCGGACCCCTTCTGATCTCCATCGGATGTTACCCGAAACTATTCGGTTTCTCTTTCTCTATTTCTCCTACGATACCTCATCTACCCTAAGCGTCCCTACCCTTAAGCGTGACATCCTTCAGTTCGGAAACACTCCGGACATGATCGAGACTACTCTCACATCAATGATCAACAGAGGGACCTAGATGGCCATGTGACCCCCGTGCGTTTAACGAATATAATCGCTCGAACCGTGAGATAGTCGTTTCCTGTTCCCTTCGTCATATGATACCTAATTCATGCGAGACTTGATCTTCGGTATCCCCATACCTTAGTTCGGTCTCGTTACCAATGAACTTGTTTACTCGTTCTCATGCCATTGCATTCCGTGACCAAGTCACATGCTTGCAAGCTTTATTAATGCAACGTCACCGAGATGGCCACATGTATCTATCTGTTACATGGATTAGACAAATCCTGGTCTTGATATGTACTCATCTACGTATCCCTTTGGAAAACCTGAGTGGCACCTTTTTGATCACCCTGTTATGAGATGATTCTTGATAACCATCTAAGCTTCCTCCAGAATGGTGATTTGCATTACCTCACAGTCAAAGGATCGGGTTGCCAGGTTCTCCGTGTTTTATCGTCAATGGTGAACTTTGTAACTAGATCTCATTCAAGATATAATGGTCGGATGTTTGTCTATCATGTTATTTAACTAATAACATGACCCATTGTTAATTGGCATAAATGCCCATGATCTTGAAACCCATACCATCCTCATGACCAATGAGCTAGTTTGCTAGAGGTAACTAGAGACACGGTTTGTTTATATACCACACGTGTATTAACATTTCGTATTAACATAGATATAGCACAGTATGAAATGTATTATGAACATATAGGAGATATATCAAATAATACACTTTATTATTTGCCTCTAGCACTACTAGGAAACATGTTATAGGTGAACCCCTATTCTGTGGCGCACGGAATGCCATGCGCCACAAAAACTAATTTTTGTGGCGCACGTGCGCCTGAAGCAGCAAATTCTGTGGCGACGCACGGATGCGCCAAAGCGCCACTTCAGTGGCGCATCCGTGCCCGTCGCCATGAAATTCCAGAGGACCCACTCAATCATTGCCGCTGGCCAGCAGCCAACTGTGGCGATGCAGGCGCCACAGAATGTGGCTTTCATGGCGCATAACACCACGTGCGCCACAGAAAAGTGCACTTCTGTGGCGCACTGGCCCAGATGCGCCACAGAATTTGCGCACATGGCCCAATATCTGTGGCATCTCCCACCTTCTCCCACCCACTCCATCCCCTTCTCCTACATACCTCTAGCTAGCTCGACCCCCTTCTCTCTCCTAGGCCATTTTGCTCATATTTTGCTTTATTTTGTGTGTTTAACCTAGATTTGTTGGTATATATTTGGTGAGGGTGAGCCTCTCCATAATCTCCTCCTCTCCCACATCTCACCGACCGCGTTCTCGTCCGGGATCTACTAGGTGAGTATAGCTTGGAGAGACATGCATATGCATGTTTTGGCGTGGCGGTGTGTATGTATGTTTGTTGTAGGGGAAGAGCTTGTCGCGCGCGGGCGTTTTGCGCGACCGGATTCGTATGGTGATACGATGCTTATGCTATGCAAGAAGCTTTTTGGCGTGGCGCATGCATATTTGGATATGTGCGAATATTCTTTTTGTTGTTGCTTGTGCCGGCGTGGTGCATGGATGTTTGCCGAAATGTTGATTCATTTCCGTTTCGGCAAATTTTTGCACCACCCATATGTCCTAGTTTTAGGGGAGGTCATACCAAATTTTTCCGGCGACCATGCATATGCATGCATGTGTGTGTGTCGTTCTGTGGGTGTGTGTGCACACACATGTTGCGGTATTAATAAACATACTTTCTCGCAGGCAATAATTAACCATGGTTCTCGCGATGGACTCCGGTCGAATCGCTAGATACAAGAAAGACGCGAAGGCAGACATGATTCGGCGGAACATGCGCCAGATAAGATGCCCCTGTCGATCATGCAAACTCGATAGGTGGATCGACCCTGATTCCGGAATACTGGAGCAGCACCTGCTCATAAGTGGTTTCTTCGAGCCGACAGCAAATGGTGCGGGTGAAGACGAGGGCGGGCGGCGAGAAGACAAAGAGTCTCTCGGACAAGACCATAATAATGATGAAGGAGATGCCAGCGGAGAAGATCATCATGACGAAGAAGATGGATCCGCGGACACGGAGATCCCTCGATCGGCCTTTCAGGACATTCATGTTCAAGAACTGCTCCTGGCGGGCGAGCAACGCCAGGCTCGAAAGGGAAAGCCAAGCTGGCGCAAATGAAGAAAGACGGGATGACTCCGTTGTTTCCTGGATGCCAGCCCCAGGATACACGCTTGCAAGTAACGCTTGATGCTCTGGAGCTGAAGTCGAATAACAAATGGACCGACACTAGCTTCAGCGAGAACATGGAATTCTGGCACGACCGTCTTCCGGAGGGGAACACATTGCCACGTAGTATCGAGGAGGCCAAGAAAGTCGTGTGCCCTCTTGACCTACCTCACAAGAGATACCACGCCTGCATCAACGATTGCATAATGTATCGGGACGAGTATGAGAACAGCACGACATGTCCGAAGTGCGGCCACAGGCAGTACAAGGTTGGGAAAAAGAAGGTTCCTCGAAAGGTGGTATGGTACTTTCCTATCACTCCCCGTCTGCAGCGGTATTACGTGAACCCTAAGGAAGCAAAGCTCATGCAATGGCACGCGAAAAGGGAGAAGCCCGAAGAGGATCCAGAGAAGGGCTATATCCTGACACACCCTGCAGACGCCACCTAGTGGCAAGCATTGGACCTCGCCTTCCCGCAGAAGTTCGGGGACGACGCAAGGAACATCAGGCTGGGTATGAGCACTGATGGACTCAATCCGTTTGGCAACCAGAGTAGCACGCATAGCATCTGGCCCGTGTTTGTATGGCCTTACAACCTTCCCCCGTGGTTGTGCACGAAGCAGAAGTACATACACATGTGTATTATCATTCAGGGGCCAAAACAACCAGGTGTTGACATACATATGTATCTCGGGCTGCTGAAAGAGGAGTTAGAATTGTTGTGGAATAATCCACCCCGTACGTGGGACGCCTACAAGGAAGATTATTTTGATATGAGAGTCGCGTTGCTCACGACGGTGCACGACTATCCTGGTTACGCATATGTAGCTTGCCAGGTCGGCCACGGATTCCGTGGCTGTGTCAGGTGCATGGATAATACCCCGCATCTCCAGCTACCAAGGGATCCCGGGTCTTTGAAAACCGTGTTCCCAGGTGCTCGAAGGTGGCTTCGCTTGGATCACGCGTGGAGGAAACGCGGTAATCTGTTCAATGGTAAAGAGGAGCCTGACAGAGCCCCGGTGCCGAGGAGTGGCATAGAAATCGACGAGCTTTTGAATAATTGGGAGGAGTGCCCTTTGCCGGGAAAAATGAAGCGACCGAGGGCGGTAGAGCCGTTGCTGGGTGTATGGAAAGCCAGGTCTGTTTTCCACGACTTGGAGTACTGGAAGTACCTCCACACGCCACATTCCCTCGATGTCATGCACATTACAAAGAACATTACGGAGAGTCTGCTTGGCACTCTTTGCAATTTGGAAAAGGGCAAGGATGGGGCGAAAGCAAGATACGACCTGAAATATCTTGGCATTAGGAAAGAACTACAAGCCCCCAGTAGTGGTGATGAAGCCGACGATGATGATGATGATGATGATCAGACGGAAGGGACTCAACGTCTCCGCAAAAGGGCTAAGAAGAACTCTGTGGTGCTTCCAGCTGCATGCTACACGCTTAGTCCGGAGGAGCTCGATCAGTTTTTCAGGTGCCTCCTAGGAGTCAAAGTTCCTCACGGTTACTCATCGAAGATAAGCGGATATCTCGATGCAGCAAAGAAGAGGTTCACTGGGATGAAGTCTCACGACTGTCACGTGCTGATGACGCAGATACTACCCGTCGTGATCCGAGGGATAATGGACGAGCACGTACGTGATACGTTGTTTGGCCTGTGCAACTTTTTCGATGTCATCACTAGGAAGTCGATCGGCGTGAGGCAGCTCCAAAGGCTACAGGAAGAGATCGTGGTGATACTATGCGAGCTCGAAATTTACTTCCCGCCCGCATTCTGTGATATTTGCGTGCATCTATGTCTCCATGTCGTTGATGACATCAAGCATCTCGGCCCGACGTTCCTGCACAACATGATGCCGTTCGAAAGGCAGAACGGTGTCATGAAAGGATACGTTCGCAACAGGTCCTGTCCAGACGCAAGCATGGCCAAGGGCTTCCTAACATACGAGTGCATCACCTTCTGCTAGAATTATATAAGGAGCGAGGACGAGGATGTTGGTCTGCTAACCAGGACACGCCTCGGTAGGCTCGCTGGAGAGGGTCACCGCGAGGGGTCCCGCTCACTCCATGTCGGCATCGAGAATCGACGCGACGACTTTGACAGGGCTCACCGGGTCGTGCTACAACACTTGACATTGATCGAACCTTGGGTGAATGAGCACAAACGCGTAGTCGAGCAGAGTAACATCGACTTGGGCCGAACGAGGAAGAATGGAGACGTAACCAGAGAGCACAACTCGAGCTTCGGCCGGTGGTTCAAGAAAACACAAGAGCTTCTCGCAAAGACCATAACACCGTCTACGGAAGAAGAAAAACTCATATTTGCCTTATCACGGGGCCCCGGGCAAAACGTAAAGACCTATCAAGCGTACGACATCAACGGTTACAGATTCGGCACCGAGGGAAAAGACAAGAATAGCGAATACCAAAACTCTGGAGTAATTATGCTATCTTTCACCGATGACGAGGCTACTATCAAGGAACGGTACTTCGGAAGGATTGAGGAGATTTGGGAGCTCAACTACTATGGACAGACGGTGCCAATGTTCCGTGTGAGATGGGCCAAGAACGTCAAAAAAGAAGGCCAGTATTTCACAACCATGGTTATACCCGATGCCAAGTCAAAGAATGCATCCGCAAAAAATGAGCCATGGGTACTCGCCAGCCAAGTTGACCAATGCTTCTTCATCACCGACCCGTCAAGACCTAGCCGTGTTGTCGTGAGGAGGGGCAAGAGGAGCATCATCAAAATGCAAGGATACGCCAACAAGGAAGACTTGGATAAGAACGGTGATCCGAAGATCGAGGAGGAATTCGACAAGCACTTTGACATGCCTACTACTAGTAAAGTAAGAAGGAAGACCTCCCTACCCACCAAAGGTTGTCCGTTCACGCAAAGAAATCTCAAGGTGGTTGGCATAAAGTATTCAACCACCAACAAGAAGGGCAAGAAGATTGCGAAGAGACGCTAAAGCTAGCTAGCTTGGAACCGGGACGAAGAAAGACTTTTTTGTGTATCACATGTGTGTCTATGTGAGAGAACAAGCATATATGTATGTGAGTGATATATGTATGTGAGTGATATTTAAGGATATGGAAATAGAAAATCCCTAGTGTTTTCTTTCATTAAATGTAATTAACTAAAATAATTTAAAAAAAGTTAAAAAATGTGGGGCATCTAGGATTCGAACCTAGCCACCCTGGTTCCGTGTTAACAGCAAAGAAACCACTGGGTTAGTTCTCTGTTGTTGTCAATATAGCAGTGACTTTCTTTTTATTTAATCTAGTCAAAGAATTCTGTGGCGCATCTATTGGTGGGATGCATCACAGAAATCTACAATTTTCTGGCACATCTGTTGGTTGGATGCGCCACAGAATGTTTACACTTAGCAAAAAAACGACACCACTCCCTTCCCCTCCCCCTCTATCAACATTGCAACTCTCGATCTGTCGTGTCATCCCACGCCGCCGTCCCCCTCCCGTGCCACACCGGAGGAGCACCGGAGCGGCCCACCACGCCGTCTATGCCGCCACCAGAGGAAGAGAACCACGCCAGGAGGAGGAGGCCCACACCAGGAGGAGGCCCACGCCGTCGACCTCGCGCCCACACCCGTGCAGGAGAGAGGAGGAGGAGGCCCGCACCAGGAGGAGGCCCACGCCGTCGACCTCGCGCCCGCAGCCGGAGCACCAGCCGGTAAGGCCGCCTCCCCCTTCCTCCTCCCCCTCCTCCTACTCGTTGGCTAGGGTTCTTTAGGGTAGATTAGGTGATATGATTTCATTGAGTACAGCCATTCAGTACAAGATTTGGGACCTCCATTCAGTACAGCCATTCAGTACAAGATTTGATTTCATCAAAACAACACAAGTATCATTCCACCAGCAGTTCAAGTCTCAATTCTTATTATGGTTCTAAAATATTCTTCTATTTAGTATTGATTTTATTGTAAATGATTTAAACGTAAGTAATGATTTATTTTACTACTATTTTGAGAAGGATTGTTGCATAGTGGAACAAGGGGACAAAATGTTCCAAGGGGACTAAATCTGAATAGAAGCCTGACATGTTTTGAAAGGTTAAGAAACTAAAGATTATGAACAAATTACACTTGGTTTTACTTGGTCCTAGGAAATAAAAAAAGAACAACACTTGATTTTACTTGGTCCTAGGAAATAAAAAATCCATAGATGTACCATAGTGCAGAAATACTTGGATTTTGATCTCATGGCTATTTTAATCTCTATGATTAATAGCTATTCAGTTGCCATATGTTGCTCTCACTTGCACATGACCTATATTCATGCATGTTGTCTTAGTGGTTGAAGGACTCTAAATTTGTAATGTATTATTATTTATACATGAGTTAGCATATGAAGTCTCTTTGTTGTACACTTCTCTCACTCAAACAAGTAACCAGATTACTCAAAGACAAAGCAATCAGATTTATTAAATGCTTATAGTAATAAGTTTCTCATTATAATTCCTTGGTCTTTTGGGATTTGCCATTATTATCAATGCCTCTGTTTTTTACTGGAGATTTTCTTAAGAGTATTGTATTTTGTGCACTGATAGTTGCTGATCTTTGGGTCCTAGCTTATTCATATAAGGAAAATTGAATATGTGTGTATGTTGTGATCTTATTCATGAACTGCAACCCCAGAAAGCATTGTGTTCCAGGAGATCAAGTCTCTTATTGGCATTGTCCTGAATAAAAGGTTGGCAGTAGATGAGTCATCGCATTTCATATACAAATCTAGTAGTTGTTTTCTGATTATGCATCCAGAAATTGTATCTATTCATGACCTGGGGTGCTACTGAGCACCATATGGGGTGATATATATATGTTGGGGGATATGTTTTGCAGGATTTCATTGAGTCCCATTTTCTCGGAATGTTGATTAACTTCCGTTTTGGTTGAGAATGGGCACTCCTATGTAGTAGAATTAGCAAAGGTCATGCCGAAATTTTGAATTTTGGGCATGACCTTTGCTAATTATTCTACTATTTAGGAGTGCCCATTTCTCAACCGAAATGGTTAATCAACATTCGGGAGAAATGGACAGATTATATTTTTTTGCCTTTTGTGCTAACTTTTTGCCTCATTATATAAAGCGCAAATAAACATGTCGGGAAACGCGGATGAGCCCGGCACTTCTAAGCACATGAGCATTGAAGAACAAGCGAGAGAGCACAACAAGTCATTCTGGAACGAGGAGATGGAGGAGGCAGAGGCCGCCGCCGGAGCTGCTGGTTATGAGGGTGGCCGGGAGGAAGCCGCCGATGATTATGAGGGTGGCCAGGAGGAAACCACCGATGATTACGGCACCACCGATGGCCAGGAGGACGACGACACCACCGATGGCGGCGACCATGACGCAAGTGGTAGCGGCACCAATCCGACCGCCGGGAAGAAGGCGGCGAGGCTAAGGAGGCCCCGGAAGGCGCAAGTGCTCGCCAACGTCACAGACGAGTTCACTTCTGTCTTGGAATCTGGCCTACCATTAGAGCTGAAGAAGGCAGCCTCCGGGTTCAGCATGCAAATAGGGTGCATCGTCCGGGAGAGTGTTTCAATCAACACTAAGGACATCAGAAGCCCAGAGAATACGGCTATAATCCAAACCATGCTCGATAAGCTTCACCAAAGATACAAGTTCCCGGACGAGGACTCCAAAAAAAGGGCGGAAGCTAATGCCATCACGAAGATGAGCACCACCTTGAGCAGCTGGAGATTCCGGGTGAAGAAGAAGATTAACAAGGGTGACAGTTGGGAGAAGATAAGTAAGGAAGAGCCGCATCTCCCTAGAGAAGACTTCGATGCATTGAAGGAGTCCTTCAACACGGAGGTGGCTCGAGAATGGACCGCCTGGGGGAGGGAAATGCAAGAGCTGAACATAGGTAAGCACCATCTTGGAAGCGGTGGCTACCGAGGAAAACAGCCGATTTGGGAGAAGGAGGACAACGAGTATATACGTCTGGGAAAAGACAACCCGTGGTACAAAATAACGGGTGTACAGACGAGGAACTATGTCCGGTCCCGCTACTTCCTCGACTGGAAGACCGGGGAATTTGTTACCAACGATCCGACCGTGCAGGCCTTCGAGGAAAAGCTGGTAAGGAATTTCATTACCTCTTATATCTCGAGTTGATCTAATTAGATAACAGAGACAAAATTCTGATTGGGTTCACCTTAATTTCCTTTTCCCGAAGGACGAAGCGTTGAAGGATTTGGCTAAGAACCCGCAGTCGTCCGAGGGGTCTACGGAGCCGTGGGACACGGCTTTCAACCGGGCGACGAACGCGATGAAGAAAAGGAAGTTAGATCTCCCGCCGACGTCAGCTGGCCGTGTGTCCGGCTTTGGTTTGAACATGAAGGTATGGGACTACTACGATTCGGACGCCAAGTCCAAAAAGGTGAGGAGGGTGACGGGCGCGGCACGCGCCGAGGTTGAGCAGCTGAAGAAGCAGGTGGAGGACCTACAACAGGTCAAAGCGCAGTTGCCCGACATAGTGGCGTCCCAGGTCAACGAGACGATAAAGTCGTTGATCCCCCCTAATTTGTGGGAGGGGATAAGTGCTTGGAATGCGAGAGGTCAACAGGGGCCGATACACGTTCGCCGCACCGGCGAACTCGAAAGCAGGCCCGCCTCGCCAGAACTCGTGACCCCACAGCCCAACGCCGCCGGGCCGTAGCCGCTCCTCCAGTTGGACGCACCCGACCAGCCGGCCGAGGATGATAGGGCGGTGATGCACGATGATGCACCCGAGCAGCCGAAGATTGATAGGCCGCCCGCCGCCCTTGTCTCCACATTAGCTGAGCTCGACGCCATCATAGTGGTAACTAATTAGTTAGTCTGCGCGTAATTTTTTTTAACTATGCCTTTCATGACTGTCATCTCATCATCCCAAACATGTTTTGACTCAGGACACGCCTTGCGTAGTGCTGCATAGCGTGGTGCCCGTGGCGAGTTGAAGGAGGTTCGGCGGGCGGTGATTCGCCCAAAGAGCACGAAGGTTATGCACAACGTTAAAATGGGCAAAGACATCATGAGGGTCAGTTTGACTTACATAGTGCCAGAGTACCGCGACATCCGCCCGCCATTTAACCCTCCGGGAGCCGAGGACAACACTCCCCTCCACGAATGCACCAATTGGGTCATGCCATGGCCAAGTCCTAGATTCATCTTGGGGCGGGGATCTTGGCCAAAGCTTCTCCCCAGGCTACACCTCACCGATCCATGGCCCATGCCCATCGGCCTCGGCGCGTGCCGAAGGAACCGGCGGTCGCCGCCGCTACCACCACCCAGAAGAAGCTTAAGGTACCGTCGGTCGTCGTCACCCGGGAGGAACCGGTTCTCGTCGCCAACACCAACCGCCACCAAGAACTGTCGGGACGAAAACCGTTACCGCGCCGACCATCCAAAACCAAGGTCACAGACCTCAACCGCCGACATCGCAACCGCTTCCAGTAACTAAGGACGTTGACATGGCACCACTTGATCATGATGACGGCCACTACCATGACAATGATGACCACAACTATGACAATGATCAGGATGAGGATGTCGACGTTGATGCCTACATCAACACTGGCGCCTGCAGCAAGGATGTGTATATGCCTCCTATTGAGGTTGACGAAGAAGCCTTCCGTGGTCACGACGATGAACCTAGGCGTCCCAATGCAATACCCTTGCAGCGCCAGCTAGTCTTCAAGGGTTTATCTTAGGAAGAAGACACGTCTCCGGAGGCCGGTGATGCAGCTATACAGAAACCGGCTACCATTTTCAGCCCTACCACGCTGAAAAAGACGGTCAACGAGGTAGGGGTAGCACCCCCAGAACAAGCTGACAAGAAGAAGAAGGCCAGGAAGAGGAAACCTAAAACTGCCCCGGGTGCCTCTATGAGCCAGCCAGCTCAGAAGATACGGCATGACAGCGTGATACCACCCCGTCCGGATGGCTTGACGCGAGTTCATGAAGCTGGGAAACCGATACTACCTCCTGATCTGCTACGCTTGGCAAGTGGATCAATGCACTCTTTGCATAGTCATATCTTATATGTTGAGCAAACCCTTCTCAAGGAGAAAGATCCAACTTACCCGGTGTGCGTCGTCAACGTGCCAGAGGACCCAGACTTTGTCCATGAGGAACCCGCAAGTCTGTTCTTCATAGCGTACGAGGACGTCTTCAAACTGTTTCACCTCAGACGGCTGGACTATAACTTGGTCCGCCTATTCTCGATCAATCAACAGTTGAAGATCAAGAGAGAGTTACTCCCGCAAGTCGCGGTAGCGGATCCCTACTACGCCGGAAGCCGTCTAAGAGGGCGATCGAAAAACTACTAGATGCGCAGGGTGATCGAAGGACGTGACGACGAAAGACTGCTACAAACCGTTCCCGGCGCCGTCCGGCAAGTAGGCTCATTGATCATGGACACATGTGTGTATTGTGTCGTGTTCCCAGGTGTCGTGAACTATAATTTCTTTGTAATAATTTGTATCGACGAATGTGTGTGTGTGTTTTGTCGTATTTTATCGTTGAACTTGCTTCTGTGATATCGATGCAATATGTCTTATATGTTGCATTATGCACTAATGTATGCCTTGTGTCTATAGAGATGACGTACTACGTGGTGTTCGAGGGTCGGGTTCCAGGGATCTACGAGGAGTGGGAGGACTATAAGAAACAGGTGCACAAGTTCAGCGGCAACTGCTACAAAGGATACGCGACTAGAGAGGAGGCGGAGGCCAAGTGGAGGAACTACCGGTCGAGGAAGAACAAGAACAAGATGAAGACCGTGGTCGTGCTCATGCTCTTGCTCACCATCGTCGCGGCTCTACTATATTTCATCATAGTGTAGGCGGCGGTGACCACTTCATTTGTAACTTTAGATGATGAACTAATTTATACTTGTGTAAAAATGTGGCACTTATGACTATATGTATGCATGTATGTTGGGATCTAATATTTGATGACATAGTAATGTATATGTTTGCATCTACTGTTTGTCTAGATTATTATTTACTATCTATGTATAAATCCTGTATAAAACCTGTATATGCACTGTATTTTGGGTTGTGTTAGAAATTAAAAAAATACCGAAAAAACATTCTGTGGCGCATCTTGCGTTAACATGCTTCGAGATTCGACATAACATGCGCCTACGCTTATAATACTATGGCCGACGGGAGCACATGCATACGAAATCTAAATTCTGTGGCGCACGGGAGCACATGCGCCATAGAAAGCCCAAATTCTATGGCGCACGGCTCTTGTGCCACAAAATTACCAATTTAGTGGCGCAAATTCTATGGCGCACGAGGCATGCGCCACAGAAACCAATTTACGTGCGCCACAAATAAGGGTTTCCCTAGTAGTGTAGGGCACAACTCCTTCAGTCCCCCACTTGCACTAGAGTACAAATAAAACTAGTTTACAATAGGCAGGAACCTAACACCAATGGAATCTCGGTGTTGTTCGTGCTTTTCCTGATGGAGAGCTTTAGTCAAAGGATCTGCCATATTCAGTTCCGTATCTACTTTGCAAATCTTGACTTCACCTTCGTCAATGTTTTGTCCGATGACGTGAAATCTAAGCTTGATGTGTTTGGCTGCGGAATGAGTCCTTGGTTCCTTTGTGTTTGCAATAGCTCCCATGTTATCACAATAGATCGTCACGGGGTCTTGTGCATTTGGAAAAACTCCCAGTTTGATGACGAAATTCCTTAGCCAAACAGCTTCATTTGCTACATCAGCCGTAGCAATGTATTCAGACTCCATGGAAGATTGCGCCACCACCGGCTGCTTCTTACACTTCCAGCTTACCGCCCCACCATTCACTAGGAACACAAATCCTATTTGAGACTTCGAGTCATCATGATCTGAGTTCCAGCTCGCATCCACGTAACCCGTTATGTTTAGAGCTTCATCACTTCCTCCATAGATTAGGAACATATCCTTTGTTCTTCTTAGATACTTTAGGATATTCTTTACAGCTGTCCAGTGATCCGGTCTTGCATTACTTTGGTATTGGCTCATCAAACTAAGAGCCAATGCCACATCAGGTCGCATACTTAACATTACATACATGATACATCCTATAGCTGAGGCATAGGGGATGTAAGACATCTTTTCTCTATCATCATCTGTTACCGGACATTGAGTCATACTCATTTTGCAATTCTTCATCATTGGTACCAAGCCCCTTTTGGTATTTTCCATTTTGAACCTCTTCAAAATCTTTTTGATGTAAGTACTCTGACTTGATGCAATTAGGCACCTTGATCTATCTCTATAGATCTTGATTCCTAATATGTATGCAGCTTCACCTAGATCCTTCATGGAAAATTGGTTACTCAAATATGCTTTCACGCTTCTCATAAGATCCACATCGTTTCCCATGAGTAATATGTCATCCACATATACTACTAAGAAAACAACTGAGCTCCCACTCGCTTTCTTGTAAACACAGAACTCTTGTTGATTTTGGACAAATCCAAAACTCTTGATCACTTGATCAAAACATTGGTTCTAGCTCCGAGATACTTGCTTCAATCCATAAATGGACCGTTGAAGCTTGCACACCTTTCCAGCATCCTTAGGATCAACAAAACCTTATGGTTGCATCATATACAACTCTTCATCAATGTGACCATTGAGGAATGCGGTCTTGACATCCATCTGCCAAATTTCATAGTCAAAATGTGCAGCAATTGCTATTAAAATCCGGACAGCCTTAAGCATTACTACGAGAGAATAAGTCTCGTCGTAATCAACTCCTTGGATTTGTCGAAACCCCTTTGCGACAAGTCGAGCTTTGTGAACGGTCACATTACCATTCGCATATGTCTTTTTCTTAAATATCCATTTATTTTCCACGGCCTTGCGGCCTTCTGGAAGATCTACCAAGGTCCAAACTTGGTTCTCATGGATGGATCCTATTTCATACTTCATGGCTTCTAGCCATTTCTTGGAGTCAGCACTATCCATAGCTTCTTTGTAGTTTTCAGGTTCCTCCTGTTCATCTAGGATGACAGACATCACAAGGCTACTGTACCAATCAGGAGTGGCACGAACTCTTGTAGACCTGCAAACCTCAGGAGTCTCGATGTTGTTGTTTTGATCATCATCATTGGGCTCTTCCTCCATGTTGGAGAGCGGTTTTGGAATAGCTTCCGTTGCACTTCTCGGAATTTGGAGAGAAGGGTCAACAACTTCATCTAACTCAATTTTCCTTCCACTAACTCCTTTAGCAAGAAACTCTTTTTTGAGAAAGGTGCCGGTTTTTGCGACAAATGTTTTGCCTTCGGCTTGGTTGTAGAAAGTATACCCAATGGTTTCCCTTGGATATCCCACAAAGATACATTTTTTCGATTTGGGTTCGAGTTTATCAGGCTGCAGTTTCTTAATGTAAGCCTCACAACCCCAAACTTTCAGAAATGACAACTTTGGCTTCTGTCCATACCATATCTCATATGGGGTTATCTCCACGGATTTGGATGGTGCTCGGTTTAAAATAAAAGCAGCGGTTTCTAACGCGTATCCCCAAAAAGACACAGACAAATCAGTTAAAGACATCATGGACCGCACACTATCTAATAGGGTTCGGTTATGATGTTCCGACACACCATTACGTTGTGGTGTTCTGGCTGGCGTAAGCTGTGGGATAATCCCACAGTCCTTCAAGTGCATGTTAAACTCATAACTCAAATACTCGCCTCCTTGATCCGATCGAAGATGCTTGATTCTCTTGTTAAGTTGATTCTCTACTTTCAGACTTGTGCTTCATTAAGTATATATATCCATATCTTCTTAAGTCGTCAGTAAAGGTAACAAAGTAACGATAACCATTGCATGTTGAGACGCTCATTGGTCCACATACATCCGTATGTATGATTCCCAGTAGGTCTACAGCTCTCTCCACTATCCCGGATAATGGTGTCCTAGTCATCTTTCCCATGAGGCATGGCTCACATGTATCAAGGGATTCGAAATCTAATGATCCAAGAAGCCCTTCTGAATGAAGCTTCTTCATGCGTTTTATGCCAATATGACCAAGACGACAATGCCACATAAACATGGAATTACCATCATTATGCTTACAACGTTTAGCATCAACACTATGGATGTGTGTATTACAATCAAGATCAAGTAAGAATAAACCATCACACACAGGAGCATGAACATAGAAAATATCATTCATATAAATTGAACAACCATTTGTTCCTGATTTAAACGAATAACGATCTTGCAACAAGCAAGACCCACTCACAATATTCATACTCAATGCGGGTACATAATAGCATTTATTCAAAACCAAAAATAATCCTGACGGCAGACGGAGATGCAGGGTGCCGACGGCCATCACTTCGACTCTCGAACCATTGCTGACGCACATTGTCACCTCGTCCTTCCTCAGGCGCATCCTACTCTGCAGATCCTGCTGAGAGTTACAAATGTGAGCAGCAGATCCGGTATCAAATACCCAGGTGTTACTCCTAGCGCTTGTAAGTAACACATCAATAACATGTATATCACATATACCTTTGTCCTTGGCGACTATCTGGCCGGCTCGCTTGTCTTCAAGGTACTTAGGGCAGTTGCATTTCCAGTGCCTATCCCCTTTGCAGTAGTAGCACGTAGTGCCGGGCTTAGGGTTGGGCTTGGCAGTCTTTGAGGTACTGGCAACGATCTTGCCATCCTTCTTGGACTTCTTGCCCTTGCCTTTTACTTTTTGCCCCGGCTTCTTAAAATTGGTGGTCTTATTGACCATCAACACTGTGTGCTCCTTCTTGATTTCAACCTCAGCAGTTTTGAGAATGGCGAACACCTTGATGACCCACAAGTATAGGGGATGTATCATTGTATTTTGAAGGGAAGTGAAACCCAATTTATTGAGTCGACACAAGGGAAGACAAAGAATATCTATAAGCCTTAACAACTGAGTTGTCAATTCAGCTGCACCTGGAAACAATCTTGCTCACAACAGTTTATCAGTAGCAACAATTTTGTAGTAGGAATAGTAAAGTAGCAGCAGTAGTAAAGTAAAGACAACAAAGAATAGCGATGTGATGGGATTCGAAAAGGTAGGCATAGGGATGGATGGACGAGCGTTGCATGGACAAGACAATTCACATAGCAATCAGAACATAGGGCAATTGCAGATAAATAAGATAAAGCATCCAAGTACTAGATAATCCTAGGCATGTGTTCCATATATAGTCATACGTGCTCGCAATGAGAACTTGCACAACATCTTTTGTCCTGCCTGCCCGTTTGCAATGGGGCCTCGAGGGAACTACTGGCAATTAAGGTGCTCCTTTTAATAGAGCACCGGAGCAAAGCATTAGCACTCCATGAACACATGTGATCCTCACATCAAAGCCATTCCCTCCGGTTATCCCTATTTTTGTCACTTCGAGGTCATTGGTTCTGGACAACAATGTGTGTATACAACTTGTAGATAAGACCATAAACAATACTATCATAATGAATCAATAACATGTTCAGATCTAAAATCATGGCACTCGGGCCCTAGTGACAAGCATTAAGCACAACAAGTCGCAACAAAGTCATAAAGCACTAATAAAAGATAATAGGCACCATGCCCTAACAATCTGATGCCATTACATGAACGATCTCATCCAATCCCTACCATCCCCATAGCCTACAGCGGGGGATTACTCACTCATAGATTGGGGAAACATGGATGGTCGATGGAGAAGCGATGGTGATGATGATAGCGATGATCTCCTCCAATTCCCCGTCACGGCAGGGTGCCAGAACGGAGTTTCGGGTGCTGCTTCATGGAATCTGGTGGTGGCGGCGGAGCGGAACTCCTTCTGGAAAAACGTCGAACCCCCCTGAGTTTTTAGGTTAGAAGGCATCTTATAGGCGAAGAGGGAGACCGAGGGGGTGTCTGGGGCGGCCAGACCACCCCCTGGCGCGGCCAGGCCTAGCCCGCGTGGCCAGGTGGTGTGGCTAGGCCCCAGCCCCACTCCGTCTCATATTCTGGCTCCGGGATTCTTCTGGTGAAATAGGATTTTTGGCTTTTGTCCCGTCCAATTCCGAGAATATTCATTTTCTGACTTTCCTGGAACTAAAAAACAGAGAAAAGCAGGCGGTGCACTGTGGCTCTTGTTAATAGGTTAGTCCAAGAAATCATATGAAAAGTACTCCAAAGTGAGGACAAAATACAAGAAAGTAGATAAAACTAAGCATGGAACAACAAAAATTATAGATACATTTGCAATGTATCAACATCCCCAAGCTTAACTCCTGCTCGTCCTCGAGTAGGTAAGTGATAAAAAGAAAGAATAATTTTTTAGGTGACATGCACCATCATAAACTTGATCAAAGTGTTTGTAAAACATTCAAAGCTAGGATCATAGTACTTCAATCGTAACATAGAAGACAAAGTTCTAGCAATAAGACAAAGAAACTATGATGCAACATGAAAAGGCACAAACAAAAGATTCATGAATAACAATGCTTTGCAAGACGTTTGTTTGTTTCACATAAAGAAAACATAGCATAGTGGCATTCAGCTTGTCCCTCATAGAGTAGCAAACATAAATGC
The DNA here is from genome assembly GCA_023614405.1 of Avena insularis. Taxonomy (NCBI): domain Eukaryota; kingdom Viridiplantae; phylum Streptophyta; class Magnoliopsida; order Poales; family Poaceae; genus Avena; species Avena insularis. The sequence continues at coordinate 534,130,954 of CM042694.1, forward strand.
ATAGGACACCTTCAAAGTTCATAAGAGTGACTAGATACAAATAGTTTAGAACAAGCAATATCAAGGTATGCATCAATCAACAAGTCTTGGGACAATGCACATAGAACTAAGAATGGCCACTGTGCTCTCAAAGTAGGCGCATAAAGGTAGAAGGTGGAGACTCAATATATAAGTGGAAGAAAGGCCTTCATAGAAGGAAGTAGGGATTCAAGTATCATAAAGAGATCCCAAAAATTATGGTACTTAATAGCTTTCAGATCTCATTGCCCCTATCATAAGCATCTTCAAATGGTTAAGGTGAAAGTGAGGTCCAATCTGAGTTATATGCTTGACAGACTATAAACTGAAAATCCCATGTCCCTTGAGTACGAGGGCCGCTCCTCATGCTACTCAACTTTAGTTACCAGTAAGTTCTTGTCATTGTAAATATGTGCGTATCATAGAGAACTTCCAACGGGGTACCCCTTGCCCGATGATACGTAAGAATCCCCATATCAAAATGACAAGGCAAGCAGACAATGAGTATCTCAGCAATCTTCTTATTTACCATGGGAAAATGGTGCTTTTTTTCTCTTTCCTCTTTTCATAAATCTTTTTTTCTCAATAGCTATCTCTCTTTTTATAATAAGAATGCTTCATAGATATCATTATGGTTATGCTGTAGGTTTCCACCATGTCAGCATGGATTAGACCAGCGCCCAAGCGTTTCTCTAACACACATACATAACTCCATGGACTTACAAGCTCCCCTTTTATTTCACACCGATGAAATCCGCAAACAAAAGAGCATGGTATCAACTGGGTATATATTTACAAGTGTTGAAAGTGTTCCCCGTGACAGCATGGTTCTGCTAATCCCCAGCCTATAATTTGCAAGCATATAACTTTCATGGACAGTCACAATGATTTAGGTTTATTAAGTGCAGAAAATAAAGTATGACATCAAGTTCGTGAGAGCTTTACTAACTAACTTTCTCATAACAAGCAAACATTTTATTCGGAAGAAAACAAGGCATATTGAATATGGATGGAAGTAGCAAATGATGCTAATAGGTAGGTATGGTGGACACTTTGGAAATATTTGGTTTAGGGAGTTGGAAACTTGAGTAAAACATACTCAGTGTAAGTGAAGGCTAGCAGTAGTAAGGGAGCGACAAACGAGAGAGCAATAATGGCCATAATCATGCATAGCGACAAAACATCATTGATCAAAGCATAAAGTGATACTACAAGTTGAAAACTAAAGGATCATAAAGGCTTATGGTGACTTGAGATAGTCATAACATGGTGTGAGCATGCGCCAAGTCAACCCAAATAAAGCATCAAAGGAGAATACCACTATACTATGCTTTAATATGCTAAAACAACGCATGATTCATCCAAGGCACATTAAGCAATCTCAATTGTTTATAACAAGTCATGCTACAACAAAGAATACTAAGCATAAATCCAAAACAATATCAAGCATGGCATGACAGAGCATAGGCCACAGTCAAAAACGAGCTCTTTTTACCACATAAGCATGAGCTTTCCTACTCTTTTCCAAACCAAACCAAACTATTTGAAAACCAATGTATGAAAGAGGGGGTCCAACCAATTTATTCAGCAAACTAAGCAAACAAAAGCAAATGAAAAAACAAAACAAAAACAAAGAAGAAGACGCTTCAAGAACAACACAACTATGCATGAAACAATAAAAATGAAGCGTTTGGAAGAAACCTGGGATTTTTATTGATGAAGAAGGGGATGCCCTGGGCATCCCCAAGCTTTGATGCTTGTACTTCTTGGATATTTCTTGGGGTGACATGCGTGGCATCCCCAAGCTTGAGCTTTAGTCCATCCTTCATCTCATTACTCATTCCTTCCATACACCTGAAATTTTTCCTTCATACAAAACTTCACACAATCTTTATTAGCAACATTAGTGCACTCGAGATAAATAAGTCTTAAGGTTCAGTTCTAACACCAAATAAACTTCCATTAAAACACTAGCTACTGTAGCATTTCCCTCAAAAAGTTCAATTCCCCAAAAGAACTCAAAAAGGAACCAACAAGAAGCAAATGCAGAAAATGGCAGAAATCTATCAAAACAGACCAGCAGGTAAAGCTGAATTTTTTCGAAGACCTTATGTTGCTCAAATAAAAAAGTGTTGAACTAACTTAAGTTAGATAACAACCTGGGGCAGAATAAAAAAAAATCACTCCTCAAAAGGACGTACAGAGATTTTACACGAATTTTTACGGTGAAGCACAAAAATCTGTTTCGGGACAGCAACTTTCCCAACCATTACTTCTCTCTCATTAGAGGTTACTCTTGGCACAAAAAGCAAAAAAAGGATAGAGAGAGGTTATTACTGAAGCAATAACTTCCAAGACTCAACTAAAACTTTTGGGTTATCTCCCAATAAGTACTTTTCTTTAACGCCTTTAAGTTAGGCATAAAAATAAAAGTAAACAAAGATAATCATGGTGAAAACATTGTTTTGTTCATTTAAATCCTTTTGTTAACAAGGTTGATCAGGTCTTGTTACCAAAACAATTTATATGAAACAAAACTTTGTGTTCCACTACTGATTATGTTACCTCAACCTTGATAGCAATGGTCCCAATCATAATAGTTTCAAATTTTTCTCTTGGTATGGGACAATATATTTCTCCAACTTGAATGCCCTCAACATGTTCAATTGAATTCAAACCATAAGTGCTTTCAATCTTCTTGGGGAAATAGACAGTATGTTCCTTGTCATTAACATTGAAAGTCACCTTTCCTTGATTACAATTAATAACAGCTCCAGCAGTATTAAGAAAAGGTCTGCCAAGAATAATGGACATATTATCATCTTTAGGCATTTCAAGCACAACAAAATCAGTTAATATCAAGCAATTATGAGCCACTTGAACAGGTACATCCTCACATATACCAACAGGAATAGTGGTAGATTTATCAGGCATTTGCAAAGATATATTAGTTGGTATTAATTTTTCTAGTTGAAGCCTCTTATAGAGAGAGAAAGGCATAACACTAACTCTAGCTCCCAAATCACACAAAGCAGTTCTAACGTAACTATTCTTAATAGAGCAAGGGATAGTTGGAATCCCTGTGTCTCCAAGTTTCTTTGGAACCTTACCATTAAAGGAATAATTAGCAAGCAAAGTAGAGATTTCTTCATTAGGGATCTTCCTTTTATTCGAGACAATATCCTTCATATACTTTGAGTAAGGGGGCAATTTAATAGCATCAGTCAAAGGAATTTGCAAGAATAAAGGTTTCATCCACTCACAAAACTTATTATAGTGTTCATCTTCCTTTGACTTGTGTTTCTTATCAGGGAAAGGCATAGGTTTTTGGACCCAAGGTTCTCTTTCACTACCATGTTTTTTAGCAATAAAATCTTCTTTAGTGTATTTAGTATTCTTAGTGTGCTTTTCAGGTTCTTCTTCAACTTTTTTTCATTAGGAACTTCATTTTCTTCATTACCACTTTCAGTTTCAGCATCAGAGATAGATATACTATTAGGATCTATAGCAGGTTCAGAGGGTTCTACAACAGTTTTATGTTTCTTTTTCCTTTTCTTACGAGTAGAGCCAATTTTCAGCTTGTTGAGAATCCTGCTCAATTCTTTTGGGATGCCCCTCAGGATAAAGAGGATCCTGGGTAGCAGCACCACCTCTAGTTCTAATTTCATAAGCATGTTTTTCTTTAGCAGCATTAACTAGCAAGTCTTTTTGCACTTTAACGAGTTGATCTATTTGAGTTTGAACCATTTGAAAGTGTTTAACAATCATTTTAACATCATTAGAGGTTCTTTCCACAATATCTTTCAACTCAACAATAGCTCTAGTGTTTTCCATTAGATGATTTTGCACCCTTTTATTAAAATTATCTTGCTTAACAATAAAGATATCAAATTCTTCTAAGCATTGATCAGGAGGTTTAGAGTAAGGGATATCACCTTCATCAAAGTGTTGGAGAGAGTGTACCTCAATAGTGGATGAGTAGGGAATAGGCTTACATAATTCTTCTATAGGAGGTAAATTCTTGACATCTGCAGCTTTAATTCCCTTCTCCTTAAGACATTTCTTAGCTTCCTTCATCACTTCATCATTTAATTCAATAACTCCCCTCTTCTTTGATGTTGGAATAGGCACCGGAATAGTAGGTTCAGTTACAATTACTTCAGGTATAACTTGTTTAGGAGGATTCCAATCTTCATAGTTCTTACTTATTTTAGCCATTAATTCCTCAGCTTCCTTAGGAGTCCTATTCCTGAAAACACAATCAGCACAACTATCTAGGTATGTCCTAGATTCTTTGGTTAGTCCATTATAAAATATATCAAGAAGCTCATTCTTAGGTAATGGACTTCCAGCTTGTGCATGAATCAAAGCACAAAACCTTGCCCAAGATTCGGGCAATATCTATTTTTCTCCCTGTTTAAAATCAAAAAGTTCCTACAAAATAGCATGTCTAGCACTAGGAGGAAAATATTTCTGCAGGAAAGTACTAATCAAGCAATCAGGGCTATCAATAGATCTAGGAGGTAAATTACTAAACCAAGTTTTAGCTTCTCCTTTCAGTGAAAAGGGGAAAATCTTAGCAACAAAGTAAGTACGCATCTTAATATCATCAAAAAACAAGCCACTCGTGGTAGAAAGTTCATTCATATGTGCTACCGCACTTTCATTCTTAGTCCCACAAAAAGGTTCTTTCTCAACAATAGCTATGTAAGATAGATCGATAGGGAAATCATAATCTTCATCTATAATGTTTATGGGAGAAGCAGCAAACTTAGCAATAGGAGACAATTTGGGTCTAATAGTACGCCTCTCAAGGAGACTCTTAGCAGCGCTCCTATCATGGGTGTTTTTACATTCTTTAATAAATTCATCGGTCATCTCAACATAACCATCTTCAATATCATAACTTTCACTAGACTCAGGTGAACTAACAAGTGTAGTAGTGTCTTCATTAGGAGTTTCAGTATTTCTAGCTATAGTTCTAGCAATCGTAGCATCTAGGAAAGGACCTAATGAACCACTCTTATCAAGCACAGTAGAAGCAGCATCATAAGCATCAGAAGTTTCAGATTCAGCAGTAGTAGCAGTGTGTGTAGCATGTGTATGTGGTGGTGTAACGAGCTTACTCATAACAGACGGTGAATCAAGAGCAATAGAGGTGTTCAGAATTGTACCTCTTCATGTAGTGGATGGTAAAATAGGAACCTTGCCATCATGAGACTTACCCATGATGGATGGATAGCAACGAACAATAGAGAATCCAAGTGAACTTGATAAATAAAGCTATGGTCCCCGGCAACGGCGCCAGAAAATAGTCTTGATGACCCACAAGTATAGGGGGTGTATCGCAGTATTTTCGAGGGAAGTGAAACCCAATTTATTGATTCGACACAAGGGGAGCCAAAAAATATCTATAAGCCTTAAAAACTGAGTTGTCAATTCAGCTGCACCTGGAAACAATCTTGCTCACTGCAGTTTATCAGTAGCAACAGTTTTGTAGTAGGAATAGTAAAGTAGCAGCAGTAGTAAAGTAAAGACAGTAGTAACAATAGCAGTAAACAGTGGGATTTGAGTGCGGTATGCATAGGGATGGATGGACGGGCGTTGCATGGACAAGACAATTCACATAGCAATCAGAACATAGGGCAATTGCAGATAAATAAGATAAAGCATCCAAGTACTAGATAATCCTAGGCATGTGTTCCATATATAGTCATACGTGCTCGCAATGAGAACTTGCACAACATCTTTTGTCCTGCCAGCCCGTTTGCAGCGGGGCCTCGAGGGAACTACTGGCAATTAAGGTGCTCCTTTTAATAGAGCACCAAAGCAAAGCATTAACACTCCGTGAACACATGTGATCCTCACATCAAAGCCATTCCCTCCGGTTATCCCGATTTCTGTCACTTCGGGGCCATTGGTTCCGGACAACAATGTGTGTATACAACTTGCAGATAAGACCATAAACAATACTATCATAATGAATCAATAACATGTTCAGATCTAAAATCATGGCACTCGGGCCCTAGTGACAAGCATTAAGCACAACAAGTCACAACAAAGTCATAAAGCACTAATAAAAGATACTAGGCACCATGCCCTAACAATCTGATGCCATTACATGAACGATCTCATCCAATCCCTACCATCCCCATAGCCTACAGCGGGGGATTACTCACTCATAGATGGGGGAACACATGGATGGTCGATGGAGAAGCGATGGTGATGATGATGGCGATGATCTCCTCTAATTCCCCGTCTCCGAGGTGCCGTAACGAGTTTCGGTGTCAAGCTTGAAATCTGGTGGTGGCGGCGGAGCGGAACTCTTTCTGGAAAAACATCGAACCCCCTGAGTTTTTAGGTCAGAAGGCATCTTATAGGCGAAGAGGGAGACCGAGGGGGTGTCTGGGCGGCCAGACCACCCCCTGGCGCGGCCAGGCCCAGCCCGCGCGGCCAGGTGGTGTGGCTGGGCCCCAGCCCCTCTCCATATTCGCTCGTAAGTCTTCTGGTGAAATAGGATTTTTGGCTTTTGTCCCGTCTAATTCCGAGAATATTCATTTTCAGACTTTCCTGGAACCAAAAATAGCAGAAAACAGGCAGCTGGCATTGTGGCTCTTGTTAATAGGTTAGTCCAAGAAATCATATGAAAAGTACTCCAAAGTGTGTACAAAGCACAAGAAAGTAGATAAAACCAAGCATGGAATATCAAAAATTATAGATACATTTGCAATGTATCACACCTCAGCAAGGGTCTTATTCATCCCTTGCATGTTGTAGTTCATCACAAAGCTCTTATAGCTAGGGGCAACGAGTGCAGCACCCTATCAATTGCGAGCTCCTCTGGGATTTTGCAATCCAGGGTGTTCAAATGCTTAATGTAGCCATACATTTTAACCACGTGCTCACTAATACTGATGTGCTCTTCCATTTTAGCAGAGAAGAAGAGCTGGGAAGCATCATACCTCTCTACACGGGCCTGTGGAGCAAAGACAGCCTTGACATCCTCAATGATATAAAAATCCTTCATCTTCTCAAAACGCTTTTGAAGCTCCGGCTCCATGGCATAGAGCATTCCACTCTGGATGAGGGAGAAATCGTCCGCCTTGGACTGCCAGACATTCTTTTTGTCCTGGGAGGCAAAATATGCAGGCTTAGCCAGAAGCTTAGCCTCGATGACATAAGTCAACTTGTAGGGGACTAGGAGGATCCTAAGATTGTGGAAGCATGCGGTGAAGTTGGTTCCATCAGTTTTCAGCTTGTCCTTCTCAAGGAAAGTGCTAAGGTTGAAGGTGGGTGGACGAGACATCTACAATGGATTTGCATAAGTGTTTAGACCATGTTCATAATAATGAGTTCAAGTTTTAATTATGTTATTGAACTTAAAACAAAATAACTCCCACTCAAACGAACATCCCTCTACTCATTTAGTGATCACATGATCCCAATCTCCTGCACCTCCCCCGATCATCACGGCCATCAGTGTAGTATCAAAGGTGGACATTCCCTAATGTCGATCACATCAACTATGTGATTCATGCTCGACCTTTCAGTCTCTTGTATTCTGAGGCCACGTATCTGTAACATGCTAGGCTCGCTAGTTCTAACTTGTGTGTATTCGTAGTGCAACATGGCTTACACCCACTATATGCGAATGTAGATATGTCTAACACCCGCTCACTGCGGTTCGCCTCATACCGAAGAACTTTCTTGGTGGTGCACACACAAGGGGAATACGATAACTAGAATACTGTGAGGGATTATCTTATTATGCTACCGTTGAATATATAAATATCCCAGCATAACAAGTAATACTTCAAAAGGTAAAGTGTTATGACGTGGTTACGGCATTTTGATCATCAATAGCTTCAATGAAAGTTTCATAAACTTGTCATTGCCACGTTATAAAACATGCCCCTATGCAATAATAAAAATAGACGCTTCTATATTATCTATTGCAAGTTTTACGCGGCTTTAGGGCTTTCGCAGTAGAACCCCTTCCCACCTACGAACGTGGAGCCACAACATGGATTCAATGATTGCCGTTCTTCTTCCCTTTTCAGGGCCCTCCAATGTCGATGCCATATCAACTACTGTAGAGAGACAGACACCCCCTAAGCCACTTTGATTCGTGGACCAGTCTCGTGAATCACCACGCGAGGTCGGTTGGGGGCCGCTTCATCAAACAGTGCCACGATATGAACAAGAACATTAAAATAGGGTAGCAACTAGAGAATCAATGCCCACATATTGCTATGTGTTCTATCCGTATGACATGTCTACCCATAGACCCGCTCTGATACCACTGATGGGTTCCGTAGCAGAAAAAATTCTATCTACTTGAACACTAATACCAGGATTTATACTATGTAGACATAAGTAACGGAGGAGAGAGACGGTATTCATACATTTGAAGACCGAGGCACGCCTTACACAGGAAGGAGTATATTGATGAAGATTAGCAACACCCCAAGTGTGGTGCCTCCGAAGTTCGTCACACGTCCAGTGTAGGAGACGTCAACTGGACTCTGATCCAGCCGAGCAGTGGAAGAAGTAGATGCCGGATTGCTGATCACACGACAGTGGTGTGAAGGTGGAGAACTCACCCACGAGGTCCTCTCCAATATTACGGAGAAGTCCTCAATGGACGAGAGAGAGAGAATGAGAGGGAATGGGATGATTCTAAGGGGGGAGGGGAGACCCCTATATATAGTAGGAGGGGGCGCACCACCCAGGGGCCAGGCGGTGTGGGACTAAACCCCACACCCGTCGGCCACCTAGGGGCAGCCGTCGGCCCTAGGTGGGCCCCACTAGGGCGGCCCACCAAGCCCAGGCCGGCTAGCCCCTCTCCCTAGGCGCCATGCCCTATTGGGCCTCCCTACGGGTGAGGCCCATTAGCATTATGAAGCCTTTAATAATAAAATAAAAAATATATTTAATATTAATTCTCCAATTAACATTCAAATACACATATTATATTATTCCTTCACTTCGGACCACCTTTCGAACCCCTTCCGATCTCCATCAGATGTTACCCGGAACTATTCCGGTTTCTCTTTCTCTATTTCTCCTACGATACCTCATCTACTCTAAGCGTCCCCACCCTTAAGCGTGACATCCTTCGGTTCGGAAACACTCCGGACATGATCGAGACTACTCTCACATCAATGATCAACAAAGGGACCTGGATGGCCATGTGACCCCCGTGCGTTTCATGAATATAATCGCTCGAACCGTGAGATAGTCGTTTCTCGTTCCCTTCGTCATATGATACCTATTCATTCGAGACTTGATCTTCAGTATCCCCATACCTTAGTTCGGTCTCGTTACCAATGAACTTATTTACTCGTTCTCATGCCGTTGCATTCCGTGACCAAGTCACATGCTTGCAAGCTTTATTAATGCAACGTCACCGAGATGGCCACATGTATCTATCTATTACATGGATTAGACAAATCCTGGTCTTGATATGTACTCCTCTACGCATCCCTTTGGAAAACCTGAGTGGCACCTTTTTGATCACCCTATTACGAGATGATTCTTGATAACCATCTAAGCTTCCTATGGAATGGTGATTTGCATTACCTCACAGTCAAAGGATCAGGTTGCGAGGTTCTCTGTGTTTTATCATCAATGGTGAACTTTGTAACTAGATCTCATTCAAGATATAACGGTCAGATGTTTGTCTATCATGTTATTCAACTAATAACATGATCTTGAAACCCAGACCATCATCATGACCAATGAGCTAGTTTGCTAGAGGTAACTAGAGACACAGTTTGTTTACATACCACACGTGTATTAACATTTCATATTAACACAGTTATCGCACAGTATGAAACGTATTATGAACATATAGGAGATATATCAAATAATACACTTTATTATTTGCCTCTAGGGCACAACTCCTTCAAAAAGTGCATATTATAGGGTCCTTCCAGCATTTGCATTGCGGACATAGGTGGATCTCGAGCTCTTTGCTAGTACCGTTGTGCTGACTAACTTCTTCCAATGTCATCCCTATTATTGCGGTACCCACCATTGTAGTCGTTGCTTCTATTGTTACCTTCACCCGAGAAACTAGCTGCAACATAACTTGGTCTTGTGTTTCCACCGTTGTTCCTTCTTCTTCTATCATTGCCGCGGTTATCCCTGTCTTCCTCGGGGGATCACGTACGCTTATTATGCAGCGCATATTCTCCATCAGTCCAGCGATTTGCTATTTCCATCAGATGTGATATTGTTTTGGGTTTGACCCGTCCCAGTTCTTCTATGAATTCTCGGCGATGGAGGTCGTCGTTGAAGGCATCGATGGCCCTTTCGTCAGATATGGATTCAACCGAGTTTTTTATGATATTCCATCGTTGGATGAATGCTCTTATTGACTCCCCAGACTTTTGTTTGCATGCTCGTAACTGCTCCAAGGATGCAGGTCATTTAAACATGGATTGGAAGTGCCATATGAACTTATCCTCTAGGTCATTCCAGCTACCGATAGAATCCTTGGGTAGCTGCCTGAGCCATGATCTTGCAGCGCCGGTGAGGTGTAGTTGTAAGCTTTGCATTGTAGTGGTTGTGGAGCCGCCTTACAACTTGATAGTGGCAAAATAGTCTGCTAACCATGCTTCAGGTTCCTGGAGTCCATCGTACTTGTGGTGGTCGTGCGAAAGTTTGAAGTCCTTGGGTACTGAGGTTTTGCGGATCCTCTGAGTGAAATAGTTGGCCCCGCACAGTTCGTAATTGTCTTTGTAGTCGTGGTATCGTCGGCTGCGGTTTTCGTCTCTTGATCCATCGTTCATGTGTTGTGTGTTGTCGTTTCTTGTGTTGCTTCATGGATCGGGTGCCGCAAGATGTGCTTGGTGTGGCGATCGAGATCATCGGGTGTGTCCCACTTGCCGAGGACTGTTGTGATGGTGTGGGGATCTATTGTGCTATCGCGTGGTTCCTTGTTCTACTACTGTGAGGGAGGCTCCTACCATGCCAAGGTTCATCTGGGCGGAGCGGTGGAGGGCCGCACGAGGATCATCGGGTGCGGGCTGAGTTGTGAGTAGATATGTTTATGCGGCCACAATGGCTGCTTGGGCCATTTTTTCCTTGATGTTTCCTGCTTGATCGATTGACATGAACGATAGATCTAGATCGTGTATGAGTCCGCCTCTCTCTGCTTCAGGGATATTCGCTAATCGAGATGTTCTCCTTCCTGGTGGTTCTCCTCCTGTTACACTCCCTGATCCTCGGGTGGAACTTAGTTGTGCCCATCGTAAGCTAGATTCATCGGCTAATCTCTTTCTTTCGTCGAGTTGTCTTTGCATCCTGAGTAGATCTCTCTTCTTGTGATGAAGCAGATATTGATATGCTAATAAATCCTTGTGTGAAGCGTCCGCTGTCATCGGGACTGCTCCCGAATTTGCTTCCCTTGCCCTTTGCCATGCCGCTGCTGGTAGCCTCTCTCCTTCATGTGGCTCTCCGCCTCTTCCTTCGACTATGCGGTTTTCCATCGTTTCTCCTTCGTTTTCATGGTTCCCTTCGTTGTTATGATTTCCTGCATTGTCATCTGATAAAATATCATTGGGGTCGAGGATAGGGTTACTGTTGGAGTCGCGTGGTGTTTAGGTGTTCCCGTCGACTAGTGACGTCGTCTTCTGCTCCAAAGTATACGCTATTGGTATTCTGATATTGTAGTTCTGGGTAAATCTTCGCCATCCTTATTCCGAATTCGACATTTTCGCTGCTTTCTTCGGGTTCTGACTTTTCCGGTCTTGCTTCGCGTGGTGGGGTTGGTTGTGGGTCTGATCCGAAGGATATATTGTCATAAAGACCATTAAGGTCCCCCAGATCCATCTTGATACCAATACTGGGGTGGGCGGGTGTGGAAGTACTTTTGTTGGGTTGATGCTTGATGGAGAACGGTTTGCCGAATCCGTGGTTCCAGCGTTTGAATTTCCCACAGAAGGTGCCAATTGACGAGGGGTAACCTCGGCAATGCCCATGATGATGGACTTAGGGTTTCGCGGAAAAGAGAACGCTGGGGATTTCGTCAGATGTCAGGAAAACAATGAAGTCAAAGTATCCTGAATATTGGAGAGATCGCACTATTACAAGTTATCTTCTAGATTTCAGTACCCTTGCTTGGGATTCTCCCGTCCTATATATAATTGGTCGGCTCTCAAAGCTGTATGCGGATAGGTTTCATACACGCGTGATTACAACACCAACATAATGTCAGTTCATAGTCTCTTTCCTAATACAATCAAAGCCTTTGCCGGTTGCTTCCTTGGGCTGTCTTCTAGAATCTTCATGGGCCGGAAGCCCTTTTACCCAGTATAGGGTAGTAAACCATAAGCATCCGAATAATCATACCTATGTTAGCTACCAATACATTATCATTAGCTCTCCAACGGAAGGACCAAGATATTGTGAATGCCATGAATTGCGTCAAGTCAACTAGGAGTCATTTTCTTGCTATGAGAGAAATGGATGGGACTCTCTGCTACACGATGTGCAGGCATTTTGTGAGAAACATGATATTGTCATGTTAGAAATGGAAGAAGGATATGTCAATCCCAAGAAAAAACAACAGAACACTGGTATTACCAACCAATACCACTATCAGGTTGATTGTTTCAATGTTGATATTGATTGGCTTGTTCAAGAGTTTCATAGTCGTTTCAGTGGGACATCCTCTAACTTGCTTATATGGTCAGTAGCTCTGAGTTCGAGAGATTCATTTCATGATTTTAATTTGGAGAATCTGATGAGCCTGGCTAAACTTTATCCGAATGATATTGACTCCGGAGAATTGAGGGATCTAAGCCACCATCTTCGGCTCTATATTGTTGATGTGCGAGTAGATGAAAGATTCTCCAACATAGAAGATATTGGTGATATTTCTAAGAAAATGGTGGAGACGAGGAAGCATATTTGTTATCCTTTAGTTTATCGACCGCTGAATTTAGTACTTGTCTTGCCTGTTGCCACTGCCACAGTTGAGAGGTGTTTCTCGGCAATGAAGCTCGTGAAAACTTATTTGCGCAATCGTCTCAATGATGATAGTTTGAGTGGTAATGTCATTTGCTACATGGAGAAGGAAGAAATGAAGAAAGTCACCAATGATCAAGACATGGACCGATTCATGAAAATAAGAGATCGTAAATATTAAGGTAACACTCTCTAACTTAAAATACTATACCTGGTTATTTTACTTCAGTTGATAACTTGAATCCACATTTCCAATTTATAGGTTATGGAGAATGGGAGGTTGGATGATGTCATTTGCGACACACATTATTATTAGTTTTCTTTTAGTAAGAGCTTGATCATTCTTATTTCTAGGCATACCGATTTGCCCTTCGTTTTGTTGAATTTTTTATGCTAAAACTTGTTAAATGAGATGGTATTATTGTTGGAGATATGCCCAAGAGGCAATAATAAAAGTGGTTATTATTATATCTTTGTGTTTATGATGAATGTTTACATCCCATGCTATAATTGTATTATAAGGAAACACTGATACATGTGTGTTTTGTAAACATAAAAGAGTCCCTAGTAAGCCTCTTGTGGAACTAGCTTGTTGATTAAATGATGATCATGGTTTCCTGATCATGGACATTGGATGTCATTAATAACAAGGTTATATCATTAGGAGAATGATGTGATGGACACACACCCATAGTAAGCGTAGCATAAGATCAAGTCATTAAAGTTCGTATTGCTGTAAGCTTTCAAATGCATAGTAACCTAATCCTTCGACCATGAGGTTATGTTAATCACCATCACTGGATGGGTACTTTGATGACATCAAACACCACTTCGTAACTAGGTGGTTATAAAGGTGTCATTGGGTATTCTGAAAGTATGTGTTGAAGCGCATGGACCAAGATTGGGATTTGTCCATCCATATGATGGATAGATATGCTCTGGGCCCTCTCGGTGGAATGTCATCTAGTTAGCTTGCAAGCATGTGACTAGGTCACAAGGGATGACATAACATGGAACGAGTAAAGAGTACTTATCAGTAACGAGGTAGAACTAGGTATGGAGATACCGACGATCAAACCTCAGATAAGTAGAATATCGTGTGACAAAGGGAATTGGTTTCGTATGTTAATGGTTCTATCGGTCACGAAGTCATCGTTGAGTATGTGGGAGCCATTATGGATCTCCAGATCCCGCTGATGGTTATTGATCGGAGAGGTGTCTTCATCATGTCTGCATATTCACGAACCGTAGGGTGACACACTTAAGGTTCGAAGTTGTTTTAAGTAGATATGGAATATGCGTTGGAGACCGAATGTTGTTCGGAGTCTCGGATTGGATCCGGGACATCACGAGGAGATCCGGAATGGTCCGGAGAATAAGATTCATATATTGGGGATCATTTTCTAAGTTAGGAAATGTTCCGGAGTGTTTGTATGGAGATTCTAGAAGGTTTCGGAATGTTCTGGAAGGTTTAGAAGAGTTCTTGGTGTTTGCTTGAAAACCAAGAAAGGGTCAAGGAAACCTTGTAGGGGCTAGACACGGATTCGTGGGGGAGGAGGACTCCTCCCCCCTTCCCAACCCGCCGGCCAAGGAGGGGAATCCTACTAGGAGTCCCCCTCCCATGGCGCGCCTCCCTCCTTTAAATAGAGGGGAGGGGGCGCCCCCTCCTAGACCTCTCTCATAACAATCCCTAGCCGCCGCCTCTCTCCTCTTCCTTCGCTCTGCTCCGGCTTAGGCGAAGCCCTGCAGAAATCTCTACTCCACCACCACCACCACACCGTCGTGCTGCTGGGATTCCGTGGAGAAGATCTACTACCTCCGTTGCTTGCTGGAATAGGGAGAGGAAGGTCTGCTTCGACTCCGCACGTGTGACCAACTGCAGAAGCGCTGCCGGAACGCGGCGCCGGAAGGATCGTCCACACGATCTTGAGATCGGCATGTGATTGACTACATCAACCCCGAGATCTAATCTCGTAACGCTTTCGGTTCTACGAGGGTTAGTACAGATCTATCTCGTTGCTCATGTCTAATAGATTAGATCTTGGCTTTTATCTAGATTAGATCTAGGTTTTGTTCGTTCTTGCGGTAGAATTTTTTTGTTTTCCATGCTACGAACCCATCAGTGGTATCAGATCCAGGTCTATGTGTAGATCTGTTGCACAAGTAGAACACAATGGTTTTGTGGGCGTTGGTGCTTGTGCCCTCTTTTGCTTTGTGTACTTTGCATCTTGCGGTATGGTGGGATGAAGCGGCTCGGGCTAACCTTACATGTCATCGCACATGAGACTTGCTCCACGCTTGACGTGTAACTTGCTTTGCACAAGTGGCTTTGCGGGTGTCTGTCTCTCCCATCATAGTATAGATCCAATCTACACTTTGCACTTGATAGCACTTGTATCAACGTTGTGGTTCAGTTTCGTAGGTAAGATCCGTTCTTATTCAAAAGCCCCAAACCACGTAAAACTTGCAAAGAAAATTAGAGGCGTCTAACTTGTTTTTGCAGGGGTTTTGTGATGTGATATGGCCATCATGTGATTGTGATCATATTTGATGTATGCAATGATCCTTGTTGTAATATGGCAACCGGAAGGAGCCTAATGGTTGTCTTTAATTCTGTTAAGACCTGGCTGTCTATTCATCTTGTAATAGCTTTATTCCAAGTAGTTGTAATAGTTGCTGGTGATGATGGACAACCATGAAGCGGCGCCACTGACCTTGACGCAATGCTGGTGATGATGGAGATCATGTCCGTGCTTTGGAGATGGAGATCAAAGGCATAAGAAGAAAGGGCCATATCATATCACACTAATTATGAATTGCCTGTGATGTTAATCCTTTATGCATCTTGTATTGCTTAGATCGCGACGGTAGCATTATAAGATGATCCCTCTCACTAAATATCAAGTAATAAAAGTGTTCGTCCTTAGTTGGCACCGTTGCTAAGACTCATCGTCTTGAAGCATCTCGTGATGATCGAATGTGATAGATTCTACGTGTGCATACAACGGGTGCAAGCCATATTTGCACATGCGGAAACTAAGGTTAATCTTGATGAGCCTAGCATGTACAGACATGGTCTCGGAACACGGAATACCGAAAGGTAGAGCATGAATCATATAAGTGATATGATGAACATGAAGATTGTTCGCCGATGAAACTACATCTTCTCTCGTGAAGATCGGACTTGGTGTAGTGGACTTGGTTCGTGTAATCACTAAGACAATGTGAGGGATGTTGTTTTGAGTGGGAGTTCACCTAGTTAATTTAAGAATTAAAGTAGAACTCAATTTATCATAAACTTAGTCTAAACTACTTGCAAATTTGTTGTAGATTATGGCGAATCTCTCCATCAATTTCAATGCGTTCCTAGAGAAAGAAAAACTTAAGAACAATGGAAGCAACTTCACGGACCGCTCGTGGTCCTAAGATTGTCCTCGTGGCTGGTCGATGACCTATGTGCTCAAGCACCGCTAGGTGACCCACTGCAGATGATGCCACCGATGACGTAAACAATGTTTACGCCACTCGGAAAAATCATTACTCCACGCTAAGTGTGCCATCCTGACGGTTTAGAAACGGAGCTCGAGCGTTTTGAGCACCACGACCCGTTCGAGATCATTAAGGAGCTCAAGCTCATTTTTGAGACTCACGCGGCCGTGGAAAGCTATGAGGCCTCCGAAAAGTTCTTTACCTGCAAGATGGAAGAGGGAAGCTCCGTTAGCGAGCACGTGCTCACCATGTCTGGGCACGCAAACAAGCTCCAAGAGTTGGGGATAACGATTCCTAATGAGTTAGGGATTCACCGTGTCCTCCAATCACTGCCACCGAGTTATAAGAACTTTGTGATGAACTACAATATGCACTGCATGAACAAGACGTTGCCTGAACTATCGTCCATGCTGAAAACTGCTGAAGTGGAGATCAAGAAGGAGCACCAAGTGTTGATGGTCAATAAGACCACCAATTTCAAGAAACAGGGCAAGCCTAAGAAAAAGGCAACTTCAAGAAGGACGGCAAGAAAGTTGCCGCACCTGCTAAGAAGCCCAAGGCTGGTCCTAAGCCTGAAACTGAGTGCTTCTACTACAAGGGTGCTGGTCACTGGAAGCATAACTGCCCCAAGTACCTGGCAGATCTGAAGAACGGCAACATCAAGAAGAAAGGTATATTCGATATACATGTTATTGATGTGTATCTTACTAGTAGTCGTAGTAGTGCCTAGGTATTTGATACTGGTTCGGTTGCTCATATTTGTAACTCAAAGCAGAGCTGCTGAATAAACGAAGACTGGCAAGAGACGAGGTGACGATGCGCGTTGGAAATGGCTCCAAGGTTGATGTGATCGCCGTCGGCACGCTCCCTCTACATCTACATTCGGGATTAGTTTTAAATTTAAATAATTGTTATTTGGTGCCTGCGTTAAGCATGAACATTATATCTGGATCTTGTTTATTGCGAGACGGTTACTCTTTTAAGTCTGAGAATAAAGGTTGTTCGATTTATATGAGTAATATCTTTTATGGTAATGCACCTGAGATAAATGGTTTATTCTTATTGAATCTCGATAGTAGTGATACACATGTTCACAACATAGATGCTAAACGAATAAAATTGAATGATAATTCTACATACATGTGGCACTATCGTCTTGGTCACATTGGAGTGAAGCGTATGAAGAAACTCCATTCTGATGGACTTCTTGAATCACTTGAAAGATGCGAAGCATGTCTAATGGGAAAAATGACTAAGACTCCATTCTCTGGAATAATGGAGCGAGCTACGGACTTATTGGAAATAATACATACCAATGTGTGCGGTCCAATGAGTGTAGCATCGCGTGGTGGATATCGTTATGTTCTCACTTTCACAGATGACTTAAGTAGATATGGGTATGTCTACTTTATGAAACATAAGTCCGAAACTTTCGAGAAGTTTAAGGAATTTCAAAGTGAAGTGGAAAATCATCGTAGCAAGAAGATTAAGTTTCGCGCTCGACGCGGAGGTGAATATCTGAGTTATGAGTTTGGCATGCATTTAAAGAAATGTGGAATACTTTCGCAGTTGACACCGCCGGGAACACCACAGCGTAATGGTGTGTCCGAACATCGTAATCGAACTCTCTTAGATATGGTTCGGTCTATGATGTCTCTTACAGATTTACCGCCATCATTTTGGGGCTATGCATTAGAGACAGCCGCATTCACTTTAAATAGGGCACCATCTAAATCCGTTGAAACGACACCTGCATTTAATTGTGGTTTGGAAAGAAACCTAAGTTGTCGTTCCTTAAAGTTTGGGGTTGCGAAGCGTATGTAAAGAAGTTACAACCTAATAAGCTTGAACCCAAAGCAGAGAAATGCGTCTTCATAGGATACCCTAACGAAACAATTGGGTATACCTTCTATCATAGATCTGAAGGCAAAGTTTTCGTTGCCAAGAATGGATCCTTTCTTGAGAAGGAGTTTCTCTCGAAGGAAGTGACTGGAAGGAAAGTAGAACTCGACGAGGTTATTGAACTTTCTCTCTGAGTTGAGAGTAGCGCAGCACCGGAAGATGTTTTTGTGCTGCCTGCACCAACTGGAGAGGAAGCTAATGATGGTGATCATGAAACTTGACGGTTATCGCTGAACCTCGCAGTCAACGAGGGTTCGTACCACTCGAGTGGTATGACTGCCTTGAACGTCATGTTGGTGGACAACACCGATGACCTGCGACGTATGAAGAAGCTATGGTGAGCCCAGATTCGACAAATGGCTAGAAGCCATGAAATCGAAATGGGATCCATGTACGAAAACCAGTGTGGACTTTGGTGGACTTAACGGATGGTAGAATTGTCGAGAACAAATGGATTTTCAAAAGAAAAACAGATGTTGATGGTAATGTTACCGTCTATAAAGCTCGACTTGTCGCAAAAGGGTTCTGACAAATTCAAGGAGTTGACTACGATGAGACTTTCTCACCAGTAGCGAAGCTAAAGTCTGTGAGGATTTTGTTAGCAATCGCTACATATTTCGATTATGAAATTTGGCAGATGGATGTCAAAACGACGTTCCTTAATGGTGACATTGAGGAAGAGTTGTATATGGTACAACCCAAGGGTTTTGTCGATCCTAAAGATGCTAACAAGGTATGCAAACTTCAGCGTTCCATTTATGGACTGAAGCAAGCATCCCGGAGTTGGAATCAACGTTTTGATAAAGTAATCAAAAACTTTGGATTTATACAAACTTATGGAGAAGCTTGTATTTACAAGAAAGTGAGTGGGAGCTCTGTAGCATTCCTAGTACTATATGTAGATGACATATTGTTGATTGGGAATGATATAGAACTTCTTAATAGTGTTAAAACCTATTTGAATAACAGTTTTTCAATGAAGGATCTTGGCGAAGCGGCATATATTCTAGGCATCAAGATTTATAGAGATAGATCAAGACGCCTAATAGCGCTTTCACAAAGTACATACTTAGACAAAGTTCTAAAGAAGTTTAGAATGGAAGAGAGCAAGAAAGGGTCCGTGCCCATGTTGTTAAGTAAGACCTTGAGTAAGACTCAAAGTCCGGCTACGACAGAAGATAGAGAAAAGATGAATAATATTCCCTATGCCTTGGCCATAGGTTCTATCATGTATGCCATGCTGTGTACAAGACTGGATATAGCACATGTTGTTAGTTTGACTAGCAGATATCAAAGTGATCCTGGAATGGAACACTGGACATCGGTCAAGAATATCCTAAAGTACCTGAATAGGACTAAGGATATGGTTCTTTCTTATGGAGGTGATGAACAGCTTGTTGTAAATGGTTACATTGATGCTAGTTGGAACACCGATCCAGATGACTCGAAGTCATAGTCTGGATACGTATTTATTTTGAATGGTGCTGCAGTGAGCTGGAGGAGTGCCAAGCAAAGCGTTGTGGCGAAATCTTCAACTGAATCGGAATACATAGCTGCTTCGGAGGCTGCACAAGAAGCCATATGGATGAAGAAGTTCATTACTGAACTTGGCGTGGTTCCTAGTGCGTTGGACCCGATGGCCATCTACTGTGACAACACAGGTGCCATAGCTAATGCATGGGAACCAAGGTCACATAGCAAGCTGAAGCACATCAAGCTACGTTTCCATGCTATTCGCGAGTATGTCCGAGATGGTGACATAAAGATTTGCAAAGTACACACTGATCTGAATGTGGCAGATCCGTTGACTAAACCTCTCCCTAGAGCAAAGCATGACCAACACCAGAACGCCATGGGTGTTAGGTATATTACCATGTAATCTAGATTATTGACTCTAGTGCAAGTGGGAGACTGTTGGAGATATGCCCAAGAGGCAATAATAAAAGTGGTTATTATTATATCTTTGTGTTTATGATGAATGTTTACATCCCATGCTATAATTGTATTATAAGGAAACACTGATACATGTGTGTTTTGTAAACATAAAAGAGTCCCTAGTAAGCCTCTTGTGGAACTAGCTTGTTGATTAAATGATGATCATGGTTTCCTGATCATGGACATTGGATGCCATTAATAACAAGGTTATATCATTAGGAGAATGATGTGATGGACACACACCTATAGTAAGCGTAGCATAAGATCAAGTCATTAAAGTTCGTATTGCTGTAAGCTTTCAAATGCATAGTAACCTAATCCTTCGACCATGAGGTTATGTTAATCACCATCACCGGATGGTTACTTTGATGACATCAAACACCGCTTCATAATTGGGTGGTTATAAAGGTGTCATTGGGTATTCTGAAAGTATATGTTGAAGCGCATGGACCAAGATTGGGATTTGTCCATCCATATGACAGATAGATATGCTCTGGGCCCTCTCGGTGGAATGTCATCTAGTTAGCTTGCAAGCATGTGACTAGGTCACAAGGGATGACATAACATGGAACGAGTAAAGAGTACTTATCAGTAACGAGGTAGAACTAGGTATGGAGATACCGACGATCAAACCTCAGATAAGTAGAATATCGCGTGACAAAGGGAATTGGTTTCATATGTTAATGGTTCTATCGATCACGAAGTCATCGTTGAGTATGTGGGAGCCATTATGGATCTCCAGATCCCGCTGATGGTTATTGATCGGAGAGGTGTCTTCATCATGTCTGCATATTCACGAACCGTAGGGTGATACACTTAAGGTTCGAAGTTGTTTTAAGTAAATATGGAATATGCGTTGCAGACCGAATGTTGTTCGGAGTCTCGGATTGGATCCGGGACATCATGAGGAGATCCGGAATGGTCCGGAGAATAAGATTCATATATTGGGGATCATTTTCTAAGTTAGGAAATGTTCCGGAGTGTTTGTATGGAGATTCTAGAAGGTTTCGGAATGTTCTGGAAGGTTCTAGAAGAGTTCTTGGTGTTTGCTTGAAAACCAAGAAAGGGTCAAGGAAACCTTGTAGGGGCTAGACACGGATTCGTGGGGGAGGAGGACTCCTCCCCCCCTTCCCAACCCGCCGGCCAAGGAGGGGAATCCTACTAGGACTCCCCCTCCCATGGCGCGCCTCCCTCCTTTAAATAGAGGGGAGGGGGCGCCCCCTCCTAGACCTCTCTCATAACAATCCCTAGCCGCCGCCTCTCTCCTCTTCCTTCGCTCTGCTCCGGCTTAGGCGAAGCCCTGCAGAAATCTCTACTCCACCACCACCACCACACCGTCGTGCTGTTGGGATTCCGTGGAGAAGATCTACTACCTCACGCTCACTGGAGCAGGAGAGGAAGGTCCGCTTCGACCAAGACGTGTGACCAATCACAGAAGCGCCACGTTTAACGCTGCGCCGAAGGATCATCCACACAATCTTGAGATCGGCAAGTGATCGACTACATCAACCCCGAGATCTAATCTCGTAACGCTTTCGGTCCTACGAGGGTTAGTACAGATCTATCTCGTTGCTCATGTCTAATAGATTAGATCTTGGCTTTTATCTAGATTAGATCTAGGTTTTGTTCGTTCTTGCGGTAGAAAATTTTTGTTTTCCATGCTACGAACCCATCAATTATTAAATATTTGATTCAGTTACGTATATACTGAAGTCGATGTATACCTCGCGCGCCATGGTATTTTTTTCTAGATTCACCCCTGTATTAATATAGTAACCACTCGAATACAACGATATAGCTGTTGGGACCACAACACAAGCACGCCCAAACGAAAACAAAGAGAAAAAAGAAAACAATGCCAACAATAGTAGATCGACTAAGCGAAGATGACCCGCAACCGCCGCTCCCTCCAAATTTGTCCCACCGTGGACCTAGTGCTCTGAGTCGCCGCGTACCAAGCAACACCCTCAAAAAGGAATACGACATCGATGACGTTGTTGCCAGGACTAGTCCTAGGGTTTCCCCCAGTACTCGGAGGGAGTGTGGAGGGGTACACCCGACGCCCTTCAGGAAGGAAGGGCAGCACCCACAAGCGTTACCACGTCGGTGCCAGATGAGCTAGCATGCATTTCGCCCGACCCCCGACCCACAGCCCCGATCGCTCTGTAGCACTCCCTCCAACTTGTTGTCCACCAACGTGCGCCACCACTGTCTTGTTGTCACCCTCGCCATCTCCCTGCAGACACCATCACGAGGTCTAAAGGCGGAATAGGATGGTGCAACGGTAGTCAGGGATGGCAGCACCACCGTCGAGCGGGAGGGAACTACCTCCACCGCTTTCATGGTAGCCAACCGGTGAAGGGAATATGCCCAAGAGGCAATAATAAAGTGGTTATTATCTTATTCTTTGTTTATGGTAAATGTTTATTTTGCATGCTATAATTGTATTAATTAGAAACATTAATACATGTGTGTTTAATAAACAAATAAAGGGTTCCTAGTTATGCCTCTCTTATAAACTAGCTCGCTGATTAACAAGATGATCAAGGTTTCCTGATCATGGACATTGGATGTTGTTAATAACGAGGTCATAGCATTGGTGAATGATGTGAGGAACATTCATCTGAAGTATAGCATTACGATCAAAGTTATTATGTTTATATTGCTATAACATCATACGAAGTAATCTTAGTCCTTAGACCATGAGATCATGTTAATTGTTGATACCAGAAGAGTACTTTGATAACATCAAATGTCACACTGTAGCAGGGTGACTATAAAGGTGAGTTTGAATACTCTGAAAGTGTTATGTTGAGGCTCATGGATTAAGAGTGGGATTTGTCCATCCCGATGCCGGATAGATATACTCAGGGCCCTCTCGGTGATATCACATTGAAATAGCTTACAAGCAAGTGATGTGATCACTAGAATATTATATCACGGGAACAAGAAAAGTGTGCATGTAGGTAACAAGATCAAACTAGGTATGGGGATACCAATGATCGAATCTCGGACATGTAATATATTGCGAGACAAGGGGATTTGGTTACAACGTTAAAGGTTCACATGATCACTAGAGTCATCGTTGAATGTGTGGGAGTCAGTACGGATCTCTAGGTCCCGCTGCTGATTATTGATCGGAGAGGGGTCTCAATCATGTCTGCATTATTCGTGAACCGTAGGGTGACACACTTAAGGGATACCGATGCTATTTATGATCAAATATGTTTCAGATAAAGATTATGAAAGCGTTGGAATCATTTCGATGGAAACCGGAATTGTTTCGGGTGAAATTTCTAAAACTGGTTCTGCGTGTGATATTGAAATGTTGCAGGGAGTTTTATGTGAATGTTTGTTAATTAAAGTAATTGACAAAATTCTGAATAAAATAAATAAAAGTGTTTTATTTAAAGAGAAAATGCATTTAATTTGGTGGACATTAAATGCAAAGTGAGTGGAGTTGAAATTGATGTGAGTGGGCTTAGTGGAAGCTCCACCCACATGAATGAGGGAGAGGTGGGTGATACATCCATTTTGCATCACTATTCTATATCATAATTCACTGTTATTGATTGATATATTTCATATTAAGAGATGATACTTATGTTATTTCATCTGTTTTTGCATGGTTGATGACTTTTGGAGCATGGACCGCTGCAGTCAGGATTCTGATGGTAAAGGTGCTGTTTGGAGGCAAAATTCGTGAAGATCAGAAAATCCGAGAAAATATACGGAAAATCCTATTTTTCCAGAAGACGAAGGAAGCTAGAAGGAGGAGTGGAGATGGGCCACAGGGGGCCCACACCACCCCCTGGCGCGGGCCAGCCTAGGCCGCGCCACCAGGTAGTGTGGTCGCCCTGGCCCACCTCTAGCTCTCCCCTCTGGCGTATATAATCCTCCTGAAACCCTAATACTTGGGGGGGCGACCACAGAAAGATTCCGCCGCCTCTGTGGGGTGGAAAACACCGAGAGAGAAATATCTCTCCCGCAGACAGCTTTCTGCCAGGGGAATTCGTTCTCGGAGCGGGGAGATCGTCGCCATCAACACCACCATCAAGCTGGACTTCATCGGGATCATCATCATCATCACCACCATCATAACCATCGGCACCCTCATCACCATATCCATATTGATGTAACAATTGGGTTAAATCTTGCATAGTTCTTAGGGGAAACTTTCCCGGTGTTGATTACTCTTTGTAGTTGATGCTATTGAGTGGAACCATTGAATTATTGTTTATGTTCAGATTGTTATACATCATTATTCCATCTCTGATAATGATCCATATGATGTCTTGTGAGTAGTTCGTTTTGTTCTTGAGGACATGGGAGAAGTCATGTTGTTAGTAGTGGAGTTGTGTTGAGAAAGATTCAATAGTTTGATATTTATGTTGTGGTGTACTTCTTCTAGTGGTGTCATGTGAACGTCGACTACATGACACTTCACCTATATGGGACTAGGGGAATGCATTGTGTATTTGGCTACTAATCATAGGGGGTGCCACAGTGACAGAAACCTAAACCCCCATTAGGAAACCATTGCACAAGGGACGTCAGGGTCTTAGAGTTTAAAGCTGTGGTTAGGTTTCTACCTTAATTACTTTCTTGTACTTACGGATGTTTGCAAGGGGTATAATCACAAGTATGTATTAGTCCTAGGAAGGTCGATACATTAGCACAGGTTCACCCACACAACACTTAGCAAGCTAAAGAAGATTAATCAACTATATGAAGCGAAAGCACTTGACAGAATTCCCATGTGTCCTCGAGAACATTTGGTCATCTTAAGTAATACAACTAGCTTGTCCTTTGCTGAATAAAGGATTGGGCCACTTGCTGCATTTGTTCTACTGTCTTTTATTTACTCATACTTTATTTACTTGCTTTATCAAAAAACCCTAAAAATCCGTTTGTTAAGTATTTGTAGAGAATTCCTGATCCATACCACTAGCCAGCACCTTCTGCTCCTCGTTGGATTTGACACTCTTACTTATCAAAAATACTGTGATACACCCCCTATACTTGTGGGTCATCAAGACTATTTTCTCGCCAAGCGCGCTTAAGCGCTATTGGAGAGTGGAACTGGTAAAGGAAACTTCTACTGTGAGTATTGTTTACTTATGTTAGTTGCTTTATTTCCGTTATGGATAATTCGCTGAGTTTCTTATTTGGTAAAGCTACTACCACTGCTAAGGTAGTAGATGAACCACCACGTGCTGAGAATGATGCTTTTAAAATACCTACAAGAATTATTGATCGTGTTATGGATAACTACTATGTTGGGGATGGAACCGTCCATCCCGATGATCATTTACTCTTTATACACGAATTACGTGGGTTGTTCAAGTGTGCAGGTATTACTACAGATCAAGTTAAGAAGAAGTTATTCTCATTATCACTGAAAGGAAGAGGTGAGGAATGGTATAAGCTGCTGAAGAATGGTCAAGCTCTTGAATGGGAGGAAATAGTACCTCTCTTTTATTCAAAGTTTTATCCTCCTAGTGAGATTCATAAAGATCGGAATCAAATATACAACTTTTGGCCTCTTGATGGAGAGAGTACAGCTCAAGCTTGGGGGAGATTGAAGTTATTAATGCTCAAATGTCCCATTCATGAGCTCCCCAACAATATTATTATCAATAAATTTTATGCAAGGCTTTCTCTTCATGA
The DNA here is from genome assembly GCA_023614405.1 of Avena insularis. Classification (NCBI taxonomy): domain Eukaryota; kingdom Viridiplantae; phylum Streptophyta; class Magnoliopsida; order Poales; family Poaceae; genus Avena; species Avena insularis. The sequence continues at coordinate 534,156,943 of CM042694.1, forward strand.
TAAGGATTTATTGGATGCTTCTTGTGCTGGATCATTCACTCGCATGGAAGAAGAAGCTAAATGGGATCTTCTAGACCGTATTCAAGACAATGCTGAAGCTTGGGAGAATAACAAAGGTAGAAAGTCAGGTATAAATTACGATTATGAATGCATTGAATCTTTTATGGGAACTGATGACTTTCAAAATATTAAAAATGCTTATGGTCTAGACTCTCAAGCTATTGCTTCTTATTTTAAGGCTTTTGCTTCCTATATTGAAGTGCCTAAAAAGAAGTGGAATAAGTATCATGAACCTTATAAAGATGTTTCTAAGAGTGTTACTGCAAGAAATACTGAAGTTTATACTGCTAATCATGTTTTACCTAAACCTTACATTGAGAAAATGCTTGTCCTAGTTAAGATAAAGGAACATTCTATGATAGCTAGTATGGTTAATGAAAGTACGAATGAAGCTGTTGAACCTGATAAACAAATGGTTGACGAACCTATAATAGCAAACGTGAAAGACTTTTTACTAAATATGAAGAAGAGGGGCACAGCATCCTTTGTAAGGATACCTCTAATATTGTTTCACAAAGTAGTGTTATGAGAGCTAGTATTCCTGTGTTTTCTGTTAGAATAAGTGATCATTGTTATGATGGTCCTTGTGATAGTTATATTGTTAAGTTTATGCATGATACTGAAAGTTAGTATGAGAGAGGGAAAAGTGTTCTTATGCATCTCAATAATATCAAGTTTCCTCGTTTTATGCTGAAAGTTTTTATGTTGCACTTGTTTTGCCTTCCTATGCTAGTAGCCTCTGGTTTTAACAACTTGTTCGTTTATAAAATTCCCTTGCATAGGAAGTGGGTTAGACTTAAATGTGTGTATTTTTGCTTCTTAATTCTCTCTTTCACTTCAATTCATATTCCTAAGTGAGCATCATCAAAATCATCGTGCCCATCTTAATGGCTATAAAGAAAGAACTTTTTGGGAGACAACCCAGTTTATTTTTGCTTTCAGTTTGTTTGTGTTTATTTGAGTCTTGAAAGTTATTACTTCAGTAATAAACTCTCCTTATCCTTTTTGTTTGGTTTTTGTGTCAAGATCAACCTATAATGAGAGAGAAGTAAGATTTGGGGAAGTTGCTGTCCTGAAACAGATTTTTGTGCTTCACCATAAAAATTCGTGAGAGATCTCTGTCTGTCGGATTGAGCTGTAATTTTTTGTGCTTTTGCCTCAGGTTGTTATTTAACTTTCGTTAGTTCTGCACTTTTTTTTGAGCAACAGAAGATTTTCAAAAAAATTGATCTTTACCTGCTGGTCTGTTTTGACAGGTTTTGCCACTCTTGCATTTGCTTCTTTATTCGATTTCCTTTTTGAATTATTTTTGGATTTTCGGAAGGAGTTGCTGCAGTAGCTTATGTTTTGATGGTTTTCAGTTGAAGTTGAACTCAAAAGGTTTTATCACTTCACTTATACTAATGTTGCTAATGAGAACTGTGTGAAGTTTTGTGTGAAAGAAATTTCAGGTTAGTGGAGAAAATGGTGTAATGAGAAAGTGAAAGGTTTCATGACTCAGGCAATAAGTGTATGAATATGAAGATATTGATGTTATTCAAGTTGTGACTCCGGAAGAATCCACTAAATACCAAATTCAGAGACCTGCAGAGTCCATTTTCAAATAGGTAACAGTTCTGGTTCGTATATCGTGTTCTAGTCGTGTTTTTGTTTCGATCTGTTTCTGCCAGGAACTATCTTTGAAATCTTAGAAGCACAATGGTGTCCGCCAAGGATAAAGGAAAGGAGCCTATGGAGGAAGATCTCTAAGACCCCAGGAAGGAGAAGGAGACCAAGAGTGAAGGTGAAGAGGAGACAAAGCAAGGCCAACATCCTCACACCGGCACTACCATTGCAAGCATTGGAGTGTTGGCAAGATCTGGCAGGGTTAGGAGGACTGCACGGATGTCAACTTGAGGGAAAACTCCACGTCACTGTTTAGATCCACGGTCACTTCCTCCACGCACCAAGAATCCTTTCCATACCCGTATCCATAAGCATCAATACCAGAATATGCCCAAGGAGAAATTACCCTCCAATTGGGATATGCCTCGTTCTAACCATGCAGGAAAAGAAGACTCCAAGGAGGAAGAGTGGGAAAAGAATCACAAGAGCTGGGATCCACAATCTGATATGATCATGCACCGTATCAAGCACAACTCGGAGTTGATTCGCAATCTCACCTTCGAGATCGAGGATTTGGGGAAACTGATCAAAGAGCTCATTGAGAGGATACCACCACCACCGAAGGAGTAATTCGTCATCAGGTTTGGCATCCCCTTGGTTTGTTCCAAGTTTGGGGGAGTTCCGCGGTATCATATCACTATCTTATATCTTTTTACCTTTTTAGTAGAGTCATATCATGAATAGAGAAGTTATCATGTAGGATGGTTTGCATTATGGAAGTGTCCCCTCTCTCGTTAGATATGTATCCCTTGGTGTGAGTTGCCGTTATGGAATATTAATGAGAAGTTCTATCATTTACTCTTTTGCATATCTTATATTAGTTTTCAATTCATGGTTATATGATTGATCTTGTTGTTAGTATTGGTATCACTTTGGGATCATTGAGTTAATTTAGTTGGTTTTGGCAAACCTGGCTTGGTCAGTAGCAACACTATTTTTGAGAGTTGAATGAAAAGATAAAAGTACTCTAAAGAAAATTAATTTCATCATCTTTCTTTCTTGATTTGCTCATAAGTTTAGTATTCTCTAGTTAAGATCTTTTGTGCTTCCAAGGAAGATTGCATGTTTGTCTTTATCACTTGTATGTTTGTTTGTTTCCTTCAACTCTTATACTTGCTACCCAGCCTTGCTAGCCAAAAACATGTACTGAGAGGAATTCTTCTCGTGCATCCAATCCTTAAACCAAAACCTATGCCATTTATGTCCAACATACCTACCTATTAGCATTATTGCTATTCCAAGAAAATTCATGTTTTTATCTACCTTCCAAATTAAACTTTTTATGTGAAAATTAGTGATTAAAGCTCTCACGAACTTGATGGCACACTTTACTTTCTTGCATCTAATAAACTTGAACCATTGGGAACTTCTTTGATGCGTATATGCTTGCGCTTTATGAGTTGAAGTTAGCAGAACCATGTATCATGGGGAACGCTTTCAACTCTGCCATGGTACTTTGTACCTAGCTGATATCATGATTCTTTTGCCTATGGATCCCGGCGGTGTGAAATAAAAGGGGAACTTGTAAGATCATGGAGTTTATATGTGTGTTAGAGAAACGCCTGAGCCGCTAGCCTAAGCCATGCCTAATCATGGTGGAAACTTGCAGCATAACTATAGTGAGCATTCTATGAAGCATCCTCAATAAAAAACTATGCAAATAGCAAATAAAAATATCGCTGAGATGCTCATTGTCTGCTTGCCTTATCATTTTGATTATGGGATAGCTCCTGTATCATGTGCAAGGGGTACCCCGTTGGCGGTTCTCTATGATACATATGTATTTACAATGATAAGAGCTTACTTGTGATTGAAGTTGAGTAGCATGAGGTTCGGTACTCGTAAGTAAGGGGCATGAGATTTCAACTTATAACTTGTCAAGCATATCCTCTTAGTTGTGTCACTTTAACCTTAATCACCTAAGGATGCCTATGATAGGGGCAATGAGAGCTAAAAGCTAGTAAGTACCATAATTTTTGGGAGCTCTTTTATGAAACTTGAAATCCCTGTTTCCCTCTGTGAAGGGCCTTCCTTTTACCTTTTACTTGAGTCAGTAAACCTATTCCCTTCTATATCAGCAAGTATTTTGAGTTGTTGTGTTTCATTCATTCATATGATGATTTATTCAATCATGTTTCTTATGTTCCTTGTTTTGCACATTGCTCTTATCTTGGTTTTTACTACTTTGAAAGCTATCTTTGAAAATCAGTTATTTGTGAACTCCAGCAAATTGTCAACTATTCTTCGACCAAGAGCTAAGTTTGCCATTACCAATTATGATTTACTTTATGTATCTTTATTGTGTTTCCTTTACTCATTGCAAGTTGAGTTATATAATAGTGAGTTGTCTTCTACTATGATCTATGTATAGATAAATGTGATGCTTCTTGTCCGTATTATTTTATCGACTCTTCACTCCATAAACCTGAGGTCATGTTTATTGAGCTCAGTTTCGCTTGGGGACAAGCGAAGTCTAAGCTTGGGAGGAGTTGATACGTCCATTTTGCATCACTATTCTATATCATAATTCACTGTTATTCATTGATATATTTCATATTAAGAGATGATACTTATGTTATTTCATCTGTTTTTGCATGGTTGATGACTTTTGGAGCATGGACCGCTGCAGTCAGGATTCTGATGGAAAAGGTGCTGTTTGGAGGCAAAATTCGCGAAGATCAGAAAATCAGGGAAAATATACGGAAAATCCTATTTTTCTAGAAGACGAAGGAATCTAGAAGGAGGAGTGGAGATGGGTCACAGGGGGCCCACACCACCCCCTGGCGTGGGCCAGCCTAGGCCGCGCCACCAGGTGGTGTGGTCGCCCTGGCCCACCTCTGGCCCTCCCCTCCGGCGTATATAATCCTCCCGAAACCCTAATACTCGGGGGGCGACCACAGAAAGATTCCGCCGCCTCTGCGGGACTGAAAACACCGAGAGAGAAAGATCTCTCCGGCAGACAGATTTCCGTCGAGGGAATTTGTTCTCGGAGAGGGGAGATCGTCGCCATCAACACCACCATCAAGCTGGACTTCATCGGGATCATCATCATCACCACCATCACCACCATCAGCACCCTCATCACCATCTCCATATTGCTGTAACAATTGGGTTGAATCTTGCATAGTTCTTAGGGGAAACTTTTCCGGTGTTGATTACTCTTTGTAGTTGATGCTATTGAGTGGAACCATTGAATTATTGTTTATGTTCAGATTGTTATACATCATTATTCCATCTCTGATCATGATCCATATGATGTATTGTGAGTAGTTTGTTTTGTTCTTGAGGACATGGGAGAAGTCATGTTGTTAGTAGTGGAGTTGTGTTGAGAAAGATTCAATAGTTTGATATTTAAGTTGTGGTGTACTTCTTCTAGTGGTGTCATATGAACGTCGACTACATGACACTTCACCTACATGGGCCTAGGGGAATGCATTGTGTATTTGGCTACAAATCGTAGGGGTTGCCGGAGTGACAGAAACCTAAACCCCCGTTAGGAAACCATTGCACAAGGGACGTCAGGGTCTTAGAGTTTAAAGCTGTGGTTAGGTTTCTACCTTAATTACTTTCTTGTACTTACAGATGTTTGCAAGGGGTATAATCACAAGTATGTATTAGTCCTGGGAAGGTCGGTACATTAGCACAGGTTCAACCACACAACACTTAGCAAGCTAAAGAAGATTAATCAACTATATGAAGCGAAAGCACTTGACAGAATTCCCATGTGTCCCCGAGAACGTTTGGTCATCTTAAGTAATACAACCAGCTTGTCCTTTGCTGAATAAAGGATTGGTCCACTTGTTGCATTTGTTCTACTGTCTTTTATTTACTCGTACTTTATTTACTTGCTTTATCAAAAACTCCTAAAAATCCGTTTGCTAAGTATTTGCAGAAAATTCCTGATCCATACCACTAGCCAGCATCTTTTGCTCCTCGTTGGGTTCGACACTCTTACTTATTGAAAATACTGCGATACACCCCCTATACTTGTGGGTCATCAGTGGGGGCACCCATCATGGCCAGCCAGCCATGGCCTTGGGGCTGCGCCCCCTCCCTATAAAAGGAGCCCCATGGCTCTTCTCCACTTGCCCCACTTCCTCGTGAAGGTTCTCTTCTCCCTCTAGTTATTTCCCATGGTCTCGAATTAGCGAGATACATGTTCCCGATGGCTTTATCAGGAAAGGGAGTTGCTGCTTCCGCTGCATCGCTCGAGTGAGGAGGCGGAGGTTGTTCGGTGGACCGGATGTGTGTGCGATCACGGATGCACCGCTGCTTTGTGGTGCTAGACTTGATGGTGATGGACCTGATGGTGCTAGAACTGCTGGACCTGAAGGACATCATCACGATCTTGAGATCGGCAAGTGTACAACTACATCAACCACGAAATTAGTTTCGTTAACAATGCTTTGTCGATCTCCAAGGGTATGTTCTCTATGGATGTATATCCACCCGTTGCTTGTATCTAGTAGATAGATCTTGACGTATAATAGTTCCTATCGTATGAAAAATTTGTTTTCTATGCTGCGAACCCAACAACCGGACGTGGCAACAAGGGAACACCAGGCCCCGTCGGGCCCGACTGAGCCCAAATCGGGCCCGTAAAGCCCTTGTTGCCCCGCTGCAACAAGCCAACGTGCAGCTCCGCCATCCCCAGTGGCTACCCACGATCCACCTCCACCTTCAGGGAGCCAAGTCACCGCCAGGAGGGCTGCTGGCCTGCCCAGACCTAGATGGGGCCCAAATGGGCCCAGGTCTGGGCCAAGTGGGTACCTCCACCGCCTTCCTGTGCTGCTGCAAGGTGCCGCCGCCAACGGCTGCCCCTCTCCGCTGTTGTTCACCCTGGTCCGCGCCAGGAAGCCTCATCGTCGAGCTGGACCCGCTGTCGCCTGGGAACACTGCCCGAAATCGCCCCGCCCCGCGCAGAGCTCCGCCGAGAGGGGAAAGACGAGGGACCACCGCCGACCCGTCTGGGCCTAGACCTGCGATGACCGTCGACGACGGCGGGGGAGAGAGGAGCACGGGGTGAGGAGGAGGCGGGGAGTGGCGGCGCGGCCCGGTCGTCGCGGGGGACGATGCGGGTCGCGAGAGTCTGTTCTGTGACCGCTTTCAATTCCCCCCTCCATCCACAAAGCCACTTAAATACGTTCTATGCTAAAATGTTTTTTATTTATGAACGGAGAGAGTAATTGCCTCCCAGCCGGGACGATCGAGCTATCGGAATAATATCTAGGCTATATGCTTATTTGTCTTTAGTTTACTTATTATGTTCTAGGCTAGCTAATTAGAAAATTCCCCAATTAATCGAGGGTTCTCCAAATCTGGAGAATTTCGTTGGTCGATCTCCTACTGGGATTGTTCCCTCTCGCCAACTTTTTTTTCCCAGGGATTAGAAAAATTGGTCCAAAAACTAGCTATATCGGGTTCAAAATATTAGGGGAGCTGAATTTTTGCGAGATCTGATTTAAACATAATTTTTATTTAAAACTAAAAAATACTACTCTTTTCGTCTAAAAATATATCATAAATTTCTATATATACTAAATAATATTTAGATGCATTTGAATTTTAACAAAACTGCGACATTTCTTTTAAGGACGCAGTGAGTAGCTGCTATTTTACAGTCTTTGGTGTTTATCTGGGATTTGCTGAAGATGTCACCATAGATCCATAGGCCGAAATTAGCCCAAGCAACCTCACCCCGTTGCGATCCCCAGATCTTCAACCAAACCGCCGTCACTCATGGCCGCCACCACCTCGCCGTCGACGGCGGCGGCCGCGGTGTGGGCCTTCGCCACCGCTACTTGCGTCAAGCTTCTGCTCGTTCCCACCTACCGCTCCACCGATTTTGACGTCCACCGCTACTGGCTCGCCCTGACCCACGCCCTCCCCGCACGGCAGTGGTACACCGACGCCTCCTCCGAGTGGACGCTCGACTACCCGCCCTTCTTCGCCTACTTCTCCCGCCTCCTCTCTCTCCCCGCGCCCCTCGTGGATGCCTCCCTAGTCTCCCTCCCCGTGCCTGACGCGCCGCCCTCCTCAGCCTACCTCCTCTACCTCCGCCTCACAGTCGCCTTCTCAGACCTTCTCCTCCTTGCGTCGGTCCTCCTCCTAGCTACGGACGCTCGTCGGAGGCAGCGGTCGTTCCTTGCTCTCGTGCTCGTCCTGTGGTCGCCGGCGCTGCTTGCTGTGGACCATGTTCACTTCCAGTACAACGGGTTTCTGATGGGGCTGCTGTTACTTTCTCTGCACTTTCTTGAGCAGGGTAAGGATCTTGCCGGGGGAGTTGTGTTTGCAGCATTGCTGTGCTCGAAGCACCTGTTTCTCGTGGCTGCGCCGGTGTATTTCGTGTACTTGTTCCGGCATTATTGCTGTGGCCGGGGTGTGGTGAGAGGCCTAGGGAGGCTGGTTCTCATGGGTGCTGGAGTTGTTGGTGTATTTGCCATGGCGTTTGCGCCCTTCTTGTACTATGGGCAGGTGAGTTGATCCATTAAATAATGTCTCTTTTGACGATTACCGTTGTTGAGATATTAGTTAGTCGTTTGTAATCATTAGTTTCTAACATAATTTGGAAAACAAGCTCAGGAGTCGAAAATTACTGAGAATGATCATTTAATATAAAATTCTGTAGAAATCTGCATACTTTATTATCAAGCAGTTCTTGTGCTCATGCTAATCTGTAACAAAAACAAATGTATATATGGAACAGAAGCGGATTAGGCCTGTGTCATTCTAGTAACTTTTGTTTCAGTTCTGGTGATTGCTATGGCGTATGACTGAAGATGCTCTTATCTTGGTCTACCCACATTTTTTCGATGAAATGGTGCCGCTGTAGTCAAGTCTACCCTCCATCTCTTTTGCTAGATTTTGCTCGTATCCCTGCTGTATGTAGAACACATAGTCTATCCATTATCTCAAATAAATATATTTTTCAATCTGTGTGCACGCTGTATGTAGAACACATAATGGTGTTTAAGGGACAGAGATAAGTTTAGTTTCATGAAGGAATTTGCTGCAATGTGAGTCCCCGTACCATTTTCCATTTTGTGCGTCGACAGTAATATCAATATGTTCTCATAAATTTAGTCCTAATTCGAGTCATTGCCAATGCCTCGTACTTTTAGAATTCTTACACTCTCAAATGCTATTGGGTTGGGAGCAGCCTTTTGGAGCACAGGCAGCAGTGAGCTCCTTTTTGTTAAATTCGTAAACTCAATTTAAAGCTCCAAAAAAATCTAAAAAAACTGGATGTAGTCAATGATGTATTCTAACAACTTTAAAAATCTCAATACGAAATATTTTGTGTTCTAGGCTACGCAAAAACGAAAAAATATGGATCTGAGTGTAGTGAACAGTACAATTTCAAAACTTCAAAGAATTTTGCACGTTTGTGGGATACATCCTTGGCTACCCCAGATTTTTGTTTCAGAATTTTTGAAACTTTGAAATGTTGTTTTAGAATTTTGAAAAATATCAGGCTACCTGTAGCCCAAGCTCTAAAGTGAATTTTGTATTGGTTGGATTTTGCTATGCAAATTAAGTGCAGGTATTTAACAATAAACATTATTTTATATATGTTGTACTATTTTTGGTTTCATGAAGAGTTTCACTGTAGAAGTTTATAACATCTGCCCATAAATAGTTGTACCAATACGCTCTCATGAATTTTGTTGTACTGTTGACACCACAGCTGCCATGCTTATTGCTTTGGTAATTTTGCAGATGCAACAACTCTTTAGCCGGCTTTTTCCTTTTGGCCGGGGCCTATTCCATGCTTACTGGGCCCCAAACTTTTGGGTATTCTATATAATACTTGACAAGATCCTTGCATTTCTTCTTAGAAGACTAGGATTCAATATTGAGATACCTGAAGGATCATTCACCCGGGGGCTTGTTGGCGATTCATCTCCTTTTGCTGTTCTTCCAAAGGTTCTCTCCTCTACTATCGTTTGTTTTTATCCAAGGGGAGAATGATTAACTCTATAGTTTGATAAGTTTTCTTATTTGAACCTGGTGGATTGCAGGTCACCCCGATAACTACCTTCTTATTGGTTATACTTGCTATGGCTCCTTGTCTTGTCAAAGCTTTCATCAACCCCCAACCAAAACACATAATTAGATGGGTGGCATATGCTTGTTCATGTGGATTTATGTTTGGATGGCATGTACATGAGAAGGCATCACTTCATTTCACTATCCCACTTGCGCTAATTGCCATGGACAGCTTGGACGACATCAAGCATTATTTTTTGTTGTCAATAGGTATGTTTATATGCCACAGTTTTCTCTTGCTCACATCTCAATGGTTACATGGTTTCAGGCTTCCAGCTGCCGCGTTGACATGTTTCATTAACTACATGATGCTCGCGGGTTGCGGTAGGATTCATATATAAAAGCATATTAGCCCCCTTTCGTTTAGTCTAATATTTTCATCATATACTGAAAAGTAGTTGGTGACGAAAGTATATATATGATTCTGCACAAGCAAAGAGCACTAAGATAGGATTTCATGTGTTAAATACATGTTAACATGGTCATGTAAAATTCACAGCATATATGAATACTGTGTGCTATTCTGCTGATGGTGTTTCAGGTGTATGCTGCAACCAACAGTCATAACTAGAATTATCATCCTTTATTTTATTTATAATTTCATGATCTGTTCATATAGTAGCGGCTTAGTTCAACTTGCTCGCAGATGCAGAGTAGAACACGAAAATAACATACAGAAGCGCTCGATGCGTCAAAGGAAATGGCCATTAGTTCAGTGAAATGTAGGAATGAAACACATATAATCACCCTAGGAGATTACCATACACACGTGCATAGAGAGAACCTACTTGAAGAGGGTTGCCCTGGTAAAGAAGAGGCCGGGATAGCGTCATCTAGTTCAGATGATTATTAATTCATTGAAGTTACTGTTTTGCGAGATGATGATTGAGGTACTGACCAAACTGGATGATGACGATGAATCTTCCATGGGCTGTTTGAATTCTGGCGCTGCGCTACTTGTCTCGTTGGTGATATACTGATCTTTGCATCCAAAGCTCTTCGTCAGTAGCTTCCGTTGAGATATTATGGTCTCCATTTCTTCATGGAATATGGATTCGTAGTGCCTTTACATGGTGGGCATGATCAGTCTACATTTGGCCGGTTAACACGGGTTCTTCTGAGACGGGCCAATGGGTTATGGATAGGAATACAAGAATATGGAGACAAGAAGAGACACCCTGAAGAAAACTTACTGAAGAGGAGCGGAGACGACGCCCAGTCGCCTAGTACAAAAAATCTACGTTTTCTTGCCTATTGGCTGGACTGCAGGAATCAATGCAGCATACCTGAGTGGGTGTGAATGGTGATTAGTTAAGATAACGTGGTGGGGAATAGCAGGAAAGAATCCAAGAAGACATGCTTCACTGATCCGGAGCAATAAATTGAGAGGAGCTCAGCTGGTTAGGATTTCTAATGCGAACCCGCTGGAAGAGATGATACGGGAAATACATAGTAGGGTTTGTGTGATGACATCGACTTCATGATAGAACGGTGTAATTTTCATTTATATAGGAACAAAAAGTCCAAATTAGTTCATAGAAAGGAAAAGGGAAAAAGGACAAAAGCACCTAGTGGTCAAAATAAGATGACCAAACGGGCTAAGAAAAAATAATAGACAGGCAGTCAAGAAGGGGTTTAACTAGGGATGTTTTCACTCTATACTGATGAAGCTGTAGATCACTTGTAAAACTTGCTTTTCACCAGTCAAAAGAGGGGTCTAAGCCGTTGAAGATGTTGTCGCTGCGTTCCTTCCATATGTTCCTCGCAGTACAGGACGCTATCTCTAGAAAACATGGTCCATTGAATAACGTAGCAGCCTGAAGGAGATAGTGCAGAAATTGCTGACATGGCCTGTTTGATGAGGTGGATAGCCTGGATGTTTAGAGAAACAGGTTAGTGGGGAAGACCTATTTATTTATATAAGATTTCACTTTCTTTCATGCTATGCCCACAACTTTGGCAAAGTTTTGTTTGACAGCATCGTCAGATTGTCAAGCATTTGAACTTCTAAAACAATTGTAATATTTTTCTGTTTAGACATTGACTTGTGCACTAATGATGATGTTGTTTGTTTTCTGTAACATTGATTTGTTTGAACAAACTGTTTTTGCAGTTTCATGCTACTCTCTGTTCCCATTGCTGTTTGAGAGCCAAGAATACCCGATAAAAGTGCTGATGCTTTTGACCTACGGTAGTCTCATGTGGGTAGGCTTTTCATCCCATTTCGCTGCAAACTTTGCTCGGGAAGGGAAGAAAGTAAATGGGTCAGGCAACCTGGTCAAGAAGTTCACTGGATGGATCAGTTTGGGGTATCTTTCCGGAATGTTTGCTATAGAAGTATGGTCTCAAGTATTTCATCACCATGTGTTCGGCGACAGACTTCCTTTCCTACCTCTGATGATGGTTTCAGTCTACTGTGGCGTTGGAATGATGTACTCATGGATGTGGCAACTCTCATGGATCGTCAGACACACTTGATATGATTTTCGGTGATCAACGCTAGCATGCCTTCTTACCATCAATAGGCTGAGACTAATTTTGATAACTCACACCCCCTTACTGATGCAATTGGGCAACCAATGATACCTTTGCGTTCTCATTTTCTTGGCAGCATTATGGTTCATACGTTCAGTTTAAAGTTTTAGAGGAGCTTCTGGTAAGGAATCGTGTAATCTTGTTTTAGCGGTGTTGCTGCTTGTATTAGCTCATTGTTCATGAGTAAAAATTCTATTCTGTGACATTTTTGGTGACATGGTATGTTGAATGCAAGATGTAACGGAGAATTTTTCAGGTTTTTATAGTACAGAAAGATACTGTTTGCATAGAGCTGCTTGCATCTGCATATGTTTCCGCTTTTATATTGTTTGCATCTGATAATCTCAGTGAAACTGAACATGCTTGATTTTCTGGAAGGGGGCATTGTCAAATCGAGGCATGTGTAGGAAAAACAGTACTCCCAGATGCTGAGGCCTGTTTGGAGCCCTCGTTTTAGCCTCCGCTTCCTACTAACAGTTATAGGGATTTGGTACCAAAATATATGGATGACGATTGGTACTGTAATGGTACTTCGACAGCAAGGATATGAAAAGGATTGATTGGTGCAATCCATCGAATTCTCCATGTGTGGTTCTAGTTCCAGTTCCTGTATGTTCGTTCTTCATATATGAGTTAGATACATGCGAATCTAGACAAATATAAGTTACTTATTTTTTGGGACGGAGTGAGTATGTTTGTCTGTGCTTCTGTTTGCTGATTAATTTTTTTTCAGTGAGAGAAATTTGCTGAGCAAATTCTTACAAGTCTTGCGCGCCTCACAGTAATTTTTTTTTTTCAGAAGTGGGCCAAAGACGAGTGAAGAAGGAGCGCACCTCGCACCACGCTGTATTCGAGACTGCTGCCCCAGCGGCGTGCGTGCACGCAAAGAGCCGGCGACGGAAACTGGTTGCGCTGGTGGCTGGGGCTGATCATGTAGAGCGTAGCCTTGGAGTCTACAAGTGGGCCGGATTCAACTAGCTAGCTGGTAATGTCGGGGCTAAATTAATGAGCTTTGCATAGCATATTTTTCCCAGCATGAACTTGTAGGGATTTATCTCTTCCGTGAGAAACAGGATGAACACCAGTTTACAAGCAAGTTAAGCAACTGCGATCTATTTCTCTTAAGATGAAGTGGGTGTTTTTTCTAGATTCTCATGCTGGATTATAAGGCAAATAAAAGGAAAAATAAAAACATATCAGAGCCAGGTTCCGATCCTGGGACCTGTGGGTTATGGGCCCACCACGCTTCCGCTGCGCCATTCTGATTTTGTTGTCTTAAGTTGGCAAGAATACCTTCTATTTATTCTCCCTTCTCTGTTGCGTGTGCAGTCAATGTGTATATCTCCTATCTGTATTCCAAGGTTCTGGTACAAAATCATATTGCAAAACTACCCCAAAATGCAAACAATATTTTTGTCTGCGCTTCTGTTTGCTGATTAATTCTTTTTCAGTGAGAGAATTTTGATGACTAATTCTTATGAGTATTGCGCACCTTATAGAAAAGGAAACCAAATTATACAGATGGGCCAAAGACATACTGACACGAGCGAAGAACGAGCGGCCCTCGCACCACACCGTATACGAGACTGCTGGCCCAGCGGCGTGCGTGCACGCAAAGAACGGGGTCCTCCCTTCCGGCGACGGAAACTGGTGGCTGGGGCTTTATTTTCCTTTTTCTTTAGAGACAAAGAGTGGCTGGGGCTGATGCAGATTGATCTTATCAAAGGTGAAGTCTAGCCTTGTAGTCTACAACTGGGCCGTATTCAACTAGCTAGCTGGTAATGTCGGGGCTAATAATGGGCTTTGCTTAGAGTATTTTTTTTGCCCAGCATGAACTTGTTCAATGTCACAAATTTATCCCTTCCTTGAGAAACACCACGAACACACCAGTTTAAAAGCAAGTTAAGCAACACTGCGATCTATTTCTCTCAAAACGAAGTGGTGTATCGCTGTTATTTTTTTCCAGGTCATCACGGTGGATTCTGAGGCAAATAAAAAGAAAAATTATGCAGAAGCAAAAAATAAAAAAAAATTAGATCAGAGCCAGGTTTCGATCCTGGTCCTCACGGTGGGTTCTGAGGCAAAAGAAAAAGAAAAAGAAAAACTATGCAGAAGCAAAAAATAAAAAAAAAAATATCAGAGCCAGGTTTCGATCCTGGGACCTGTGGGTTATGGGCCCACCACGCTTCCGCTGCGCCACTCTGATTTTGTTGTGTAAAGATGGCGAGTAGCCTTATTATTCCTTCGTTTCTTCTTCTCTGTTGCATTTTCTTCTTCGCAAGTCCAGTCCATGCGTATATCTGCTATCTGTATTCCAAGCTTCAGGTACAAAGCATCATGCTGCAGAACTTACGCCGACGCAGTACTCTCCGCATAGTCAGGTACCACGCAACAGCATTCTCATATAAGCCTCTATAGATTAAGCTTGGTATCCACGGCAAAAAAGAAAAGATAAAATAAAAGAAGGAAAGAAAGTAAAGGCAAAAGCGAGACGCTGACTCCTTTTTTCTCTCCCAAAACGTTGCGTAACGCCGATCACCTATGTTACCGCCAACACCCTCTGCTTTCCCGTCGTCGAAGAAAGAGCAAAAGAACTCGATTCGCGCTTTGCCCTTTCGATCGGATTAGGATGGGCATGTTCTTGTTGGTGAACAAACAAGTTGCATTGCATTGCATACTAGTCTTGACTCCTTTCGCTTTCAGCCTGCGATCCCTATGGAGTATGTAGCTTGCAGAGACCAGCTACTTGGAGGGAGCGCAACAGTCTAGTCAACCGACGCCCCTGAATTTTCCACACGAGTCCAAACATACGAAAGCTCCTGCTCATGTGGCAGCATCTCGGCAATGATCGATGAGAATTAGGTCGCATGGGACATCGATCACCTAGATCTGCACCTGCCCCTTCCAAAAGGAACCTGCACCTGCAGCAGTAGAAAACTCAGATGCAGAGTATCTCGATTACGACTGTATTTTTTGTTATGATCCGAATGGTAAAAGCACGTCGTTATCTCGATTAATTTTAAGTAGGAGTATACATATGTCCTGGTACGCACGCGCTATTCTGGACAATCCATCAAGCAATTGAGTGATCGGCATCCGTCGGCTAGCTGAGCGTCAGCAAATCCGCTTCCATGCATGAACCTGCACCGGCAGCAGCAGTATACTCAGATGCAGATAGTATTTCGACAAAAAAAAATTCCGAGAAGAGGAGCCCCAGTGGGCTCCCAATTTCAGTTAAGGAACTGAGAATTTCTGTGCATAGTTTTTGGATTACGACTGTATCTTTTGTTAATTTCCACGTATATAGAAACACCACGTGCTGTGTCTATTTTTTATATATAGTATGGTCATATACGTGTTGTTCTGGACAGGAGAATGTATCAAGCAATTGACTAATAATCAGCATCGGTCGACTTAGCTTGAACGTCAGCAAATCGCCTTCCATGAAGCCGCTATCACGTCAGAAGCTGAGGATAAGATCCCAAATCAGTAGTCAAGATTAGATTTTCAGACGATCGGCCGATTTTGGATTATAGTGAACGCGGCATGATTAAAAACCTTAACCCAAGTTGATTTTTATCATGGCTATGATGCGACGTCGTAAATACGTCCGTGTTAACGTTACGAAATTTGGCTGCAACTACACGGAAGCAGGGGGCACACGGTGGTGCGACAAAAACGAAAGCCTCCAGGATTCAGTTCCAGACCCTTTTCTGCACTATCGGATGGCTAGCGCAGGCAGACAGAAAGGAAAAGGCGAGAGCGGAGCTAGCTACCAACCGAGTCTTTCGTGTTCGAGTACCACATGGACATACTGTTCGAGTGCCGATTCCATCTCCTCCGATTCGTTCCTGCCGATTCTCATCATGACATCGTATAGCCTCGAGTAGATTGGGAGATCGAAAGGTGGCAGAGGGAGATCGACAAAGGCGAGTCCAACCTCACGCTCATCATGGCGCCCGTTGCATCAGGGCCGGACGAGCTGCGAATGAGACGCGCGAGAGGAGGGAACACAGGGATCTCATGAATCATGAAGCATGGCTCAAATTCAGCACCCAGCCGTGCCTGCCTCCGTTGTCGACGGCGGTAGGAATCCAAGAAGGTTGCGCCCTTGGAACTGCAGCCTTAATATCGGGCACCGCCGTTCAAGAATCAGTTACTACTACTTCACATGACATCTGCGGCGGCTACTGATGTCTTTTGCCACCTTTTGCAGCCGTGTAGAGCAGCTGAACTGTAAGGACAGTAATTCAGCCATGTCCCGTGTAATCTTGGAAAAAGTACACGTTTCCTGTGACCGTAATACTGTCACTATTGATCACCCAGAAGAGAGTAAATTGTTTGCAAACATAGTACTATCACATACAGGTAGTGAAGTACCTGATCTGGCAAGCATTAATTTGCTACTACTATCGGTATCAACAATTTTGACCGTTAGTAGCACCCATAAACAAATTGCTACAGTACTTCTCTCGATCATGCAGCAAACGGAAACGTTTCATTCATATATATCACCTCCATCCTCGATCCCTAGGGCCCTTGCAGCTTGCGCAGGCAGCCAAACATGAGAACGCATAATATAATCACTAGTAGGAGACTAACCTTGCAATATATTACAGAGCTCCTGGACTCCTCCCGGTTCCATTGCCCCATGGATTAGTCTAGGGCGACATACGCATTGATTTAGTTTTGTTTTGTTCTTATGCCTGTGTGGCATTAGCGGTAGTACGTGATCATGTGTACGGGCGGGTGTTCCTTCTTGCGTTGGTTGCCGGTCTCCAGGGTGTGGAAGGACGAAGAACAAGGTTGTAGTGCGTCTCAAGGCATCTCTAGCACCGTAACTTACGTGGCTAGCTGGTTAGCTTATCCACCCTCAACCCCAAGATCGTGTGACGGAGTAATTTAGTAGTACTAGGATTGGATTGAATTTTCTGCACACACGACAAGGTGCAAAACTACAAACCATGGGTCGTTCATCACTTGCATATTATAGTATTTTTTTGTAGACCTGAGATGGCTCAACCTACGCGGCTAGGCCTAAATAGATTATACAAATACTATGCAGATGTAATCAGCATAGAGTGTTAATTACTGGTTCACATATGTATGCTCGGGAATTAACTTCGCAGCAACTACATTTCTCTCTAGATCGGCCCCTCAGGCAAATAGTTATTCTTCAACCAGGGAGGCTCGCGGCATTCAATACTCCCTTCGATCCAAATTAATTCATAGATTTGTCTAGATTCGATTGTATCTGAACATGATTTATATTAGATACAACCGTAAATCAACTAATTCGGGTCGGAGGGAGTAACTACAAGATGCATAGAGCATTTTTGTACGCTCTTTTTTGTTGGCTTATTCATGTTGCGACGTTGTGTGATCCGATATGAAGTTCGGTTTTGTGCATCGTTTCGATGAAGACGCCAGAGATATGCTCGCATTTAAAAAAAAGGCTGTTCCCCTATTCGCCGCAAGTAGACATTTTAGACATCCAGAGACAAACTTTTGACTAATAATATGTTTAAAATTATTTAAACTAGAAACTCCAAATTATTTGAATTAATTTTGAAATATAATTTACAACCTATAGTTTTCAAGTTTATAATCTATTGACAAACTATAAAAAAAGTAGTGGTCAGATTTATACTTCGCATACCATGGTGAGTGGCCGTTTCATGGGGTGGAGCTGTCAATGGTCATGGATGGGTGGCAATTTGATGTCGTTAGTGCAACGAGATTGTCGAGGCGGTTGACTATATGTCGGGGCGGTGGCCCTGGATTTTGGTGAGATGGTTGTGGTCTAAGTGCAGCTGGCCTAGTGTAGCTTGGGTTACAGATGGTCGGGGCGTGCAACGTTGAGGCTCGAGTGTGAGTGGTGGTACGTCGGGACGACGACCCCCGAAGGTGGTGTAGGTAGTCCGCACAACTGGATGTCAGGGTGGCGGTCCCAAAAGTTCTGCATTGTTGAGGACGTCGACCTTGTTGCATGTAGGAGGCAAGATTCCCTCGATGTCGTGCGGTCGACGTCTTGGTGGTGTAGCTCTCCTGGAGGGTTGGCTTCTTCATCTTCGTTGGAGCGTCCCGTGTCAGCTCCTCCCATAGCAGGCGTGTCATCTTCACTTCAGCTTTGGTGCAAGGTCGGTTGTTCTTGGCGGAGCGGTGTTTTGAGCTTGGCCTGGTTATCTTTGTGTCTTGAGTGGGCTTGTCCTTGTGGAGAGAGTGGGTGTAGCTTGGTGTTTGTATGATTTTCACTTGGTTTCTCACTTGTTAACTGGACATCTTCTTCTTAATTATTGAATAAAACTTTAATGGCATAGAAGCATGAGAAACCAAGGCAAGACCAACTTTAACAATATGACGATGTTTGCGCTCAGCCGAACCATTTTATTAGTGAGCATGAGGACAATAAACATGATGTGTAATGTCTACTCTTTCAAAGAAAGCATAGAGTTTTTCATATTCACCACCCCAATCAGTTTGTATGATGACAATTTTATGACCAAACTTATGTTCAACAAGTTGTTGGAAATCAAGAAATACTTGGTAGACATCGTAACTCTTTTTAAGCAAATAGATTCAAGTAAATTTACTATAGTCATCGATAAAACTTACAAAATATGAGTGCTTGCCAGCAATAGATACACGAGCAGGACCCCATACATCAGAAAACACTTGTTCCAAATAAATAGTGGAAACATTAATAGAAATAGGATAGGGTAATTGATGATTGTTAGCTTGTTGGCAAGGAGCACAAACATAAGGATTTATTTCTAGGAAATAATCTAATTTATTTTTCCTAAGAACTTGTTGAACAATAAACGAAGAGGGATTCCTTAGATGATGATGCCATGTAGATGAAGATGGTTTGATGGTGATAAGGGCTTTCTTGGAAGATCATGTGGAGATAGGTACTAGAGGATAGAGACCATCATGGCAGGGACCTCTAAACATGATTTGCTCCGTGACTTGATCCTTAATCAAAAATAAAATAGATGAAACTCAACAAAGGCATCGTTATCTAGAGCAAGTTTATGGGTGGAGATCAAGTTCGTGGAATCACTAGGAACATGTAAAATATTACAAAGTTGCAAAGAAGTATGAGGGGTGTGCAATATCGAATGACCAATGTGTTCTATTGACATACCTTGACCACTTGCATTATTAACTCGATTATGTCCTTGATAATTCTCATGCATAAGAAGCTTTTTCAACTCTCTAGTTATGTGGTTGGTTGAGCCAGTGTTCATGTACCAATTGGTGTATACACCATAGACACCTTTGCGATCATTATTGGAGTCATCATCATTATCCTCATGATCCAAATAGTGCCACCACCAAGACCCCCTCCTTGATTTCCACCACCACGACCACCTTGGTTGCCTTGGCCCCCTGGGTGTCATGGCCACCTTGATTGTATTCACCACGACCATTGCCACCATAATTTCCATGGTCATTGTCACCATAGTTTCCACCATAATTGCCACGATAATTTGGTACCATAGTTGCCACAATTATTGCCTCCATAATTTCCACAGGAACATCCTTGATCATTACCTCCGTGGGGATTGTTAGGGTGAGTAGGACGCCTGCCACCACGAGCTACAACACTAGCAGAAGTTTGAAAAGATACAACCTCTTAACCAGTCTCGGAGAGCATAGCTTCACGTTGATCATACATAGTAAGTTGTGTACACATATTTGCAAGGGTGGTAGTAGGGATGCCATTAATAAATGCAACGATAGGGGTGTATCCAACACCCAAAATATTAAGTATGTATCCCTTTAATTCATCACCATCTATTTTCTTTCTTGCTGCCGCAAGCTCATTGGCAAAACCCCTCATCTTGGTGATATACTTTTCAGCCTTCATTCATGTCCAATTTCTTGGTGTTGGAGAGAGAACCACGAAGAGTGTTGATTTGAGCCTTGGACTGCGAGGAGAAAAACTGTTGAATAAATGTCCACACCTCAACGAAATGTTCGTCATCAAGAACATGAGCTAGGTTGTCAGGGGAAAGGGTTTTGACAAGCCAACTAAGCACTTTCTAGTCTCGGGCGAGCCACACACCGTAGAACGGATTCGGAATTATGGAGACCTTCTTGTTGCTATCTTCTTCCTCCAAAGTTTTGGGTGGTGTGGAGTCGAAGCCGTCAAGCATACCCATGACAAGAGTGAAGGGGCTCCGTGCCAAAAAATAAAAAATTCCTACGGTGAACACACCTACCAATATCTATCTATGCAGATGTAAGGTAACGAGAGGGGATTCGGTGCTCATACTTTTGAAGAGCGAACACGTTTAACGTACCACGGAGAACGTGGATGATGTAGTCATACTTACCCGACCTCAAGGTAGCGAAGATCCTCACAAGTCACCCCTAGTCCTTGTACAACATAGCTGACCTCATGGCCGTGTCGATGTCCAAGCTCCAAGCAAAAGTACCACAAGTGGCAGTGCTTCATGGCCTTACACACATACGGTGTAGAGACATCTCCCGGGCTCCGGTCCAACAAAGTAGTGGAAGAAGATTGATCTAGACCGCGTGCGTATGGTGGAGAAACCCCTATCCCCGTATGCAATTCCAATCTTAGAAACCACACATGAGAGAGAGGGAGAGAGGGAGAGATAATAAGCAAAGCCAATTAATGGGATGGATTTGGGAAGAGGGGTGCCCCTCTTTATATAGATGGAAGGGAGGCACTACCTCCCTCAAAGTCCTGGGGTGAGACTAAACATGAGGGAGAGGTGGGAGGAGGCGACGGCCATCCCACACATGGGCCCCACGTGGTGAGAGGGCCCATTAGGGCCGGCGGCCACCTTGGCCTTCCCTAGGGCATGCGGCCCCCTCTTGGGCCTCCTTCGATGAGGCCCAATTAGGTGGGCTGCCCCGAAAATCCAATTTAAATAATATATTTTAATATTAATTCATTTAATTAATATTAAATACATATTATTTAATACCTATCACTCCGAAACACCTTTTCGCCCCTCCGGTCATCATCGGATATCCCAGGAACCATTCTAGTATCACCTCGAAACTATTCCGGAGTTTTATCTCTTTCCTCCTTCGAGCTTGGACCAATCCATAAGACTCATCTATCCTTAATTGTGACACCCTATGGCTCGGGAATACATAAACATGTTCTATACACCTATCCAATTAATGACCAATAATGGTATCTCGAAACACATGATGGCCCATGAATTCCACGAATAACTTGATCACTTGAACCTTGAACGTCGAGTCTCATTCCCTTTGCTCTGCGATACCTAGTTTGTCTAAGATCTGATCTCCGGTATCAACATACCTAGTTCAATCTTGTTACCGACAAACACATTTACTCATTCCCATGATGTTACATCCTCGTGACCTAGTCACATGTTTACAAACTTATAGATGTAATCTCACCGAGTGGGCCCAGGGTATCTATCCGTCACTCGAATGTACAAATACCGATCTTGATACATAGGCCTCAAAAGTTCCTCTAGAATACCTGACGCACACCTTTATCGTCACCTAGTTACGTTCATGATGGTTGTTGTGATCAAAGCGACCTTGAGAGATAGTGATTAATATGATCTCACGGTCAAAGAACTGAATCACTACGCTTTGCTAGATAATGCAATGTTGAACTATCTAGTTGGATCATAATGCAATACTAGGGCTGGGTGTTGTCCATCACTTCATTCATCTAATAAAGTGACCTCATTGTCAGGTGTTGTGTAAAGTCCATGATCGGGAAACCTCGACCATCAGCTTCCCAATGAAGTTGTCTAGAGGATACTAGGGAATTGGTTTGTTTATATATCACACTTGTATTAGTATTTCCATTTAATACAATTATAGCATGATACAAAACTATTACGAACTAATGAGATATGTCAATAAAAAACATCTTTATTATTGGCCTTTAGGACATATCTCCTTCAGTCTCACACTTGCACTCGAGTCAATAATCTAGTTACGCTTTTTAACACATATGGCATTCCAGTGTTATCCACATGCGTTGCTTGTGGTAAAGACAATCTCCAGAACTGACACGTTTATCTTTGTGTGTATTTGGATATCTGTGTGTTAGTACGTATCACTCATTATCTAATGAGATGGCATTGTATAAATTACGTCTTCTGGTGAGACTTCAATTCCTTAATCCAAAAATATATTGAAACTATTGTCGTACAATATATTTTCATAGTATAGCTCACCTAGAACTGCACCTAGTTTTGATGACAAAAATATTTTACACAAAAACCCTCTATATACTACTTCTAAAGCAATCATATACTCAACCATCATTGTCGTATCCGTCACAATGTTATAACTTTGGAAACTAGTCCAAATCCATCATGGAACTTTTTCCATTACATTGTTCCACCATATTTCTTAACACATAGCCTAATTGAGATAAACTTCATTTATATATGTTGCAAAAACTTGCATCAATGTAACACATTACATTGAACTATTTAGTCACTTCTACATACATAGCATATTCTTGTTTCTTCCAAAGTAACAGAAGAATATCATTACTATTGTCCAAATAATCATCTTATGAATCACTCTAGTGTATGCTCCTAAAATTTAGAGCATATGACTTATCAAGATATGTACATATCATGTCATTCATGATTTAAACAATCATGAGGTTTCACTTACCAATTGTCAACACAATTGATCTTGCTACCATATGGCAAGATCTTTTCTTATCACATATTGACCAGGAGACTCACACAGCTCCCACTCAAATATGCCACCATATTGAACTAATTCAATATTTCATATATGTACTTTGGCATAACTATATTAGTATTTCAATCTATCTATATAGACTTCAAATGACTAATATTTTGGTTCTGCCTAAGTCTTTCATCAAAATCCAAATTTAATGAAATCCTTAATTTGCATAAAAATAAAGATATATCATTTCCAATCAACATAATGTATTTCGCATAAAGCATTGGAAATATGTTTTAATGCTCCAACTTACTTCCTCTGTTCACAAATATAAGACATTTTAACTTTGTGAAATGAATGTATCTAGATTCTTTTTAGTGTATAGGTTCACTCCAAACCTCTACGAATCTATACACTAAAAGACGTCTAGATACATTCGATTCACAAAACTAAAATGTCTTATATTTCTAAAAGAAGGGAGTACTTTCTTATAAAAACAAGCATCTTCACCGTTCTGATGAACTTAAACTCTTTAAAGGTTCATCACGGTGAAGATTTTAACTCCACTATGCTTATTTCAACCATTAAAATTTGCATATTTTAGCATCCTTCGAATTAACAAAACCCTGTGGAATGTGTCATGTACACATCCTAGGTAACCATTCTTTTAGAAGAACGCTCTCTTGTTTATTCAACTACCATATCTCAATATGTAGTGGTTGCTACAATAATCCGTACAGACTAAATATCTCTTTGGAAGATCCAATCTTGTCACAGTCAACTTTTGAAATTTGTCGTAAGCTACTTTCCGACAAGTCGAACATTTCACAGATGTAAACATCTTATGTCTATTTGTTTATAGATCAATTTACGCTTTGAAAACCTTCACGCCCTCCTGAGGGTCTACCAAGTTCATAACTTGATTTTTGTATATGGATAGTGTCATGAATTCTTATAGCCTCTAGCCCTTTAACAGAGTCAGGGCTCATCATCGCTTCTTTTCATGTAATCGGTATATCATTGTCGAACAATGACATTTTGGCTCAAATCTGGTTATTTGATTCTCACCCGATCCACATGGTTCAATAGGAACTTAGATTTTTGAAACATACAACATTTGTAGAAATGGTAGCCATGGGCATTATAGCATCCACTAGAACACTTTCCAGCATTGCACTACTCTAATCATGCCACTTAGGTTCAAAAACTTATCAAAATTTCTATTGTCCTCCCACTCAACTTTTCACAAAAAGTTCCTTCTTAAAGAACTCACCATTTTAGCGACAAACACTTTTGTCTTTTAGTGTTATAGTGGAGGAATTCCCAATGTTTACATTTGGGATAACCTACAAAGACATGCATATCTGACTTTGGTTTTGTAAACATTTTACATATTAAAAAAATAAAGTCAAAATTATTTATCTTATTCTCTCAGTTTCAATAGACCACTTCTGGATTTGGTATATCTATTATGAATTGGCGATCAGAACATGTATGGGTAGAACTTCTAAAAGGTTGTCGAAAAAGGGGTAATTTTTTCTAGGCCTGTATTCTTTTTCTAGGTTTGAAAATCTTGTCATGGGTCTCCTTTTTTATTTCTTTAGAGTTTTCTATATGCATAATTTATCGATGTTTCTATGAGAATATCTACCTAGCATAATTTTCTTTAGAAAAGACAAACTGAGTTTTACCCCTTCCCGTTTCATCGGATCATGATGTTGCTCTTTTTAGTGTAAAAGCAGTATGTCACTATTGAAAGAACATTTCATGTTTTTCTGTGTTTTGCGTGTTAGATAACAATACTGTGGAGATTTCTCATGTGCGCTAAGTGTGCAGAAAGTTTTGGTGGGGGGGGGGGCGGATTATCCGCCCCACCAAGGGCCGGATAATTCGGCCTACCCCATTGTTCAAAGACAGCCAAGGTGCGTCACCCAGAGAGGGGGTGGATTATCACCCAGAAAATACGGACTTGGGGTGGTTTTTCTTCCCCAGGCCGGATAATCTGGCTATCACATGGGCCGGATAATCCGGCCCCCAGTTTTTGAGCAAAGCATGCCAAGGCCCGTCGCCGAGTCCGAGTCGTTTTTCTCCGGAAAATCCAAATCGGGCGGTTTTCCTCCCAGTCGGATAATCCGGCCTTCTCATGGGGCCGGATAATCCGGACCCCAGAAGATGATCAAGTGCAAGATCTGCGCGACACTCAGAGAGGGGGCAGACTTTCTGCCGGATATTTCGAGTCTGGGGCGGAGTTTCCCCAGGCCGGATAATCCGGCCCTCACTTGGGCTGGATAATCCGACCCCCAAAGTCTCCAACGGATGGTTTTGGAAGGGGGTATAAATATCCCTTCTTCCCCAACGTTTAGAACTCTTGATTCATTCTAAATTGTTCAGACACAGTGCAAGAGCTCCCATTCTAGATCTCCCACTTCAACCACCTGAAGGCTTCGATCTTTGGGGGAATTGAAGGAGGAGAGGATCATCAGCGTCATCACGAATCAAGCACATCAACTCCTCTCCATTCATTTGGATAAATCCTTGATCTAGTATTCTTGTCAATATCTAGATCTTGTTCTTTGTTTTTGATAACATTGTTCTTGTGGCAGCTTGTTGTCATTACGGGAGCCTCTAAGTTGATTGTGGAGTTGTGCCCCGCTAGTTGTGTAAAGGTGCCGGTACCCACCTCGAAGGGTCCCTATAGTGGAAAGGTGGATCAGGCCTTTGGTGGCGGGATCCATCGGAGAACAGGGTGAGGCCTATTGTGGCGTGGTGGTCTTAGTACCACCCACCCCTCCAATGCAGACGTACTTCCCTTAACAAGGAAGGAACTGCGGTCAAACAAATCCCGTGTCTCCGCGTGCTTCATTACAGTTTACCCGTTCCTCTTCCACTCGCTCTTTACTCACTAGTAGATAGGTTTGCATATAGGGAAATTCCACCTAATAGTATATCTAGAGAATTTACCCTTTGTGCTAAGCCTAAAATTGAAAAGGCATTAAAATTTGAAGTAGCACCTATTCACCCCCGCTCTAGGTGCCCATACGATCCATTTCAATTGGTATCAGAGCCCCAGCACTTAATTCGGGCTTAACCGCCTAAGAGTAGTATGGGTACCAGGGATGATGGGAATGAGGCTGTGGATAAGGTCACAATGGATGACCTCAAGACATTGGAAACAACCTTGTTGAAATCCTTTGAGGCCAAGATGGAGGAGATGAATCAAATGATTGCTCGCCTCACATCATCCATATCCCCATCTCCATCCTCCTCTGAGGCAGCCACACCATCGTCCAAGGAAAAGGCTAACACCGGATCCAAGGATGATGATGCGGAAGGTGAAAAACTTAATGGTTCCACCTCCAAGAAGGGAAGTGGTAAGGAGGAATATAGTGAGGTTCACACGATATTCCACTGATCCACCTATCCCTCATCCTCATATAAACAATAGGGGTGATCCACCCAAGCTCACTGCATCCTCTTTTAATCAATGGCAATTCTTAATGAAGTCTCATGTTTGCAGCTCCTCAATTGAACTTTGGAGGATTATTGAAGAGGGTCTTCATATTGGAGATCATTCCAATCTAGCAAGGAGAGAAGTTGTGGACAGCCAATTGAATGCTACGGCTCTCCACATGATACAACTTGGGGTGGGTCCCAAGGACATGCCCCACATTGAACACCTCAACACTGCTAAAGAAGCTTGGGATGCCCTCACCGATCTCTTTATTGGGAATGAAAGCATGAGAAGGAATAGGTATGATGCCCTTAGTAATGAAGCTGAGGGATTCTACATGTTGGATGGTGAAAATCATGAAGACATGTATAGAAGACTCAAGGGTATTACACCAACATTTAGAAAGCATGGAGCCACTCACATTGATGATGCATGGATAAAAAGAAAATATGTGAGTGCCTTAATGCCTTTCGAGCCAACGGACTTGAAGAGCTTGCAAGGTAGACACAACTACCATCAAATGACATCCAATGAAGTCATGCAAGAAATGGCATCATTCAAAGTTGCCGCGAAGAATGCTGAAGATGCCCAGGCTAGTGCCATTGGAATGCAAAAAGGTGTAAATTTTGCTCTAAAAGCTAATGTTGTTGAGCAAGAGGAGGATGAAAGAGTTTTTGAGGGGGCGTCCATGGACTGCCCCGATGAAGTCAAGCGTGCTCATGGTGAGTACATGGTGTTTTATGCAAGGAACTTTTGGAAGGATCTTGCCAAGGCCAAGTCGGAACTCGAACGCAAGAATGGGTCAAGTGGAAGAAGAGAAAGTGGCCCAAAACTGAGAACATGCTACAGTTTTGGAGATAGACTGCACTTTGTAGCCAAGTGTCCTTATCAAAATAGAGAAGACAATGGTGACAGGCTCATTCTTAAAGAAAAATCCAAAGCACCTAAGAAGAAGCCATTTATTAAAAAGAATGACCCCTACAAGAAGCAACCCAAGATCATCTTAGTGGCATAAGAAGAATACTCCTCGACAAGTGAAGATGAAGAGGACGAAGATAGTTCTCGCGAGGTGGCTGCCATAGCCACCACATCGACTCCATCATATCTCTTCGACTCGCCAAACGAGAACGTCATCAACAACAACGTCACTTGCCTTATGGCAAGAGGGTCTGAGGTATCAAGTTCTAGCTTTTCAATTCCTAAGACTAACATAATTTTGGATTTGGATGATCATGACAGTCTTAAGATGAAAGAAGAAGTTATTGCCTTGGATACTTTTTTCACTAACCTACAAGGTGAACACAAACTTCATTTTGATACTCTTATGAGTCAACTTACTCAAGCCGAAGATCTCCTTGAAGAAAAGGGCAGAATTGAAAGAGAAGATGCCTTGGAGATAACTTCTTTGAAGAATGCCTTAGAAGAGGAAGAGGAAGCTCGAATATCTTTGGAAGAAAGACTCGAATCCCTTGAGGAGTCACAAGAAGAAGCTGTAGCTCAGCTCATTAAAGAACGTGACCATGCTCTTGCCAAGGTAAAGAAACTAAAGAAAGAAAAGATTGACTTTGGGGCTGTTCATGCTAGACTTTTTGGAGAAGTTTGATAATATTGAAAGTGCTCACAAGGCATTGAAGAGTGATCATTCTACTCTAAATGAGTCTCATGACCAGCTCCAAACTCAATTGAAACGGTATGATGTGCCAAGTACCTCCACTTCATCCTTTGGAAAAGAAGACCTCACAAGAAGTTCTCAAAACAAAGGTAAAGGAGTTATTGATGAGATACTAAGCAGGCAAAGGACAAACAATAGTAAAGAAGGTCTTGGTTACATGCCCAAGATAAAGAGCAAGAAAAACAGGAAGAAGAAGAAGAACAATACTGCTCAATCGAAGACTAGCAACATTACCAATGACAAGACTAATTATGATGGTTTTGCAGGGATCAACAATCCTAACTTTGAACTATATTGTGATTGTTATGGTGATGTTTATGCTAGTTATGTAGGGCCTTATGATTGTTACATTCCTTGGTCTATTTGGGTTCCCAAGACCCTTGTTACTAACATGAGAGGACCCATTGAAAAATGGGTACCTAAAACCAAGAAGTAATTTTCTTGCAGGGCTATGCTTCTGGTGGCTCTAAATGGGTACTCGATAGCGGTTTCACGAGTCATATGACCGGAAGCAAGGATATCATCACGGAGATGCGGCCAAACCTTGATCACGTTACCGTCTCCTATGGTGACAAGTCAAAATCTGAGGTATTGGGTCTCGGCAAAGTTGTGGTGGCTCATGATATCTCTCTCGTGGACGTCATGCTGTTGAGACCCTCGGGTATAACTTACTTTTAGTTTGTGCCCTTGGTAAGATGGGCTTTGCAGTTTACATTGATGCTGATTTAGTGGTACTCTTGTGGAACAAGTCTCTTAAAGTCGCTTTCATGGGATATGTCGAAAACGACCTGTACGTGGTGGACTTTTTGGGGAAAACCACTACAGGCCCGATGTGTCTTTTCGGAAAGGCTGACGCGGGCTTGATATGGCATCGCCGACTAGCCCACGTCAATATGAGAACTTTGCAAAGTCTCCACAAGGGTGGCCACATTCTTGGACTAAAAGAAAATGTCTCTTTTGCCAAAGATCGTGTTTGCAGGGCTTGTGTTGAAGGGAAAATGCATGACTCTCTTCATCGTAGGAAGACTATCATCTCGTCAAAAAGGATCTTAGAGCTCCTACATGTGGACCTCTTCGGACCTCCATCTCATGTACGCCTCGGTGGGAAGAAGTACTGTCTTGTGATCGTTGATGATTACTCAAGATACACTTGGGTTTATTTCTTCAAGTTGAAGAGTGAAACTCAACAAACAGTCATCAACTTTGCCAACGAGGTTCAACGTCAACACAACGTCCCTATTCTGGCTATAAGAAGTGATAACGGCTCTGAGTTCAAGAACTACACCTTAAATGAGTTTCTAAGTGAAGAGGGGATTAGACATCAATATTCCGCTGCGTACACCCCTAAAAAAAATGGTGTAGCCGAGAGGAAGAATCAAACCCTAATGGACATGGAAAGGTCAATGCTAGCCGAATTCAAGTCTCCATATAACTTCTGGGCTGAAGCAATCTCTACCGCTTGTCATTCATCCAACCGGTTATACCTCCATAAGATCTTGGACAAGACTCCGTATGAAATACATACCGGTAACAAGCCAAACATCTCATACTTTTGGGACGACAGGCAGGGTAACTTAGTGGACGAGGTTGAGTTGAGGAGAAGAAAGAACAAAGAGAAGCGCATGGCTAAACAAGCAAAGAGGACTAGGAAGGGGGTGTCCAAAAGAAAGGGCAAGGAGCCCAAGATCAACTACAAGGCTTTGGATGCAGTCACCTATTCCTCCATCCGTCACCATGATTTGTTTGCTGAGTTGCCTCGTGATGATGAGCTGGGGGATGCTCGATTTTGGTGTGCTGAACAGAAAGGTATTTATGAAGATGTGTATGCCAGGCTGAACATTAGGCCTATGCACCCTTTGGTTCTTGCTGAGGCTTTGGAGAATCCCCACCTTGTGGATGCCATGTATGTGTCTGAGCGGATGGGGCTGCACCATCTCATGCCTCTCCAGTGCTCCTATGACTCTGAGGTGGTGAAGCAGTTCTTTTCCAC